>OY856409.1:1443861271-1445061271 GCA_963693085.1 Alisma plantago-aquatica | reverse complement strand
TTTATTT
Organism: Alisma plantago-aquatica; assembly: GCA_963693085.1. Taxonomy (NCBI): domain Eukaryota; kingdom Viridiplantae; phylum Streptophyta; class Magnoliopsida; order Alismatales; family Alismataceae; genus Alisma; species Alisma plantago-aquatica. The sequence continues at coordinate 1,445,061,264 of OY856409.1, read as the reverse complement.
CCTTTTTGGAAGCCTGTATCGAGCACGCAAATTTGCCATAATACCAAGTTCTTTTGTCGTATCGGGCATCCTGGTTTTTCTTTGTCCGTGACAGAACAGGTGTGTCGGGCAAGCACGAGTTGCACGAGTAGCATTCTATCGGGCTAAGTGTCACACAGAACGGTATCGGGCGTGGACAAGTTATTTACCTGACACGTCTCTATCGGGCAATGGACTTTAGCTTTTAGGCCCATGTCGCGCAACATACTGTGTCGCGTGATACACTTTGCTGCCCTGATCAAGTCATGCTTGAGAATCCTAAACGAATTCCGACGTGATGGATTAGACTGATTTTAATGCTCGTCTCGGGAATGATTTGTCTCCTTGTGTGACATGTGCCCCTGTTTTACCCTTTTTACCCCCGCCCTCGATTGCTACATATAGTAACTTTGGTTTACTGTGTCGGGCACTGGCAATTACTTTTTCACCAACTCCCATATCGGGCATTAAACTCTCGCTCTAGCTCTCTTATTGGGCATCTTTGCTTCTGCTCTCGTTTCGTGCAACAACCTAAAGGTATAACCCAATATCCTTATCATGTTTGTTGCGTGACACATCGCTTGTGTCGTGTAGCACGTATCGGGCGCTTCATATTGCATGGCTTTGTTTTATCAAGAACGAAACCAGTAGTTTAGTATCGCTCTGCACGCCTTGTACTTTAGCTATATCGGGCACAAGACCTTAGTTCTTATGTATCGTGCGATACAAGCTTGCATCGGGCATCACCCTGTATCGGTTTCTGCCTATTGGGTTTTCTATCTTTTGACTGTGTCGCATGACGCTTCTTTTTTGAGATATCGTATCGGGTGTTGCACGATAACCTTAAGGCAGTAGGGGTTCAACCCCATTCTGCCCGACATAGGCATATCGGGCAAGACCACTGTATCGTCCAGATTGGTTAACGAAAGTGTTTTAACTCGTATCATATCGAGCAACACTGATATCGGGTCTCCCTTTTATTGGACGATACCATGTTGTTGTACGATATGTGTATCATGCGATGTTTCCATCCTAGCACGTATCGGGCAAGTCTGTATATCAACTGATATCGGGTAACAATTTCTGTCGGGCGACCTAAGTACCGATATTGATTTGACTCTATTGGGTTTTACTAATTGTAATCAAAGTTAGTTTTTAATAACACCAAACTGTTATCAGGTGACATAACACAGTCGCCTGACATCGGGCAAAGTGAATCATTTAGCAAGATTAACGATTACTAACTTTTGTTTGATAAATTATAGAAAATGGTCTGCACCAAGAAAATTGTCTTCTAAGTAGATGAACAAGGAAGAAGAATCAACCCCGAGGCCACTACAGAAGCCTCAACATTTGGGCAAAAGTGCCCAAACCCAGACACTGCAGAAACATCTGGGGCAAAAAAATGGGCCAGGACAAAAGAGGCCACAGTCTCAACCACACCGGCCGAACCAGCGCCACTGGACCATTCACCGGGCCGGTTCGTGCCAAGATACGAAGAACACAGGTGGGGATACACTAAATTAGTGGCCAAAGTCTACAGGCTGAGCCGCTTCATCCACGAGCAATCCTTCCAACAAATAGGCATTTTTCGATAGGCTGGAAAATTTCCTAGAAGCGGCCGGGCTGAAGAAGATATGCTTCAGCTTCACCTCATCTTATACCGAACTCACCATGGAGTTCATGTCGTCCCTCTGCCGGGTAGAAAACAAGTTGGAAGAAATCAAAAGATTCGGCGGGGCAGACAAACTACAAGGATGACTATACAACTCTGAGCATGAGATCTCAGAGAAGCTGCTCAACGAGATGTTCTCCTCCTCTGAGATGAGAAAGTGAGGCTGAATAATGGCACCAAGATAGGCAAGAGCGACGGGTTCAACCCAGATGCTGTCTGGAAGAGGCTGACCGACGAGTCAATGTTTAAGCCGAGAAGCAAGGTGGCGGCAGTGCACTCCTATTTTTGGAGAATAATGCACGGAATCGTGGCGTGCCTTCTTTTCAGTAAGATGAATCCAGGAACCTCTACACTGAAGAGCTCCACTTAATGTGGCACATGATGGAGGAGCGCACGATAAACCTGGGGTGATTCCAAATTAACCGACTACATCCAGTCAAAGATGCCACCAAGGACTACAACATGGGAGGAATCGTGAATCTAATAGTGGCGGGGTTAGGCTACCCCAGAGAGATGTGCAGTCTGTCAAAGACAACAGGAGATGATAGAATAGATTTGAAGTTCCTCGTGAGGGCAAACATAATAAAGAAGGAGAGAAGCCACCTCTTCTACAAATTCGCGAGGACAGACGTGCTCCTACCCCTCCCACTCTGCACCAACTATGACGTAGAGAAGCTGGTCTTCACAAAGGACAAATTAGAAGCCATCATCGTCGAAGCCAGCTATGCCACCACCAGAAGGATACAGGAGAGGGCGGCTGCAAGAGGAGAACCAATTCCTCTCGACGTATGGCAGGACAAATCTTCCTCAGCCCCTGTCGAGCCACCCACCGCCCCAGAGGAACCGGCGACAGCCATTGATATAGTTGTTCTCGCTTCTCCTATACCGGCCGCAGTCGCCACAACAATAGTTGCCGTGGCTGAAGAAGTGTCGGCGATGGTGGAGGTCGCCGAATCAACTAGGGCTGAGACAACCTCGACAACCCTGAGGGAAGCTACCATGGAAGAGATAGTCGTAGCTCCAGAGATTTCTATAGCGCCTTCAATGGCGGAAGAAATGGTGCAGTTGGACGCCAGCAATGGTGCCTTTGTTGAGGTCCTCGAGATGGAGCTCAGGGTTGTGCAGCCCACTCTGACACCACCGCTGGTGTATCCAGTGGTAGCTACAGAGGAGGTCGTAGAGAACCAGGTGGATCGACAGTTGCACACCCTGCGCCCTTCTCCACCTATTCCAACATGCGAGGTAGAGGCAACCTCGAAGGTGTCGACGCCCCACCCCGAAGCGACACCCCCACAGACAATACAAATGGAGTTGACCCTGAGTGAAGCAGCACACTCGTCTGGTCAATCTTCATGTGCAACTGATATCAGAAGGATGAGATAGAGGTCTGAAGTAGCCCCTCCGTCACTGGGACAGATGATGGGTCAAGAACTTGACCACTTGAGGGAGGTAACAGGAAGCCACTTAGCTACTTTTACTTCACTTACCCACAAGTTTTCTATCTTCCAGCATAGGTTGAATGATCACGAGAGGTAACTACTGACCCTAGTTGGCTTGCCCGGCCAACTAGCGGCGCTGAGCGAGATGTTGAAGCAGGCCCTCCAGCACCTCGACGTGATCGAGGAGAGGTTAAACATGAGAGATGACCGCCCACATGCAGGACATCCAAGGAGGTCTCGCTCGCCTCCTAGCTCAGGCTCTCAACCCTCATATGCACCCTCTTCTTCTGGGACGTCGTCCTCTTCAAGCGGGCCTTCCACAACACCCGAAAAAGAGACGATGCACAAGTTTGCCGACGGGACTCTAGCAAAAGAGGAGAGCTCCCGGGGCATATAAGACTTCGCTCCCTCCACCTCCCTAGATGATGTCGAAGACAATAATGAATCAGTCAGCATCGAGGAGGATTCTTCTGATGAATCAGAGGGAGAAGGGGGGGACATCGATGCTGCCAACAAAAGACACCCCCCAGAGGAAGAAGCTCGATGGCAAACGTGTTTTCTGCGCCGTTAGAGATACCTTCCTTTGAGATGGCAGACTTCAACAGAAGGGCCATCGGATACCTGACGATCAAGGAACAGAAGCTACTGAACAAGGTCCTGAGGTCGCAGGCTGATGAAGAAGAAGTCATCTGGAGCAACGACTACTTCTCGGTACAATGGGGAGAATTAAGAAACATATTCTGCTCCCCAGCCGTCGTTGGAAAAAAGTTATTCAGGGTCCTACAAGGCACCGTGATAGAGAACGCAGGCGCTAGGACAGGCCGGCAAACAATCTACAACACCAGCTCGGCCTTGGCGAGAATACTGATGAAGGGGTTGTATGAATCTACTCAGGTGGCCAGTATGTTGAAGCATATTGAAGAGCACAACCCAAACCTAGTGTTGGCCCCCTACAAACATCGAAAGGGTTGGATCATGCGCGTTGTTGACCTCCGTAATCACGACATCCAAATTCTTAGCTGTAGCAACAAAGAGGTCCTGCGCACAGGCAACACTTTCATACACCCCAAGGACAAACATTTGAGGCTTCTCCCGCTGCGTCTCCACCACTGATGCAATGATTTTGAGTCACATTTATAGACCAATTTGATATGTGTTTTATGCTTTTATTAGTCATTTTTATGGTTAATGCTGCATAATTCATCCATTTTGGTCTTTGCTACTATTCTATGTCAAATCCCCTTTATTTCATCATTTTGAGCATTAATTTCCAAGATATTATTATTTGTGTGAATTTATGTGGCTTCATGTTTAAATTTTAGGGAGAACAAGTATTTGCTTCCGTCGATACCATCGACGGAAGTTGATACCATCGACCATGCCACAGGTTTCCAGCCGCAAATATCAACACAGAGTCGATACTATCGACAGGGATGTCGATGGTATCGAGTTACCATCAGGTTGCTGGCGAGGAAGCAGTCGATAGTATCGACACCAAGTCGATGCCATCGACACACGAAGGCTGCAACGTCGGTATCTATCAAAAACCGACGTCTAAAAGGGAGTCGATACCATCGACTCGCGTCGATGGTATCGACGCCATAAAATATGTGTTTGATTTGTAATGATCTAAATCGGATGGTCGTGGTTAATCAGCGACCTAATGAGGGAGATATACCTAATGACGGCCGGTCAGAAGAGGAAGAGGAGATTAGTCATTTTGCATGAGTACCAAGGAGCGGCAGAGAGGAGAATGGAGGCTAGAAGCTCATATCAGTTGATCTGGAGGCCGAAGAAGACGGATTCCACCACCGACAGGCGGGAGAGAACGTGTTCTACGCCAAGGATCCACCGGTTCATCTCCGTTCAGGGGTTTTACCTCTCATTTCAAGTTTTTCATATGATTTCCCCTATCTCTACCTTGTACTTGCTTGAGATGAACATGCGGGGCTAATCCCCTTTGTCTTTAGGACCGGGAGTAGCCCGGGAATTCATTGTATGACAATTTTATTGTAATAATTCATATTTTATCTCTTAAATCCGTGGTATGATTTCGTTTTCTCAATATATTGTTATGCTTGATCACCATAATAATAACCTAATGCCCTTAATCACTTTGAAAGAAGGATTAACGGTTGAAAAGAGATGAAATTCACATTAATTGACAAATCCCTTGAACAAGGTGGTGTAAAGTTAATGGTGGATACTGAGAGATCGTTCATAATGCACCTAGCTAGGATATAGGTTACTACCACGGTGGAACCGACCTAGACTTAGGTAGTGAATTGCACCACGACAGTGAAAACCCGCGGTGAAACTGCAATCCTAAAGATATCCTTTTAAATTGGTTAAAGTAACATTTAATCGATCGTTTGTTTTGTTTTATTTTCTTTTTCTCTTTTTAATTTTCACAACAACCCTTCATTTTTCATTCGGCTTAGCTGATCGCGAATATTTAGTAGGAGTCTCCAACAGTTCCCAGTATCCCTGTGTTCGACTCGGGCCTCACAAGGCATGTATTACTTCGACGTGTTCTCTTGCATTTTAGTGCATAGTAAAATTGCGTCAAGTTTTTGGCGTCGTTGCTGGGAATACGGCGAATTGTTGGCACTTCAGGTGCTACTAGCGGCCACTCTAGGCCACAATTTTTTTTTATTATTTTTAAAACAACTTCAAATATTTTTAAATTGTTCGATAATATTTATACTTGTCAAAGCACTGTACTGAACTCAAATTTCCCCATTTCAGGTGTTGTGTATGGTGCGGACGCGTAGCACTGACTACACACTACGCACACCCGAGGTTCCACTGACGGAACCTGAAGACGCGCATTACTACGAGCAAGAGCAGGAGGAAGTTGATTCCGAACTCGAAAAATAACAGATGGCCGAGCCACAGACTATATGGGAGAAGATAAAAGCTTCTTCCACATCTGTTTCAAAAGGGCCTATAAAGAAGCAAGCAATCAACATACCTACATATAAGATTGATTCACCCTTGATAAATCTGGTGATGTCCAATGCTTTTCATGGACTAAAGAATGAGGACCCCGTTGCACACATCAGCCAATTTGTTCAGAACTGTGACATGGTTAAAATCGACAGGTTCCCACAGGATTCACTGTATCTCAAGCTTTTCCCGAGTTCACTGGCAGGAGTCGCGCGAGAATGGCTACACAATTTAGATGATGATTTTGTAGAGACATGGGACCATATGGTGGAGGTCTTCTTTGAGAGGTTCTTTCCTCCTGAGAAGACCAACGATATGATCAGGAAGATCCATAACTTTACCCAACAGGCAGGTGAGACATATTCTGAAACCTGGGAGAGGTTTCAAGTCATGTTGAGATGGTACCCACATCATGGGCTGGATAAAGAAACACAGGTGAAGATCTTCTATTTTGCTCTCTCCGAGCACGATAGGAGAAACCTTGATTCAGCTGGGTCATGTTTCTTTTTGAACAACACAGACACCAGGTGTTGGGAGATACTAAAGAACATGGCTAGGAAGCAATCATGGGGTGAGAGAGAAAGAGGCCCTGTGGAACAAGTTCGAGTGGTAGGAGAATCAAAAGCTATGAAGGAGCTAAATGAGAAGATGGATCTTCTCGCCAAGAAACTGATTGAAAAGGAGGATAATGAGTCCGAGGATGAGGCTCAAGTTAAATTTATGAGACAGCAGCAAGGTTACAGGAATAACGATTATTCATGGAGAAAAGACAAAAAGTTCTCATGGAAGGACCCCAAACAATTTTCTGCAGGATCCGGATTCCAAACCCCAGCCAGTGGCAGATAAGAGCACAGAGCTGCTCAATCAGGTGATAAAGCAAAACCAAGAACTCATGACTACGTTTGGCCAGCAAATTAAATAGCAAGGGGAGTTTATGAATCAGTTTGGGCAAACACTACAGAGCCATGGGGCGCAAATGAGGACCATTGAGACATCTATGGAACATATGGCAGCAGCGATAGCCAGTTTGAAGAAACCGACACATCCAGGTTTTCCGGGAAAGACCAATGTTCCAGGGGGAAACCAGCAGGCAAAGGCAATCTTGCTAAGAAGCGGCAAGAAATTGTTAAATCCAAGGGTCGAGGAGACAAGCACAACACAAGCTGAAGTAGAAGGGGAAGCCAATGAGGAGCTACCCGCACAAGCCACAGGGCAGGTTGAAGGCACAACTTTGGATGATACTGAAGAACAAGTGGCAGAAGAGGAATCTCAGAAAATGACACCATATGTGCCACCTCATCAAAGGACACAAGCAGTCTCGGTCCCATACCCAAACAGTGCTAAGGTAAGGAAGGTGGATGCGCAATTCAAAAAGTTCTTAGGCAGCTTCAGGAAGCTTTCAGTCAATATCCCTCTATTGGAATCCATTGAGAAAATCCCGTCTTACGGGAAATTTCTAAAGGATGTTATCATGAAGAAGAGGAAAATTACGGATACGGAGGTTGTCGTGCTCAAGGAGCAAGTGAGTGCCTTCATCATGGGCACTTTTCCGCCAAAGAGGCAGGATCCAGGCTGCTTTAACATTTCCTGTTATATTGGAAAAGTTAAATTCGGTGAAGCGTTATGTGACTCAGGGGCAAAAATCAACTTGATGCCCCTTTCTACATTCAAAAAGTTGGGATTGAAGGAGTCAAGGCCTAGCAACATGACTATTCAATTGGAAGATAACTCGGTGGTAAAGCCATATGGAATTTGTGAAGATGTTTTAGTGAAAGTGGACAGGTTTGTTTTTCCAGCAGATTTCATAGTCATGCAAATGCAAGATGAACATGGAAACGAGTTATTACTTGGATGTCCCTTCCAAGCTACAGCCGACATGATTTTAGAGATGGGGAGAGGTCGTTTGACCTTAGGGATAGCCGATGACCGTTTGGTAAAGCAAAGGAACAATGTCGTGTGGTAAGACATTTGGAAAATAATATTTCACTGTCTTGGGAAGCAATTTTTGGACATGGCTCATGTGATGAGCAAGGTGGACAATGGATCTTTGACTGTCAATCTCATGGAACAGACCAAGGTAGTCTCTTTGTGTAAAGATGTAGGGTTCCCTAATGATGAGGATGAGGACATCCCGCTTTCTACGGAAGATGATGTTATTGCACATTTTGTTTCTGATGCATATCCTGAATTACCATTGGAAGCTTGCTTGGTAAATATAACACATGATTGGTTGCGGAGTAATTCACTCAAGGAGTGCGCAAAAATGCTTCAGATGTTTCCATGCTTCTATGCGAGGCATTATGAAGATTTAGGTGAACTGCCCCCGCCACTTCAATCATCTCTGATTAGCCCGCCGAAATTAGAATTAAAGTTGATGCCATCGCATCTCAAATATGTCTTTCTAGCTGAGGAAGACAAGTTACCGTTGATCATTTCTTCTTATTTGAGTGTGGATGAGGAGGAACAATTGTTGATAGTGCTGAAAAACCACCGGGGAGCTTTTGGGTGGTCCGTTGCAGATATTAAAGGGATTTCCCCTACTCTATGTCAGCATAAGATTCGGCTCGAGGAGGGAGCCAAGCCCGTGATTCAACCTCAATGACGTCTCAATCCAAGCATGATGGAGGTTGTGAAGAAGGAGGTTATTAAACATCTTGCTGCAGGTATCATTTACGCAATATCAGACTCAACATGGGTGAGTCCCACACAGGTAGTCCCTAAAAAGGGGGGAATTACTATCACTCAAAATATTTTAAATGAACCTGTCACCACCCGATTGTTAACCAGGTGGCGAGTCTGTATTGATTATCGTTGTCTAAATGCCGCTACGTTAAAGGATCACTTTCCTTTACCATTTATCGATCAAATTCTAGAGCGTCTTGTCGGCCGATCACACTTCTGTTTTCTTGACGGGTACTCGGGGTACAACCAGATTTCAATTGACCCTTCAGATCAAGAGAAGTCTACTTTCACTTTTCCTTATGGGACTTTCATGTATCGCCGAATGCCTTTTGGTTTATGCAATGCACCTGTGACATTTCAGGGTTGTATGCTTGCTATCTTTTCTGACATGGTAGAACGCTGTCTCGAGGTATTTATGGATGACTTTTCGGTGTATGGTGCATCGTTTGATGAATGTCTCTATAATCTAGACAAGGTTCTACAGCGCTGCGAGGACACACATTTGGTCCTCAACTGGGAAAAATGTCACATGATGGTGACTGAGGGGATAGTGCTAGGACACAAGGTGTCTAGCAAAGGTTTAGAGGTGGATCCGGTGAAAATTGAAGTTATTTCAAAATTGCCCCCACCAAATTTTGTCAAAGGGGTAAGGAGTTTTTTTGGACATGCCGGATTTTATCGTCGGTTTATAAAAGATTTTTTAAAAATCACGAAACCTCTATCTGAACTGCTTGAGAAAGACGCTATCTTTGATTTCAATGACAAATGTCTACATGCGTTCGACGTGTTGAAGAAGAAACTGATTTCTGTGCCGGTTGTTCAAACGCCGGATTGGACTAAACTGTTCGAACTCATGTGTGACGCTTCTGATTTCGCGATAGGAGCCGTGTTGGGGAAGAGGGTGGACAATAAACCCACCGTGATTTTCTACGCTTCAAAGACCTTGAATGACGCCCAATTAAATTATACAACTACTGAAAAAGAACTACTCGTCGTTGTTTTCGCCTTTGAAAAATTTTGGCAGTATTTAGTTGGCTCTAAAGTGGTTGTTGGACTGACCATGCTGCAATTAAATATCTAATGGAAAAAAAAGATGCAAAGCCTATTTTAATTAGGTGGATTTTTCTCTTACAAGAACTTGACATCGAAATCAAGGATAAATTAACTCTAAAGACCCTTGGTTTGCTGAAATGTCGTGGCGGATTGAAAATGTTATGGTGGATCATCTGTCTAGGTTAGAGAGGGTGGATGAGAAGGATTTACATATACCGATAACCGAGATGTTTCCGGATGAACAGATTTTGAAAATTAACTCTAAAGACCCTTGGTTTGCTGAAATTGTGAATTATTTGGCTTGCGGGATCATCCCAGAAGATTGGTCATATCAAGAGAAGAAAAGATTTTTCCATTCTTTACGATATTATTTTTGGGATGACCCAATTCTTCTTAAGCAATGCAGGGATGGTATCCTACGCAGGTGTGTGCCTGAGGTGGAGTATGAGAGCGTTCTCTGTCATTGCCACACATTACCTACAGGAGGACACCATGCGAGCTCTCGTACGGCAGCTAAAGATTTGGAGAGTGGCCTTTATTGGCCAACTTTGTTCCGAGATGCCTACGAGTTTGTAAGGCAATGTGATTCTTGCCAACGAGCAGGGAATATTTCAAAGAGACAGGAAATGCCCTTAAATGTTTTCCAACAAGTGGATGTATTTGATCTATGGGGCATCGATTTCATGGGACCCTTTGTGTCCTCAAATTCAAATTTATATATTCTTTTAGCAGTTGATTACGTGTCGAAGTGGGTAGAAGCAATACCCACAAGGACTAACGATTCCACTGTAGTGTGCAGGTTTGTGAAAGAAAACATTTTCTGCATGTTTGGAGTGCCCCGAATGATCATTAGTGATGGGGGTACGCATTTTAGGAATCTGAAGTTCTCGGCGTTATTGAAGAAATATGGGGTCAAACACAACATAGGTACCCCATATCACCCGCAGACTCAAGGACAGGTGGAGGTCTCCAATCGTGAAATTAAGAAGATTTTGGAGCGTACGGTGGCGTCCACGAGAAAAAATTGGAGTGCCTTTCTACCGGATGCATTGTGGGTGTACAGGACGGCGTATAAAACACCTATAGGTACCACACCTTTTAGGTTAGCTTATGGCCGGGCTTGTCACTTGCCGGTAGAGTTGGAGCACAAGGCACATTGGGCACTTAGAAGGCTAAATTTTGGATACAATGGAGCGGGAAGGAAAAGATTGTTTGAATTGAATGAGTTGGATGAGCTGCGGATGACAGCATATGAGAACTCGCGAATATACAAGGAGCGCACCAAGTTAATCCACGATCACCACATCCAGTTGCGCACGTTCAAGAAAGGAGATAGTGTTCTGCTATTCAATTCACGACTGAAGTTGCATCCCGGGAAGCTCAAATCTCGGTGGAGTGGACCGTTTATGGTGGAAGAGGTTAAACCGCACGGCGCGATTCTGGTGCGTGATGGTGAGACCACGTTTTTGGTGAATGGACAAATATTGAAACTCTACTTTGGTGAAAATTACAAGAGGAAGGTGAATGAGTTCAAACTCATTCCACTTTCGGATGCATGAGGGGCTCAAAAGTCGTCTAGCCTAAGACGTTAAATAAGGGCGCTTGTTGGGAGGCAACCCAACCACCAATACATTAGTTTAGTTCATGTACATTTGTAGGTTGATTTGTTTTGGTTTAGTTTTTACTGTAAAAAAGATACCGTGATCAATTTTTTCTTTGTGCAGGCTGAGGTAGAGTCGATACCATCGACATACTGGTCGACGGTATCGACTATGGTACAGGTTGACGAATGCGGATTTTGTTCTGTGTCGATACCATCGATGGCCTCGTCAATGGTATCAACCTACCAACAGGCAGGTCACAAAAATAAAGTCGATGGTATCGAGATGCCTGTCGATACCATCGAGATCTCTGGAGATATTCAGACGAAATTGTCTCAGACTTATCGATACCATCGACGGGTGTGTCGATGGTATTGACACTTCCAAAGGAGAAAGGCGGTGGCAAGGCCTCGCGAGGATTAACCCTAATCAGAGGGTCGATACTATCGACACCCGTGGATGGTATCGACCGTCCATGTCACCGATCCGAGTGAGCAGATCAAGGGCGATCGCGACATCAAGACGGTCGATCCGGGTGCAGCGTCGATACCATCGACCCATGTCAATGGTATCGACACGTCAGTGATCCGAGTTTCAAGATCCAACCATCGACGATCGTCGATACCAGCGAGGGGGCGGATAGCATCGACATGTTTCGATACCATCGACTCGCGTCGATGGTATCGACGAGTCAACAGAGGCGTCGGCCACATCTATTTAAGGGAAGTGATTATGTCAGTTGACGTCACACCTTCAGAGCAATCACTCTCCCTTGTGTCGAGCGATCCCCCGAGCCTTCCCAGCCCGTCGACGAGCAGCATAGAGCGAAGGTCTTCATCGAGCGGAGATTCGACTCTCTAATCTTCACCGAGCTCTTCTTCTGATCCCTTCTTCCTCGCAAATATGGTGCATGTGGCTGGAGCTTCTTCCTCGTGCACGAATCCGATGGACATCCCGGAATTGGTGCCACCTCCCACGGCGTCAGTTTCACGCCCATGGCTGATTCATCCATCCGCGGAGGTGAAGAAGATCTATGAGGAGATCTTAAAGAGGAAGATAAAGCCAACCCGGTATGTGAACCGGGAGATGATCTGAGACCTCAAATTCAATGCCAACTTGGCCTACGTACTGAAGGGACAGGCACACAACACAGGCAGATTGGATCATGAAGTGGAATATCATGTTGATGGCCAGCCATTCTTCAGCGAGTGGCCAACGTACAAAGAATTGGTGGCAGAATTCATGGCATCGCTGGACGTCTGTGTCGTGCCCAACGACATAGTAGCTACTGATCTTGAGTGGATCAAGGGCAGGGTGTCTTTCCAGTTGTTCAACATCGACTACACCCCGATGCTTGAATAGTTCAACAACATATTCAATTGGAACCATTCGCAATACGACCACCGGCGGCCGGACAATCGCACCGACTACGACACAATCTTCTCTGAGCTGGTGACAGTTTCGCAAGGGAAGTCAGTGAGCTACCACAACACCGCGGTAGCCGATTTCGAGCATCCTTTTGTCCGAGTTTTGCACCAGATGCTGAGTTGTACGCTATTTGCTCGTGGTGATCTGGTGTAACATACTGAAACTCAGGGTCTCCCCTGCAATTTACCCACTTTTGAGCTTTTCTTTTCCTTTTAGTCCATTTGGACCTTTTCGATAAATTTCCCATCCTATATAATCATTTTGGACTCCTCGTGCAATTTGAGCACAATTTGATGTTGAAATCACTATTTACCCTCATTTATGTAAATGAAGGGGTGTTTGCACAAATATCCCACATTAGGAGATAAGTTAGGGTTAATGTTGTAATTTGGTCATTAATGGGATAATATAGTAGATTATATTTATTTGGAGCTTTTTGGATAAATACATTATTAATAATGTGTATTTGAGTTCATATATGTGTATATTAACCTTTATTGTTTCTCTCTCCTCAAAATATGATTTTAATTCATATTAATATGTTATTTTGTTGAGAAATGATTATTCGTATCCTAATGTGTTTTATATGTCGAATTTACTCACATGTTTCTCATTAATAATCTTTTTTATATAATTCCTTGATTTTAATATATTATTATACTCTTTTATGAGCTATATATTTATTAAGGGCCTTATTATGCATTAAACGAGAAAGTGATTGCATAACATTGTAATACTCGTCATTATAAGCCTGTGGTTAAAGTTTGGTGTTGATTGGAGTTGATTTGACCCTTCAAATCCTTTTTAAAAGCTTTTAGTATAGTGTTACTATAATTATTTCGTTTATCTCATTGATTTAATTTGTAACGCCAATGTTCGGGTTATTTAACCTGTCACGCGCCCCCTTTTTTGGCCTGCGCGTGATCCAACGGTTGTGATTTGCCTCCTGACTGATCCAACGGCGTCCGTATCTCCTTCTACCTCCGTTCAGCCGAGCAGACCCGGCCCCTGACCTCCTCCGCGTCGTTCTCACTCCCTACTCCATCGTTACTCGTTATTCTTGTCCCTTTGGCTTCGACTCGCGACGATGGTTTGAATGATCCCTAGCTCATCGTCTCTATCGCTCTGTACACGAAACGCCCAAACGAGCCTCTTTCCCTCCTCTCCACTGAGGAGTCGCAGAGGGAGCCGCAACTCCTTCCCCACCTATTTTAGGGACTCTATACCACCCTCAGCCCCCGGCCTTTCTTCCTCCTCCTTCGATTTCTTCCCGTCTGCCCTCAGTCACCCCAACCTGCTCAAAGTGTAGCTCCGGCAACGGCGGCCGAGAACTTGTCCTCCCGACCATTTCGGTCCAATAGCCTGAGCGGTGAGCTTCCCTAGACTCTTTGCTTCACTTCGACTTCACCAGTTTTGCTCGCAGAGCCCGCTACCATCGGGTCCTATAGACCAGGCTTTACCTCCGTCGACGCCTGCCATTTCTGAGCTTGGCTGCTTCTCCGCCCTCGCCAACGCTTTCCTTTGTTTTGCCTCGACTCCGCGATCACGACAGGACCTTCATACGAAGCTTTGCTCGCCGTTTTGACCTCAGTTCGTTGCTCTGATCTCCGAACGATTCCTCTGTTTCCCGACCTTCACCAGCCTTAATGGTGGTTGCAAGGGTTCCCGCCTAGTGGCAAGGATTCCTTCGGCTTTCCAGGTCTCAATGGACCTGTTCCCGTCCTTCGGTTGCTTTGGGGTGCGTTGGTTTCGCGATGAGGCAATGGAGTCAAAGCTCCAGTAGGCTACTCCATCGCCATGGCCAAGGCTGAAGAAGCCTGGCTGTGTAACGACGCCCGGGGTCATACCCCTGTGAGGGCGATGCCTCATCACCCAGGGGCAATATCGTCTTTTCCCCTTGTTCTTCTTTCTGTCGCAAATGACCGATCAATGGTTACATATGACCGATTTTCCCTCGTCAATTTAATTGGTTTGATTTAACAAGCAAGGGTAGTTTAGTTTTTTCCCCTGTTATTTACATCGATTTGTATTTCGATTTAAATACCTGTCACACTATGGTTTTCCTAATTTCTAATTGGTCTGGTTTACTTAATTCATAGTAAATCAACCATTGGTCAGAAAAATATGAATAAATAGTCGATGGAAAGAATTTTTAACGTAGAATTCAATTTTATGGTTTTTGAGACATGATTTGGATTCCTTTTCCGAAGTTTGCTTTGATTGGCATTTTTAGTATGTAAATGTTATAAAATACATAATTAATTCATTTTAACTCTGTTTTATATAATAAAATATGTTTTCATAATCAAGAGATTATGAGTAATCGTTTGGACTTGGTTTTGAACTCTAAATCGTAGTTTTGTAAAATTAGGGTTTTTCTTATGATTTATGTCTTTATATATATTAATACATGTGTTATGTTTATAACTGGGATATATGGATGGTTTGCTATCTGTTTGGTGGATATGATGGTAATGTATATATCTAAGGTATGTGCAACCTATTTTGTATGTGAAAACCTATTTGAGTATGTGCACCCTATTCTAGTATGTGGCTCCTATTATGTGGACCCTATTCATATATGTGATCTCTATGGGTGAATGTGAATGTTATTGTGCAAACTACCTATCTTTCAGTTGGGATTTTATCCAACCCCACTCATTATTGTGCTAGCCTCATTATCCCTCTAATTACATTTATTGGCTCTTTACTTAGTTTATGCCATTGTGGCTTAATCATGTGAATCATTCTTCTACATATGTTGCATCCTTTACTTGGAAATGATTTAATCTTTTTATTGACTATGTGGCTCATCTTTTGAAATACTTGGAAATGTTATATATTGTGGATGTCTTTGTGGCTCATTTAATTGTAACTCTTGAATCTGGTTGTTTCCTATGTTGGCTCATCTCTTGAAGTACTTGTATAATGATGTTGCCTATGATGGCATGTTGATTGAGATTATTCATTTGGGTTTTATTCCCAATGCTATATTGCATCTTGTTTTACTTTTCACTATGCTGCCAAGTGAATGTTTATGCATGATATAGTTATTGGCCAATTGACAATGTAGTGTACATGAGTACAAACCACCCACAGGGCACTGGGGTTTTAGTCCCCCTGCCGGGCACTGGGTTTTTAGTCCCCCTGCCATTTTATATATTAGGCGCTGGGGTTTTAGTCCCCCTGCCACTTTTTAGGCACTGGGGTTTTAGTCCCCCTGCCATTGGTGAGGTCCGGTAGGTGCCTCACCCTACATTGAGTGGATGTTGAGTCATAATTTATATTCATGCAAATGTGATAATTGTTGATATTTAAATGTGGCAGTTTCTCTCTCTCATATTCATATATTTGCCTCATCTCTTTGGAAATCTCTTATTGTGGAGAATCTTTTATATTGTAAAGCTTTTTATTATTATTTGTCCTATTCCTTTTTATTAACACATACATTTTATCTTTCTCTTGTTGGATGACCCCAACCATCCAGGTTAGGATCAGAGTGCGCAGTGGAAGCTTGGTGAACCTAAAGCTAAGGATAGGATAAGAAGAAAGGAATATATATAGCTTGAGTGATCATGCTTGCTTTTATGTTATATAGTCATTTGTTTGGAGACAATGTTGTTAAACTAAGTCTTCCTATACCTAGATCCTTGTAGTTGCTTGTATAAAGTTGTATTCCCATTTGGGAAAATTTTATAATGTACTCTTTATACATTTGAATAATGTCAAGATTTAATTCTTCCGTTGCCATACTTTTGGTGTTTTTGTTTATCATGTTTTTAGTAGAGACTTTGGGTCTTTACAGCATGGTATCAGAGCATCAAGGTTGTCGGATTCTTGACTAGTTCAAAATTGTCTCCTAGATAGAACCATTATCTTATATAGTTTCCCTATAGTAAGTTTTTCACCTTAGAGTTGACCTATAAAGAATGTTTGATTTAGGATCATAATAATTTATTATTAGAAATAAAATTTGTCAACTTTTTGGTGAATTGTCTATTGAGAAGCTACTAGAGCAAGAAGTTGAAAGTGATGGTGTCTAGAAAGGGTCAGAGCTTGGGGGCTGGCAATATTTTCCTCCGCCCCACTAGCTTGGTCACGAGGACTCCTGAGCTCATATGACCTGGCCTGGCCTGATCTGAAACGGACAGCTCGAAATAGTCTACCTTTAGACATTACCTTATTGTTCACTAACCTTTATAACCCTTATATGATGATTTGATTTCTTTTCTCAAACAAAAATCATCTTGTAATCCCTAAGTATCTTATGTGAGCCTTAGATTTCCATGTTTAAGGTTTAGTGAACCCTATGCTATACCTTGAGTTTAGAAGGTAGAGTTTAAGACTTTTAATGTTGGATCTTATACCCTTAAAATAGTTTGACTTAGTCAACCCTTTGAGTGGAAAGGTAGTGTTAGTACCCTGTTAGATTTTTGGGTTGTTGATTTCGAGGACGAAATCCTCTTTAGGGGGTTGGAGTCCCTCAATGCCTTGAAATCAAGTAACCACAACTCCTTAGACATGGGTTTAGTGAGAGTTGAGCAAACATAATATGATTGTAATTCATCTTGTTTGATTATAAACTGATGGATAAGTCATGTAATTCTTATGCTTGAACCTTAATATATTCTTGATGCACATAATCATTAATTATTCATATGTGTATATACATAGTTTGGGTTAAGTCACCCTAATGGTAAAATGTGTATGGTAAAATACACCCTAAGGATGCTTTAACTTGTAATGATCAAGTTGACCCAAACCTTAATAGGTAACCATCTAGCCTGGACAACATATACATACATACCCTTCATGCCTTTCTTGACACATTAGTGACATTAGGTATCATAATCACATAATATACCTTAATGCATGTAAATGGATTATAATCACTTAATCATATTTGTGACCCAATTATCAACACATGTTAGGCATATCACCTTGTTCACTAAAATACATCTCATTGATCATCTTATTGGTTTATGAATCAAATCAGTAATATGATGATGAGTAATTTGATTCATATAATGTAGTAATCAGTGTTGTGAGAGATAATGATTAGTGATGTCATGGATATGAGTATGTTAGATGTTGTGCCAATATGTAACTTAGATATAAGCCACTAAAGTGACACATTTAGTCTTGTTACTAGATTAATAATTGGTTGGATGATATTATATGGCATAATCCCACATGATGTAGTTATTGGGTAATAATATTGAGTTATTAAGGTTTGAGATCTAATGCTTTAATATATGTTGAAATGGCTTCGTAAACCCTAATTGTGCTTAAAACCCTTAATGAGGGAGATACCCATGATATAATATTGAGATATAATTGTTTTGTAATAAAATGTGGCACAAGTGATAGTATAATAGATATGCTGCCTTTTCATGATAGAGTTTATGTAACAAGATGTTAGTTTGAGTTTAATAAAAGGCTATAGGTTTTGTGGAAACCTTAGTAACACCTGACCTATATAGATTTTATGTTGTACCCTAGATTAAGGGTTATAACCTAGTTGTTTATGGTTGGGATGTTACACACTCACCCTCTCTTTCCTCTTGTTGTGATTTCGGGGACGAAATCCTCTTTAAGAGGTGGTGTGCTGTAACATACTGAAACTCAGGGTCTCCCCTGCAATTTACCCACTTTTGAGCTTTTCTTTTCCTTTTAGTCCATTTGGACCTTTTCCATAAATTTCCCATCCTTTATAATCATTTTGGACTCCTCGTGCAATTTGAGCACAATTTGATGTTGAAATCACTATTTACCCTCATTTATGTAAATGAAGGGGTGTTTGCACAAATATCCCACATTAGGAGATAAGTTAGGTTTAATGTTGTAATTTGGTCATTAATGGGATAATATAGTAGATTATATTTATTTGGAGCTTTTTGGATAAATATATTATTAATAATGTGTATTTGAGTTCATATATGTGTATATTAACCTTTATTGTTTCTCTCTCCTCAAAATATGATTTTAATTCATATTAATATGTTATTTTGTTGAGAAATGATTATTCGTATCCTAATGTGTTTTATATGTCGAATTTACTCACATGTTTCTCATTAATAAGATTTTTTATATAATTCCTTGATTTTAATATATTATTATACTCTTTTATGAGCTATATATTTATTAAGGGCCTTATTATGCATTAAACGAGAAAGTGATTGCATAGCATTGTAATACTCGTCATTATAAGCCTGTGGTTAAAGTTTGGTGTTGATTGGAGTTGATTTGACCCTTCAAATCCTTTTTAAAAGCTTTTAGTATAGTGTTACTATAGTTATTCCGTTTATCTCATTGATTTAATGTGTAACGCCAATGTTCGGGTTATTTAACCTGTCACGCACCCCCTTTTTTGGCCTGCGCGTGATCCAACAGCTGTGATTTGCCTCCCGACTGATCCAACGGCGTCCGTATCTCCTTCTACCTCCGTTCAGCCGAGCAGACCCGGCCCCTGACCTCCTCCGCGTCGTTCTCACTCCCTACTCCACCGTTACTCGTGATTCTTGTCCCTTTGGCTTCGGCTCACGACGATGGTTTGAATGAGCCCTAGCTCATCGTCTCTATCGCTCTGTACACGAAACGCCCAAACGAGCCTCTTTCCCTCCTCTCCATTGAGGAGTCGCAGAGGGAGCCGCAACTCCTTCCCCACCTATTTTAGGGACTCTATACCACCCTCAGCCCCCGGCTTTTCTTCCTCCTCCTTCGATTTCTTCTCGTCTGCCCTCAGTCACCCCAACCTGCTCAAAGTGTAGCTCCGGCAACGGTGGCCGAGAACTTGTCCTCCCGACCATTTCGGTCCAATAGCCTGAGCGGTGAGCTTCCCTAGACTCTTTGCTTCACTTCGACTTCACCAGTTTTGCTCGCAGAGCCCCTACCATCGGGTCCTATAGACCAGGCTTGACCTCCGTCGACGCCTGCCATTTCTGAGCTTGGTTGCTTCTCCGCCCTCGCCAACACTTTCCTTTGTTTCGCCTCGACTCCATGATCACGACGGGATCTTCATACGAAGCTTTGCTCGCCGTTTTGACCTCGGTTCGTTGCTCTGATCTCCGAACGATTCCCCTGTTTCCCGACCTTCACCAGCCTTAATGGTGGTTGCAAGGGTTCCCGCCTAGTAACAAGGCTTCCTTCGGCTTCGCCAGGTCTCAATGGACCTGTTCCCGTCCTTCGGTTGCTTTGGGGTGCGTTGGTTTCGCGATGAGGCAATGGAGTCAAAGCTCTAGTAGGCTACTCCATCGCCATGGCCAAGGCTGAAGAAGCCTGGATGTGTAAAGACGCCCGGGGTCATACCCCTGTGAGGGCGATGCCTCATCACCCAGGGGCAATATCGTCTTTTCCCCTTGTTCTTCTTTCTGTCGCAAACGACCGATCAATGGTTACATATGACCGATTTGCCCTCGTCAATTTAATTGGTTTGATTTAACAAGCAAGGGTAGTTTAGTCTTTTCCCCTGTTATTTACATCGATTTGTATTTTGATTTAAATACATGTCACACAATGGTTTTCCTAATTTCTGATTGGTCCGGTTTACTTAATTCATAGTAAATCAACCATTAGTCAGAAAAATATGAATAAATAGTTGATGGAAAGGATTTTTAACGTAGAATTTGATTTTATGGTTTTTGAGACATGATTTGGATTCCTTTTCCGAAGTTTGCTTTGATTGGCATTTTTAGTATGTAAATGTTTTAAAATACATAATTAATTCATTTTAACTCTGTTTTATATAATAAAATATGTTTTCATAATCAGGAGATTATGAGTAATCGCTTGGACTTGGTTTTGAACTCTAAATTGTAGTTTTGTAAAATTAGGGTTTTTCTTATGATTTATATCTTTATATATATTAATACATGTGTTATGTTTATAACTAGGATATATGGATGGTTTTCTATCTGTTTGGTGGATATGATGGTAATGTATATATCTAAGGTATGTGAAACCTATTTTGTATGTGAAAACCTATTTGAGTATGTGCACCCTATTCTAGTATGTGGACCCTATTCATATATGTGATCTCTATGGATGAATGTGAATGTTATTGTGCAAACTACCTATCTTTCAGTTGGGCTTTTATCCAACCCACTCATTATTGTGCTAGCCTCATTATCCCTCTAATTACATTTATTGGCTCTTTACTTAGTTTATGCCATTGTGGCTTAATCATGTGAATCATTCTTCTACATATGTTGCCTCCTTTACTTGGAAATGATTTAATCTTGTTATTGACTATGTGGCTCATCTTTTGAAATACTTGGAAATGTTATATATTGTGGATGTATTTGTGGATCATTTAATTGTAACTCTTGAATCTGGTTGTTGCCTATGTTGGCTCATCTCTTGAAGTACTTGTATAATGATGTTGCCTATGATGGCTTGTTGATTGATATTATTCATTTGGGTTTTATTCCCAATGCTATATTGCATCTTGTTTTACTTTTCACTATGCTGCCAAGTGAATGTTTATGCATGATATAGTTATTGGCCAATTGACAATGTAGTGTACATGAGTACAAACCACCCACAGGGCACTGGGGTTTTAGTCCCCCTGCCGGGCACTGGGGTTTTAGTCCCCCTGCCATTTTATATATTAGGCATTGGGGTTTTAGTCCCCCTGCCACTTTTTAGGCACTGGGGTTTTAGTCCCCCTGCCATTGGTGAGGTCCAGTAGGTGCCTCACCCTACATTGAGAGGATGTTGAGTCATAATTTATATTCTTGCAAATGTGATAATTGTTGATATTTAAATGTGGCAGTTTCTCTCTCTCATATTCATATATTTGACTCATCTCTTTGGAAATCTCTTATTGTGGAGAATCTTTTATATTGTAAAGCTTTTTATTATTATTTTTCCTATTCCTTTTTATTAACACATACATTTTATCTTTCTCTTGCTGGATGACCCCAACCATCCAGGTTAGGATCAGAGTGCGCAGTGGAAGCTTGGTGAACCTAAAGCTAAGGATAGGATAAGAAGAAAGGAATATATATAGCTTGAGTGATCATGCTTGCTTTTATGTTATATAGTCGTTTGTTTGGAGACAATGTTGTTTTAGTTAAGTCTTCCTCTACCTAGATCCTTGTAGTTGCTTGTATAAAGTTGTACTCCCATTTGGGAAAATTTTATAATGTACTCTTTATACATTTGAATAATGTCAAGATTTAATTCTTCCGCTGCCATACTTTTGGTGTTTTTGTTTATCATGTTTTTAGTAGAGACTTTGGGTCTTTACATCTAGCGTTGAGCAAATTTTAGGAGACGGATCTTTTCTTTTTGTATAAACTCCTGAAGTGCCAAGAATGCAACTGGGGCGCATTCTTTCTACAGCGCGTATTGGCAGTGAAGAGGAGTACGAGGAAAGCATCGATTCACTTCGGTGGGCTCATCACCAAGCTGGCGGCGTACCTCGGTTTGAATCTCCAAACCCTCAATCCTCTCTCTACAAGAAGCAAGGTGAACTTGCAACATCTACACCGGTCCAATCTCCTGCTTCTTTGAGATGGTTTGGCGTATGCGCACTGCCACGTCAACCACGCCTATCAGGAGTGCCAGTTGCCTGATCCAGTCTTCAACATTGATGGAGCGCTACATTTTCGGTGGCCAATATAGCCATCGCCGACTCCGATGAAGAAGACGGCAACGACGGCGGCGACGATGGACATGACGATGAGGCTGAGGAGGAAGAGGAGGCATTTACACCTCTTCGAGCACGAGTGGCACCACGGAAGCGTCCTCAGATGCATCTGGGTGCGTCGTCTTCATCACAGCCTGCGCCACCACCACTACTGCCTGCGCAGCCCAGCGAGGATGCCTATTCCATGCAGGGCATGTACACCATGTTGCAGGACATCCAGCAGACACAGCAGCAGCATATGGGGATGTATACCGCTATTCTGGATACTACAAACCGGATACTTGACAACCAAAGGGCTATGTTTGACAACAGATCCATGATAGGTTGAACAGGATGGAGATGCAACAATAGCCTTTCTTCGATCATTATTGGAGCTAGAATTATTTTGGGGGTATCCACAGCCTCCACCGATGCCCCAGTATGATCCGACATTCCAGGGGGAGTACCCATCTTGGGACCCCACGGCGCTGCAGTACCCGCCTCCACCACAGGAGTGATCCGGTATCACTGTTCCAATCCTTAAGTTTGTTTTTGACTATGCCATAGTCGAGTTCAAGCTTAGGGGGGTAGTTGGAACAACTTTATCTTTTAGTTTTTTTTAGTTTTTTAAATTTATTGCTTTTGTTCTTGATTATTTGTTTCTTGCAATCTTAGTTTTGTAGGATCCACATTCTATCTAGTGTAATTGTGGATGTCATAAAGTTGTGTCATCTCATTAATTGTGCATGGGAAAATTTAGGGAAAATTTAAAAAAATTGTGTGTTTGGAAAGCTTGTATTGTTTAACCTTGGGCACATATCCTACGAAAATGATTGGTTTTGTCAACTATAAAACAAAATTTCACAACTGTACTCCTAATGATTCATGAAAGTGGACGGAAAAGGGTGTTTGAGCCTAACCTGACCAAATGGTAATGAGACTCTAATTGGATGTAAGAGAGAGAAACCTCTTAACTACGTCACAGGTCAGTAAGGAGGGACACATAATATCTTTCTAAGGTTCAGTCATCTAGTCTTGTGATCTTTCCAGCTTTTTGTTTTCATAATACACCATAAGAATTGGAAGTACTTTACAGTTTTAGCTTCTTTGACAACATTTCATATATATAGGTTTTGCATCTGTTTTCCATATGTTTTGCATAAAAGAAATTTAAAAAAAAATTAGAATAGTGATACATGCACATTACCCTTAGGTGCATGCCATGTAGTTGCATTCATAATGGTCATGCATAAGTTATATCATGTATCTCAATTTTTCTCCAAAGGTGAATCAAATTGTTCCATACCTTCTAAATAGTGCAAATATTGAGTATGCAGGAAAAGAAAACAAGCCAATAAATATTCATTGTCAAATTATGGATATAAGGGTTTGGAAAAGAAAGAAAAAAAAGAGAAAAAGAGAAAAATCTGAAGAAAAAAAATCTGCATAACAATTAAAAAAAAGAGTTATTTAGAAGCAATTAGAATAAGAAGGAGAAAGGAACGTAATATCACCTGCATTTCAAGATAATTGAGTACATGATGTAACTTAATTAAATGTCTATCCTATTTTGAGATGGATGGTTAGTACATGCATCATTCCACCCAATTTTAGGCATTAGGGCATTTTTCATGTGCAATTGCATCATTTAGGACATTTTTGGTTTATGCATGTTGAAACTGTATAATACTTCCACTTTCTTCCATGAACCACCTATCTTCATCCACCCGTTGCTCGGATTGGTAGGCCGCCGTGAATTTCTCCTCACTAAGGTATATCAGGAGAACTGCTTCCATGTAGATTTGTAGTTAGGGCGAGCAACGTAGTGTAGGAGATCACAAGATGCACCTCGTCTGAACCGACGAGTTTGATTATGTTAACTGCCTTATGTGATAGTGCACATCAGTTTTTAGGTCTATTTCTCTTATGGATGATTAATGTCGCCTTTAGGGTAATTACCATTCTGTGGTTAGAGAGGGTCGGTATGTGAATGTTCGGTGGGAGTCATATGGGATGTTGGTTGTGGTGTGTTGTTCTTCAATTGATATTAGCAATTCTATTCTAAGGATTAGTTGCTCGAGGGAGAGCAAAGTTCAAGCTTAGGGGAGTTTGATGTGATGATTTTGAGTCGCATTTATAGACTAGTTTGATATGTGTTTTATGCTTTTATTAGTCATTTTTATGGTTAATGTTGCATAATTCATCCATTTTGGTCTTTGCTACTATTCTATGTCAAATCCCCTTTATTTCATCGTTTTGAGCATTAATTGCCAAGATATTATTATTTGCGTGAATTTATGTGGCTTCATGTTTGAATTTCAGGGAGAACAAGTATCTGCTTCCGTCGATACCATCGACGGAAGTCGATACCATTGACCATGCCACACGTTGCCAGCCACAAATATCAACACAGAGTCAATACTATCGACAAGGATGTCGATGGTATCGAGTTACCATCAGGTTTATGGCGAGGAAGTAGTCGATAGTATCGACACCAAGTTGATGCCATCGACACACGAAGGCTGCATCGTCGGTATCTATCAAAAACCGACGTCTAAAAGGGAGTCGATACCATCGACTCGCGTCGATGGTATCGACGCCATAAGATATGTGTTTGATTTGTAATGATCTAAATCAGACGGCCGTGGTTAATCAGTGACCTAATGAGGGAGATATATCTAATGACGGTCGGCCAGACGAGGAGGAGGAGATTAGTCATTTTGCACGAGTACCAAGGAGAGGCAGAGAGGAGAATGGAGGCTAGAAGCTCATACCAGTTGATCCGGAGGCCGAAGAAGACGGATTCCACCACCGACAGGCGGGAGAGAACGTGTTCTCGCCAAGGATCCACCAGTTCTTCTCCGTTCAGGGGTTTTACCTCTCATTTCACGTTTTTCATATGATTTCCCCTATCTCTACCTTGTACTTGCTTGAGATGAACATGCGGGGCTAATCCCCTTTGTCTTTAGGACCGGGAGTAGCCCGGAAATTCATTGTATGACAATTTTATTGTGATAATTCATATTTTATCTCTTAAATTCGTGGTATGATTTCTTTTTCTCAATATATTGTTATGCTTGATCACCATAATAATAACCTAATGCCGTTAATCACTTTGAAAGAAGGATTAACGACAGAAAAGAGATGAAATTCACATTAATTGACAAATCCCTTGAACTAGGTGGTGTAAAGTTAATGGTGGATACTGAGAGATCGTTCATAATGCACCTAGCTAGGATATAGGTTACTATAACGGTGGAACCGACCTAGACTTAGGTAGTGAATTGCACCACGACAGTGGGCAATTCTGTTTTCAGGACACTACCCGGATAGAGAGATAAAATTGAGGCATCATATAAAATCTAATACAATGAAAACATGCGGTGAAACCGCAATCCTAAAGATATCCTTTTAAATTGGTTAAAGTAACATTTAATCGATCGTTTGTTTTGTTTTATTTTCTTTTTCTCTTTTTAATTTTCACAACAACCCTTCATTTTTCATTCGGCTTAGCTGATCGCGAACAGTTAGTAGGAGTCTCCAACAGTTCCCAGTATCCCTGTGTTCGACTCGGGCCTCACAAGGCGTGTATTACTTTGACGCATTCTCTTGCGTTTCAGTGCATAGTAAAATTGCATCAACCACGTTATTAAGTATGGAATCCAATGCCATAGCGGCATCTGGAATTTCTTCACACTAAGGGACTTCCCAATTCAAGAAGAAGAGGGAAGTGGAAACAATGCCTTTATAGTCCTGCAAGCCATGGAAATGATACATATTTTCGGATTCTTAAGACAATTCCAGAGCTAAAACTTCTGTCAGCTCAGTAGCATCTATGCACTGTTGTTGATCAAGGAGAGGCATTATTTCCGAGATGCAGGCATACCAAAAAAGCTACTGGATAGTGATCAGGAAAATGTATCCTCTAATCCCAGTATCCCTACAAAGGGAGAAGCTGAGATGAGTATAGACGTCTATGGAGTAGGGAAGCGAATAGAGATTATGTAACAATTGCTCTCTAAAGAAGGCCCCACTTCTCCTGATACTTTAGAACAATTGATAAGTAACTTCAACGATTCTTCATGCTCAAATGTAACACCGGAACAAGTCAATGACATCCTGCAGAAGTTAGTTGATTCAACACCCACAGAGATCATCTACGAGGCAGGCAGTGTCATAGTCCCAGTTGATGACTTAAGGGATGTGGTGAAAGAAAGAGGATGCCTGGCAATATCTGTGGCAGCCGCCTACATCCAGATACTACAAGGAATTTTTGAACACACATACATAGCCCATCCAATGTTGTTCAACGACATCTTCCTTGTCGATGAGTCAGGAGCAAAACAAACCTTTCTGGAAGAGTTATAGTGCAGGATTCCACACATCATCTTCCTACCTATCCTGTACTACAACCATTAGACGCTCCTGACGATGTACACTTGCCAACGAGCAAGAATCTTCTACAGTAGCTCAAACAACAACAAAGATCATCCAATATAGTGTACATCGACGACGTTGACACCCCTCCAGTGCTTGGTATGAAAATACTACGATGAGGTGGGGACGTTGATCCAACCATTCCCGGAGATAGCAGTGAGCAAATGGCATGAGCTGCAGTTCTTCCATCGCAGTCCACAACAAATTCCACTATCCAACGACAGTGGCATCTTCGTGTTGGAATGGATATCTAACAAGGAGACGCCTGACCAGCTCCACCACATCGACTATCCAAGAAAATGCGGAGAATATGTGTGGGAACTTCTATCTGGCAAAGGTGCGCTCACCTACTAACCCTCACGAAGTTAATATTACCATATCTTATCTATCTCACAACTCTGGGACAGAGTGTGGGGTAAGTTTGAGGAGTACTATGTATCAGTGAGGGAGGTACTAAACGCCCTCCAAACTTCACCTTTTGTTCTTTTTCCTATAACATAATATGTGTACATATACATATACATGCTCAATACAAAAATTTCGCATATACAAATTTTGCCTCTATACAATTGTACAAAAACACTTTATAGTAAAAACCTGATACGACTTCTTTCCAGCTAGTTTTCTCTGTGTCTAAGGAGGTGCAAGTTTCTGTTATGTTGTTTTTGAAAATACAGTCTCAAAACGACAAAAGACTATGACTTTCTACGCCAAAATTTCAAAATAATCTTGCAACAGCTAAGAGATGTGTATGTGAAGGAAAAAGCTGCCCAAACAGCAAAAATTTCTCTTGTTCTCCCTTACCCAACAAAATCCCAAAAAGAGAGAAAAGCCTTATGAGAGTGAATAAAAGCATGAGAGTTGTGCCAATATATATATATATATATATATATATATATATATATATATATATATATATATATATATATATATATATATACACTTGTCTTTCCAAAAGTACCCATCTTTAGGCATGGTAGATCTGGGGCAGTGGTACGTAGGATGTGAAATCACTGCTCTAAAGCCAACAGGCTTGGACTGTAGGGACCACTTACCCGTTAACGGACCTGTACCTGGATGGACTGATGGGAAACAAGAAAAGCCCAAAAGCCTAAGACCTACCCAAAAACACAAGTTTCTATTCCCAAAAGCTATTTGGTGTCAAAGCTAACTTTGAAATCATGCACCCAAGTCTCGCCGAAGCTGAAGAGAAAATTTTCCTTAAATAAGGCAGGAAAAATGAAGTTCATTGTTCGTGGTCGAGCAGTATTCTCTTTAAGACATCTCGATACTCGCTCAAACCCCTTGTCTGAAAACTATACCGGGTTAAGAAATAGTATCACAAAACAATGTTTTAAAATTGATTGAGGACAATCAAAATGCTATGTTTGAGGGAGTTGATAACACCCAATTTTTTGGTATTTATGGCCCATATTTTGTTGTCAAAATTGCCCTTTTAAACTGTTTTCCTCTTCATTTTTGTCATGTTATTAAATAAATAAGTCACACTATGCTCTTAACTCATTTTTGTCATCTTTTACAGAGTTTTCATCGCTTTTCCACCCAAAATCAGCAAAATGGCCCGTCCTGACCCACTTACAAAGAATCGGCCTTTTTCTAGTTGCACGGCATGTCCACTACCCGTCGCAGTCGCTGCCCAACACGGAAGCAACGCGACACTGGCGTATCGCGCAGTGCGGAATTTGACGAGTGACACACTACTACCCGATAGAGAGTCGTTATTACGCCATGACCAGTCATCCTGACACGGACATATCGTGTGACACGAGCCACTCGTCAGAAAAAAATGCATGTCCGTCATAGCCGCCCGATACCACCGCAACCTGACACGCACACCTGAGGTGTGACGGGAGATATCTAGGTGTCATCCATCCCCAAAGCCACGTAAAGGGAGTCGATGAAGGATACGTGGCGCCCAGAGATCCGCAACTTCTTCCAACCGCTGCCTATAAATATTAGCTACATGACTCTAACGGGACAGGTCGGAACCCCATAAAAGCTAACTTTGGAGAGCATTTGGAGCTAGTGTTCCACATTACCGAGGTGTGTCGGACGATACTAGGTGAGAACCCCCACCCGAGAGGGGTGGGAGTGGTTCATTTACGACCTGTCCCGATAGTCGTAGTAGTCGATATTGATCGAGAAGGCCACCCGATGTGTCAGGTTCCTAGATGGGCTCTTGCCCGAGACAACTCGCCCTTGACACCTGATATGAGGAACCTGAGAACCTAAGACCTCTCTAACCTGACACGATACTGAACCCGATACGGACAACCCGCCACGGTGTGTTGCTCGAGAGTGTGGCATCCCGATACGACCGTATCAGGTAGAGTGCTTTGATTGATACGTCTTCCTGTCACGACCTATCGCCCGACAGGGGATGCCGCCAGACACAGGCGTATCGGGCAGAGCTCCCACCGGTATCGATTTAGAGGCGCCTTAGGGGTCTGCTGTTATATGTCTCCCTCCTAAATCAAGGAGACGATACCTATCTTCCCTTTTTCTGTCATTTACTTTCTTTATTTACACAATGTAACTAACCCTTTTATACAATGTTATTTCTAATGGAATTAGAGGAGTTTTAACACCTGTTGCTTTAAGTTTGGTCTCTTTTGTTTGATGATTGCCTTATAGCATCTGAACGCTAGCTTGTATGCTTGGATCATGTTTTGACTAGCTATCAGATCGTGTTTCCCATTACAGATCCCTTGAGACAGGGGTTGTAACTCGAGCCTTTGGTCCGATCAGGGAGTACGAGAGTACCCAGGGTCGGAGCGACTTCATTATTCTTTCCACTCCAACCCAAGTCCACTGCTCTTGAGAGAGGGTATTGGCGCTTAGTTGGAGGTACCCTCTTTGACAGAAGGGGTACCTGATGTTTTCTGTTGGCGCTTTCTATGCCGAAGTTTTCTTCCTTTGTTCCTTACTGAGGCAGTAGTGTTTTCTCCTTTGATTCTATTGCTCAAAACCCCCTAAAATTGATAAATTCCAAAATCGTATCTTCCTTGTAACTCCAGTTGGAGATAGTTTTCTTTTATTTTAACAATCTTTACCCGCCGTTCCCTTGGGGAACATTGTTCCTACCCATTCTATTGTCGGAGTGTAGAGTGTTGATTCCGCATTCTTAGCACGACCACCCTTGTCCCTATGGTTCGACCCCGATCGCTACTTCAGACCCCGTCGTCATTGTGGGAGCCTAAGAGTCAGGTTATTTAAAAGTCTAACTACTTCAAATGTGCTCCCTTTGGATGTGTGATTTAGGCCAGTCACTACTACAATTTGATATCCAGGACACTTGATAAGCGAGATTGAGAAAAGCATGTGTGTGCACATATGAATTAATATATGATGTTGAGGTCACATATATCAAAGACTGTCTACTCTTGTTCAAGGATCATACATTGAACATTAAGAGGATGATGATTCCATGCCTCGAGTTCAAAATGGATATCAATGAAAAAGGAAATAGACAATCACTATAACACCTAGATTGTAGGTTGAAGTTGTTCTCCAACTTTCCGGATTATTTGGGTAGCAATCATGTGTTTCTAGATACCACTCATTGCTTGTGATGTCATAAGTCAGTTATGGACATTCACTGCCAATGTAACTTGGAACCTATAGGGTCATACACATAGGATACACTTGGAATAATTGTTCATTATTGAATATGGGTTGACCTTTATTACTAAAGAGTTAGGTATTCCATTTAAATGACATTGGTTGAATATTAATTGATTGAACTGTGAATTTATTGGTTCAAGTGTTGAACCAATCATTTCAGAGTGTCTAGTCAATTGAACCAACTTTGGCAATTTTGGACAATGAATTGACAGATTTTAGAAGTAAATTGATCATCTCAGGTTCCTGAACCAACTGGCTCAAGTTGTGAACTAAACGTTTGGTGGATCAATTCAATTGATTCAAGGATTTGCGCTAACGTCATTTTGAGCATTAAATCAGATATTAATTTCTAGTACAATTGCAATTGGGAAACATGATGAAATGATCGATTCAAGGGCTGAACTGATTGTCTCACATGCCAACCAATCATTTCACCTGTGAACTGACCATTTCCTCGCTCATAGGATGTGAAAATTCATGAAATTCTGGTCCCTTATGCTCCCAATCAAAGTAAGAACCCTGACCCTAATCATCCTACAAATAGAGTGGTATCAGGGTCTTCTCAAACACAACTTAATTGCTTCTGACAAATGGTTGTATTCTTTGGTTTTGGTAATTGAGAGAGCATGAGCAAGTCCTACCTGATAAAGGAGGGATAGCAAGGGAGAACAATTGTGGGAGAGCAAGTTGGTACTTGTACACCAACAAGAAGGGACAACTCCTTCTTGTCTATTTTTCTAGAACTACAAGAGTTCTCAGTGGTCCATGTGGAATACTATAGAGGAGAGAGTCTTTCCTTCTAGGAGGACAAGGTCAAACTTTGTTTGTGGTGATCATCCAAGAGCTTCTACTAACGTTGTCCGAGTGTGACTTGAAGAAAGTCGCATACTGCAATGAGGATATAGTCGTTGGACTTGCTCCAAGACCATGTATGACCTCATAAATCATCCTTCGCAATACATAATTGTTGAGGAAATCTTCTGTTATAGGGGAAAATGGCAGATACATTTTTTTGCTACCTATATGTTGACATATTTCCTAATAGTGGTATCAAAACCAGGTCAATCTACTATGTTCTGGGATTTCATATCGAATATTGATTTTTATTTTTAATTTGTTCTGTAAGATGTGAGTATTTGAAATGGTTAGTGTGCATAGCCGATTAAATACCACACACAATCCCAAACTATTATATATATGATATTATATATATGCAATTTACACGTGTCGCCTTAAATTTGGTTTTTATGGTGGATGTGTAGCATGGTTATGCCCAATAACCCAATATATTTGTGTATGTATGCATGGTTTGTCTATTCATGTCTATATATCAATTTTATATTGATCCTCTACTTTCTTCTTCCAACTTGTAAAAGTACTATTCTTTTCTTCCTATGCTCCCCTTAAATGTAACTCGAGGTTTCTTCATTACCATGTAATAAGTTTAATAGCATTAAGGTGGTTCTAAATTTCTATTTACAAAAAAGAAGAAGCTCAGCACCAGAAAACCCAATCATCTTAAAGACGAGTCGACCATTTGGAGGATCGAGTAGAAAAGCCACAGGAGTCGAACTAAGCAGCTTGTAACCCAACCGATCAGTTGGAGATGTCTAGAAGACGTTGGACCAGGAACCAACTGACCGGTCTAACATACCAACACGACTGACCAAGAGGCAAGCCAACTGATTCAAGGGTTGCACCAGTCAACCTGAATTGGTTCAAGCACATATTTAGACCAACCAGGTTCTTGTATGAGATGTAGACCTAAGTGGTAGTAATTCCTTATGGCTCCAAGGAATTACAATAGTATGTCCATAACCATCACTATTGTTTTACATTGCATGTTTTACATATGTGGGATATAGCATGTATATGAAATGTACTATAGTGTGTGGTGATTGGATATCTATATGTATATAATATATATATATATATATATATATATATATATATATATATATAATTCTTCAATTAAAGATATCAAGTCTAAGATGCTTTCCATTAGCAACACACATGAAAAACTTGATTGATTATGTGTGGGCACACTAAGAGTGGTGCATTGTCCATCTCTTGGAAGTGTGATGGTAATTATGTAGGCTTTTCATGAGGGGTGAATTTCTATCATGTTGGCTTCTGGGTCAGTCTCAATTGGGTGTCCTTAATGAGATTAAGTACCTAGAAACATGAATATGACGATGGAAAGGAGTTGTGCATACCATCTATCCAAGAATTACATAAGATGCAAGTAGGAAATGTTGCCTACCTTAATGATTGATTATGGACGTTGGCGTTGGTTGGGTAATAACTCAATTGTTTTAGATCTTGGCTCATTAGAATCCTATGCGATGCAATATTATGAATTGATAGTTGAGGTTTATTAGTTTGAACAAAATAATGAGAGAACTAGTTAATTCAAATGCCTAATTAAATATCTTCCAATTTTATACAAATGAAATAAAATATAAAACATTTTGACAAAATTGCAAATTTCTCTTGTAGAATCAAATGGCAACACACAACAATTTTTCTCTATGATCAATCCTTGAGAAGGAAAAGTTAAATAGGAATAACTTCCATGAATAATTTAGGATGTTGATAATTGTTCTCACACAGGAGCGCAAGCTCTATGCCTTGGAGACACAAGAGTTGGATGAACCTCTTCTCAATGCACCTAAGCCTGATAGTGATTCTCACAAGAAGCATATTGAAGATGTTGTTGATGTCAAATACCTAATGATTTGATCCATGAACTATGAGTTGTAAAGATAACATGATCATATGGATGTTATTGAGATGGTCATACATCTTAAGAACATGTTCCAAGATTAGGCAAAACAAGAGTGATATGATGTCTCTAAGGTGTTGTTGAAATGTAACATGGCAAGAGGATATCCAGTGGGTCCTCATGTGCTCAAGCTCATTGGGTATGTGGAGAACCTTTCTAGACATGAATTCCCCTTGAGTCAAGGGTTGGCCATTGATGTGATTTTGTCATCTCTGTCAGGCTCATATAGTTAGTTTGTTATTAACTACAACATGAATGACTTTGACGAGCCATTGAAAGTGTTACTTGTCATGTTGAGAACTGTTTAGGATCAAATGAAGAAAGAAAAACCCAAGTATGTGATGATTATCAAAAAACTAAAGGGGAAGTCTAAAGGCAAAGGTAAAGGTAAGAAGAGTTCTAAAGCTAGCCAAAATCCCAAGTCTTCATCACTGGAAGCAAAGGGATGAGTGAATAAGGGAGGAAATGTCACCACTCTCACCAACCTAGGAAAATGGTAGATGTATTGCCCTATACACTCAGAGGAACTAAAAAATAAGAAGGAGGGGATACATATCTCCACTTCATGTATATATTTTATAAGATAAATCTAATTACTTCTTCATCTTGGGTATATGGTACCAGATGTAGATATGACATATGTTTGAATATGCATGATCTGATAAAAAGTAAGACTTTACGAAAGGGCAAGATTGGATTGTTCTTCATAATGAAGCAAGAGTTTCTGAAACTTCCATCTATATTTAGAATTTATCCTAGGCCACATGACATGTAATATTAAATGATGTGTTATTTCATTATGCAAATAATAGAAATATTTTACTTTCTTCATCCTGTATGGATAAGGATGATTATGAATAAAATAGTTTATATTCAATTTTAAAATATGTGATCTTGTGTGTCAATTCCCCAAACATCGTATAATTATTTAAAGGATATAAAGATAAATGTCATCACATATATACCAAATGGATTATAATTTAATAACTCAAACGATCAATATCTATAGCATTGTCATCTAGAGCACATATATGAGAAATTCTTTTCTAGAATCCTTGTTGATGGTTATCTGGACTCTTTTGGTTGTTGAGTCTATAAGAGACATGCAAGTCTTTTTTATATGCAACATGACAAAACACGTATCACTAGATGTACTTGGAGAATAAGTATTCTATTAGGACTTGTATATAATGATATAAAAAGACCTTCATAAATGCTAGAACTAGTTCTTTGTGCCTCATTATATTTACTAAGGATCTCAGTAGATATGGCAATTTGTATTTAGTGAAATAAAAATATAAGTCTCTTGAAATATTTAAGGAGATCATGTATGAAGTAAAAAATTTCCTTGGTAAAGGTATTAAGACACTTTCATATGATCAACGTTGAAATAATTTGCATTAAAAGTTTTAGGACCTTCTGGAAATACCGTGATAGTGTATCACAATCAATTCCACCTAAAACATGATGATGTATTACAAATAAGGAGTCACATCTTAATGTTATTATCATTTGATCTAATCTTCTAAGTTCATATTTAGATACATGATTTACACTAAAACAATGTACCATCCAAAATGGTTTGAAAGATATCATATAAGATATGATATGGAAATGTCCCAATATGTCTTCTATAGAGATCAAAACTTATACAAGAAAGTAGTATCTTGAAAACATTTATCCTCAAAACACATAAATGTTAGTTTTTTTAATTATACCTTTAATCTCAATCTAACAACAAAAGTGCTTGTTGCTAGGATAGTTAAATTCCAAAGGAAGAGTGAAGTAGAACTCGAAAGGTTTGAGATAAGCAAGAAAACATTAAACCTAAGAAGGTACAATGGGAACTATAAGGATCATAGATGATTGTGGAATCTCAAGTTCCATATGAAACACAATACTTATAGTTCTAGTAGAAAACTCCATTAGTTTAAACGATTATGACATCTTATAACTCATAAAGGCAATGAGTTGGGCATAGGATGATGAGACAACAACCTACTAGAAGCTATTGAGGGACCATAGTTTGAGAAATGTCTACCACCTAAAGGGGTAAAACCCATAGGGTGTAGTTGGGTTTACAAGAGGAAAATCGACATGGATATCCCAAAAGGATAGATTGGTTGCAAAGTTTTTCAAACAAGTTCAAAGTGTTTATCATGATGAAATACCTTCACCAATTTTCATTTTTGATATTGCATCTTATCAAGACTATGATTTTTGGCATATGAAGATTAAAACCACATTACTTATCATGGGAATATATGATAGGACGTGTACGTGACACGGCTTGGAGGTTTTAGAACTTCTTTAATGTAAATAAATTCTATAAGCTACAAAGATCAATCTAGAGATTGAAGCAAGCATCTCAGAGATGGAATCTTTAATTTGACAAGATAGTCAAAGAGATTGATTTTTAATCAAGATAAAAGATAAAATCTATGATTACTAAATATTTAGTTACAACATATATAAATATTCCACATATGGATGGGGAATAACATCTGAATACTAGAAGTATTGAAACTTGGCATGGAAATAACCTTCTTAAGAAGGATTAGGTGAAACATCCTATGTGATAGGAATTGATAAATATATAGATAGTTTTGGAAAGTTTCTTGACCTAAGTATGAGTATATATATTGGTAAGATGTTGAAAGGGTTCAGCATGAAGGATTCAATGAGAAATAATATGTCCATGATACATGGGATTAGTCATTAAAGAACCTTATATTACCATTCTTGTGAATAATCAGGGAAACATGAGTTTGATGCCATATGCACTAGAAATTGGATCTATATAATGTACTCATTCCATTATCTTGTATGTTATGGACATGAGAAGATGATATTATTCATATTCCAATGAAGATCATTGGCATACCATAAAGAACATCCATTAGTACTTGATAAGCACTAAGGACCATTTGTAATTAGAAATGAGTTGGGTGTAAAGGGTTAGAATGATGTTAGATTATGAAATGACAAAGAATGGTTGTAATACAAAACTATGCTTGATCTTTAAAGAAGAGTTATAAGTTAGAAAAGTTCCAAACTACTGACCATTATTTAAATTCTAGAATAGAAGTTGAGTATCATGGTGTTATGAACAAATGAGTGGATATTGTATGGATCTAGAAGTTTAGATAGATGAATTTATAGATGTTTCAACCATTGATGGAATATTAGAATACTATGATAACAATGGAGCTACTAGCTAGGAAAGTAATATTAGATATCATACGACGATAGTTCCATCTCATACGAGATGTCATAAAGCAAAGGGATGTGAGACATGCAAGACAACGACTAAGGGCAAATGTTGCTAAGCCACTGGATTAGCACTTGCATAATGGAAACATGATGGACATGTTAATGATCATTAAGAATAAGATCTGTGGGTGATTGGATCTAAGTGCAAGTGAGAGTTTATTTGTAAGTATGCCCATAGATCCAATCATATGATGATTGAGACGGAATAACATCTAAAATATTTTATAAAGGTGATCTTCCAATTTGTTATGTTTCAAACAGTTATGTGATAATGATGAAACATAATAGATGTCTATCGAATGACATTACTAAATGGTGTGTGTCTTCAGGTTGATGACCTGAATAATGAGATCATACGGATGTTAAGAGTATGTACATTCTTTTTATGTCCATAGTTAGATATTATTGTGGAAGTTTGATAGGTAGTAATTACACATAAGACTAGAGTGTGTGTTGTTTGATGACAAAAACTCATCAGTCATGATATATGATATCAAACTAAACACATAGTTACTTGTTAGAGAACATTTTATCACACAGTCCCACCTTGAGAGTGACACATGGAAACCATAATTTCTGGTCATAATCATTTCCCATAGTGAAGGTGGTGATTGTGGTTCTTAGACCTGAAATCACTAGACTCATCACATGTTGTTCAATATACTTTAACTTCATCCATTGTGACCTTGAATAAGGGTTACCATAGAGGCAATTCTCGGGTACATTGTGACACATGGGGGTGATTGTGAGTGATGTAGATGGGATTTTCCCTTCCTAATGGAGTTTGATAAGTAAACCACTTGATAAGCGAGACTGAAAAAAGCATTTGTGCACATATGAATCAATATATGATATTTAGGTCACATATATCTCAGAGAGTCTGCTCTAGATCAAGCAACATGATTGTGTTAACCTAAGTGTTACACATTGTCCATATTTTGGTAATGACTTAACCATTACATTCATATGTATCTTATATATTTATTTAAAATTGAATTCTGGCATTAGGTAGATGAAAGGTATCAAATCTATGAAGCCCTACCTTGTTCTAGTTTCAGTCAAAAGCAATGCAAATGCACTCGTTTGGAAAACACTCCAAATCACCTTATATGAATTTTTTAATAATTTCTACTGATGATATGACTTGTAAGTAATATGATAAAAGATTAGGAACCCTTAACTCACACACTTGATCAATTAAAAGTAATTTTCTAAAATTCATTACAGACCATTTGTCGGTCGATATTGAAACTCGACCAATCCCTGGATGGATTTTGAGAATTCTTTGGTTGGGTTGAGTTTACCACTCACAGAACTCGACCCATCCCTGCACTCAGCAAAACTAATTTCAAGTAATTAGTCTAGTTGCACATAGGAAAAACTCGATTGATGCTTCAAATTAGTTGTGGTGGATAATGCAATCGGTCGAGTGGCCTTTATGAAAACTCAACAGACTATAGTATATGGAAAATGTATAAAAAGTGATTCTAACTATTGGAGTGTTTCAAAGCTCGAAATTATATTTTTTGCAACACCCCAAGTGACTAAAAATCATTTTTAAGTGTTCCTACCCTATAGTAGACACCCTCAGCTATAAATAGGACCTCTTGGAGTTCATTCCAAGATTGCTCCTTCTTACTATTAAAATCCTTGGTATAGTTTAGTGCATCAGTCCATTTGACCCCTTTCTCTCTCTTAATTGCACTCCAATTCATCATTATGAGTGAGATAGGATCTGTGTGATAGAGATACTTCATTATGCTTATAAAGCTATCAAAGCTTCTCTTTTCCCAACCCCTTTCTTCAATATCAAGTTGGTGAAAGCTTCTCCAAGTTAAGGAGAAGGTACAAGATTCTTCAAGTTGTAGAAGAAGGATCATAAAGCTTCTATGAGTGAAGGAGGAGGATAGGGAGGAAGATCCAAGGATATGAGTGGGTAAATCCTTCAAGGAAAAAGACTTGGTGCAAGAAGGGGATCTCCTTTGTGAAAGCATCTAGCTACTTGTAAAAGTGAGTAAGACCTTGGTGAGGTAGAAGAATAGATCTTGGATAGGTATGACCTTGGTTGTAAATGTTAGCTCCCTTGATCTCAAAGAAAAGTTGGGTATACTTGTCTTTAAAAAGGAAGTTCAATTATATCTATTATAATGGAATATAAGTATACATAGGTTGCAAAATACTAGGGCTTGTCCTCTCTAGGTAGTGGACAGACTCTCTCCTGGTTTGGAGAGTGGAACCACTCTAAAATAGCTTGTTCAAGTTCTTTCTTCAATCTCTCTCATCCTTGTTGTGCATGTTTAGATTGCCACCAAATTCATTATTTGCAGTTTTTCCTAGTTGAAGTAACTTTAAGGTCTAATGATTTTTGTGCAAGTGTTTTTAGTTGTATTCCCCCCTCTACAACCCTTCAATCCAACAAGTGGTATGAGAGCCACGGTCTTCTCCATGGATGACTTACTTGGGTCCATCACCTAGAGGAAGGCCTCTCCCTGAGACCCCCGGTCGATGGCACAAATTTCCTTTATTGGAAATGGATAATGTTGTTCTACCATACAAGGATCCAGTGTGTGATGTATCTACTTGGTTTGAAGCTATAGTCAAGAAGGCATGGCACAATTCCAAGGCGATAAGCATAATCTATGTTGCCCTCACTCCCTCTGAGTTCAACTGGGTTTTATCTTGGGACACAACCCATGATTTTTGGAACAAGTTATGCATTACCTATGTAGGCACACAACAAGTCAAAGAATCAAAGATTTACATGCTCAATGGACTACTTGAAAACTTCAAAATATGCAAGAAGGATAGATTGGTTGAGATGTACACAAGGCTCAACACCATCATGAATGGGCTTGTTGATTTGGGCCACACCTTGGATAGAGGTATTATCAACTCCAACATTCTAAGGTCTCTTTCCAAGATACAGAAAACAAGGTGACTTCAATTGAAGAAGTTAGAAGTCTTGGTGACTTAGCCACTGAGGAGCTCATTGTCAACCTTGAAGCTCATGAGCCAAGGCTAGACAAGAAAGAATAAGGTGACAAGCAAGAGGAGAAGGAATAAAATAAGATCAAAGCCAATGCCTTCAAAGCTCAAGTGGAGACATTGATTCTCCAACAACAACTTGCTTGCTAGTCCTCTCCACCATCCTCAAGTGAAGATGATGGTCCTAGTGATCATGAAGAAAACTACCCCAAGTGTAAGCACTTCAAGGGAAAGTCTTCCTCATCCTCAACTCCTAAATGCTATGAATGTGGACAAAAGTGGCACTACAAGAATGAATACCCCAAGGCCAACAAGGATTGCCACAAGAGCATCCACAAGAAGAAGGATGACTACAAGAAGGAAGGCAAGTATAAGAGGAAGGATAAGAATAACAAAAGGAATAAGGATGCACCTCATGCAGATTGGGATAATCCTCTTCAAGTGGCTAAAGTATGATGAAGGAGAATGTCATGTTGCAATCATGGGCCCCACAAGTGAAGACATTGGTGAGGTAAGTGAGGTAAGCTTGCATGAGTTATCCAAAGAAACTCTTATTTATAAGTTAAATCCTCCCCCTTCCTCTTATTGCGAATGCAAGTCTAGAAATAAGAGGTTAGGGAAGATCATAGATGAATTGTATGCTAAAATAGATATTCTTGATCAAAATGAGAACTTGCATATTGATAGCATTGATTCCTTGCAAGGACAGATTCTTGATCTTGATCTCTAATGCAATAATGTGGAGGAAGAAGAGAATGGGATCTACCTTAAGAACATCAATAGTCGTAAGGAAGAAAAACAAGCCCTAGCAGATAAGCTTGCTTTACTTAAAATTGAAAATGATGATCTTAATCTTGCTTGTGATGCTATTAAAGATGAGAAATGATTTTATGTTGATGAGCATATTTTGCTTATAACTAAAAATGATAGATTTCTTACTCAAGTTAATGATGTCTCTTCTAGACCTTTATTACCCAATCAAGAAGTTTCTAGCCTTACTTTATAGAAAGATTATTATCTTACTAAAGCCCTTTGTTTGGCGGTTGACTTACTTCATGCACAAGATGATCTTGGTAGTTTATCTTCCACTGTCATTACTCTTAGTGATGATAATCACAAACTAAGAGATTCCTTGCAGAAATTCCTTAAAGGGAAGAAGTCCCTCAATCAGTCATAGATCACTCTACCAAACATAGTGGTACTAGTGGTTTGGGATATGTAGGGGGAGATCCAAAGAGCAAGAGCAAAGGAAATGGTAAGCAAAAGAGTAAGGAACCTCCTATTTTCCATGGATAGTCATCTGCCTCTAAGAACCCTATGGTTTATGTGCATTGCACGAGTGATGACCATTACTCTACTTATTGTCCATATAGAGATAAGGGAACCAACCCAAAGATGAAATGGCTCCCCAATCTAACATCAGATCCCAAAGTTTGAGTTGGGAACCGACATCTTCCTTTCTTACTGGTAAAAGGAAAATGGATTGTTGATAGTGGTTGCTCAAAGCATATGACATGTGAAATCAGCCACTTCAAACAATTCACAAAGAAGGAAGGAGGGTTGGTTAATTTTGGTGACAATAACAAGAGTAAGGTGATAGGTGAAGATGATGTAGGCAATTCACTATGCATCAAGAATGTACTTTTTGTGGATGTCCTACATCACAATTTAATAAGTGTTAGTCAACTTTGTGATTATGATTATCTTGTTCTTTTTATCTCACTTTAATGATTGCTCTTATATTCCCTCTCCTACAATTTTATATATATGGGAACTAGAAATGGTAACCTCTATATTATTGTGCTTGACCCTATTAAGCCAATTGTTGGTGTATGTCTTGTTGCCAATTTGAATGATATCTCCTTATGGAAATGTATGCTTGATCATGTAAATATGTAGCAAATGAAGAAGTTGAGAAAAAAGGATTTGGTGAAGGGACTTTGTAAATTGGATTTTAAAAAGGATGAGGAATGCCAACCTTGTACCCAAGGAAAGCAAACCAAGTCTCCTTCAAATCCAAAGGAGTCATTAGCACCAAAAGAGTTCTTGAGCTTCTTCACATTGATCTGTTTGGACCAATATATATGCAATCACTTTGTGGTAGCAAGTTTTATCTTGTGATCATCAATGATTTTTCTCGATACTTGAACCTTATTCCTTGTTTCAAAAATAAATACTCTCGAAATTTTCTCAACTTATTGCAAACTAATTGAATACAAAGCTTCTTTCCAGATCATCTCTATCCTCAGTGGTCATAGGGAAGAATTTGAGAATGACATGTTTGAACTTTTTGTGTGGAATCTAGGTATGCACATAAATTTTCTTCACCTCAAACACCTCAACAAAATGGGGTTGTAGAGAGAAAGAATAGGTCACTGCAGGAAATGGCTAGGACTATGCTTCTAGAGTATGACACTCCAAAGAAGTTTTGGGCTGAAGCCAAACATCCATGGCGTGAGGGCAATTTCTCAGCACATGTATGGTGGTTTCCTCCTTAGAGATACATCTAGGGCAGATAGTTGAGTCCATGAATGTTCTTTGCTTCCTTCTGGAATTTTTCATGATAGCATCATGGGAGACTGACCACATGAAGACTCAAATTTTTCTAGGGATGTGCAGATTCCATATGTACCAAGGGCCCTTCACATGTGTCCCCTCCTCAAGGATGATTTCATAAGAAGATGAAGTCGTATACTTACCCCAGACATCATGTTTCTAGGTTTTGTGCAAAATTGGGTTTTTACTCATCCATCTTTAAAGAAAAACCCCTATGAGCTATGGCATGGTAGAAATCCTTCCATTGATTTCTTTCTTGATTTTGGTTGTCCTTGTTTTGATTTGAACACCAAGGATTCCCTTGACAATTTTGATCCAAAGTCTTACAAGGCTTTCTTTCTTGGATATAGAACTACTAGCAAGGCTTATAGAGGATTTAACATTGACTTATGTAAAGTAGAAGAATCTAACAATGTTACATTTGTTAATACTAACCCATCTATTTCTAAGAATATTGTGAATGTTGATGTTGCAGATGAGGTGATTCCTCACTTAAAAGAAAACATTGTTGATAAGGAAAGGTGTTAGGTGATGAAGAAGAGAAAGAAGAAGAAAAGAAGGATCCTAACCCAACTTTTCAAATCATCATCCTAAAGAGCTCATCATAGGTAATCCTTTTGAAAGGGTAAGAGGCGGGATGGCTTCAACAAAGAACAAGCCAACAACACCTTCATTTCACAGCTTGAGGCAAAGAATATCAAAGAAGCTCTTGGTGATGATGAATGGATCCTAGCCATGCAAGAAGAGTTGGAATAGTTTGAGAAGAATCGAGTGTGGACTCTTGTGCTAAGACGAAGTGATAGAAAGATCATTGGTACCAAGTGGATCTACCACAACAAGCTTGATGAAAGACAAAAAGTGGTAAGAAACATAGAAAGGTTAGTTGCTCAAGGCTACAATTTGTAGAAATGTATTGATTTTGACGAAACATATGCACCTATAGCTAGACTTGAGTCAATTAGAATGTTGCTTACTTTTGGTAGTTGTGAGAATTTTCTACTTTATACAATGGATGTTAAAATTGCATTTTTGAATGGTACAATTTAGGAGGAAGTATATGGAATTAAGAGAGAAAGACTTCTCCCCCCCTCTCCCATGCCCGTGGCGGAGGCCGAACGCCCGAGAGGGTGGTAAAGAAAGGTGGAAACTGGGATTCAAACCTGGGTCCCTTTCTTAGGGGACACCGTGCTTGACCAGTTGAGCCACTCCTTGTCGGCAACTGAGGAGGAAGAATACGTTTCTCAACCTCCAGGCTTTGAACATGATGAGTTACATAACCATGTTTATTTGTTACAAAAAGATCTCTATGAACTCAAGCAAGAACCTTGAGATTTGTATGAGAAACTAAAGAACTTTTTACTAGACAATGGCTACATCATGGGCAAAGTCGATTCTATCTTATTTCTATAAGACACTTCTAGCAATTTCTTAATCATTCAAATTTATGTTGATGATATTATCTTTGGCGAGACTGATCTTAATCTTCGCAAGAGTTTAGTGCTCGTATGCAGAGTAAGTTTGAGATGATAATGATGGGGGATCTTACATTTTTCCTTGGCTTTCAAATAAAACAAGCAAAAGATGGAAACTTCATCAACCAAGTCAACTATAGTAGTGAAACACTTAAGTGCTTTGGGATGGAGAACATCAAGCCAATGGACACACCCATGTCAAACACCACCAAGCTTGACAGAAATGAGCAAGGAGAAAAGATAGATGAGAATCTCTATAGAGGTATGATTCGAAGTTTACTTTATTTAACTATCTGTAGACATGATATACTATTTAGTGTTGGCTTGTGTGCTCACTTTCAATCAAGTCCTAGGAAATCACATCTCATAGTGGTCAAGAGGATTTTGAGGTATCTAGCCAAAACCCAAAGTTTTGTACAATAGTATCCCAAGTCAAGGGACTTTACTCTTACTAACTTTAGTGATTTTGATTAAGTGGGTTGCTTGATTGATAGAAAGTGCATAGTAAAGCTATACATATAGGTGTTTGCATCACTTTCCTAGTGACCACATAGCTAAGAAGGATATTTATATCATGCATGTAGACACAGAGAATCAGCTTGCAAACATTTTCACTAAGATTATAGCTAGAGAGAAATTTTCTTTTATTAGATCAAAACTACTTATAACTACTCTTTATGATATTAACATGCCTTCTAGCTAGTAGTTATCACACCTATATGTTTGTTTCTTAAAATTGGTCATCTCTTGCCTGCTATGTGCTATAGTTGTCTTGATGATATTCTTCACAAACAAATAATTTATCACAAAATAGTACCCTATCAATATGTTTAAAATGCATAATAGTCTAAAGAAATATATTCTTTTAGCACCCTAGAGGCTAGGAAATTTATATTTTTAGGTAGCCTCCCCATTTATCGAGTTACCAATTTGACTAAACCCAGGCTAAGGTCATACAGAAATATCCGATCAGTTGAGTTTTTAAATCTCAGAACTCAACCAAAAGT
Source organism: Alisma plantago-aquatica (assembly GCA_963693085.1). NCBI lineage: Eukaryota > Viridiplantae > Streptophyta > Magnoliopsida > Alismatales > Alismataceae > Alisma > Alisma plantago-aquatica. Next base: position 1,445,016,628 of record OY856409.1, on the reverse strand, counting down.
CAAGGTGGACCAAATTAAAAAGGGGTTCTGGTCGACTTTTCTCCCTCTCAACTAGAGAAAAGTCAACTGATCATGACCCCCATCTTCCTTTACCTCAAACCCTAGGTTCTCACTTCCTCTCCTGACCTCTGTTTAGATTTCCTTGTCTCTTCCCAGACCTACCTAAGTGGCTAGATGACCTTCTAGTGATGTTCTCATTCTCGTTCTCTTTCTCTTTTGGTTCTCCTCTCCTCCATCCACATTAATGGCTTCTAACCATAGGAAGAGAGTCATTTTGTTGGAGCACCCTTGTCTTCCTATGCTCCTGGCCTTGTTTCCTATGATGGCACATCCTTTGTATCCTCACATGCTCTCAATCACTTTAATGAACTCCTCCCTAGGAATCTTTTTCCCTTTAGAACTCTACAAGAACTTCATTTTACCATGAGTGAGGCTATAAAGGAGGTTGTTGAGGTGTTTGAAACTCATCACCTTCCATATTTCCATAACATAAATTGAAAGTAGCAAATTTATAATTTGATATCGTTAAATTTATTTTTTGATATCTTATTTATCTCATGGGATATTCTCCCCCTTTTTTGAAGTCAAAAAGGGTCAATACTTACCAACGCTCCCCATAAACAAGATACTCCCCCTCAAGAAGATGATCATTTTGGAGAGGTAAAAACTTATACTCAATGTATTAATTTAAAAATAATACCAATAGACATAAAATCCAAAAAGATAGATATTAAGGCATTGTCAAAAATCCATATGATCAAGGAACATTAAAAGGTGGTCTAATTGCCAATGAAAGGAATGTTAAGTCCTTCATGACAAAAAAGATCCAATAAAACACAAGTATAAAAATATACTCTAAAGCAATGGTTGGGAATGTTAAGTCTGCAACAATGTAGAGATGCAATAAAAATCAAAAGATAAAACAAATATTGATTTTTAAACCATTTGCAAGGGATTTTAAGCCCATAAATGATTAGAGAATCCATTAAGAATAAATATAAGGTCAACAAAAGTATCTCTAGACCAAATATAATGGATGTTAAGCCCATATTGATGTAGAGAATCTATTAAGAGAAAAAATGAGAGCAACAAAAGTACATCTAGACCAAATATAAGGGATTTTAAGCCCATATTGATATAGTGAAACAGTTCAGATTAGAAAAGATAGGTGAGTTATATGAAAATATTTGAGCTCTCGTTTAATCCCATTCCAATTAATATGAGCTCAAAGAAAAAGATTTACTAAAATATAAGCAAGTTAGCCTCCAAGTAAGGTTGCAATAAGACACAAAAAAACTATGAAATTAAGAATGGGTAATATCTCAACATGATCCTCTTTTAATTCTAAGTTGGGGATTTAGGGACCCAAACCATGTCAATGGATCCTTTCCTTCAATAATTAAATGAAAATGAGTAATGACCAAAACATTGACAATTTTAAAGACATGAGATACATGATATTTCATTTCTCTTTTATATGAAATAATTTTTAGGCACATACACAATTTTGGTTTTGGGAGAACAAGTCTTTTTTTTCAGGCATATGTGAGGGTTGATTATTTGGCATATATCCTAAACATCTTCTTAGTATTTGTTTAGAAGTATTAAACATCATTTTAGACACATATACAGTTTTGGTCTTGGGAGCATAAGTATTTTTTATCCTAGGAATATGTGAGGATTGATTCTATCATGAAACTCTTGTTCCATTTTTTTAAAATTATTAATGAAGATGTTATCGAGATTTTTTTTTCCTTGCATTAATCTAGAAATTTGTTTTTGCAAATCAACATTTTCAGAAATATTCTTAATTAAGTCTAAGTTCAACAGAGCAAGATTTGAAAGTAAAGTATCTTTTTCCTTTCCAAAACATCATAATCTACATGATTTCACATATTAGGTTGATTTTATAATCATTTAGTTTAGCAAGCATGTCAACCTTCTCTTGAGAGAGAAAACTATTGTTTTTGTTCAAGAGAAAGTGTTTTGGTCGTATAACTCTTAGCAGATTCTTTCAATACATTATTTGAATACTTTAGTGTATCATTCTATGAACTAAGATTATTTATATTACCATAGATTTCATTAATAATTTTGGCAAATTTTTTGTTCTGTTTCTTGTATTCAATATATTTAGATGGATTTCTTCAAGACTATTAACTAATTTTTGCTTTGACAATTCAAAAATGTGTACCTAATTTGTGCCGTCTTCATTTTCCATAAAGCATTCTATCTCCTCCTATTCACTTCTTCCATGATCATCTCTTGATTCATCCCAAGTAGCTTTGTAGGATTTTTCTCCTTGTCTATCATTTTGGATGAGGACTTCTTCTTAAGATTTGGATGCTCATTTTTCAAGTGACCCTTCTTTCCACATTTGAAAGACCTTTGAAAAAGAGGACAAATTACTATGAGTTTTGTTAGAATGAACTCTCTTGTATTTATTACCATCCACAATCATGACACTTCTGTTAGCATCATCACTTGAGTCACTTCTTTCTTTAATAATTTTTCTGGTGATGCTTTGTTGATTGCTTTGAAAGAAATATCCTCCTTTCTCCCTTTTTTTGTTCGGCCTTGATCTTTTCTTCTTCTTCTAGCGTGACTTCATGTGTCACCAGCTCTTCAATTAATTGCTCCATCTTGATTGTTTTAAGATCTTTGGCTTCTTCAATAGCAGTAACATTTGACTTGTACCTTGTGGGCAGTGATCTAGGTATCTTGAATACTTGATCTTCCTCACTTATGTACTTCCCCAAGGCACTCAAGTTGTTAATAATGCTAGAAAATCTAGCATACATCTCTACAATACTTTCATTAGTTGCATACAAAATAATTCAAATTTATGCTTTAGCATGCCAATCATAGTGTTCTTCACTTGTGTAGCACCCTCATGAGTTATTGAGAGTTTGTTCCACAATTCATGACCAGTATCACAATTGGATATACGATTGAATTCACTTGAGGATAAAGAGCAATTAGTATGCATACGTTCTTTGCATTTAATGTTGCTTGTTTTACCACTTGTTTTATTGTATCTACATCCCATTTTTCTAGTTTGGTAGTTAGCAGTTTTTTATGCTCTAGCAATCATCTTCCAAACATTAAAATTTTATACTTGATAATAGTATTACGTCCTCCTCTTCTAGTAGGTATAGTCTGTCCCATAAAATACTGGTGGTTTATTCATGTGTGTGGCTTCCATGTTGAGGTTGCCTAGTATGCCCTACCCCATTCTTTAATACATGATGGATCCTTGAAGACCTGTTGTGATACTAAATGAAAATATCTATTGTGGGAATAGAGATTTATGATGATTTTAATCAAATTAAGTTATTCAACTTAAAGTTAAGTGAAAATATAAAGTAAAAGAGGCAATCACAAAAGAATGTGGAGATTTAGAGTGGTCCCATCTAAGATGTCAGTCCACTACTTGGTTTTCACCAACCAGGAATTACAAACATGTATTTTATTCATTTTGTATACTGATACACAATACATAAAATTTACCAGCGTCTTTTGTGACGCAAGACTAACCCTCCTTTTCATCTCAAGAGGAACTCCACCTTTTTTACAGATCGAGGTAGGTAACCCACTTACAGAGGATCGCAATCCACCCCCACCACCTTGGTTGCAGCCTTCAACCTTAAAATAGCACCAAGAGAGCTTCACAAAAGCCTTCTTCCTTAAAGTAGTGAGAAAGAAGCAACACACCATAGCACAAGAACAAGAGAGGAATAAGGAGATTATAATGCTCTTTCACAAGATATACAATTTAGCACTATGGACAAGTGATGATTCTCTTCTTCTAAAAAGTTTAGGAAAAGTTGTATTTGGTGGAGACAACACTCAAGTTGATAATAAAGCTTAGTCTAAATTGATACCAATATGAAGTATAGGGACTAAGCACTTTGGAAAATATGGCTATTATGCTCAAGTGCATGTCGATGTATATGCAATTGTTTCTCAACGGATTGCTTATACATGTCCAAAGACCCCTACTATTTATGGGAATGGTTTAAAGTGTCTAGGACAACTTTGGGGAGATTCTAGAGAATTATAAGAGGTCAACTAGTCATTTGGGAAAATAAATGCAGGTTCAACGGCTAATTTGATCGCAATAATTTTCCATTCCAGAATGTTCCTCAGTCGAGGAAAATTTTGACCTGACATTGTCTCAGTCAAAATAAATTTTGACCAGATACATTCTGAGTTCAAAAAGCTCCAACGACTATATGGTGGTCAAAGATCAAAATGTCCGAACAGTTCTTTCTCATACGAGAAAATTTTTGACCCGAAAGTGTTTTTGGTCAACAATAAGTTCGTACAAGAAGGACTTTGTTCAAGAATATGCAAAGTATTTAGAGGTCATGTAGAAGGCTTATTTGAAAACAATCAACTCTAAGGTCTTTATTGGAGGTAGGATAGGGTTTTGGATAGGTTTAGGAAGATCATCATGTGTCCTTACATCATGTCCATCAAGTTATATAGAGAAAAACACAAGAATACATAAAAACATGGTACAACTTGATTTGTAGGTATCCAAATATATATATTTGCAAGGTATTTGTAGTTGGATTTTGTCTTAGTTTCTTGATTACATGAAATACTTAATACACATGTTAGTAATATAATTTGAGAAATATTTGCATCATCAAAATATAAAATATGATTGTGGCATTCCCAAAAATCCAACAATCTTACCCTTTTTGATGATGACATATATTTTCGTAAGATAAGTTGAAAGTAGAAAAATTAGAATTCATACATTTAAATTGCTTTGTTGATAGCCAATTTATCACATGGGCTATTCTCCCCCTTCTATCAAAGTCAAAAAGGGTAAATACTTACCAATGATCCCGTTCAAGGAGACACTCCCCCTCAACAAGATAGTCAATTTGGAGAGGGAAAAAGTATGCTCAATGTGTTAATTTAAAAAGAATACCAATAGATGAGAAATACAAAAAGATGGATATCAAGGAATAGTCAAAAATACATATGACCAAGGAACATTAAAAGGTTGTCTAATTTCTGATTAAAGGAATGTAAAATTATTCATGACAAAAAGGTCCAATAAAGTGGAAGTATAAAAAGATACTCTAAACCAATGGTCAGGAATGTTGTGTTTGCCATGATAAAAAGATGCCATAAAAATCAAAAGATAAAACTAAATTATATTTCTCAACCATTTTTAGGGGATGTTAAGCCCAAAAATGATTACATAATCCATTAAGCATAAATATGAGGTCAACAAAAGTATCTCTAGACCAAATATAAGGGATGTTAAGCCCATATTGATATAGAGAATCCATTATGAGAAAAAATGAGAGCAATAAAAGTATCTTTAGACCAAATATAAGGGATGTCAATTTTATATTGATTTAGAGATAGTTCAGAGTGGAAAAATCTACAAGTTATATGAAAGGATTTTGATCTCCCCCTTAATCCCATACCAAGTAGAAGATCTCAAACAAAAATATTTACTAAACGATAGCCATTTAAGATACCAAACATTATGATAAAACATTCATGTCAGATGTAGAAACCAAGATATGCTATCAAGATTTAATTTAAGCATTGAAATTTAAATCAAAGTTTTCTTAAGGAATAAAGAAGCTCTTCTTTCCATACACAATCTATAATTCTTTTTAAGAAAAAATAAGCAAATGAGTATTTATGTAAAAGATAAGCAAGTTAGCCTCCAACTAAGGTTGAGATAAGACACAATTTTTTTTGTCAAATTAAGAATAGGTCAAATCTAAATATGGTCCTCTTTTACTTCTAAGTTGGTATTTTAGGGACCCATACCATGTCAAGGGCTCCTTCCTTTCGATAATAACATGAAAATGAGTAATGACAAAGATGTTGATAATTTAATGGCATGATATACAAGATATTACATTTCTCTTATCTATGACATCATTTTAGGCACATATACAATGTTGGTCTTGGGAGCATAAGTCATTTTGATTCTAGGCATATGTGAGGGTTGATTCTTTGTCACATATCCTAAGCCTCTTCTTCCTATTTGTTTAGAAGTATTAAGTAAGATGTTATCAAGACTTCTGTTCCCTTGCACTAATCTAGAAATTTGTTTTGGCTAACCAACGTTTTCAACAATTTTCTTATTTAGGTCCAAGTTCAATAGAGAAATATTTGAAAGTTAAGCATCTTTTTCCTTTACCAATGCATCATAATCTACATGATTGCACTTAATACGTTGAGTTTGATCATCGTTTAGTTTAGCAAGCAAGTCAGCCTTTTCTTGAAATAGAAACCTACTATTATTTTCAAGAGAAAGCATTTTTCTCTTATATATCTCAACAGATTCTTTCAATGCATTATTCAAATACTTTATAGTATCATTCTCAAAAACTTAGATTATCTAGATTAACATAGAGTTCATCAATAATTTTGGCAAATTTCTTCTTTTGTTCCTTGTAGTCAATAAATTTAGCATGGATTTCGTCAAGACTATTAACTAATTATTCCTTTTGATAATTGAAAAATGTCTATCTTATCAGTTTAATCTTCTTTTTCCATAATTTCATTCTATCTTCTCCTCTACTTCTTCCATTATCATCGCTTGATTCATCCCAAGTATCTTTGTAGGATTTTTCACCCTTGTCTTTCTTTTTGGATGAGGACTTCTTTTTAAGATTTGGGCATTAATTTTTCAAGAGTCCTTTGTTTCCACATTCAAAGCACCTAGGGAAGAGGATAAAGCACTACAAGTTTTTAGAATGAACTCTCTTATATTTCATACCATCAACAATCATGACGATTTTGTTATCATCATCACTTGAGTCATTGCTATCTTGAATGATTTTCTTGATGACGCTTTGGTGATGGATTTGAAAGAAATATCCTCCTTTCTTCCTTTTGTTGTTCAGCCTTGATCTTTTCTTCTTCTTCTAGAGTAACTTCATGTATCTCTAGGTTCTGATGAGTTGCTCCATCTTAAGCATTGCAAGATCGTTGGCTTCTTCAATAAAGGTAACCTTTGACTTGTACCTTGTGAGGAATGATATAAGTATCTTGGATAATTGATCTTCCTCACTTATGTACTTCACTAAGGCACTCAAGTTATTAACACTGTTAGAAAATTTAGCATACATATATGTAATACTTTCATTAGGTTGAATACTAAACGATTCAAATTTATAATTTAACATGCCAATCTTATTGTTCTTCACTTGTGTAGTACCCTCATGAGTTATTGAGAGTTTGCTCCATATTTCATGAGCAGTATCACAAGTGGATATACAATTAAATTCACTTGGGGATAAAGAGCAATAAAGTATGCTTACATCCTTTTCATTTAATGTTTCTTGTTTCACAGTTTCTACATATCGTTGTTCTAGTTCGGTAGTTGGAAGTTTGTATGCTCTAGAAATCATCTTCCAAAGATAAAACTTAATCCTTGGAAATAGTATTGTATCTTTTTTTCCCGATAGGTATACATTGTCCCATCAAATACTGGTGATTTGTTCACGTGTATTCCTTCCATGTTGAGGTTGCCAAGTATGCCATCCCCCATTATTCAAGACATGTGATGACTCCTGGAAGACCTACTCTAATACCAAATGAAAAGATATAGAGGGGGTGAATGGATATTTATGATAATTTTAATCAAATTAAATAATTTATCTTAAAGTGCAATGGATATATAAAGCAAAAGAGGCAACCACAAAATAATACAGAGATTAATAGTGGTTTTGTCTAAGACGTCAGTCTACTACCTGTTTGTCACCAACTAGGACTTACAAAAATGTATTTTATTCCTTTTGTATACTGATACACAATACACAAAATTTATACTTGACTTGTGTGGCACAAGATTAATCATCCTTTTCAACTCAAGGAGAACTCCACCTTCTTTGACAGGCCGAGGAAGGTAACCCACTTCGAGAGGATTGTAATTCACCTCCACCACATTGGTTGCAGCCTTCAACCTTGAAGTAGAACCAAGAGAGCTTCACCACAGCCTTCTTCCTTGAAGTTGTGAGCAGCAGCAACACATCGTAGTATAAGAAAAAGAGAGCAATAAGGAGATTAGAATGCTCCTTCACAAGATGTATAATTTAGCACTATGGACAAGTGATGATTGTCTTATTCCACAAAGTTTAGGCAAAATTGTATTCGGTGGAGAGAACACTGAAGCTGATGCTAGGGATTTGTCTCTATTGATGACAATATAAAGTATAGGAACTAAGAACTTTGGAAAAGATGACTAGTATGCTCAAGTGTGTGTCAATGTATATACAATTGTTGCTCAATGGATTTCTTCTAAGTGTCCTAAGACTGCCACTATATATAGGAATGATTTAAAAGTGTCTAGGACAACTTTACGTAAGTATAGTGAGTTCTAAGGGGTCAAGTAGCCATTTGGAAAAAATAAATAGTGGGTGCAATGGCTAGTTTGATTGCAATAATTTTCCATTCTAGAATGTTCCTCGGTCAAGAAAATTTTCGACCAAACATTGTCTCAGTTGAAATAAACTTTGACTAGATAGATTCTGAGTTTGAAAAAGCTCTAACAGATATATCCTAATCAAAGATCAAAAGTTGTCCCAATGGATCTTTGTCAGTCGAGAAAAAATTTCACTGAAAGTATTTCTGATTGACAATAAGTTCGACGGAAAAGGACTTTGTTCAATAATATGCAAAGTATGTGAGGTCCTATAGAAAACTTATTTGAAATCTATCAACCCTAAGGTATTTATGTGAGGTAGGATAGGGTTTTGGATAGGGTTCAAAATATCATCACTTGTCCTTACATCGTGTCTATCAAGTTGTACAAAAAACACAAGAATACATAAATACATGGTAAAATGTGTTTTGCAAGTGTACATATATATATATATATATATATATATATATATATATATATATACATATATACATATATATACATATATATACACATATATATACATATATATATATATGTATTCTAAAGAATTATTTTAGCTTGATAAGACTTTCCCGCAATCATTCTACAATTGTTTCTTCAATTAATACATCCTTATCGATGTCATGTTTATGCAGAGCATAAACCCCTAACATATGTTGTCCATACTATTTTATATAACTAGACTGATTTCAGCTGGCCATTCTAGGTAACCAACATAAATCATCTGATTAGGAGTTATGTTTTTACTTTCCCATACCGCCTGATACTTTTTAGATGCTAGAATTCCTTACCTTGGCATCCATCACATCTGTTGAAAACACATCACATCCCCATCATTTCCATCTCTCTGTTGTTATTACCGAAGCCGCACATATAAAAGGATCTTTCTTTCATATTTGGGACATTAATTATTAAGCATATCTTTATCTTGGAATCAAACTCCAAGTTGAACTGATACTTTTCTCTGTATCCATCAATTGAACTCTTTTAACTCATGCACATCAAGTTTCATAAGACTCACTTGATTGCCATGTCCCTGAAAGGAAATAACACAAAGAAACATATTACTTTTTTCACCCCATCATCACCCAGGGTTGTTTATCAAAGAGAAGAGATTATCATCTCCTCTAATTATTGCATGAACTTTCAAGTATTCGTGAGTCTTTTACTCTTGTTCCATTCTAGGTTCCTTGCCATCAACATAGGAATTATAAGGATGATTACATGTCATTTATCCTTTCTTTGTTATTGTCTAACATGTTAGTTAACATTTTGTGATTTTATCACATTTCCTATTTCCACATCATGGGAAAGATCTTTACTGTTCACACAGACTTTATCAGACAGGGATCATCTCCCTTGTTCTCATTCTCTTATCATGAGGATTTTACTTTTTACTTCCTCATACACACATATTGATCTGAGATCATCTCAGATTCCATTTTATTGCACTTAGGATGTGATAAAAATATCCATGCCATATTTCCAATTTCGTTATGCTCTCTAGATTGTCTCAAAATGACTACTTGATTAGAGTAATCAGAAAGAGAACAACTTAAGAGTTCCATACTCACCTTATCTTCAATAGTTGAATACCTGGCCAGGGTATACAAGTACTAAGATTAGGTAGTATGCACTTTGTATACTATCATATTCCTTACTATTCATATCATCAAAAACATAAGACTTAGCATCCCTAAATTTTCTCCATGCATCACCTCTGCACCTCATCCTCTTTCACACAGATAAGAGCAATTATAAAGCATTTAAAAGAATACTGAATAGAATATAAATGCTAGTCTTCATCATTTCTTCTCTATGTTCCCATAGGGTAATCTATAGGGAATTCAATAATAGAAATCCTTCTTATTATTATCAGATAACATCAAGAGAAGGCATATCAAAATGAAAAACCTCTATCTGACTGTTACCCCTCGCGGTCATCTACGCTCCATGTTGACTCAACACATAGAGTCTAGCTGTTTCATGTTGTTGCTTTTGCCTTTTTACACTATTGGGCTATAACTTTCGTAAGCCCTACTGTGTCTGCCTTGGTTGTTGGGTCATTTCCTCCCTTCTTTTTAAATAAAAGAGTTTAATATGCTCAACAAGTCCACATCTATAACATGTCTCATCCTCATATCATGGTCTTATTACTGATGTAGAAGCTAAGTCAGAAGTTCTTACTGGTGGAAAGTTAAGACTTTTGCCTTTACTTAGTGGCTAGTACCCTGGTGCACTAGGCATTTATTGCACTGGTGGCACCAAAAACTTTAGCTCTTTAGAACAACTAGGCAAATGTCTCCAGAATTGTAGAGACCTTTCCTTAATTTTCAACTTATTGCCCCTCCTTGGGCACTGCCATCACAAATGTACTATATGTCTATACTTATGGCAGAGTTTATTTTCTTGCATATGTTAATCTTTCCCACATTTTCCACTATCAACATGACTATGTCATTCAGGACCCCTTTTAGAGCCCAAAGTTTCTATATTAAGGACTGTAACCTAGGTTGTAATGCTAGTATCCAGTCTACTATATGCATCATTGGTGTCCTAACCTACCCAACAATAGCATAAAAATAGGATTCTCTATCCTGATTGGGTCAAAGTGGGAATTCTCAGGAACTCATTCTTCTCTTGCCTAATCCCTTGCACCCTCTCCTGGTGCAGCAACATTTCTCTTTGCAACGTGTTCCTCATATTCTCCAGTCATTTTTAAACTTCACCCTTTCTTCTGCATAAGCAGAAGTCACTATAGTGCATATTGGAGGACACTAGAACAGACTCAACACCTTAGTCCTATGTCTCTGTAGACTCAGCGAACCTTCAGCTCTGATACCAAACTTGTGACGACTGTCAACAAACTGAAAACCAAATCATTACAAATTATGCAGAATTACTATAAACAACAGATTAACAAAAATCACTAAATTGTAAAACCATTTGCATGTAGATCCTTTTCCAAAAAAAATCTTATTGAAAGATTCAAAACATATATATATATATATCATGATTTACATTGTACCACACTTTTCTTCACATCTCGAAGACAACATATAACAGTTGCTCTAATAACACATGTACTGAAGCAACATAAAACATCGAGGCATACAAGCCAAAATCTCATATTGTTTATAAAACCTTTACGTATTGACTCCAAGAACCTGAGAGTACAGAGACGACACACAGGACTTCTATCTACAAGACACGATAGACAGTACACTCAACCTGAACTGTCACTACTGCCCCAGTTGTTGTTCCTCCTCTGTAGAAAGGTCTCCACCACTTTGTGCACGTCCACCTAAAAATTGTGGATCCCATGGGGTGAGACAATTTCCCTAGTGAGAGATATAACTCTCTGCCTATCATATTATTATTGCAGATAATCATTATAAAATTGACCAGGGGTTCTTTTATATTAACAGGAAGGATTAATCATTGTATGAAAAGAACAAAGTAATTTCTTTACTTAAGTAGAATGATGCATGTACCCATGGTAGAGTAATAAACCATCTATCTACTTTACAAGGAATGTAAATAAACATAAATAACATCTGTCAACTAAGATGTATAACTGAACTGTGCATCAAACAATGTTTTCCATATTCGATCCTTAAGCAAATATGCTATGCGGTTGAACATCTTTTACAAACACACTTATGCATTGAGAAGATGAAGTATACCTCATATATCTCCAACCGACCACAAACTACTCACAAGTCGGTACCATACAAGGTCAATGGGAGAGCCGGTTGTCATGACCTCAACTATCTCGGTCAGTACGAGACCACACAGTATTCAGCAAAACATCTTGTGACAGCTACAAATAGAGCTTTCCAGGGTACTAGGCATCTTCAATCAAAGCTACATTGTCAACTGTGCTCTCTTAGGGGAACATCTACATCAACAATCCCCAATTATGAAATTATTGAGTCATGGTCACATAGGCACCATACTCTGAGCCACAAGCCAGTTCACTATGCTCAATTGAGACATCCACTTTGAGTTCGTAAGGGGGTCGGCTCACATCTGGTTGTCTGTACTTACGCCCCCAACATATTCAAAAATATGCATTCTGAGTTATGTCGCGAGAAACCCATTTCACCATTCAGCAAATTCTGACGCTAATGGATCTATGGTCAGGGCAATGTTTTATGATTTTTAATGATATAATATGTGCATTACAACATTCTTTTGGAAACAAACAAGTTATAAACATTAATCACAACAAATGATACAAAGAAAGGTGTAATACATCTATCAAATATTGTTCAAGTCTTTAAAACACATTTAGATTCTTGGTACTTGGGATCTCAGTCCCTTATCACATTACTGGGAATCCTCATCCCTTCATATCATTATCATCATGATTACTGTATCAGGGTATTCAAACCTTTAGATCGTCACATAGCATTTTTACCTCTGTCACATGTAATTATTACCTCTAGGTCCTCAAACCAAGGTATTCATCATACTTGTTTCATGAGTATTTCACATGGCTAACAAAGCCCATTTAATCATCTTGTCACCTCTCACTAGGTAACAATTATTCACATGGCTCACAAGGCCCATTAATCATTTTTTCACCTCTCACTAGGTAATAGTTATTCATATGGCTCACAAGGCCATTTAAACATCTTGTCACCTCTCACTAGGTAACAGTTATTAATATGGCTCACAAGGCCATTTAAACATCTTGTCACCTCTCAATAGGTAACAACTATTCACATGGCTCACAAGGCCATTTAAACATTATGCTTGTTATACAAGTATTTAACATGTCTCACAAGGAGGCTTACGCGATAAGAGAAATGCAACCTTCCCATTATTAGGGTTAGGGTTTCCCTTTATATCTGAATAGGGTTTCAAGTTCATATTATTAATCCAAACTCTAATTCTTTGCTCCACACATCTAGGAGCATACATTGATATCATAAGTATTCAATTATACTTATTTATTCTCATCATTTATCATTAAATGATTAACAACACAAAGTATGAGTTTCTCTCTCATCCTCACTAGGATATTGAGCACATCATACTTTATTATCTTGGCTTATCCCTTTCTCAAGGTATGTTAGCCTATACTTATCAAAGTGAATTAAACTCATTACATCTCAATGTAACAATTGATATGGAACCCTTCATGTGTTACACATCCAAGTATATTGGACAAGGTGCATCAAGTTATATCAACTTTGAGGTGTTGGATGTGATATTTATCATGCCTTGATGTATCACTTCCCTCATCACTTTTAACTTACTTAAGTTCATCAATTTATCTTGTATTAGGGTATTTCCCATACTAATACTTTTTGCACTAACTCATCACATTTATCATGTAGTGTATTGGTCATAAGTCACACATTTGAATTATCCAACTATCATCAGTGATATGAAATCTTCTCAGGTTAAGGCATTGTTAATATAAGGTTGTCCATTATCAACCAATCTAGGTGTTTCACCTATCAAGGTATTAGCCACACCATTACTTGGTGTTATACTCATCACTCCTAAGAGTGTCTTGCCCTCACCTTTACAAGGTGTATAGGGTTGAATCATGTATGTCAAGTTGAACACAAGCATTGGGTTAGGTGTATATCAATCTAGGCATCATAATATCCCTCATACCCTTACCCATTAAGGTATCAACCTTACCATTCATATGGTGTATCAACTTCACCCTCCATGGGTGTAACATCCTCACCTCACTTGAAGATATTGTCCACACCCTACTTTAGTGTATTGGCCATCACATTTTTAGGGTATTAATTACCACCTTCCACTCTTATCATCTAGTGTATTGGGTTACCCACCATATCATTTTTGAGATATGTGCTCAACGCCATATCATTCAAGAGGTGTATTCATAACCCAATATCAGTTTAAACGTGAATGCTTTTTACCCATATCACTTTTGAGGTGTATGTGTGCTTACCATATCGACCTTGAGGTGTATATGTTCTTACCATATCAAGGAAGAGGTGTATACTTGCTTACATATCACTTTAGAGGTGTATGTGTGCTTACCATATCACTTTAGAGGTGTATGTGTGCTTCACACCATATCGGGCAAAGAGTTGTGTGTGTGCTTCACACCATATCGGGCAAAGAGGTGTGTGTGCTTCACACCATATCAGGAAAAGAGGTGTGTGTGTGCTTCACACCATATCACTTTAGAGGTGTATGTGAGCTTCACACCATATCGGGAAAAGAGATGTGTGTTTACTTCACACCATATTGGGCAAATAGGTGTATGTATGCTTTCCATATCACTTTTTAGAGGTGTATGTGTGCTTCACACCATATCGGGCAAAGAGGTGTGTGTGTGTGCTTCACACCATATCAGGCAAAGAGGTGTGTGCTTAACCCAATATCATTTTTAAGGTGTATGCTTGACCTCATATAGTGCACGAGGTGTATACTACATCACCATATCGTGCAAGAAAGTATAAACTCATATCCATATTGTTTTAGTGGAGTAGGTGCATCACCATATCTGGTTAGAGGTGCTTGCTTGTGTGCTTGAACCTGATATCACTTTATAATGTGATACCATCATCTTCAAGCTCTATACCTTCATTCTACTTGTTCTAGTACAGGGATAACAAGTTAAGAAACTACTAGAACTCATAAATATATCAATTATTCAAGAAAATTTCGGAATTGAAAGTAGATCATCATGTATAGCAAGAAAGATGGTGAATAATAACATGTTTGGGTTCAAGTTATATAACCCACCTTAAGAACAACTTCAAAGATGCAAGCTCCAATGTGCCATGATCCTAAGGTTGAATATGACTTATCAAAAGTCCAAGGCTCATTCACAACTCCTTCATATACAAGGGATCACCATAGTTAAGAACTTGGTGAAGAAGAAAATAAAGGAAGATCATAACCCTAGATTCATGCTTCAATCCAAGGTTGAAGATGATCATGGCCTTACCTTAGGGTTAAGATTTGAGCTCCTTATTTCTCATTAGAACCTTTTCACGATACTTCACTACTCATGCACGATATGCCCTCACTTGTGGCTGATATCCCCTTCACTTGTGGCCAATATAACTCCACTATGGCCGATATCAACTTGCCATGGCCAATATCACTTGCTATGGCTGATATCACTTGATACGGTCAATATCAAGGCCCTATGAATGATAACACTTCACCCATGCAAGATACCATGATTCCATTCATGATATATAAGATCAAGAAGGTGGTAGGATTCAAAAAAGTGGGTATATATACTTGCGGTTCATGGTAGAGAGTTTAAGAAGTGTCATCACCTTACTACTAGTAGGTGCCACATGGCCATGCATGGATTGACACATGTACTTTCATGCACTCCATATTTATCTTTCCATGCAAAATAAAATGAGGATAATGCAAGGGATAAGGGTCGTCCCCCTTTGGTTATCTTCTAGGACAAGCCACTACCACTCACATTATTATATTCACAATTGAATGCAACCTTTCCCAAGGAAAGTTGCAAGCTGATATACATTGCTTTATTGAGGTGCTTAGCTCATTTTTGAAAATTCTAATAATTAAAAACACGATATGGGGGTATCCTCTTTGTCTCCTTGTCCGATAGGGACTCCCATTTAACACTACACCTGATATACTTAATAAAAGCTCAAATTAGGGTTTCCATTTAACCCCTTTCTTGGTGTTTTCATCACCAAGAATACAACCACTCATAAATGTTTCAAACATGGTTTCTCATTCATTATATCTCCTATAAATGATAAATATAGGAAGTAGGAACATTGTAGAGGTATTAATTTGCATATCAACCCTACATTTTGGGTAAATTATAATTTGTACCAAAATTGGTGCACAATGTACTAGCATCATTCAAACAAGTTCAAACTTGGAATTTAGGCTTTCCATAAGCACCAATTAGCATAATTCTATCTCTTATGATGATAAATATCTTAATGCACGTTCAACATGTGACATTTTGCAATATAACCCCTAATATTGGGTAAATTGCACATTGGTCCAAACTAAAGGAACATTGCTCAAACAACATTCAATCTAGACCAAACTTGGAACATAAGTGTGTCACATGATAAAAAAAACTCCTTAGAGGATTATATTAAAGTTCTAAGCAACTTACTTAGCCAAAAATAGGGTTAACTCATAACCCAGGTTAGGGTCATTATAGGAAAATACCCACCTACATATGTACCCATAGAAAAAAGGGGAAATGTTATCAGAGTTAATTGTAATTGAACTTGCATTATACACTTACATCCTAAGTGAGATGAAGTTCTCAACAACAATCCCAAATTGGGGACTATTGAAGGTTTACTCCTAATGAGTAAATCTCAGACGGGCTTCTAGGCAAACAGATTATAAGGTTAGGGTTTACAAATTAGAGTTTAACTCTTAGAATTAGGGTTTAGGGTTAATTGTTGGCTAAATGGACATCTGTAAATCCCTTTGTTTTGATAATGAAAAACATTTCATTCTTGTTGATCTAACGAGCTACTTGAGTGTTGCAGGAATAAGGTGGATGACAAAGCAATTAGGGAAATCTATATGCTTACATGTTTGTATTTTCTTGAAATGTAATCACTTTGTAAAAACTTGTACAAATATATAATGTACAAGTACTTAGACTTCATGTAAATCAAGCGTTAGATTCTCCCTAGCTAAACACCATACTTAGATAGGTCATCCCCTTCAATAGTGTCACACATGCACACTCATATGCACACCTAATGCCTTAATTGAAATCTTGAAACAGGGTCAATCTCGATCGACAAATTCCTCGACCAAGACGCTCTCGGTCGACAAACTTCTCGACCGAGAATGACCCAAGTAGCCGTTAGACACAACTGACAAGGTAGTTGGCAGTTGGAGATAATCATTGCAAACACTTGATCCAGAGAGCCTGTCGGTCGACAAATCCTCGACCGAGCAGGTATCTCGGTCGACAAATGCTCGACCGAGATGGACTCTGATAGCAACTGCAGAATAAAGTAACTAGTCGTTGCTAAAGCAACTAACTTATACCTAACGGCTAGTTGAGCACTTAGAACCCCCTAGAAAGTGTCTAGAACGTCCTTAAGCATCCATAGGGCATTCCTATAAATAGGACAATCCATAGGACACCTATACTCACCAGTTACACACTGGAGTAATCTTTGAGCATACACTTGCATTTGCAACCTATTTTTGAGCAATTGAGCAATACCTACAATTGGCTACTCTTCACCTTGCTCTAATCTCGTGTCCTATAGGCTAGTATCTCCTATCCACTGCAATCAAACTTCCATACTCTTTGGTTAGGAGATCTACACGCTTGATATAGGCAATCAAGCCATTGTGCTACAAAAGGATAAGTTGTAATTTCCATTTTCCTTTCTTGTTCACTTTTATTGTTTGTACTCTCCTTGCTACTCCTAGGTTGGAGGCTGCTGATTGGAGAGGTTGGAGATCTTCTTGGTGAAGAAGGGGACCTTGAGCTACTTCAAGAAGGCTGGTGCAACGGGAGGTTACTTATAAAGAGGAAGGCTACTTCAAGGGGGAGCTTGGAGTTACTTCAAGAAGGCTACCTCTTGTTGGTGCATCTACTTCAAGTGAAGGTTGTTCAAGGGGTGTAAGAAAGTATTGTATTTTGTGTAATTCCTTGTGAAGGTAATAAAATTGATACTTTCAAAATCCTGGTTGGGTATGCAACCGGGTAGTGGACTGACTACCTTAGTATTTGTTAAGGTTAGGAACCACTCTAAACCCTTGTCTCCTTCTTCCTTTTTCAATTGTGGTTGTTTGAGTTAAATAATTGTTAAAATATCTTTAAACTCTATTCACCCCCCTCTAGTGTTTTTCAATTGGTATCAGAGCAGGCTTCAAGGAGCTCTAATCGAGTCTTGAAGAATGAAGGGTGGTGGTGTCTACAAATGCAAACAAAGGAAAAGCATGGATCAATATTCAACAAGCTGCCATTGGTGCTTAGGAACAAGCCATTCAACAATTGGTTGCCCTTGGAGAGAAAAGAAGGAAGAGGTGAACAAAAATTGTCTTATTGCTACAATAAGTGAAGAAGAAGAAGAAGAGGTAAGACTTTTTGATTTATCTAAAGAAGAGCTCGTTTCTAGTCTTGAAGAGACACATAATAAATATATTGAGTTTAAGAAGAAATTAAAGAAATCTAATAAAGCAAATGATGAGTTACATACTAAGATTCTTGCTCTTAAAACTGAAAATGAAGATCTTAAAAAGATCATTGAAGATCATAATATTAAGATAAAATCAATAGAGGCAGATTTCAATCTTCTTTCTCTAGAAAAGATTAACTTGCAAAGTCAAGTAAACGATCTTCAAAAACAACCCGTCTTATGTACACATCTAGATTATGATACTATCGTGAAAAAAGAGATTCTTTGTCATCTAATCTAGATCAAGCAAATCTAGATATTAAGAAGAGAATGGATGAGATTGCTAAGTTGCAACAAGAAGTTAGTAGTCTAAGTAATAATGGCATTCTTGATAAAATCTTAAATGATTCTTACCATCAAGTTGGAAGAAGAGGACTAGATTACGAGTCTAAAGGAAAATCTTATCAAAAACCTAGTTGGAGAAGAACACAAGTGCCAAAGAGTCAATCTATGTATGTACCTAAAGGCACAAATACATATGTATCCAAGAACAACCTCGAACAAAATTATAGAAAGAAATATGAGGTTGATTCTATATGTTGTCATTACGGTTTGCGCCTTGGACACTATTCTTTTTCATATCCTTATAAGAAAAAGGATGTCGAGTTAGTATGGGTTCCAAAACCCCCAAACTAAATGAGCAAAAATAAGTTGAGATATGACCAAGGACCCTAGTTGCATATTTATATGTCTATCTCAACTTAACATAATGGGATAACAAATTAATTTAAGTATCTAAAACTTCTAACTTGAAAATATATAATTCTTTTAAATCTGCAACGACAAAATTTTGCCTTAATCAAAGTTCTCAAAGCATAAAGATTTGGATATAATTAGTTGGGATTTGATCTAAATGTTTCTTTGATATGTTCTATCTCAACTAAACTGAGTTTTCAAATTGCTTAATTAAATTGATAACCATTCATGATTTACTTGTAAAAAACTACTGAAAACAGTTCTGAAATAGTACAAAACCTTTTTCGGTCGAGCAACTATTGACCGAGAAGAACAGTCGGTCGAGCAATGGTCGACCGAGCAGGTTTCTGTTCTCAAATATGCAATAAATTTGATGAACCTGTTTCCAATTAACCAAATTGCTATCAATTTGTTATTAATGATTGATTTAACATGGAAATCAAGAATAAAACATTGGAAGACAAATTTTTCTAATATATATTGATCTTTTGTATTATATAGCATTATAAATATAGAATCCATAAACATATTAAAAATATTCTATAGGAATACTGATAGTGAACAAACCATATTGTTTGAAAAAGTTTCTTAGGCATGATCAGTTATAAAAGTCTTTCTTAAAATTGAAAACTTATATGAGATTATTTTGGTTTATTCTCTAAATGGTTTAGGTTAAAACTGAAAATTATGAACCATGTTTATTTAAGTCAAATTAATGCCTTCATGGTCTATTCTAATTATTCTTTGATCTATCTATATAGAAACCATGTGTTGAATTTCATGCTTCTATTGTTACATTATGGATATTCTTTCACTATTTCATCATTCTAATTTCTACATATAAAAATGATGCTATGTTGCATAAAATAAAACTCTATGGCACAAATAGATAATGATTATTGTGTCCATGTAATACATGAATGATTATTGATGATACATAGGCAAGCAAAATGATTCGTTGTTGATATATTGCTTAGAATAAGAACTTTAATGCTTACAGGAGCTAAATGTCATAACACATAAGATACAAATTTCTCAATTGGTATCTTTAAGAACTTGAGATATTATTATTGATTTCAAGAATATATGTATATTTTCTTGAAGAATCTTATGATTAATCTGATTCCAAGAAGAAATAGGACTTGATAT
This sequence comes from Alisma plantago-aquatica, assembly GCA_963693085.1. NCBI lineage: Eukaryota > Viridiplantae > Streptophyta > Magnoliopsida > Alismatales > Alismataceae > Alisma > Alisma plantago-aquatica. The sequence continues at coordinate 1,444,996,195 of OY856409.1, read as the reverse complement.
AGATATCACTCAAAGTGCCTAAATTTGCTATTTATTTAATCTACCTGTAGAAATTATAATTCACAAATGAATGTTCAAATATGAAATCTGTAGAATTTGCCTCTTGGTTGAAATTAAATTTGACCAAGGGGCGCTATGGTCGTAGTCAAGGTCGACCTAAAATAAGCTTGACACAATGCTTATTTGGACATCATTTTATTGCACTTAATCTTAGTATTTTGACTCAAAATGTGTTTATCATATTGAAAACATGAAGCTTTAATAAAAGGTCAAAATCAAATCTTAAAAAAATAATTTATGACCTTAGTATTTTTACCTTTGGTTAGAAAGAAACTCACAAATTTCATATATGATCAAATTCATATTGGTAATGATAATTCCAATATTACTCCCTTAGAAAATATAGATATGATCTACAAATTTAGTCTATCTTTTGGATCAAAAATTAGCTTAACAGGAAGTTTCTCGATCGACGAATTTCTCGACCAAAAACATCTTGGTCAGCTACCCCTTTTCGACCGACCGACCTCAAAAAGGAACTACACAGACACACGTCCGATCGACAAATTGTTCGACCGAGACAATGTCGATCGACAAATTTCTCGACCGAGAATGGACCGTTAGAATATGACTGTTGCCAGCCGAACCGTTGGGAACTGAGAGGCGCGCCTAGGATATGATTGTTGCGGTCCTCGGTCAACAAATTGTCGACCGACCGGGTCACTGGAATGCTATAAAAAGGGCCAAAAATGGGTCATTCCATCACACTCTCATGTTCTCACTTCTCTAGCCTCTCTCTAGTGCATTTTTGTGCAACTCTTTAGCTCTTCCACCTCCAAGACTTCCTTGCTTCTTCTCCATCTCAAAGCAAAGCAATGGCCTCATCATCTGCACGTGGCAAGAAGCAAGTTGCTGGCAGGAAAGGAAGGATGGCCTCTCCACCATTGCCGATCATCAACGACATCCCCTTCATCGACGCGGCTGCTGGTGATCTCTACCTCAGGCTCTCCAAAGCTCCACTTCCATAACGGCCGGTTGAAGTCATGGACTTCTACAAAATCGTCGACCTGGAGGATCTCTTTGAGGTGCAACAATAGAAGGATTTTTTGAACCCCTCCTTTCCTTCTTATTCTTCCAAAGTTGTGAATGAGTTCTATGCAAACTTAACCTCCAATCCCGAAAGTAACTCCTTCTCCTCCATGGTCAATGGGCATAGCTTTCATTTTACTGAAGAAGGTATCCTTGACATGCTCAACATAGACGTAGACGAATACCAAGACACCCTTGATTTTACCACCGGAAACCCACTCAATACACTTTCCCAAGATGATAACACAGTTAGTCTTAGTGACATTAAACGAGCTATTTTTCAATCTAACACTACTTGTCATGAAGATAGGGGTACCTACTATGCTATTAACCTCAAACCTGCAGCTAGGATTATCAATCTTATTGTTTCCACAAACATACATTCTAGAGCAAACAAGTCTGAAGTTCCTACCTTTCGCATGTATCTAATTTATGTCATTATCAAACGCATTCCTATAAATTTTATCCGCATTATCCTTAAGAATATGCTTGAGTTTTTCGGCAATCCTCCCTATGCTGATTTTGTTTGCCAAATCACTCAACATTTTCTTAAGACACATATTGAAGATATGGGATACACATGGGAAAGAAGACCACAAAAAATAAGCAAAAACACAGTAGAGAAGATGGGAATTGATTTTGGTCACAAGAGGGCTAGGACAGAAGGAGAGACATCTACTCAAGACATAACACCACCTCCTCCTCCGAACCCATCCTATGATCCCATCCAAAACACCCTAACCTATATTGTTGGGTCCCAATATCATCTAAGCAAACAATTAGATTATAGCCATCATGCCATGACCTACCTAAACCAAAGGATGCAAACTCTCTCTCCAAATCAACCAGATGAATATACTTATTTTTTAAATCCTGGCATGATCAACCCATATAATCCCTCCTACAACTACTACCAAACTCCACCTCCACCGTCTTCAGATCTCACTTATACTCAGTTTTCTCTAATGCAACTACAAGACATTGCTGCTCATTTCCGTTTTGATCGTGTTCCCACCTTCTTGGAAGCATATGCCTTAACCAAGATAGGAGCTTTGGAGTGGCAAACTTTAGTCAAGTATTATGGAGCTGAGCCATTTCTTGGAAAAGACCCAGATATTGATGTAATACTTAGGTCTTTCCAGTGAGATTTGGAGTATCCGTTGTAATAGTTGTAATGAAATGGTTATCTTTTCATGACTGTAATGAAATGGTTATCCTTGCATGATTGAAATGAAATGGTTATCTTTTCATGATTATAATGAATTAGTTATCTTTGCATGATTATAATGGACATCCTTCAAAGCGTATGAGTCATCTTGTAAAATGATACGCTATTCTTAATATGTTCCTTCTATGGCATCATTTGAACACGGCTTGTAAGACTATTATAGTAGAGCATACAAAGTAAGGGGAGTAATATATATGTAATAAAATACAAAGGATAAAATCTTTGCAAATACCTGAAATTTAAAATTGTGGCTAAATTGACCATCTATTATATGCATAAATCCCTGGATTTTAAAATGGATCTCTTTTTTATTAGAGTATCTACTTAAGTGGGAGCGTAGTATAAAATTTAGGGGGATAAAGAATATCAAATATGTTTCTCTTGGATATCTTTTTGAAATGACAAAGGGGGAGAAAGAACAAAAATAAAAAAAATTACAATTGAGTTTCATAATATCTTGGCCAGCACTCACTTGCAAAACAAGAATGGCCACAAAGGCAATCTTCAGGTATGAAACTCATATGTTTAATATTTCCTTCATTTATATTTTGGAAATGTTTGTCATCTTCAAAAAGGGGGAGATTGTTGGCTAAATGGACATCTGTAAATCCCTTTGTTTTGATAATGACAAACATTTCATTCTTGTTGATCTAACGAACTACTTGAGTGTTGCAGGAATATAGTGGATGACAAAGCAATTAGGGAAATCTATATGCTTACATGTTTGTATTTTCATGAAATGTAATCACTTTGTAAGAACTTTTACAAATATATAATGTACAAGTACTTAGACTTCATGTAAATCAAGCGTTAGATTCACCCTAGCTAAACACCATACTTAGATAGGTCATCCCCTTCAATAGTGTCACACATGCATACTCATACGCACACCTAATGCCTTAATTGAAATCTTGAAACAGGGTCAATCTCGGTCGACAAATTCCTCAACCAAGACACTCTCGGTCGACAAACTTCTCGACCGAGAATGATCCAAGTAGTCGTTAGACACAACTGACAAGGTAGTTGGCAGTTGGAGATAATCGTTGCAAACACTTGATCCAGAGAGCATGTCGGTCGACAAATCCTCGACCGAGCAGGCATCTCGGACGACAAATGCTCGACCGAGATGGACTCTGACAGCAACTGCAGAATAAAGTAACTAGCCGTTGCTAAAGCAACTAACTTATACCTAACGGCTAGTTGAGCACTTAGAACCCCCTAGAAAGTGTCTAGAACGTCCTTAAGCATCCATAGGCCATTCCTATAAATAGGACAATCCATAGGACACCTAAACTCACCAATTACACACTTGAGTAATCTTTGAGCATACACTTGCATTTGCAACCTGTTTTTGAGCAATTGAGCAATACCTACAATTGGCTACTCTTCACCTTGCTCTAATCTCGTGCCCTATAGGCTAGTATCTCCTATCCACTGCAATCAAACTTCCATACTCTTTGGTTAGGAGATCTACACGCTTGATATAGGCAATCAAGCCATTGTGCTACAAAAGGATAAGTTGTAATTTCCATTTTCCTTTCTTGTTCACTTTTATTGTTTGTACTCTCCTTGCTACTCCTAGGTTGGAGGTTGCGGATTGGAGAGGTTGGAGATCTTCTTGGTGAAGAAGGGGACCTTGATCTACTTCAAGAAGGCTGGTGCAATGGGAGGTTACTTCTAAAGAGGAAGGCTACTTCAAGGGGGAGCTTGGAGTTACTTCAAGAAGGCTACCTCGGGTTGGTGCATCTACTTCAAGTGAAGGTTGTTCAAGGGGTGTAAGAAAGTATTGTATTTTGTGTAATTCCTTGTGAAGGTAATAAAATTGATACTTTCAAAATCCCAGTTGGGTAAGCAACCGGGTTGTGGACTGACTATCTTAGTATTTGCTAAGGTTAGGAAACACTCTAAACCCTTCTCTCCTTCTTCCTTTTTCAATTGTGGTTGTTTGAGTTAAATAATTGTTAAAATATCTTTAAAACTCTATTCACCCCTCCTCTAGTGTTTTTCATTAATAAAGTAAATTTTATATCAATTTCAATGTAAATCAAGTTAACTTAGGAAATTCCTATCAATTTTAGTGTATTAATTCATAGGTGTGATCATTTATCCTTAATATTATTTAATTGTAAACATTGAACAATGCACTTATTACATATAAATGAAATTAGTGTGATAATTTATCCATACTAACATTTAATTTCTAATGTTGCTAACATCAAACAATGTACTTAACATTAAGTGAAAGGAATGAACTCAAGATGGAACAAAGTATAAGAAATCACCATCACTTGGACTGGTAGGTATAGAGTTGTCCTTATATCACTCTTGAGGTGGCACAAAGGCAATGAGGTTGGATGATTTTTAATCTTTTTTCTTGTGGCATGATATATAGTACAGTCGATTTCACACAAAATGAATCAAAGTTCAACTCCCCTTTCCTTTGAAATGCAAGGTAATTTTATATCAATTTCAATGTAAATCAAGTTAATTTAGAGAAATTCCTACCAATTTGAGTGTATAAATTCCTAGGTCTAAATAATTTATCCATACTATCATTTAATTTCTAACATTAAACAATGCACTTATTATAGCTACAAATGAATGCACTTGGAAAGGAACATTCATCAAAAAATCCATACAAAACATCAATTATCCACACAAATAATTATGCACTTATCCATACAAAACATTATGCAAAAGATTGGGCATAAAATGGGGTATTTTGAAGCACACATACGTTTGCTTCAAGAAGGAGCAAGGAGGACTAGAGGTGGCATTGACAAAGGTGAGAATGTTGGAGAAGTGGAATCAAAGCAACACCAACTGGGGAAGGAGGAAGAATCACTAGTGTTGGAGTAGCACTAGTAGTGAACATCTGTGGAGGAAGCTCTGGCAGAAGCTCAACTGATGAGGATACTATGGAGGAATATCTAGTAGCAGAGAAGCTCTTGATGTGGAGGAAGTATCAGTGGTGAGAAACTCTAGAAGTGGAGAGGAGATGAATCACAAGGAAAATCACCAGAGTAGTATTCTAAAGAAAAGTGGGTAGGGGAAAGAGGGGAAAAGGGTTTCTCACAGTTTAAGTAAGACCCTCTCCATTAATTATTTACAAAATCGGTGATCTATGATGTAGGTCATCCATTGTATATACAAGAAAAGGATCCCTAACTCCGCATCCCAGATGCAACTCAATGGTAGCTATGTCTTCTGTTATGCTGAAGATAAGTAACAAGAAACACCAATTGGGAGTGGGAAAAATTTTGTGAGACACATTACGCGTACACCTTTCTTGTCAGTCGATGAAGATACAACAGACGAGAAACACCAATTGGGGGTGGGAAATTTCCATGGACACATGGAGCACACACCTATTTATCCAGTCGAATATTAATAAAACAACCAATGTTGTTAGTTTTTGGAGGTAAATGATAGGTCTCACAAAACTTTTGCTCAAAATTCAATTTTTGTGGATGATATATCGTGTTGGTTGCTTTGAGAAGCAACCGGTAACGCAGCCCACATTTTCTTAACTGACCAAACTATGATGGTTTGTCTTTAAAGAATTGACACTAAACATGACACTATTAGTTTCTCTTAAAAAAACTGACGCAATATATCATATATGTAGTAGTGGGTGTCCGCGGCGGTGGGTTGCACCTACTATAGAGATAGGGTAGCAAGGTTGGAGCATGTGAAAATCAATAGATGAAGGTTCAAGAGGGTAGAACTAAATCACACGAAGGTCAAAAACTTTGAGAGAGTGGAGATGAACCAAAGGTCAGGTCCTGAGAATAGGAGAAAATTGGAAAGAAAATGGTGAGAGTGATGAGAAGAAATTTGATTTTCATCAGGTTACCTCCGTTGTCGTTGGATTGAGAGATAGGAAAGCTTCAAGTATGCTCCATAAAAACTCATAGATCCTTCTTGTGGCATGTCTATCTCTATCACATGCCAGTGATGGAATTCTTCAAGATCTAGGGAGCTGGAGTTGGGTGGTGAGTTCTGCCAATCTGCATAGGAGTACAATGTGTGAGGGTGGTTTGTGAGGGCGTGAGATTCATTTTCACCAAATTAATTTTTTTGAGATAGTACCAGCTCCATGGAATATTTGGTGAGCTTCTAGGAAGATGGTGGTTTGTTAAAAATAATTGGGGGGAAGATTGTTGAAATCAGAGTGGAGGAGTAGGCCTATGTACCCTGGCAAATGGAGGGGTCAAGTTTGGTTGTTGTTGAGAGGGACTAGAATGGTGTATGCAAATTGGCATGGGAGGAGGGATGACTGATCTTTTGGGAATCTTTTGTATAGATTGGTATAGGGTTAAATCTAGGGGTCAACAATCCTACAACCATCTCCTTAGAGTAGATCGATCCAATAAACACTCAATGACTCACAAGGAAGGGGGTCAAGGCATCATGGCCTAGTCATTCCCTACATCTGAACAAAGTCCGGAGGTTAGGGATGACCTCTAAATGGCTGAAATGGGATTTCATAGATCCTTGTAGATCTGAAAATGGTGGGAAAGGCCCGCCGTGCACCCATACCCAAAAAATGGTGTAAATGTCTCAAAAATTATTTTTGTAAAATCAAACTTGTAAAATTGATTTTTGGTGCTAAACAACTTAAAATGACTTGAAATTTTTACTAGGGTCTCATATTCATATATATACTAATATCATACCCTTAGTACCTAAATTTGATTCCTAGAAACCCTAACATAAACTAAGGGGACTTAGACTTCCATAAGTCATTATAATTACTTGGATTATCCTTCTCTTATGCCAAAATTGGTCTTGAAGCTTATAAGAAGATGAACTTGACTTTGGGCTCGCAACTGATAGTTTTTGAAGCATCCTATTAGTAAAAGAAATTTTAAAAACAAATTGGTACAATAAATCATAAGATGCATGAAATGTATGAATGTACATACCTAAAATGGGGATGTGACATTACAACTCTTGTAACTCTAAAATGGGGGAACATTATCTTCTAAAATAGCTTTATTATAAATTTTGCATTTGGGGCTTGAGTAGGAATAACTTCAACCCACTTAGATACATAATCACAGGAAATTAAGATGTATTTGTAACCACATATGGAAGTAAAGGGGTATTATGTAATCCACACCCCACACATCAAATACCTCTATATCAAGAATCAAGTTGAAAGATATTTATCTCTTCTTGATATACCTCATGTCCTTTGGCATTTGTCACTAGATTTGATGCAAGCATGAAGATCGTGGAATAATATTGGCCAACAAAAGCATTCTTGCAAATTCGTTGTAGGTATCTTGTCTGCTCCAAAGTGTCCTACATATGAAGGAGAATAGCAATATAAAATTATAGTTAGAATCTCTTCATCAGCTACACATCTCTGGATTATCCCATATGTTCCTTGCTTGAATAATGATGGCTCATCCCAATAGTACAATTTAACATTGTGAAGTAACTTCTTCTTTTGTTGATAAGTGAGATCAGGGGGGAGATGTCTAGTAGAAAGGAAGTTTGCAATATCAATGAACCAAGGGACCCAAAAAGAGACAATAGCATACAATCTTACAATAGGTATGTAATCATCAATAGGGAGAGAGTCTATTGCATCTGTGTTCATCCTTGAGAGGTGATTAACAACATTGTAATATGTACCTTTATTGTCTCTTATATTGATGTCAAAAACATGAAGCAATAGTATCCAATGAACTAGATGTGGCTCAACATCTTTTTTGTTCAGCAAATACTTTATTGTAGCATGGTCAGTGTAGACCATAATCTTGAATCCTACAAGATATTTCCTAAATTTTTTGAAGGCATATATAATTTCTGGCATCTTCTTCTTCGTGGTAGAATAGTTTATGTGTGCTATATCTAAGATCTTTCTAGCATAATGTATTATATGGAGTTTGTTGTGTCTCCTCTATCCTAGTATTGCACCAATGACATAGTAACTTGCATCACATATAATTTTGAAAGGTGCATTCCAAACTGAGGGTTGGATGATGGGGGAAAAAATAAGAGCATCCTTCAACTTTATAAAAGTGGCCTGGAAGTCATCATTGTGAATAAAATCAACATCTTAACAAAGAAGTGAGCACAATGGTTTGTCTATCTTGGAGAAGTCCTTGATCAAATGTCTATAAGAACCTACATGGCCTAGAAAGCTGCAAACATCTTTTACGGATGTTGTCGTGAACATCTTTTCAATTGCTTCCCCCTTAGCCCTGCCAAATTCAACATCCTTATTAGATACCACATGGCCTAGTATGACTCCATATTGTTCCATAAAATGGCACTTCTCCCAATTGAGTAATAGGTTAACCTTTTTACAATGTTGAAGAAATTTTGATAAATTCTATAAATAGTTGTCAAATCAATTTCCATACACAGTCATATCATCCACAAAAATCTCCATTATTTGTTCATTGAAATCAGAGAAAATGGCCCTCATACAACGTTGAAAAGTCACTTGAGTGTTAAAAAGACTGAACAACATGAGTCTATAAGCATAAGTCCATAGGTGCATCTACATGTGGTCCTTTCTTGGTCTGATGGGTATATTAGTATTTGGAAAAATCCATATTAGGCATCAAATCAATGAAAGGGAAAGGAATATGATCTTTATGATTTGCCTAATTTAATCTCATGTAATATATACACATGTGCCACCATGTGACTACATGTGTTGGATCGGTTCATCATTATCCCCTTTTATAACGGTTGCACCCCCTTTCTTGGGTACTATGTGAATGGCACTTGCACAAGGGCTGTCACTTATAGGGTATATGATTCATGCATCTCTCAACTTGAAATTTTTCTTTTTCACAACCTGTAGAATATTTTGATCTAAACTCCTAGGATGTTCTATGCATGGTTTAGCATCATTTTATAAACATACTCAGTGTATGCAAATGTAAGGATCTATGTCCTTTGAATCATTAATGGAATAATCAATAAAATTTTTGTACAAACAAAGTTCATAAAGCAGTCTAAGTTCATGTTAATAGGTTAAATCAACATTTATAATCATGGGAGAAGTAGAATAGGGGTCAAGAAAAGCATACCTTAACCTCTGTGGAAGGGGTTTGAGTTCTACCCTTTTCTCCTTTCTAAACTTGCTAGAATTGGCTTCTTCATATGGAACATTTTCATACGTTGGATGAGGATTAGGAATAGGAGTAACATAAAAACTTTACGATAATATCCATCAAGCTTCTCTCTCTACCCCGCGCTCTGCCCTCTCTCTAGCGATAGCCGGACATGGCGGGCGGAGGTAACCCCCCTCCTCGCGCCTCCGCATCAGGGGACAAATCCGACTGGTTCGCTCCAGACGCGGACGTAATGGTGGCGGGAGCTTGGGTCCGGGCAGTGGAAGGTCTACCCCCGACTATCAGGGGTGCCTTGGCGGATGACCCAAAGACCCCTTTCCGGCGGGAAGGGGACCAGCGGACCTGGACGAAGATGACGGACTCCATCCTCAACGAGATGGAGGACTACCACCGCTTCTCAGCGATTGTGCAGATCCTTGGCAAAAAGAGCCATCCTTCTCAACTTCGGGGGTGGATGATCCGGAACTGGAGGCCGAGAGGTGATCTGGAGGTCTTCACCCTGGACGGGGGCCTCTTCTTGGCTCGATTTGTGTCTGAGGATGATCGGAGAAAAGCAATGCAGAGGGGACCCTGGTTTTTCGACGACCAGTTGAACCTGGTCCGGAAATGGACAAGGGAGGCCGACACGAGATGGGCGGCGTTCACTACGGCCCCCGTCTGGGTTTCCCTTCCGGATGTGGGGATCCATTGGACTCCTAGGGCCATTGTTGTGATCGCTCACGCTATTGGCGAACTGAGGGCCATCGACCGGAAGTCTGACGGGACGACAATGGGATGTGCTCGCTTCTGCGTGGATATCTCAGCTGCTTCCACCCCGCCGTCTGTGGTCATGGTGGAACTGCCCAATGGTGAAGAGTGGGAGGTCAGAGTTAAGTACGAAGCGCTGCCGGACCGCTGTGTTGACTGCCTTGTTTTTGGGCATACTTCTGGACAATGCCCTGGGGAGCGGCGTGATGTCAATCCCTCCCCACCCATTGTTCTGGAGCCACCCAAAGGTCAGAGAAGACAGGACAGATCGAGGCCTCCTCCCCAACAGAGGAAAGGCAAGGAGAAGGCTCAGAATGGTTCTGCTGCTCGGGTTCAATCAACTACTCCCTCTGTGGTCCTCCTGGAGGAGGGGGAGGTGGCTGACGTTTTGCCTGAGACGGGAACTGAGATAGCTGAGGTTGTTTCTACTGGTGACCCCGATGCTGGTCTGTTGTTGGCAGGAGGTGTTGAGGCTGTTTTTGCTGGTGAACCCGATGTTGGTCTGTTGTTGGCAGGAGGTGCACGAGTGGAGGCCACTGAGGAACCCTCTGGAGGTGACAACGGGCTTGGGCGTGAAGCCCCTTCTGTGCCAAGGACACCCGTTGTTAACACAAGCGATGGCGAGAAGGAGTGCAACCCCTTTGCTGTTCTCAAGGAGATGGAAGATGAGGTCACAGAACCAGGCCACTCCAGGAGCAGAAGTCCTAGATGCACCCGCAGCACGAACAAGAAGAAGAAGAACAACCCGGGCGGCTCCATCGAAGGGAGTAGCTCAAAAAAGAGGTAAGTATGTCGATCCTCGCATGGAATGTGTGGGGGGGCTCGCTAGCTAAGAAGCAAAGAAAGCTACGAGCGATTCTGAATGAAGAGAAACCTACCCTTGTTTTTGTGTTTGAAACAAGGATTAGAAGGACTGTGGAGGAAAGAATTGGCACCTTGTTTCCTCATGGGTGGTCGGCCATGTCCAATATACAGCATAGAGATGGAGCTCGCATTGCAGTGGGATGGAATCCGGAGATTTGGGACATTGACCCTATAGATGTTAATGACCAGATTTTCACGGCTAGCTGCTGCAATAGGGGAGGAATGTCTTTCATCACCTCGGGGATTTATGGTGAAAATCTTGAGCGTGATAGGGTGAGGTTGTGGGAAAGCATAAAGAACACTAGCCAGAACGAGGTGCCTTGGCTGGCTTGGGGTGATTTCAACAACATCAGGAAAGCAAAAGAAAAGCATGGTGGCTTACCGGTTCCTGACCGTATCATGGAAGTGTTCAACAATACCATGGATGCAGTAGGCCTTATGGATCTAAACTCTATTGGCGGAGGAGCCTCCTGGTCGAATAAGCAGAGGAGAGGTAGAAGAATATCAAGTACGCTGGATAGGGGTCTGGTGAACGAAGCTTGGCTCAAAGTGTGGCCCAACGCTGTTATTAAACATGGGGCTGACCCCCTTAGCGATCACAGCTGGATGATGATGGACCTCACGCCCAAACCCGGAGTGATCAGACCTTTTAGATTCTGTAATTGGTGGTGTGATTGGGTGGGTTTCAAGCAGATTGCTCAAGAAGCGTGGGATGTTCACGTGGTTGGCAACCCTTTGTATGTTGTAACTAAGAAAATCCAAAACGCGAAGAAGGTGATCCGTAAGTGGTCTAAAGAGGTGGTGAACTTGAAGAACACGATCATCACTTCTAGGAAGCAGTATGATGACACTGCTACCAAAGCAAGAGCACAACCTGACGATGACAACATTCACGAAGATTGGATGAAAGCTGAGGAGAGACTAACAAGAGTGCTGAAAGCTGAAGAGGTGTTTATGTGGCAGAGGAGCAGAATGAAATGGCTTACTGATGGTGATCTTAATACACGCCTTTACCACACAGCAGTTCGCAAAAAAGAAATGAAAGAAATTGTACACCAACTCATTGATGAAGAAGGGAGAGTTGCTGAAGGAAGGAATGAGTTGAAGACTATGACAATTAACTATTTCGAAGGGTTGTACAACAACCACATTAATAGCAGCAGGAACATTGACGGTGTCATATTCCCTACTCATAGAGTTAATGCTGTCATGAATGAAGATTTGTGTAGGGAGGTGGATGAAGATGAAGTTAAAGCAGCAGTGTTTTCAATCAGCCCTGCCAAGGCACCCGGGCCTGATGGCTTTAACAGCAAGTTTTTCCATTTTATGTGGACTCATATAAAGCATGATATAACAAAAGCGATTGTATGGCTGATGAACGGTGGTAATATGGCCAGGGCTACAAACCACACCTTTATTAAGCTGATACCAAAGATTAAAGATGCAAGCACGATGAACGATTATAGACCTATTTCCTGCTGCTCAACTATGTACAAGATCTGGGCCAAGATACTTGCGTGTCGTCTAAAGAAGTGGCTACCTGACCTGATATCTGAAGAACAATGCGCTTTTGTTAAGGGGCGCAAGATTGCTGACTGTGCCCTCCTGGCAACGGAGTTTATGACGGGGTTCAACACAAGAAGATCAAATGCCAAGGCGTGTATCAAGATTGACCTTACCAAGGCGTATGACCACATTTGTTGGGATGTGTTGTGGGGCATAATGGATGTGATGGGCTTCTCAAGTAGGTGGGTTAATCTCATAAAGCAGTGCGTGACTACGACTTCGTTTTCTATCCTGCTCAATGGTGCCCCTGAAGGTATGTTCAGGGCCACGAATGGCCTAAGACAGGGGGATCCTTTGTCCCCCCTCCTTTTCACCCTGGTGATGGAGGGGCTGACCATAATGATTAAAGAAGCGGTGACGAGGAACAATATTAGATCTGTCAATATCAAAGGCACAAGAGTTCTCAACCATCTAATTTTCGCGGATGACGTGATGCTCTTCTCCACGGGTCACGCGAAGAGATTGAAGGAGTACAAGAAGTTGCTTGAGCAATTTGGTAAGGCTACTGGTCTTTACATCAGTACCATAAAATCACACATATACCTTTCCAAATCTTGCGACAGCAGACGTGGAAGACTCAAAGCAGCAGTCGGTCTTCGCATAGGCAAGCTACCTACCAAATACCTTGGGGTACCGATAGCTGGTGGTAGAGGTAACTCTACTGATTTTATGTTTTGCCTTGACAGAATCAGGCATAAAATTGCAGGATGGACAGGGATTCATATGTCGATGGCTGGGAGGCTGTTGCTCATACGCACTGTCATCCAGATGATGATCAGGTACTGGAGTGAGTTGTGTATCATTCCCAATCCGACCTTGGACAACATTACGAGACTGATTACCAATTTCATTTGGGGTGGAAAGCACCATGGCATAGGGTGGGGGACTATTGTCAAAAGCTACAACCAGGGAGGATTGAATGTCAGCAAGGTGGAAGACATCATTAAATCTGCAAACCTTCGTAGACTGGACAGATTTCTAACTGACTGAAAAAGTGTTTGGGTGAAGTGGATGAGACAGAGATATGGGTCTATCCCCCAACCCAGTTCTTTGCCCTCTAGAGTTTGGGATGATTTGTGCAAATCATGGCAGCAGGTTGTCCACATGTATAGTGTGGACTCAGACGGTCTCTACCTACTCTCCAGTCAGTTGAAACCGTGGATCCACATTGACACAGGTCCCCCTGTCCTTTGGGATAAGATTTTGTGGGGCAAAGGCTTTGTACCTAAATGGAGCACAACCTGTTATAGAGTCTTTCTTGGTAGGTTACCCACTAAAGACCGCATGAGGAGATGGGGTCTAAATGTACATCCGGCCTGCTGCTTTTTCCAAGAAGATGAGGACCACAACCACCTTTTCCACGAATGCAGCAAAGCGAGACATATCTGGGCGTTGATTTGGCTCAAGAACGGCTGGGGTCTGCACACATCCAGCAGCCTGCATGAGACTATGATGCAGATCATAGCAAGAAGCTCAAATCAGTATGAGTTAGCTTTCGGTGGTCTTTGCCTCACAAATGCTTGCTTTAACATTTGGAAGGTCAGGAACATGCTAATTCATAAAAGAACATAGAACCAAGACGTGTTTCATGAGGTAGAACGTGATCTGACTGCTGTGATGAAGGCTAAGAAGAGCCTCGCCAGAGGGCTAAGCCCTTTAGCTAGTTTATACTGGGGTTTTTTGTATAGATAACCCGTGTATACTTTTGTTATGACTAGCTTTTGTATAGTATAGCCTTGCTATACCCCCTTTTTGGCAATATATTTACCCATTTCCAAAAAAAAAAAGAAATAGGAGTAACATATGAAAAATCAGTTGTCATGGCAGTGTGTAGCTCATCCTCTTCACAACAATTAATAATGAAATTAGAAAAATCCCCATTTTCTTATAGAAGCTTATCAACAGAAATAACTAGACAAATGTCTTCTTTTTTGCTTGTAGTTTTCATGGAATCAAAGATAGAAAATTCCACAGTCTCGTCTCTGACCCAAAGACTGAGTTTGCCTTCTCACATAGAAAATATACAATCAGTTGTTAAAAGAATGGGTCAAAGATAAAAAAAAATCCATAGTCTTCTCTCCTACCCTAAGAGTGAGTTTTCCTTCTTGCGCATAAACTATACAATCAGATGTTTGGAGAAAGGGTCTCTCAAGAAGTACATGGTTGGAAGGAATTTCATTCATTTCCAGCACAACAAAGTCACAAGATATGTAAAACTTACCAACTTGCACATGTACATATTCTGAAATACCTTTAGGATATTTGATACAATGGTCTGCCAATTGAATGGCCATCTTAGTCGACTTTAAATCTCCAAAAGAAAGTTGTTTCCACAGTGAGAAGGGAATAAGTCTAATACTAGCTCCAAGGTCAACTTGATCTTTATCAAAAGTAGTGTCGCCTCTCTTGCATGGAGGGTGAAGGCTCATAGATCATCAAGTTTCTTCAGTAGCCTATATAAAATGATACAACTCATACTATTTGATAGAATAACAATCTCCACTTGATCTAAAATTCTCTTTTGGTCAAGATATCCATGAGAAATTTTTCATAGGATGGCATCTCAGCAATAACTTCACCTAAAGTAAGGTTGGCATAAAGCTTGTTGAGGATGCCCATGAATATATTGAATTTAACATCATCCTTATTGTGTGCAAGCTTGTTAGGAAAAGGAATAGTAGGTTTTTTAGAAGGTGGTTCTTCTACATTTTTGTTTATTTGCTTCTCATTAGAATCATCTATCTTGTCAGTAATATAATCAACTATGTTTTTGGTTGACGATGAGGGTCTTTCAATTACGGATCCACTCCTTAAAATGATGGACTTGTAGTCTTTTGGATTCATCTCCTATTGAGTTGGAAGTGACCCGAAAGAAAAGCCCTTTATTATCTAGAGCTTTTTGTGTAATTTGGTTCTCTAACATCTTTTTGTGGGTAACATTGGTGTCTACATTATAAGAGAGTTGACTAATTACATCTTTGAGAAGTTTCCCATGATTGTGAAATTCATCATTCTATTGAATCTGAGTTGAGACAAAGGTCTCAAGCATGCTATCTAGACTTGATTTAGTTGGGATTGTTGTTGATGATTGTATCTCTGTCTATTATCATTGAATCCCTATGAGTTGTTGTTCATGGGTCGGTAGTTTCCCATTTGTTGTTGTTGATTTTGACCTTGTTGATGATGTGGGTTTTTAGAATTGTTGGTGTTCATGTAGGAGAAAATTAGGATGATCTCTTCAACTTGGGTTGTATGTGTTGGAGTATGGGTTGTAGGATTTCTTTTTCTCTAAGCTCCCTATTGCATTAGCTTGTTTTGGAACCTATCCAACGTTCACTTATGGGTAAAAGTAAGTAGAAGAATTATGCCCTACAACTCCACATACATCACAAACTTGTTCAGCTGATCGGATGGAATGAGTACTCATCTTCTCAAACTTTTGCAAAAAACTGTCAAGCTTGGTTGTAATAAGATGAATTGCATCAACAATGTGCTTTCTGTCTGACTTTTTAGTAGAAGAACTTGATTAGGAGTTTGGTTGTGCCTATCTAAGTTCCATTGGCAATGGTTGAGAGCCATGTCTTCAATAATATCAAACACCTCCCTGTAAGACTTATTCATCAATGCTCCATTGACACTAGCATCCACAGTCATATGAGTGTTGTATAATAACTCACAATAGAATGTTTGCAATAGTATCCAATTGGTCAAACTATGGTGAGGACAAAGATGTTGAAAGTCTTTAAACCTCTCCCGTGTATATACAACATTTCACCTTCCTGTTATTTGAAATTAGTGAGTTGGCTCCTCAATCGTGCAACCTTGCTAGGTGTAAAGTACTTAGCAAGAAAAGCATTCAACAGCTCATCTCAACTTTTGATAGACCTCTGGGTAAAGAAGAAAGCCATGCCATGGTCTATCCCTTAAGGTAAAAGGAAACAATATTAGGTGTACCGCAACAATAGGCACACTATTTACCTTAAAAGTGTTCATGTAATGTAGAAACTTGGATATGTGAATATTTGAATCTTCCATAAGAGTTCCTACAAACCCATTCTATTGGATCATCTACATAATAGCGGGGCTGATAGAGAAGTTATTCAAATATAATTGGATGGTCAGTAGATCCACATATGTTAATAGAAATAGGGAAAAAAAGTCCTTAAGTGGCTGTCCTCCATGATCGGCTCTTGGTGATCGAGTAAAGACGGTGGCAAAGATTAAGGTGTTGAACAGGGTGATGATGTTTGACAATATTCCAAGTTTGAAGAGATTTCACTCCTCCTTGCTCTCCTACAATTGTTGAATGTGGATTCAATTTCTGGATCTAGAAAGATGGATGGTTCAAAGACCCTCTTAGAATGTCACATGCAACCTACAAAAGTAAGATGTAAGTTTGAAACACTTGCAATAAAATATCACATGATGAATAGTCAAATTCATGATCTAGTCTCAAATACTAATAAACAGTTTTACTCTGACTAAAAGAACCATATCTCCCTAGCAACGACACCAATAATTTTTTGTTCGGTTTAACAAATAAGTTTTAATATTTGATTCTCTCGACTCATTTCTCTGCCATAAATAAATAGGATTGATTGCATTCAAGGTATTATCCATAAGAAGCTAGGTTAGGTAGGTCAAGAATGTTAAAGTTTGATAATCTAGGTCATTTACTCAAGATTGATTGATTAGATTACACTAGTTCAAGGAAAAGAACAAAGTAAACACATGTGTTTTGAATGATGATTACAACCAGATTTAATGAATCTTGGGAATGAGATTTCACTTTCATATCACAATGTAGTATAACAATGGAAATGTAACATAGTAATTGAGCATACAAAGGATGTTCATGTCTCATACACCTCTCTGTGATATGAGATAGTTCTAAATCCGCATAGCACTCTCGTGGGTAAGGCTTATTTTGAAATACAAACCTTGATTCCTCTAAAAACATGCCTAGCCATTCCTGTGGTCAAGAAAGTGTTGCCAAAATCACATCTACATACTCCTAGATACATCTTCCCAAATTATATTAAAAGTATAAAGCAAGCAAGCAGATGTCTAGTAGAACAAGTAAATTATGCATTGATGTAATATTAGAATAGTAGGAAACTATAATTAAGATAGAAATTTGTGTTCAAATGAGATATGACATGGGATTTACTCTCCCATGCCCAATAAAAAAATTACTCGCACATGGTGGTAAATCACAGGCACAAGTAATGAATTGTAAAGAAAAACATTATTTCAAAAGAGAAAGAACAAGGAAATCCTTGGAAGAAGAGGAACAAGGTAAGAACTTTGTCTAGAAGATGAAGTTTCATCCCTGCTACTACTCCTACTCCAACAACCTTCTCTTATAAGGGGTTAAAATGTAGAATGAATGCCTTTGCTACAATTAGTGAAGATAATCACAGTAGAGAATATATTCTCTCTTGAGTAAACACCTTGTATTCTCCAAAATTTCCCTCCTCTTCTCTATTCTCTGATCAAGAAACTCTTTAAATGATGAGTGATAGTTCCTTTCATATTAAAATATTAGGAACAGTTAGTGACAAACTATGCTAAAATCGACGGTGACACAATTTGTTGATGAGTCGACATGGAGTGTCGCTCTCAGTAAGTGCTAACTTCCCGACACGATGGAAGCAGGGCATGTCATTGGCCAACATGCCATGTTGCTACAAGTCAAGGAATCTGGACAGTCTAGATTGAGGGAAGACATCATGGCCATTTATGACATGCCTTTTTGTTGCATTACAGTGACTTCTAAAGAGGAGGGACATTGGGTGTGTTTTCTTAGACATGTTGTGTTGTAGTAAGACAAGGAGCTTTGACGAATTCTTGAGATGAACAAACATGGTGTGTCAGATGGCTTACGTGCTGTGTTGTTTCCTTATGAGAGTGAGAGTGCTTCTGCCTGTAACAGATACACTATGTTGGGTAAACCATGTGATGTGTTTCTTTTTAGAAAGTTCATAAATGTCTTCCTATTTGTGCAATTTCTTGGGGATTATAAATAAAGTCGGATCCTAATTGAATTAACCCCATTATAAATAAAGTCATCCTATGTTTGTGACCCTATAGGCTTCAAATATAATGGTAGTGATTTCTATAATTGTACTATGATTCCATATATGATTATTGGCATATAGCAAGACTTCACTGCCACCTATATAATTGGAGAATTTTGAGAAAAACTTCAACCTAGTATTATGACCACAATTACAATGATTTTATAATCCTTTTGTCTCTTATATCCATTTTCAGTCTAAGGCATGTAAATGTCATCCTCTTAAAGTTCAATCTTTATTCCTTTATCTAGAGTAGACTATTTCATATATATATGATCTCAATATCATATATTGATTCACGTGAGCATGTCCATTCATTCCATAGTCTCACTCATCAAATGGCTAGGATATCACTCAAATTGGAGGGAAAATTCCATCTACATCACTCGTAACAATCTACATGTGCCATAGAGCGACCAAGCACTACATGTATGTAACCCTATCAGAAGGTCCCATTAAATAGTGTTTTTGAACATTGAACAACATGTGATATTGTAGTGACTTCATGCCTAAGGACCGTAATAACCATTGTCACAATGAGATATGATTATGACTACCATTTAAAGCTTCAAATGTATCATACTCAAGTTGGGTCAATACAATACACTCTATTTATAACAAGTACCTACATGTTTGACTTGATATCCAAAATCATGACTAATGAGACATAATCACTAGTCAAAACACATATCAATTTTAGTTAATTATTTTCATCATACTTTCCACAATAAATCTGACTAGGTATCTAGACAAGAATGAACACTCTTAGCATACATGAGCTATCATGTTCATGTCCTCAACCCGAAATCACACACCATTAAATATACATTCTTAGAAAATTATTATACCTATTAATAATATAATACTGAAGAAAACATAATAATTAGAGTTTCTTTCATTATATCTCTTAAGAGACATACAATATAATTGGCATGAAATAAAGAAGATAATAAAGGCCCCTATGCAAGGATGACACCAATTAATAAATGGACCAAATAATCAAATCAATTATAAAGTGTGACATTTTAATCATCATATGACCATATCTCAGGGCATACTATGAATTGTTTGTGTGTTTGAGTTGGGTAGTATAGAATCCCTTTACTCAGACACGGGTTGAGAGTTTTGGTAAATGAATTTTGTAACCAATTGAACTTTGACGTGCATGCCTTCTACATGTAAATCAAGTTTTATGAGTTATAATATATTTTTTAAAGTCCTTTATATCATCCTTTTGTATTAGGTGTGATAGAGGTCATTGTATATTGTGGAAATGTTTATATAAAGTGCAAGGACTTTGTTAATATATTTTTTCATTGGAAGTTTAGATATTTTGATTCCATATTCTATTAGATGATTTTTACATAATGAGAGTTCTTTGTTTACTCGAGGTTTTTTTCACTCGAGTTACAATGGGGAGACAAATTTCATATATTTTATTATCTTTTATTTCATCCATTTTAGCTAAATCTTGTTTCTAATTATGCTATCAGACTTTTTCAAATCAATGCTTGATTAAAGCTACAAGAAAGATAACAACCTTAAAATTCCACACTAATTTTCGATAAATACTTAAAGACATGATCAGTGCTCCCAAATATTTAGTTTAATTTTGGAAATCATGATTGTCATGCTTGTCACTTAAGTTATCATTTTAATATGAATTATTATTGTTCATGGAGACTCATATAACCTAATACCCAAAGTGGCAACATGAGGACCTACCTTCTGATCAAAATCCTAACATCATCATTAGGATTATTAGTTAGATTGAACCTATCTTAAATTAACACAAAAGTTTTAATATCAATAGCTAGTTGAAAATCCCAGTAATTTTATTTTCTAGATAAACACACCTCATGAATTCAAGTCAAAAGATATACAAACAAACAAATATATATAGAAGAATATCTCACCAGTCGGACCTGGATTAGATCCTACAATCTTGAAAGTAAGACCACAAATCATATCTCAAACAAGCCCTAAACTTAGAGACGGTTACATAGCATCAAGCACATGATCTTGTAGAGAAAGAACCAAGTCATATCTATAGAGAATAAAAAGTAGGTTACAAATGGATTCATATATGATAAAGAATAGTAAATCCACATTCTAAATCCCATCATACTTTACACTTACAACAAGTAGCAAAGAAGGCATCATACACCAAGCTATATAAAATAAACAGCCATTACTAAGGAAAGTGAGAGTACACGGACATTCTATAGTGGTCTATATTATCCTTTATTAAGTCCTTATCATCCCAACATCTTCTTTACTTCTTAATGAAATGTGGCACTCATAAAGAGTCCCAACAAGAGAGGTAATCCCTTTGAGACAGTTAAATATGTACTAAAAACATATCATTTAATTTAAAGTAAACATGAAAGATATTAATTCTCTATTCAACGTCAAATGACATATCGAGAATTTAGTTAGAGACATGACATTTCATCACATGTTTTAAGTGTTGACTAAAGGTCTAAATTATGAACCATTGTTTTGATGATGACTAACCATTCCACTCATTTGTGTCTAATTCTTCTACTTGAGTGATTCTAGATTAGATAGACACACTCCAAATGCCTAAATGTGTGCATCCTAACTTGGAGAAATCAATTTAGACATGCACAATGATCCAGATTGAAGATAGCTAGTTCTCTCCATAGATATTTGATGTAAATCAATCATAATGATTGTATGACTTGTAATTAATCTTAATGAAAATTTAGAGCACTTAAATTGAATCTATATACTTTTTGGACAATTTTTTAATGTAATTACAGGTAGTCTTGTTGGTTGAGTTTGTCATGGTGACAACTCAGTCAACATGTTTGGTTCTTGGCAATGTCTAGGGTTGGCCGAGTTTGTCCTGGAGACAACTTGATGACACCCTGCACTTGGACTTGTCATATATTGGTATCAGTTGACTCACGCAAAAGACAACCCATCTGGCAAAATTGTATGGTAAAATGTAAAAAAGGGTTTCTATCTATTAGAGTGTTGTAAAACTCAAAAATATATCTGTTAGAACACACAAAACATATAGAATATGATCCTAAGTGTCTCTATTGATTAGTAGGAAACCTAAACTATAAATAGGAACCCTTGATCTTCATGCCATTGTTAGTGAAGCATTATCAAGGTCCCAAAATTATAGTTGAGAGATATCTGCCTCCATCCACTCTCATGAGCTTAATCACTGGCTACATCCATTAGAGTGAGTAGGAGATTTGTAAGAGATATTAGTCCTATATGTATATCTTGTGAGTCTCTCACTTCCTTCACCTCCCAATATCTCTTTCTATCATGAAGATGAAAATTATATCTCTTCACTAAGAGCGGTGAAGAATAATAAAGGAAGGAGTCCCTTAATGAAAAGATTCTCCTTGGTGAAGGTGAAGTCAAAGGCAGAAAAATCAAGTCAAGAGTGAGTAAATCCTTGAAGGAGAAAGACTTGTTGCAAGAGTGGGTAAGTCCTTGGAGAAAGCCAAAGACTCAGTGCAAGAGTAGGTAAGTTCTTGGTAAGGTAGAAGACTCTTGGTCATAAATAGGTAAGTCCTTTATAAGGTTATTGGATCCCTTGTACTCAAATGGAATGCTAGGTACCTTTGACCTATAAAAGGAGTTATTGTGTTTTTACTCTTATAATGAAATATAAGGAGTGAGACATGGTTAAAAATCCTGGAGGTTGACCTCTCTAGGTAGTGTATGTACATCTCCTAGTTTGGAGGTTGGAACCACTATTAAAAAAAACTTGTGTTATCTTGGGTTTGTTCAATCTCTCTCTCCCTTGCTATGTATTTTTAGTTTCACTTGAAGTCCATACCTACCATATTATCTTCACAATATCTTGAAGGTCTAATGCATTTTTATTAAGTGGTTTTAGATCTATTCACTCTCCCCCCCTCCCCCATTTGTGGAGCCCATTATAGATCCAACAGTTAGTGTCATACCGGGTCTTCTCCAAGCGATACTTGTACAAGTAGGAAAAGATAGGCAATTATCAAGGTGGGATATACTACATCAACATTTCAATCTTTGATGGGAAAAACTTCCTTTGTTGAAAGAGAAGAATACAATTCGACATCCAAGGGTCAAGTTTTGAGCTATGGACAATAGTGGATCTTCTATACAAGAATACAAAGACAGAGGTAGAAGAATGGGATGAGGCTACTTTAAAGAAAGCAACCTTGAATGAAAGATCCATCAGCATTCTTTGTGCCTCTCTTTTCCCCATCGAGTTCAACTAGATTTCTTCTTTTGATATATCATAGAGATATGGAGAAATATATGTGTCACTAATGAGGGGACAAAGCAAGTGAAGGAAAGTAGAGTTTATATGCTCAATGATCTTCTTGAAAAATTCAATATGTGCAAGAAGGAAAAAGTTACTGAAATGTATGCAAGACTCAACACCATTGTAAATGGTCTTTCCGTCCTAGGTCATCCTAGGTATTGAGGAAAGATAAACTCAATGTTACTTAGGTCTCTTTACAAATGGTGGGGAACTAAGATGACTACCTTTTAATAAAAAAAATGTCTATTGAAGAAATTCCTATTGAAGAGATCATTAGAAATCTATAAGGCTTTGAAGTTAAACTTGGCAAGTAAGAGGAAGAAAAAATAGAAGAGGAAAAAGAGTTCAAGAGAAAGAAAAAGGCTGAAATAATATCCCACATTGAATCTATTGTGCAACAACAAATATTATTCAAGCTTCTCCATCCTCTCAAGTTGAAGAAGATATCATGTACTCCAAAGGTAGACTTTACAAAGGCAAGCCTTTTTCCTCGACCCAATGCTTCAAATGTGTAAAGAATGATCACCTCAAGGAAGAATGCTAACAAGGAAAATAGATCCATCTGTTGGTATGTATGCCCTGAGAGCCAATCATGGGATGATTGGTGGGATACATTAAGATTGATTTGATAAACATCAAAGGCAAGCTTCCAATTCATTCTGGTTCAGTCATATGAGATAGTGATAGAACAGATTGAATGTCTAAAGAATGACAGTACTCAATGACGTATGCCTTCAGGTTCATGACATGGACGATGAGATCATACGGATGCTAAGAGTTTGTACATTCTTGTTATGTCCCTAGTCGGATGTCATTGTGGAAGGTAGATAGACAGCAATGACACACAAGACTAGATTGTGGTGTTGGTTGTTGACAGAATCTCATTAGTCATGATATAGAGATATCAAACCAAACAC
The DNA here is from genome assembly GCA_963693085.1 of Alisma plantago-aquatica. Taxonomy (NCBI): domain Eukaryota; kingdom Viridiplantae; phylum Streptophyta; class Magnoliopsida; order Alismatales; family Alismataceae; genus Alisma; species Alisma plantago-aquatica. The sequence continues at coordinate 1,444,972,301 of OY856409.1, read as the reverse complement.
ATAGGTACTTGTTAGAGAACAAGGTATCGGACAGACCCACCGTGAGTTTGACACATGGAACCATGAGATGGTAGTCACAGTCAGTACTCATAGTGATGGTGGTGAGTGTGATTCTTAGACCTGAAATCACTGCACTCAACACATGTCGTTGGGCACACTTTGACATCATCAAACGCAGTCCTGAAACATGGTTGTTATAAAGGTGATGATTGGGTGGCTTTGACACATGGGGCTTTTGAGGGGTGAGTGAAAGATATGGGATTTGTCCCTCCTGAGGGAGTTTGATATCCAAGGCCACTTGATGAGTAGGATTGAGATAGGTGTGCGCACGCATGTGTGAATCAGTATGTGATATTGATGTCATACATATCTCCTTCAATCTGCTCTGAGATCAAGAAAGTGAATGAACGTTGACAGGATGACTGCTCCATGCCTTGAGTTCATTCGGGATATCAGTGACAAAGGAATTATACATTCACTATAACACCATTCACGGATTGTAGGATGAAAGTTGTTCTCCAACTTTCTACTTTCACTTGGGTAGCACTGATGTGTGACTAGGCACCGCTCTTTGCTTGTGAAGTCATAAGTGTTATGGACTTTTACTGCCAATGTGAAATGGACCTGCAGGGTCACACACATAGGATTTCACCTGGAAGAGGAGTTTTGTCCACAAGCAATGTTTAGATTGATTACTAAAGGACTTTAGTAGTTCAATTAAACACTCAATCAGTTGATAGCTCAATATCATATGGTTCAAGGTGTTGGACGCATTGATTGGAGTATCGGATTGATTGAAATCGCATTTGACTGATTCTTCACAACCTGTACTCCCAACCGATCGGTTCAAGTGTTGAACCGGTCGGCTGAGGCTGCTGAACCGGTCGGCTCAAGTGTTGAGCCGATCGGCTCAAGTGTTGAGCCGATCGGCTCAAGCCCAGGGTGAAACGAGCGGTTCAAGTGTTGAACCGATCGGTTCAACTGGTGCAACCGAGCAAGTTGGGAAAGTTAGGTCGGTGAGAATTTTCCTTGCGTTTCACTTGCCCAATATGATTGGAACAAGGATTGGTATTCGATACCAATTAGAAACGAAAGAAGGAAAGTCAATCGGGAACCGACCAGGACCACGAACTGACCGGTTCAGAAGTGAACCGATCGGCTCATGGGTCCCAATCGATCGGTTGGTGCTCCAACCGACCGGTTCAGGTCCCCAACCGACTGGTTCACTTGTGAACTGATCGGTTCAAGTTGCGAGTTGGTTGCTTTTTGTGGAAAATCTCGAACCCTTCTACTCCTGCTTTAGTCCCATATTGTCGGGCACAGAGAACCCTGTCCCATGACCCGCCTATATATATAGGGGTATTGGGGGCTTCTCAGAGAACAACTCAATGCAAGCTGGTTGCTTTGCCAAGTTGTCGTTCTCTCTGGTTTTGGTAACCGTGAGAGATCTCGAGCAAGTGCTTCCCGCAAAAGGGAGGTGCAGCAAGGGAAGGACAACTGCAGTTGCAACTGGCAGCAGGAGAGTGTGTTGGCGACTAGTACGTCAACAGGATGGTGCAACTCCTTCCACTTCCTTCTGGGACAAGGAGAGTGGAGTTCCAGGTGGTCCGTGTGGATTACTACAGAGGCGGGAGGACACTGCCGCTCAGGAGGACAACTGTCATCCGACAGTCCGGTAGGAGGAGGAGTCGTCAGTCCCGGTGCGACCAGGAGCTGCATAGACACCGTCCAAGACCGAAGTTGAAGACCGCGCACTGCACGAGGTATTGTCGCCGAGCAAGCCTCGGGACAAGGTATGATTCCACAAACAATCCTTTCCTATTATATAGACGTTGACGTGTTTCCTCGGTATGGGTTTGGGGAGAAAATTTTTGTTTCCGCTGCCTTATCCGTCTCCCCTAAAACCCAACAGTGGTATCAGAGCCACGTCAACTGCTCTATATTTTTGGAATATCGATATGATCGATTTTGTTTTGTCGCCTTTATTTATTGCATATGATGTGAATAATATCGGCTTTGTGCATGTCCAATCCTAAATCCACAAATCCCAAATTACATATACGATATGTATTATTAATGCACTCGATACGCGTTGCCCTTAAACGAGTTTTGTGATGGATGTGTGTAGCGTGATTATGGCCTATAAACCCCTATCTATGATTGGTTGTTTGTGGTTGCTTGCATCTCGGTCTGCGCACCGATCTTCCCTCTCTTATTCCTGATGTAACTCGAAATAATTTGAGATTCTTTCCTACCTTTTCTACCCCCGAATGTAACTCGGGGTTTCCCTTTTTAAAGCAATGTAATAAATAGGATAGAATTTTATTTCCTGTTATGGCAAAGACCGGCAAACATCAAGACGACTGCTCAAACGATTGGTTCAAGGTGTGAACCGATCGGTTGACCTTCCAGACGGTCGGTTCAAGGAGTGAACCGATCGGTTGATGACCGGTCCAAGGAGCGAGACGAGCGGGTGGCGGACATGACGAGATGCACGACGACCAGGCGAACCGATCGGTTGGAGGAGCCAACCGATCATCTGGTGGCACCCAGACGACCGGCTGGAGAGTACAGATCATTCATGTGATGAGTTGATCAACTCGGATAGCAAGGCACAGAGTTCATCTTGTACAGGTTGCATGTGATGTAGACCTAGATGACTGTGATTCCTCTTGGCTCAAGGAATCACATTAGGATGGCCATAATCATCGCTTTTTATCGTTTGTGCATGTTTTCTTTGGGATATAGCATGTATATGATATGTACTATGTATTGTGGTGATTGGATATGTATATGTATATAAAACTAAATCCATCATTAAAATATTAAGTTTTGGATGCCTTCCAAATGCGACACACGTGAAAAGCTTGATCGACCAAGTGTGGGCACGCCCTAGCGTGGTGCACCGTCTATCTCGTGGAAGCGTGAAGGATGAATGTGTGGGTCTGCCCTAGCAGGGTGCATGTTCATCGTGTTTGCTTTGGGTCGAACTTAACAAGGTGACCTAGATAGGATCTAGTGCCTTGAGGCATGGAGATGATCATTGCAAGGAGTTGTAGATGACATCTTATCAAGAGTTTCATATGATGCAATTGGCAAAAGTTGCCAACCTGAGAGATCTATGTTGTGGGTGACAGCCCTAGATGGTCCATGGCTTAGAGGATTTCAAGATCTTGCCCACTAGACGGTTGTACGCTGCAATCTTCCGAATTGATGGTGAGGGCTATCAATTTGAAGTAAAATAGTGGGAGCGATAATTAATTAAAGGCCTAATTATATCGTCAACTTTTCAAATCAATCAAATAAGTCAAAAAGAGTTTTGGACTAAAATTGCATATATTTCCTTTTGTTAAAATAAATGGTTAATCAACAAATCACTTTATTTGTGATCGGTCTTCGAGATCAACAAATTAAATGGGAATAATTCCACAACTGGTTAGGATGGTGAGAAGTGTTCTCAATCAAGGAGCGAAAGCTCTAAGTCCTAGTTATACCAGAACCAGATGAACTCGATCCCACCACATTAATGCCTGAAAGTATGCTTATGGAAGCATACCAAGGATGACATTGATGAGGAGTGCTTGATGTTGTGTTCTCTGAACTGTGAGTTGCAGAGACAACATGAGACATATGATGTCTCCAAGATACTGTCCTAGTATGTCATGACAGAAGGAGATCCAGTAAGGTATTCACACACTCAATGTGATTGGGTATGTGGAAAACCTGACTAAGAAGGATTTCTTCTGAGCCAAGGGTTGGCTATTGGTATGATACTGCAAATGTTGTGAGAATCATACAATTCATGACAAGCTACAACATGAACAACTTTGACAAGCGTTGATAGAGTTGTTGGACATGTTGAGGATAGTAGAGGCAAAGATGAAGAAAGACAAACCATAATCTTTGATGTGATCAAAGAGAAAGGTAATTCTTAAGGGCAAGGATAAGGGCAAAGCAAAGAAGTGTTCTGATGCTAGCCAGCAATCCAAACCGTCTTCAGCCTCAAGGCACATGGGGAAAGGGTGTATGAGGGATTGCCCTCTATATCTGGAAGAACAAAAGAAGATGAATGAGGGGATGGAGATCTCCACCTAAGGTATCATGAAATGAACCGCTTCTTTATATAAGGTATATGATACCAAGATATGGATCTATCATATATGATATGCAAGATCCGTAAAGAAGTGATGGCCTTTGTGAAAGGACCAAGAAAGAAGTACCCATCATTGGAGCAAGTGTTGCTGCCATAGATAGGAGTATCTTTCAGTTTATTTCAGCCTAAAAGGGCACGAAATAGAGTTGAGAACTGCTATTTCATATATTGCCAATAGATAGAAACACTTTATTATTGCATATTGTATGACAATGATGGCAATTAATAAAGTTGATGTTTCAATCTTAAAGATATGATCTTTGTGGCAATGCCTTGTTTATCTTGTGATACATGGTATGCATAAGATAAAATGATACCTAAAGTTATTGATAACTCAAACAATCAAATTAGCATCAATCATGAGAAATTCATTTCTAGTTTCCATATGATGGATAAATCTAGACTCTTTTGGTTAGAGAACCAGTAAGAGACATGAATATCTTGGACATGATTAATCAATCTTCACTAATGGTAGTGGGAGAATGATTATCCTATTAGGTATAATACATGTGATGTATTTACATACCTATTGGAACAAATGCTAATACTTCTAATGGTGTTTAGAGAAATACCAATATGAATGTCTTGAAGTGTTCAAGATTATCATAAATGAAGTACAAATTTGGTAAAGTATTAATTCTTGATGAGATCAATGAATAAAATACTTGGACCAAATGTTTGAGATCCTTATGAGTGATTATGATATTGTATCATAGTGAACTCATGATTAAGGCATGGTGATGTCTAAATCAAGAAGGAATCATACTCTAAGGAGTTAGACAATGATTATCAAATAGCTTGGTGGCCGATCCTCCTTGGAGTCTCCTTCTTCCTCTAGTGGTGGCTGAACCCTAGAGTGCCTTGCTCTCCTTCTTGTGGTGGTGCTTGGAGCTTGGAGCTTGCTTGTGGCGGGTTACATAACTCCTAACCCTAACTACATTACCTTCTTTCTATGTTCTTATATGTTGCTATGATCATGTCGGCTATATGAGTTGCTAGTTAGTTCCTTGCTTAAGTTGTCCTTGTTGGCCGATCCTTGTTCTAGGGTTTCTTGCTGAGCAATACTCCCTTCTCTCCTAGGTCTTGAGGAGTGAGCTTGAGTTCTAGTATCATGAGCAACACTCCTCTCTCGTTCAAGTTGAGAGGTGAGCTTTTGTTCTAGCAGCTTGAGCAACACCCTCCTCTCACCATGGACTTGAAGGGTGAGCTTAGTGGTAGTTGTGGACCTCATTTGGAGTTGCTCCTAGTGTTGCCCGATTGGTGATATGAAGCTTGGAGATACCCCTCTCTCTTGATAGTTGAGAGGTGAGTCATCTTCTTGATCCATTAGGGTTTGGTGCCCTTGTGCTTGAGGTTGATGACGATCCTGTGTAGTTGCATCTAGGCCGTTATGATCTTAGGGAAGATGTTGCCTGATACCCCCCTTGTCCTAGAGTTGTGGACGTTATGTTGTGGTGGCCATGATGGGCGATATACCATGGTCTTTGAACCTGTGTGTGTCGAGCGTCACTCTATGCTGAAAGCTCTTCCCGATACTCTTACCCTTGGGGTTGTGGAGGCGTTGCTAGACAGTTCTGTGATATGGTGACAGACGTCAGACCCGTCCTGTGTGTGTCGGCCGATAGCCCTACACCTGACGCAAGTTGCACGACACTCTTATGCCCAAAATGTGTGGTTGGCCAATATGTCTTGGGTGCCCGTTAGAAAGTAGTTTCATGATACACCTTGGTGCATAGCACACTCTTGTGTGGCTTGTTCCGTAGATGAGCTGCACGCTTAGTGATGACGACGGGGCGTTGCAAGATACCTCAGTGCACGACGCATGTGGGTGCATGGGATGTTTAGTTCCCTGAGGCACGATGCGCCGTTATACGGCACAGCGTTGTTGAGGTGCGTGATGGCCGTTATCCTTGTTGGGTGGCTTGGCCGTTGTTAGGCTTGTGTGTTGGGCGATAGGGGAGAGTGCCCTTCCCGATACCACCTCTTGTGAGTGTGCCCTACCCGTCACACCTTTGGTGAGGGTAGTGGGTACTTCTAGTGAGGGTCTTGATCCTTCTGTAAAACATCTACGCTAGACCTTGTCTATGTATTCACGTTTGGGCTTATATTGGTGATTGTTGATATGCTTATTAAGATGGTAGCTCACATCTATGTAATTTGACATGATGCTACATCTGTCCATGATCATCTTGAATCATTGTATAGCGTTGAGTAAATGGTAAACAAGTAAGATGCCTTGCATGGTGTTTTGGTCACGGGTTGAGGCATGAATGATATCATATATAATCAATCAATGTTACCGCATGTAATCTTTTGTTTAGGTTGTGGTTATACTCTTGAAGTTCCAGGATAGTGAGAGTTGTGTAGCGAGTTGATGTACAGGTGGACCTGTTGTCTTAAGATCCTGTAGTTTATATGTAGTACATGTTAATGTATAAGTTTGATGTTCAATATGTAATATCAAATGTTGTAACAATTCATGTTGTAATTATATGTTGAATGGTGAACATGTGTGTATGGTTTCATTATTGTTCATGTACATGTGTTACTGATTGTTTCCTTATGACTTCCTCTGATTTTCTTCTTCTTAGCCTAGTGTGTGTGTTTAAATTGGGATTCTCGCTGAGGTGAGGGTTTCAATTTTGACGTCACACATCAGATTAAGTTTTAGAAAATCTGGGGACGTCACATGACCACTCTCAAGATCATGGCCAACACCCAAATCTAGGGCAACAACCCAACCAAAATAGGGATCAACATAGCCTTCAACACCAAGTGACGCAACCTCTATTAGCACTAGGTCCAAATCCTCCAAAGGAAAGCATCTCAACCAAGACTAACCATGGTTGTGACCAGCACTATAGTTTAGAATAATCTATTAGCATATTAAGGGATTATTTTAGAGGGAGAAAATAGTAGTTTGCATGTATTAAAGAGTGCAAGTAATCAATAGGGCAAAAAGTTATACAATCCGTCTTAAGAAGCTCAACACCAAAGATTCCAAGTTCCAAGATCAAGAGCTCCAAGCACACGATCCAAGGGTTGAAGAAGCTCAACCAAAAGCTCCATTCTCAATCACAAGATCATCTTAATAAGAAGAAGACAACAAGGTAAAATATCATACAAGAAAATAGAAACAAAAAGCTCTAGGCTGAGTCAAAAGAGAAAAGGAGAAAGAGAGGAGAAACCTTCCTCACACTTGGGTCTACCTTGTCAAAACTTGGTCTATGACCCTTGTAAAGAGGAGTTTCTCTCCCAAAATGACCACAATGGAGGAACCAATATCTAGGTATAAGTAAAGAGAGGAAGATGGAGGTAGGAAATCAAAGAAAATGCCATCAAGGAAGTTAAACACTTACCAAGGGTTGAAAATGAGATATGGTCACCACAAACACCACATGCAAGAGTAGTTTGGTCACCAAGCTCCAAGGTTGTATGTCCTTGCTCCACCATGCTTCAAGAATAAGAAAAAGAGAAGGAAGAAGATGGAAGGCTTAAAGGATGACAAATATGGAGAGATAAGGGGTTATATTGGTGGGAGATGAGAGAGAAGGCAAGGGATGATGTGTCAACACTCCAAGGTACCAAAGGGACACTTGTCCACTCAAGAGACCAACATGAAACAACATGCAAGCACCTTAGCCATACATGCAAGACATGGTGATACACTCTATTAGGGTCTCAATCACCTTGGTCACCACCAGGATCATAGTCACAACTCTCCAATGGATCAACATCCATGGTCATGACAAGCACCATCCATCACCACTAGGTCGAGACAAGATATCTTCATACAACCTAGGTTGAGACATCTTATAAGAAGGCAACCATATCGAACCAAGACCACCCAAGACCACATTAGTTGGGACCTCAACACCTAGAGAGGGTGTCTTGACCATGATACCAACCAAAACTCACCCTAGGTCACGACCTAGGTCAAGGCAACCCACTAGGTACACATAGGTCGAGACACTCAACATTCATAGAAACCATATTCACCACTAAGGGTGACACTCTTCAACAAGGATCAAACTAGGTGCCCACTTCTTTCTCTCTCCTCTAGATGGGTATTACCTCTGCATCTCTATCTCAATTCCCTACTAAGGTCAACTCAAAATATATATAAATAGATACAGACATATCAGAATGAATCAACTTCATCTGACCTATCTCAACTTGAGGGTCGACCCCTTCCTCCGACTGACTCAAGGCATAAAGTCAAGTCACCGTCTGTCATCACCCTCGTCCCCTACTGGCCTGAGCTGATGCACCAACCTATAATATCAATTTGTGACCTCTGGTACTATCAAACTGCTATCTCTATGAGCCTTAACAGCCTTGCCTCAACTATTGGGTCACCCCCTTATTTTTCATTGCATACTCCCGCCTCAGATGTCCTATCTTCCCACACTTATGGAAAGTCCTAGTCTCAAACTATGTCCTAGACAGCCCCACAACAGTGTGAGTTCTAGTAGGTGAAAAACTATGACTCCTACCCTTAATTGGTGACAACTACATCTACACACTGAACCTCTATTGTGGTGGTGGTGTAGAAAGCCTTAGTTTGTTAAAGCTTTCTGACGATCATCCTTGGAACTATGCAAGACTCTTCCCAGCACCCAAAGACTCGATATTGGAAACTAATGCCCTAGCTTGAGGCAGAGGCATTTTGTCCACCATCTATGTCATAGTAGCCATGAACTACCCAAAAAGAGACTAAAAGGCAGGATTCTCAAGCATAGATGTGTCAAACTGTAGGACCTTAGGCACCCAAACTCCTCGAGCATGATCTCCACCACCACCCCCTGGCGTAGCAACATCACTTCTAGAAGCATGTTCTTCACATTCTCCAACCACCTTTATGCTCTTTTTCTCCTTCTGCATAAGAAGAAGTCATAATAAGGTGGACTGGAGGACACAAAAATAGACACAAACCCTAGTCCTATCTCCCCGTAGACTCAAGAGACCTAAATCTCTGATACCACCTAAATGTGACACTCGTTGCAACAAACCACGAGATTACTCAAAACCAAATGCAGAAACAACACGAAGCAAGCAGATTAGTGTAAAACACTAAAAATTAAAATTGATTGCACAAGGCACCAACATCAGAAAATTTGTGACATAAATATCCATAACCTGCTATTTTTGTCATATATTTCATAAAATGGCATGTTTACAACATGTTCCATAGACATACCTATCACACATGATATATGTTTCACTTGCATATACATGTACATCTACCAATTATATATAAGGGCACAGAAGCCAAAAATTTGTATCGATAGCACAACCAGAAAACACATCAAACTATCCCCAAGACTCGAGTGTATAGGGACAACTCTAGGACTCCAACCCCAAAAGACCAACGTGTGACACACTCAACCTTATCAGCTACTGATCTTGCTTCTACTCCTCCTCAACTGCACGATCTTTACCTCCTCGTGCACAGATACCTAAAAGATGTGAAAACCCATAGGGTGAGACCAAACATCCCAACGAGAGATATCAATCTCTTCAAACACTATTAAAGCATCAATAAAGTAACTAAATAACACAAGTAAAGATACATCTACGATAAGCAGATTCAATTATTGATGTAAGAAGGGCAGTTGTAATCCTCTAAATAGATCAAGTAACTACAACATGCCATTGGAACATTTTATAACTAAGAAGGAATATGAAGAACATGTATATTTTCTACCATCCAAACTATACAAAAGCAAACAACACCTCATCCAATATTTTTGTATTTGATCTTACAAAAGGACCACTACTAAGTCCATATTGGTACCGCACATGGTCAATGGAAGAGCCAGTTTCCATGAACTTTCTAGCACCACCCCAATTAGAATAGGAGTGACACTACAATATCATACTAGTCAACAGATGGATAGGCTCAAGCATAGTCATCCATATATCACAAGGAATCATCTCATGCATGGCCATCCAAAAAGAAGGATTCGATCATACATGGAAATCCATATTTAACAAGGAAATCAGATCATGCATGGTCGTTCCATATATCACAACAAGATCGGCTCACACATGGTTGTCTCTTAGTTATGCCAATTAAGTGTCTTTTAGTATCAATCAAGTAATAATGTATAAAACCATAACAAGCACTACAATGATAAGGGTATGATACAATTTTCAAAGATAGAAACATATAAGGTGTGAGATTGTCACACTATCACCACATAACATCTGTACACTTCCATTCACAAAACCATCATCATTGTTATATAGCCACTCAAGTCTATCACTAATGTCACATCATTGTAGGATATCAATTCACAATAGGCATCAAGCCATCACCAGGTCATAGGACCCATTCACATCATCCCTATATCACAAGGGTCTCAACATGCTTCTTGAAGGCTCATTTTGCTTGTGTCACATCATACTCAATATAGCATGTAGTACCTATGATATTCAAGTTCATATCAACTACATGGTTAGAAATTGATAAACAAGAGAGAGAAAAATCCTAAATCCATGTGTCACATCGTTATCTCCACATGCCTCAATTATACACAATCATATCCATGACATACCCAAGCATGGCATGCATTCATCCTACAAGATTAGAGGTTCACAACAAGAGAAAGACACAATCAGAACATAATAGACATTCCCATAAAGAGAAGTAACCATGTCACCGTACTCATCATTAGGGTTAGGGTTTTCCATCCTTAGCCGATTAAGGTTTTGAAGCTAAGTTCAATCACCAATCTTGGGTTCATCACCTCCCACCATTTTGGAGTGTATGAGGGTTAAGGAACATCATTAGGGTTGATTAGACATTATTCCAAACAACACTCTACATGGCTTACACATTACACATGTAAGAGAATCATTAAGTGTCCAAGCATACCTCTCAACCACCACCATTAACATGTATCGCAAAGACTAACATCACCATGTGTCTCGAACACATAAAAATCTTGGTTGTGACCACCCAACCTGGTCCATGTCATGACCACAACAACTAGGTCATCCCAACCCATCTAGGGTTAGAGTTCCAACCCCTCACAAAACTTTTGTGTCCTATAGTTGTCTCTACCTCAAGCCATTATACCATGTTTCTACCTCGATCCTAGTAGCATGGCATGACCCAAGACCACTCATGTCATGACCACTCTGAAGATCAAGATCAAGACCTAAAATCTAGTGCAACAACCCAACAAAAATAGGGATCAACATATCCTTCAACACCAAGTGTGGCTACCTCTATAAACAATAGGTCCAACTCCTCCAAAGGAAAGAATCTCAACCAAAATTAACCATGGTCGTGACCAGCATAGGGTAGGTGTCTCAACCATCCTAAGGAATGATATCTTGGTCCCAAAATAGGAAACAAGGCCAAATAAAACCATGAACATCATTGTAAGGACCCTGGCCTTCGTTTAGGGTTACCCTGTTTGTTTTGCTTAAACCTTGATGCTTTAGTACATGCTAATCACCTTTGGTGGTGATTAGGGTTTGGTTGTGCTTTATTGAGAGCTGAAGGGGCTACTTGCAATTAACCCAAGTCTAGGGTTTTGTGGGCAAGTTTTCCACCTTTTGAGGTGTTCCTCTCTCTCTTAACTTCCTTTAGGGTAGAGAGGAAGGTTTGGGCCTGTTTCTAGGGTTCTTTTGGGCCTTGTGGTGCCTTGTTTTGGCTTGGTTGGACCTTATATCGGGCAAGAGGTGGTTGTGTTGCCCATGTTGGGAGTGTATCGCCCATGGCAGAGGTGTGTCGCCCATGACCCTTGACCAAGCTTTGACCTCATTTGTGTCACCACTAGTGGACACTTGGTGCATGATGCTGGCATGTGGCAATGACCTTGGACAAGTGTTTAGGGCTTGCTAAGAGTGGTGGCTCGTGCACTAGGACAAGTGTCCCTAGGTAGGCGACACCTTGCTTGGTTCTATCTTGTTTTCTCCTCCATTTCCTTCTATATAGGTGGTTCCTTTCCTTTGCTAGGAGTTCCTTTGGTTCCTTAGTTCCTCTCCACCTTAGTGCATGACACACCCTTCTCCTTTGCAAGTTGGTGGCTGATACCCCTTGAAGGAGCAAGGTTGGAGGCCAAGATCCTTGGAGTCTCCTTCTTCCTTGCTTAGTGGTGCTTGGAGCTAGGAGCTTGGAGCTTTCTTAAGGCGAGTTACATAACTTCTAACCCTAACTACACTATCTCCTTCTACGATCTTGTTTATATATTGTTAGACTAGCATCTTGCTTAAGTATCCATGTTGGCCGATCCTTGTGGTTTAGGGTTTCTTGGCGAGCAATAATCCTTTCTCCCCTTGGTCTAGAGGAGTGAGCTTGAGCTCCTAGTGACATGAGCAACACCCCTCTCTTTCTCTTAGACGATTCGGGTGAGCTTTTGTTCTAGTTGATTAAGCAACACTCTCCTCTCACCATGGATTAGGAGGGTGAGCTTAGTGATAGTGGTGACTCTTTCTAGGGTTTTTCCTTGTGGCCGTTTGGTGATAGATGATGTGCAAGACCCCTCTTTCCTAGTCGATTGAGGTGAGCCATCTTCTTGACACACTAGGGTTTCGGGTGTCCTTGAGCTTGGGGAGGTGCTGCCCGACAACCCTCTTGACCCAACACCTTGAACGACATGTTGTAGTAATGTTGGACGATATCTTAGTTCTTGAATATGTTTGTGACGGACGTCACTCCTTACTTCATGTTCTGCCTGACACCGTTCCTTTGGTTTGGCCATGGATGACGCACCTTGAGGTTGTAACGGGCGTCACACCACCATCTGCCTTGTATCGGTCGATAGGCCATGAGTTAGATGGCTGGATGATATGTCCTTTGATGGTAGTTGTGTTGCAACCTTGGATGATATCCCCTAGAGTGGATGTTGCTGAGTGGCCCTTGTGATGAACGTTGCTAGTAGTTCTGTGTCAGGCGTTGTACGACACACGTTGTTGCACGATACCTCTACCAGCCCGACACCCGTCACGCGTCATGCCTTCTTTGCTGAGTTGCATGTTTAGCTGTTGTTGCTCTGGGTGGTGATGCTGTGTTGCCCGACACAAGAAGTGCACGGCACCCTGACACGGCATTGCTGAGTGCTGTCCGTTACAGCCTATAGTGAGGGATTTGGGTGCTTCTTGTGAGGGTTCCGTTTGTCATGGAAAGCCGATGTGTTGGTTATATTCTTGATAATCAATGGCGACTCGTTGCATGATTGTATTCATTATGGTAAAGCTTGTTCATCTAAACTTAGCATGGCCACACACACGAATGTGATCACCTTGATTATCTGTATTTTGCTAAGGACAATAATGAGCATGTAATGTGGATTGCTTAATGATGTACCCTATGCATATGATCATAAGTTGATGCATGATTAAGAAAGTATATCTAATCATTAATGTCACCTTATATTGATAGCGTGGTCATTTCATTAAAGTCTATGATTGTTGTTACTAACCATGCAGGTGAGGCATAGCCAAGTTAAAGGGCTATGAGGTATATGATGAGTAACACTACTTTGGTAGTTACTCTTGGTACTGAGATAACATGTATAATGTGATTTCAATTCTATGATGAGGATGATGTAAGCCTTGAGAGGAAATGGCACTATGTGATGAGGGATTGGAATCCCATGGTATTTGGCGATCCTTGAGATGGATCTGGATGATTGGAAAGAAGCCAAGGGATAACATGTAATGTGGAATCCTTGTGATGGATCAGTATGATGAGAATTGTAGTGAAAGCACAATGATTGAGTTTTATATATATTGTTTACTTTTGTTATAATTGCATGTTATACAACTTGGTTGAATCTTGCAATCCATATAAAAGATACTAATTAATGACAGTGGAATATATTATGTAGTTGCCTTGTCCATAGATCCATCATCATCAGGAATTGGTGATGGTGAAACGGGTTCTCCCACGGGTTAACCCGGAGCGCATATTGTTGAATATGCAAGGTTGCTCCTAGCCTAAAGTGAGGAGGTAAGAGTGCAACTTCAGTTGTAGACTCCAGGGAGCAGATTCAGGCTCATAGCCCAAGTGTGATAAGAACATGGTGAACAGGCCCATGGCTCAGGATATGTGATATGAGGAGCATGAATGCGTTCATGGCTTAGAGCACGGTGATGAGGCCCGTGGCTCAGTTTCACTAGCGTCGAGACATGTACCGAGGCGGGCTAGGCAGAGGGTAGCCTGACCCTGTGGCTAAGACCACTTCATCATGAGACTGCAGTCCCGCTTGTGTTGTACTCATGCACTGACCATGAGGCGGAGAGGTCATGGAGTCTAGCTCTTCCATTGACCTTGTATGGCACCGGCTTGGGTTTCTCAACCGAAGGTTGGATCTGAGCGGTACGGCTCACTTCCTCAGGGCATAATAATATGTAATCCAGCTGTTTAGTATTTACTTCTTAAGACAAACACGAAACATTGGTTGAGGCCTTGTTTGTGTAGTTAACATTTTTATATTCTGCAGTTTCTTATATATTTCTCAATGGTGGTAAATCCTTATAAATATTATCTTGTTAATCATGTCCCATAAAGAAATAGTTGGATATATGATTGAGTACAGCTGGTAAGCTTGCTAAGTATGAATAGCTTTATTTTATAATTGCTCTTGTTACATACTTCCTATCAGTTAGCTTCTTTATATTTATATATCTGAGGTCTTGTAGTTTCGGCGGGGAGTTATGTTTCTCGTTGGGACTGTGTGTCTCACCGTGCTGGTTTACACCCTTTTTAGGTGGTCGAGCTAGGCATGGTGGTGGTCGCAGAGTTGCGGCCGAGCAGCAAGAAGAACAGTAGAAGGCAAGCAGTGGATATGTTGTTATTTTGGATGTTTTTAGTAGAGTCTAGAGTCATCCCTGTACTCTTAGGTCCTAGGAGATTTTTTGACGTTGTTTCACGATGTATAATCGTTGATGTTTTGTATATCCTACTTTTGGCCGGAGATGGGCCTCTATGTTTAAACAGGTGATGAACTCACATGGTAACAAGACAACTATTGCTCTAAGTCGTGGACATGTATCAAGGCTTGTATATATGTATATAACTTGTTCCCTTGCAGGATGTGGACTGGAATGTAATAGTTTCTTAGTTTATCAACTTTCCGCAATCGGTTTTAATTAACTTGTGTTTTTGATAATCTGTGGTTATGGTGATTTCCGCACGTTTTCGTGTAACACCTCACTGTCTGTGTGATAGTGGGATGTGTTGCCACAAAGTTTTGGTATCAGATCTATAGGTTCGCTGAGTCTACAGGGTTTTAGGACTAGGATGTGTCTGTTCTTATGAGTTTTCTAGATTTTCTCACAATCATCTTCTGCCCTCAGCGGAAGAAAAGCCAAGATGTCTGGAAACCATGAAGAACACGCTGTTGAGCACAGTGATGATGCATCAGTTGATGGAGCTGTAGGTCAGGCACATGAAGATCGGGTGCCTGAGGTCCCCCAACCTAACCCAGCCATTCTTAAACATCCTGCCTACCAACAGCTCATGAGGCAGATGATGGCTATGATGAATCTCATGGTTGAGAAATTGCCAGTGCCTCCTCCAAGAGCAGATGCTCCCCATGGTGAAACATTGGGTATTGGGAAGACCTTCGAGCGGCTTCGCTGAGTCAGAGCTTTGGATTATGCTGGAACGACTGATCCAGCAGATGCAGATCTTTGGCTAACAAGTCTTGAGAAGGCTTTATGGATCCTCGACATCCCCGAAGCAGACAAAGTAAAGCACGCCGTCTACCTTCTGAAAGGTAGTGTTGGTCACTGGTGGACCATCGAGGAAGAGAAGCGGTCCGGTGAAGTGATCTGTTGGGAGGTTTTTCGGCGCGAGTTCGTCACCAGATACTTCCCGAAGACGTATCTGGATGAGAAGATCAGTCAGTTTGAGAGTTTGCGACAAGGAACGATGAACATCATCGAGTATGAGGCCAAGTTCATGGATCTGTTGAGGTTCTATCCTCACATGGCAGCGACAGATGAGGAGCGGATCAGACGTTTCGAGAAGGGTTTGAGTTCCGAGCTAACAACACATGTGTCTGCGTTGGAGAATCGAGAGAGATTTGCTACGTTTGTGGAATCTATCTGAAGGATCAAACGATCAGTTAGGGAGAAGAGATAGTCTATGGCTAAGAAGAGACCTGCTCAGTTCTAGGGGCATAGGTTTGGTGGCTTCAAGAAGCCAAGTTTTGTGGCTCCGTCAGTGTTGAGAGGTTCTGGTGTACCATCTTAGTGGTCTCCGAGTAAGGGAAGAGGTTATGTTTCTTCACCATCGAAGGCATACAGTATAGCTTCTGTGGCAGTGACAGGGCCATCCAGGCCACGGGTTGACGATAGAGCATGCCATCTGTGTGGTCAGATCGGGCATTGGATATTCAATTGCCCGAATAGAGATGTTGAAGTGACACAGCAGCCGAGGCAGAATCAGCAAGGGTCAGATCGATAGCAGCTCGGTAGTAGAAAAGGAAGAGGATGCGGTCAGGCGTCTCAAGTAGGATCATCTGCTCAAGGGAGCAGAGGGCGTGGATAGCAAGCAACGACTCGATTCTATGCTATGAGTCAGCATGGAGGCGATAGTCAACCCGCGAGTGGTGATAGGTCAGATGGAGTTATTTCATTCTGATATGTCTTCTTCTTGCTTTATATCTATTCTGGTTGACTCGGGTGCCACACACTCTTTATCACCTATAGTATGCTTGAAAATTGTCATTTACCTGTTAGTCGTAAGAAGGATAGCTTGTTGTTAGAAACCCCTCTTGATGGTTCCTCGTTGCTTCGAGAAGAGTGTCCATCTTGTGTCTTGTCTTTCTCGGAACACTGTATACAAGTGGATCTTGTACCACTTGATATGCATAGTTTTGATGTCATCCTTGGGATGGATACCTTAGAGAAGTATAAGGTTGTGTTGGACTGTGGTTCCAAGCAGGCGGTGTTTGATGATGCCGGAGAAAAGTGGATCTTCCAGGGAGATAGGAAGATTCTTCCGACGTGTCTAGTATCAGCTATGGTGGCAGAGAAGTTTCTACGACAAGGATGTGAGGCGTTCTTAGCTCATGTGGTGGATACCATTGTAGGTACCAAGGCGAAAGGTCCTAGTCTCGAAGAGGTGGCAGTTGTTCGGGAGTTTGCAGATGTGTTTCCTGATGAGTTCCCTGGTGTTCCACCGCCCCGAGAGATTGATTTCGAGATCAATCTAGTGCCAGGAACACAGCCAGTCGCACAGACACCATATAGAATGGCTCCAGTGGATATGGTAGATCTTAAGAAGCAATTGCAAGAGTTGTTGGACAAAGGTTTCATCCGACCAAGTACGTCGCCTTGGGGTGCTCTCGTGTTGTTCGTCAAAAAGAAAGATGGTTCGATGTGGTTGTGTATAGACTACCGGAAGTTGAACAAAGTCACGATCAAGAACAAGTACCCATTGCCAAGGATAGACGATCTGTTCGATCAGTTTCATGGGGCTATAGTGTTTTCAAAGATTGATCTACGGTCTGGATATCATCAATTGAGGATCAAGGCAGATGACATACCAAAGTCAGCTTTCAGGATGAGGTATGGTCATTTTGAGTTCATGGTTATGCTGTTCGGGCTGACCAATGCACCTTCTGCTTTCATGGACCTGATGAACATAGTATTCCGTCCGTTCTTAGATCAGTTCGTTGTAGTCTTTATAGATGACATCTTGATCTATAGTCGGGACAGGCAAGAGCATGAGCAACATCTTCGTTTTGCGTTGACTCTTCTTTGCCAACATCAGTTGTATGCCAAGTTCAGTAAGTGCGAGTTCTGGTTGGAAGAAGTGACTTTCTTGGGTCATGTAACATTTGTTGAAGGGGTCAAAGTAGATTCGAAGAAGGTGGCATCCATTGCAGAATGGGAACAATCGAAGATGCCGACAGAAGTTTGCAGTTTTCTGGGTTTAGCAGGATACTACCAGAGGTTTATCAAGAACTTCAGTGCGATTGCGTTGCCAATGACAAAGTTCACGAGAAAGGATGTACCTTTTGTTTGGGATGACTGATGTCAGCAAGCTTTCCAGAGTTTGAAGGAGAAGCTGACCAGTGCTCCAGTGTTAATCCTGCCAGAACCTGGAAAGGGCTATGTTGTTTTCTGTGATGCTTCCAAGAAAGGTCTAGGATGTGTGCTGATGCAGGAAGATCATGTGTTTCTTTTGCTTCTCGACAGCTTAAGAAACACGAGGAGAACTATCTGACTCATGATTCGGAGTTGGCACCAGTGGTACATGCGTTAAAGATTTGGAGACACTATCTTTATGGGGAAGTGTGTCGGATCTTTATGGATCATAAGAATCTGAAGTACATCTTTACGCAGCATGAGTTGAACATGCGACAACGTCGATGGAAGGAGTTGATCAATGATTATGATTGCACTATCGAGTATCATCCTCATAAGGTGAATGTGGTAGCTGATGCACTTAGCCGAAAGTCTTCTTTTTCCTCCAAGAAGGCCCAGTTGAGTTCCCTGGTATGCCATAAACGAGATATGTTTGTCTCTTTGCGACAGATGAATGTGCAGATGGAATTTTCTTCGTTAGCTGGACTCTTAGCACAGATGCAAGTCTAGACTACATTAAGACAACAGATCAAAGATGCACAGCAGATGATGCAGTACAGTTGATCAGATCAGAGTTCGACAGCAAAAAGTGTGATGGGTTTCATGAATTAGAAGATGGGCTAGTTTGCTATCGTGATAGGATGGTGGTTCTATATGTTGATGATCTGAGGAAGTTGGTACTCGAGGAAGCACACACGTCGATGTATGCTATGCATCCAGGTGTCACCAATATGTATCATAGTCTGAAGAACTTGTATTGGTGGCCCGACTTGAAGAAATATGTAGCTGAGTTCGTGGCTAGATGTGCGGTTTGTTAGCAAGTGAAGGTTGAACACCAGAAGCCGGGTACGTTGCAACCCTTTCTGATATCGCAATGGAAATGGGATCATATAACCATGGATTTCATAGTTGGTTTACCCAGGACAACTAAGAATCATGATTCTATTTGGGTAATAGTGGACAGATTGACAAAGTCTACCCATTTCATACATGTGAAGACGACGTATACAGTTGAGAAGCTCGCTCGAGTATATGTGGATGAGATAGTACGTTTTCATGGTGTGCTAGCGACGATAGTTTCTGACAGAGGTCCTCAGTTCACAAGTCGTTTTGGGAACAGTTGCACAAGGCGTTGGGAACGCAGTTAAGGTTCAGTACCGCCTTCCACCCACAGAAAGATGGACAATCTGAGAGGACTATTCAGATTTTGGAGGATCTCCTTTGAGCTTGGTTTTTGCAGTTTCTAGGCAGTTGGGATGTACAAATCAGTTTGATAGAGTTTGCCTATAACAACAGTTATCAGCGGAGCATCGGCATGGCTCCTTATGAGGCCTTGTATGGCAGGAAGTGTAGATCTCCTTTGTGTTGGTATGAGTCTGGTGAGCATCAGTTGTTGGGTCCTGAGTTAGTGCAGCAGACAACAGAAAAGATCAAGGTGATACAACAACAGTTGAAAGTGGCACTGGAGACAGGCAGAAGTCTTATGCAGACAATCACCGATGACCTTTGGAGTTCCAGGTAGGATACAAGGTATATCTCAAAGTCTCTCCGTGGAAAGGTGTGTTGAGGTTTGGCCGAAAGGGTAAGTTAGCACCCAGGTATATGGTGCCTTACCCAGTCATAGCACGTGTTGGCAAAGTAGCCTACGAGTTAGAGTTGCCTCTAGAGTTGCATAGGCTACATCCAGTGTTCCATGTCAGTATGCTGAAGAAAAGCCATCGAGATTCAGGAACAGTGATACATCCAGTAGAGGTTGAGCTTGATGACGATGTGACCTATGAGGAAGGTTCTGTGGTGATCCTTGACAGAAGGGTTAAGAAGTCGAAGAGGAAGGACCTAGTTCTTGTAAAGGTTCTTTGGCATTATCGTGGCGTTGAGGAAGCCACATGGGAGCTTGAGGAAGAGATGAGGAGGAAGTATCCCTCGCTTTTCTCTTCGGATTTCGGGGATGAAATCCCTTGAAGGGGGTTAGCTTGTAAGGACCCTGACCTTCGTTTAGGGTTACCCTATTTGTTTTGCTTAAACCTTAATGCTTTGGTACATGCTAATCACCTTTGGTGATGATTAGGGTTTGGTTTTGCTTTGTTGAGAGTTGGAGGGGCTGCTTGCAATTAACCCAAGTCTAGGGTTTTATGGGCAAGTTTGCCACCTTGTGAGGCGTTCCTCTCTTTCTTTACTTCCTCTAGGGTAGAGAGGAAGGTTTGGGCTCGTTGCTTGGGTTCTTTTGGGCCTGGTTGAGTTTGTTGGGCCTTGTGGTGCCTTGTTTTGGCTTGGTTGGACCTTGTATCGGGCAAGAGGTGGTTGTGTCGCCCATGTTGGGAGTGTATCGCCCATGGCAGAGGTGTGTCGCCCATCTGTGTCGCCCATGACCCTTGACCAAGCTTTGACCTCGTTTGTGTCACCACTAGTGGACACTTGGTTCATGATGCTGGCATGTAGCAATGACCTTGGACAAGTGTTTAGGGCTTGCTAAGAGTGGTGGCTCATGCACTAGGACAAGTGTCCCTAGGTAGGTGACACCTTTCTTGGTTCTACCTTGTTTTCTCCTCCCTTTCCTTCTATATAGGTGTTTTCTTTCCTTTGCTAGGAGTTCCTTTGGTTCCTTAGTTCCTCTCCACCTTAGTGCACGACACACCCTTCTCCTTTGCAAGTTGGTGGCCGATACCCCTTGAAGGATCAAGCTTGGTGGTCGAGATCCTTGGAGTCTCCTTCTTCCTTGCTTGGTGGTGCTTGGAGCTAGGAGCTTGGAGCTTTCTTAAGGCGGGTTACATAACTTCTAACCCTAACTACACTATCTCCTTCTATGATCTTGTTTATATGTTGTTATACTAGCATCTTGCTTAAGTATCCATGTTGGCCGATCCTTGTGGCTTAAGGTTTCTTGGCGAGCAATACTCCTTTCTCCCTTTGGTCTAGAGGAGTGAGCTTGAGCTCCTAGTGACATGAGCAACACCCCTCTCTCTCTTAGACGATTCAGGTGAGCTTGTGTTCTAGTTGATTAAGCAACACTCTCCTCTCACCATGGATTAGGAGGGTGAGCTCAGTGATAGTGGTGACTCTTTCTAGGGTTTTTCCTTGTGGACATTTGGTGATGAATGATGTGCAAGACCCCAATTTCCTAGTCGATTGAGGTGAGCCATCTTCTTGACCCACTAGGGTTTCGGGTGTCCTTGAGCTTAGGGAGGTGCTTCCCGACAACCCTCTTGACCCAACACCTTGAACGACATGTTGTAGTGATGTTGGGCGATATCTTGGTTCTTGAATCTATTTGTGACGGACATCACTCCTTACTTCATGTTCTGCCCGACACCCTTCCTTTGGTTTGGCCATGGACGACGCACCTTGGGGTTGTGACGGGCGTCACACCACCATCTGCCTTGTGTCGGCCGATAGGCCATGAGTTAGATGGTTGGACGATATGTCCTTTGATGGTAGTTGTGTTGCACCCTTGGACCATACCCCCTGGAG
Organism: Alisma plantago-aquatica; assembly: GCA_963693085.1. Lineage (NCBI taxonomy): Eukaryota > Viridiplantae > Streptophyta > Magnoliopsida > Alismatales > Alismataceae > Alisma > Alisma plantago-aquatica. Next base: position 1,444,950,622 of record OY856409.1, on the reverse strand, counting down.
TGGACGTTGCTGAGTGGCCCTTGTGACGAACATTGCTAGAAGTTCTGTGTCAGGCGTTGCACGACACAGGTTGTTGCACGATACCTCTACCAGCCCGACACCCCGTCACGTGTCATGCCTTCTTTGCTGAGTTGCACGTTTAGTTCTTGTTGGTCTGGGTGGTGGCGATGTGTCGCCCGACACAGGAAGTTCACGACACTCTGTCGCGGCATTGCTGAGTGTTGCCCGTTATAGCCTATAGTGAGGGATTTGGGTGCTTCTTGTGAGGGTTCCGTTTGTCATGGAAAGCCGATGTCTTGGTTATATTCTTGATAATCAATGGCGACTCGTTGCATGATAGTATTCATTATGGTAAAGCATGTTCATCTAAACTTAACATGGCCACACACACGATTGTGATCACCTTGATTATTTGTATAATGCTATGGACAATAATGAGCATGTAATGTGGATTGCTTAATGATGTACCCTATGCATATGATCATAAGTTGATGCATGATTAATAAAGTATATCTAATCATTATTGTCACCTTATATTGATAGAATGGTCATTTCATTAAAGTCTATGATTGTTGTTACTAACCATGCAGGTGAGGCATAGACAAGTTAAAGGGCTATGAGGTATATGTGATGAGTAACACTACTTTGGTAGTTACTCTTGATACTGAGATAACATGTATAATGTGATTTAAATTCTATGATGAGGATGATGTAAGCCTTGAGAGGCAATGGCACTATGTGATGAGGGATTGGAATCCCATGGTATGTGGAGATCCTTGAGATGGATCTGGATGATTGGCAAGAAGCCAAGGGATAACATGTAATGTGGAATCCTTGTGATGGATCAGTATGATGAGAATTGTAGTGAAAGCACAATGATTGAGTTTTATATATATTGTTTACTTTTGTTATAATTGCATGTTATACAACTTGGTTGAATCTTGCAATCCATATAAAAGATACTAATTAATCACAGTGGAATATATCACGTAGTTGCCCTGGCCATAGATCCATCATCGTCAGGAATTGGTGATGGTGAAACGGGTTCTCCCACGGGTTAACCCGGAGTGCATATTGTTGAATTTGTGAGGTTTCTCCTAGCCTAAAGTGACGAGGTAAGAGTGCAACTTTGGTTGTAGACTCCAGGGTGTGGATTCAGGCCCGTAGCCCAAGTGTGATAAGAGCATGGTGAACAGGCCCATGGATCTGGATATGTGATATGAGGAGCATGAATGCGTTCATGGCTCAGAGCACGGTGATCAAGCATGTGGCTCAGTTTCACTAGCACCGAGACCTGTACTGAGGTGGGCTAGGCAGAGGGTAGCCTGACCCTGTGGCTAATACCACTTCAGCATGAGACTGCGGTCCTTCTTGTGTTGTACTCATGCACTAACCATGAGGTGGAGAGGTCATGGAGTTCGGCTCTTCCATTGACCTTGTATGGCACCGGCTTGGGTTTCGCAACCGAAGGTTGGATCTGAGCGGTACGGCTCACTTCCTCAGGGCATAATAATTTGTAATCTAGTCGTTTAGTATTTACTGCTTAAGACAAACATGAAACATTGGTTGAGGCCTTGTTTGTGTAGTTAACATTGTTATATTCTGCAGTTGCTTATTTGTTTCTCATAGGTGGTAAATCCTTATAAATCTTATCTTGTTAATCATGTCCCATAAAGAAATAGTTGGATATATGATTGAGTACATCTGGTAAGCTTGCTAAGTATGAACAGCTTTATTTTATAACTGCTCTTGTTACATACTTCCTATCAGTTAGCTGCTTTATATTTATATATCTGAGGTCTTGTAGTTTCGGTGGGGATTTATGTTTCTTGTTGGGACTATGTGTCTCACCCCACTGGTTTACACCCTTTTTAGGTGGTTGAGCTAGGCGTGGTGGTGGTCGCGGAGTTGTGGCTGAGCAGCAAGAAGAATAGTAGAAGGCAAGCGGTGGATATGTTGTTGTTTTGGATGTTTTGCAGTAGAGTCTAGAGTCATCCATGTACTCTCAGGTCCTTGGAGGTGTTTTGACGTTGTTTCACGATGTATAATCGTTGATGTTTTGTATATCCTTCTATTGGATGGAGATGGGCCTCTATGTATGTATAAATAGGTGATGAACTCACGCAGTAACAAGACAGCTATTGCTCTAAGCTGTGGACATGTATCAAGGCTTGTATATATGTATATAACATGTTCCCTTGCAGGATGTGGACTGGAATGTAATAGTTTCTTAGTTTATCAGCTTTATGCAATCAGTTTTAATTAACTTGTGTTTTTTATAATCTGTGGTTATGGTGATTTCCGCACATTTTCACGTAACACCTCATTGTCTGTGTGATAGTGGGATGTGTTGCCACAGTCATGAAGAAAAAAGCTCATGTAAAATGATCATCATAAACCCTAGGTCATGCATCATGAAACCACATGAAAGGATCTCATCTAAGAGAGAGGAAACCATGATTAAGGTACCTAAAATAGAACCTAAACTCCCTTCAACATATAGGAACTTATACATCATGCATGTGAGTAAAACCAAGGTCAAAAGGTAGACAAATATCACCATAACACCACAATCACCGTAATTGGGATATGAAAATTACGGTTTGAATTTCTACTAAGACAAGCATAGTTTAATCATAAGCCAAGTCCTATAGTTTAGAATCATCTAATAGCATGTTAATGGATCATCATAGAGGGAGAAAATAGTATCTTGCATGTATTAAATAAGGCAAGTAATAGATAGGGCAAAGAGTTATATAACCCTCCTTAAGAAGCTCAACACCAAAGATTCCAAGTTCTAAGATCAAGACATCCAAGTACATGATCCAAGGGTTGAAGAAGCTCCAAAAAAAAGCTCCACTCTCATTCATAAGATCACCCAAAGAATGAGAAGAAACCAAGGTCAAGGATCATCTAAGAAAAGAGAACCAAAAATCTCTACGTCGAGCCTAAAGAGAAATGAGAAAGAGAGGAGAAACCTTCCTCACACTTGGGTCTACCTTGTCAAAACATGGTCTATGACCCTTATGAAGAGGAGTTTCTCTCCCAAAACGACCACCATGGAGTAACCATGGTCTAGGGACGAGAAAAGAGAGGAATATGGAGGTAGGAGATCAAAGAAAATGTTATCAAGGAAGCTAAACACTTACCAAGGGTTGAAGATGAGCTATGGTCACCACAAACACCACATGCAAGAGGAGTTTGGTCACTAAGCTCCAAGTTTAGATCTCCTTGCTCCACCAAGCTCCAAGAACAAGAAAAATAGAAGGAAGAAGATGGAGGGCTGAAAGGGTGAATAGTATGAGACATAAGGGGTTATATAGGTGGGATATGAAAGAGAAGGTAAGGGATGATGTGTCAACACTCTGAGGTACCAAAGGGACACTTGTCCACTCAAGAGAGCAACATGCAACCACATTAGCCATACATGCAAGACATGGTGATACACTCTAGGTTGGGTCTCAACCACCTTGGTCATGCACATGGTTGCAATCACGGCCCTCCCATGGATCACCATCCATGATCGTGACAAGCACCATCCATCACCACTAGGTCGAGACAAGAGATCTCCACACAACCTAGGTCGAGACATCCTACAAGAAGGCAACCATCTCAACCCAAGAACACCTTGGTCACGACCTCAACACCTAGAGGGGGTTTCTCAACTATGACATCCACCAAAAATCACCCTAGGTTGTGACCTAGGCCAAGACAACCCACTAGGTACACATAAGTCAAGACACTCAACACTCATAGAAACCTTGATCACCAATCAGGATGACAATCTTCAAGTAAAGCTCAAACAAGGTGCCCACTTTTTTCTCTCTCTATTCTTGATGATGTCAAGAAATAGAAGGAACACTCTAGAGGTGACAATTTGCGCATCAACCACCTACTTTGGGTAAATTGCAATTTGCACCAAAACTAGCACATAAAGCACAAACAACATCTAAACAAGCTCAAACTTGAAACTTAAGCTCTCCATAAACCCTAATTACATCTCAAAAGATTAGATCAAGATTCTAAGAAATTATTGATCCAAAGCAAACTTGGTTACCCCAAAACTCAAGTCAGGGATCTTACAATTCATAAACCCCTAACAAGGATTTATCCCCCAAAATAGGTATTACCTTCACATCTCTATATCAAGGCCCTACTAAGGCCAACTCAACACAGATATATATAGATGTAGACATATTAGAATGAAACAACTTCATTTTACCTATCTCAACTTGAGGGTTGACCCCTCTCTCTGACTAGATCAAGGCATAAAGTCGAGTCGTCTCTTGTTATTGCCCCCGTCCCATACCAGACTGAACTGATGAACCAATCTACAATGTTGGTTTGTGACCTATACTTCCATTGTGAGCCTTTCCAACCTTGCCTCGACTATCAGGTCACCCACTTGTCTTTCATTGGACACTCCCACCTCATATGTCCTCCCTACCTACACTTATGGCAAGTCCTGGTATCAAACTATGGCCTAGACAACCTGGAAACACTATGGGTTCCTGGAGGTGAAAAACTATGACTGCTACCCTTACTTGGTGACCAATGTGTCTGTGCACCGAACCTCTATTGTGATGGTGGTGTAGAAAATTTCAATTTCTTAAATCTTCCTGATGATCATCCTTGGAACTGTGTAGGCCTCTTCTAAACACCCAAAGACTCCATATTGGAAACTACTACCCTAGATTGAGGTACAAGCATTTTATCCTCCATGTATGCCATAGTAGGCATGAACTACCCAAAAAGAGACTGAAAGGCATGATTCTCAATCATGGTTGGGTCAAACTGAGGGACCTCAAGTGCCCAATCTCCTCACGTCTACTCTCGCACACCAGCCCGTGGTGCAACAACACCACTTTTAGTAATGTTTTCATCATGTTCTCTAGCCATATTTATGCTCTTTTTCTCCTTCTTCATAAGTACAAGTCACTATAAGGAAGGTTGGAGGGCACAAAAATAGAGACAATCCTGGTCCTAGGTCCCTATAGACTCAATGAACCTAAATCTCTAAAACTACCTAAATGTGACACCCATTGCCACAAACCACGAGAGTACTCAAAACCAAATGTGGAAACAACACTAAGAAAGCAGATTACTGAAAAATGCTAAAAATTAAAACTGGTTGCACAAGGCACCCATATCAGAAAACCTGTGACATAAAGATCCATAACCTTCTATCTTTATCATATATTTCATAAAATTCCATGCTTATAATATGGTCCATAGACATACCTATAACACATGATATCTATTTCACTTGTGTATGCATGTACATCTCCCAAGTATATATAACAAAAAAGCCACATAAGCCAAAAACGCATATCAATAGAACAACCACAAAACACATCGAACTATCCCCAAGACCTGAGCATATAGGGATGAATATAGGACTCCAACCCCAAAAGACCAACAAGCAGCACACTCAGCCTCATCAGCTGTTGATCTTGCTACTCCTCCTCCTCAGTTGCACGACATTTACCTGCTTGTGCACGAATACTTAAAAGATGTGTAAACCCACGGGGTGAGACCAAACGTCCCAATGATACATGTAACTCTCCACTAACGCTATTAAAGCACATATAAAGTAACTAAAGAAGAGAAGTAAAGCTATATCTACAATAAGAGATTAAATTACTGATGTAAGAAGGGCAGTTGTCATTCTCTAGTCAAATCAAGTAACTATAACAGGATAGTGGAACATTTTATAACTAAGAAGGAATATGAAGAACATGTATATTTTCTACCATCCAAACTATACAAAGCAAACAAGGTCTCATCCAATATTTTTGTATTTGGTCTTACAAAAGTACCACTACTAAGTCCATATTAGTACCACACACGGTCAATGGAAGAGTCTTATTCCATGACCTTAATAACACCCCCTATTAGTACGGGAGTGACACTACAATGTCAAATTATTCAACAAATGGATAGGCTCAAGCATGGTCATCCATATATCACAAAGGAATAGGCTTACACATGGTCGTCCCAAAAAAAGGAGTGGCTCACGCATGGACATCCATATTTAACAAGGAAATCGGTTCACACATGGTCATTTCATATATCAAAACAAGATCGGCTCACGCATGACCATCTCTTATTTATGCCAATTAAGTGTCTTTTATCATGAATCAAGTAATAATGTACAAAACCATAACAAGCACTACAAAGATAAGGGTATGATACAACTTTTAAAGATAGCAACGTATAAGGTGCAAGCTTGTCACACTATCACCACATAACACATGTACACTACCACTAAAAAAGCCATCATCATTGTTATACAGCCACTCAAGTCTATCACTAATGTCAAATCATTATAGGATATCACTTCACAATATGCATTAAGCCATCACCAAATCACAGGACCCATTCACATCATCCCTATATCATAAGGGTCTCAACATGCCTCTCAAAGTCTCATTCAACATATGTCACATCATACTCATCATATCATGCACTTGCTATGATATTCAAGTTCATATCACATATAGGGTTAGAAATTGATAAACCAGAGAGAGGAAACATCCAAAATCAATGTGTCACATCATTATCTCCGCATGCCTCAATCATACACAATCATCACCATGGCTTACCCAAGCATTGCATGCATCCATCATGTAAGGTTAGAGGTTTACAACAAGAGAAAGATATCATCGTAACATAATACCCATTCCCAAAAAGAGAAGAAACCATGTCACCATACTCATCATTAGGGTTAGGGTTCTCCATCCCTAGTCGATTAAGGTTTTGAAGTTAAGTTAAAACACCAATCTTAGGTTCATCACCTCCCACCATATTGGTGTATGAGGGTTAAGGAACATCATCAGGGTTGATTAGACATTATTCCAAACAACACTCTACATGGATTATACATTACACATGAAAGAGCATCATTAAGTGTCTAAGCATACCTCTCAACCACCACCATTAACATGTGTCTCGACCACTACCATCATCACGTGTCTCGACCACATAAAAATCTAGGTCACGACCACCCAACCTGGTTCATGTCACGATCATGACACCTAGGGTGTCTCAACCCATCTAGGTTTAGGGTTCAAACCTCTCACAAAACTATCACGACCTATAGCTGTCTCGACCTCAAGCCATGATATCATGTGGTGACCTCTATCCTAGTCAAATGTCATGACCCAAGACCACTCAAGTCATGACCACTCTCAAGACCATGACCAAGGCCCAAAATCTAGGGCAACAACCCAAAAAAAACATGGATCAGCACAGCCTTCAACACCAAGTGTCATGACCTCTATCAACACTAGGTCCAACTTCTCAAAAGGAAAACATCTCCACCAAGACTACCCATGGTCACGGCCAGCATAGGGTAGGTGTCTCGACCATCCTAAGGAATGATATCTCGATCACAAAATAGAAAACAAGGCCAAAGAAAACCATGATCATCATGAAAGAAAAATCTCATGCAAAATGATCACCATAAACCCTAGGTCATGTATCATAAAACCACATGAAAGGATCTAATCTAAGAGAGAGAGACCCATGACTAAGGTACCCAAAATAGAACCTAAACTCCCTTCAACATCTAGGAACTCAGACATCATGCATGTGAGAAAAACCAAGGTCAAAAGGTAAAGATAACAATAACACCACAGTCACCATAATTGGGTATATGATAATTAGGCTTCAGATTCCTACAAAGCCAAGCATGGTTCAAACATCAACCAAATCTTCGGATTCCTACCAAGCCAAGCATGGTTCAAACATCAACTAAGTCCTATAGTTTAGCATCATCTACTAGCATGTTAAGGAAGCATTTTAGAGGGAGAAAATAATAGCTTGCATGTATGAAATAGTGCAAGTAATAGAGAGGGAAAAGAGTTATATAACACACCTTAAGAAGCTCAACACCAAAGATTCCAAGATCCAAGATCAAGAGCTCCAAGCACATGATCTAAGGGTTGAAGAAGATTCACTAAAAGCTCCACTCTCAAACACAAGATCACCTCAAGAAGGAGAAGAAACCAAGGTCAAAGATCATCCAAGAAAAGAGAACCAAAAATCTCTAGGCTGAGCCAAAGAGAAAAGGAGAAAGAGAGGAGAAACCTTCCTCACACTTGGGTCTACCTTGTCAATACATGGTCTATGACCCTTATGAAGAGGATTTTATTCCCCAAAATGACCACCATGGAGGAACCAAGGTCTAGGGCCGAGAAAAAAAGGAAGACGGAGGTAGGAGATTAAAGGAAACACTATCAAGGAAGGTGAACACTTATCAAGGTTGAATATGAGATATAGTCACCACAAACACTACATATAAGAGGAGTTTGGTCACCAATCTTCAAGTTCATATCTCCTTGCTCCACCAAGATCCAAGAACAAGCAAAAGAGAAGGAAGAAGATGGAGGGCCAAAAGGGTGACAAGTCTAGATATATAAGGGGTTATATAGGTGGGAGATGAGAGAGAAGGAAAGGGATGATGTGTCAACACTCCAATGTACCAAAGGGACACTTGTCCACTCAAGAGACCAACATGTGACCACATGCAACCACCTTGTCCATACATGCAAGACATGGTTATACATGCTATGTTGGGTCTTGACCACCTTGGAAACCCACATAGTCGTGGTCAAGACCCTACCATGGATCACCAATCATGGTCGCGGAAAGAACTATCCATCACCACTAGGTTGAGACAAGAGATCTCCACACAACCTAGGTCGAGACATCCTATTAGAAGGCAACCATCTTGACCAAAGACCACCTTGGTCATGACCTCAACATTGAGAGGGGGTGTCTCAACCACAACACCCACCAGAAATCACCCTAGGTCACGACCTAGGTCAAAGTAACCCACTAGATAAACATAGGTTGAGACACTCAACACTCATAGAAACCCTAATCACCACTAAGGGTGACACTTTTCAACCAAGGATCAAACAAGGCACCCAATTATTTCTCTCTCCTATAGATGATGTCAACAAAGAGAAGGATCACTCTAGAGGTGACAAATTGCACATAAACCCCCTATAGGGTTTTGGGAGGCAGAGAAGGGAGTGGAAACAAAAATTTTCTTCTCCCCAACCCAGTACGAGGAATCACGTCAACGCCTATATAGTAGGAAGGATGGTTTGTAAAGCCATACTTGTCCCAGGGTTTTCTCAGTGACATTATCTCACAGCTTGCACGGTCTTCACCTTCAGTCTTGGACGGTATATGTGCAACTCCTGGTCTCACTGGGACTGTCATGATTTACAGCTGTCCTCCGAGTGACAGAAGTCTCCCACCTCTGTAGTCGTCCACACGGACTGCCTGGAACTCCGATTGCCTTGTCCCATAAGGCACTGGAAGGAGTCATACCGTTCTGTCAGTGTACTAGTCACCGACACACTCTCCTTCAACCAGTGACTATCCTACAGTTGTATTTCCCCTTGTTGTTCCTCCATGGATAGGTAGAACATTCTCGGGCTCTCTCGGTTACCACAACCAGAGATAGAGAACTTTGTAGAGCAACTTGTGTTCTGAGTTGTGTCTTGAGAAGCCCCCAATACCCCTCTATATATAGGAGGGTTCCGGGACAAGGTTCTCTACAATGGGCAATGCGGGATTAAAGTAGGAGTAGAAGGGTTTGAGATTTTCCACAAAATTTGACAAACTACGCCAGTTGAACCGATCGGTTCAGCCCTGAACCGATCGTCTGGGCCCTTGAGCCGATCGGTTCAAGCATGAGCCGATCGGTTTGTGGTCCTAGTCCAACTCAAATTGACTTTTCCATTATTTGTTTCCAACTAATCAACTATTCCTCCTTTTCCCAATCCAATTGTACAAGTGAAACAAATAGATCTTTGATTTTCCAAACAAGCTCGGTTGGTCACCGACTTGTTCAACAGATTGAACCGATCGGTTCAATAACCTGAGCCAATCGGTTCATCTCTATGAGCCGATCGGTTGGGGAAACAGATCAGTCAATTGCAATTCTCATCAATCTAATACTCTAATCGTTTGGTCCAAACACCTTGAACATAATGATCTTGAGCTATCAATCAATAGAGTGTTTAATTGAAATACTAAACTTCTTTAGTAATCAATCTAAACAAGGTTTGTGGAGAAACTCCTCTTCCAAGAACATGTCCTAGTGGGTGTGACCCTGTAGGTCCATTTCACATTGGCAGTGAAAGTCCATAACACTTATGACTTCACAAGCAAAGAGTGGTGCCTAGTCGCACATCAGTGCTACCCAAGTGAAAAGGAAAGTTGGAGAAAAACTTTCAATCCTACAATCTATGAATGGTGTTACAGTGAATGTATAATTCCTTTGTCTCTGATATCCTGAATGAACTCAAGGCATGGAACAGTCAAACTTTAACGTTCATTCGCTTCCTTGATCTCAGAGTAGACTGGATGAGATATGTGTGACATCAATATCACATATTGATTCACACATGCATGCGCATGCCTTTCTCAGTCCTACTCATCAAGTGTCCATGGACATAAAACTCCCTCAAGAGGGACAAATCCCATATCTATCACTCACCCCTCAAAAGCCCCATGTGTCAAAGTCACCCAATCATCACCTTTATAATAGTCTATATTTTAGGATTGGGTTTGATAATGTCAAAGTGTACCCAATGACATGTGTTGAGTGTAGTGATTTTAGCTCAAAGAATCACACTCACCACCATCACTGTGAGAGCTGACTGTGACTACCTAATCATGGTTCCATGTGTCACTCTCACAGTGGGTCTGTCTGGTACACTTGTTCTCTAACAAGTGCCTATGTGTTTGGTTTGATATCATTATATCATGACTAATGAGATTTTGTCATCAACCAACACACAATCTAGTCTTTAGTGTTATTGATGTCTATGGTTATTTCCACAATAACAACTAACTAGGGACTAAACAAGAATGTATACTCTTAACATTTGTATGATCTCATCATTCGAGTCCTCAACCTAAAAGCATACGTCATTGAGCAAAAATAATTCTTTAGACATCTATCATGTTACACTATCATCTCAGAAATAGTTAAAACACATAGATTGGAAATTGCCTTTGTTATTATTCAAATCATTTATAAAGTATCCCATTACAATCAACACATGACTTGCTCTATGGTAATACATACCAACAGACTCCCACTTGAACTTAGAGCATGTCACTTAGGAACCTCAGTTCTTGTGACCTAGCATGACCATCATGCTTCTACTGAGAAAGGGCCTTCGTCAGTGGGATCAGCTATGCTGTCTTCAGTTGGTACTTTGCAAATCTTCACATCTCGTTGTATGATCTCTTGTATGAGATGGAAGTTCTGCAGTATGTGCTTGGACCGCTGATGTGATATGGGCTCCTTAGCTTGAGCAATAGCTCCATTGTTGTCACAATAAATCTCAATTGCATCACAACTACTAGGAACTACACCAAGTTTAGTGATGAACTTCCTGATCCACACAGCCTCCTTTTCCGCATGTGAAGCAGCAATATACTCGGCCTCTGTAATAGAATCGTCAATTGTCTCTTGCTTGGAACTCTTCCAACTCACATCTCCATTGTTTAAGCAAAATACAAATCCTAATTGCGATCTGTAATAATCTTTGTTGTTTTGGAAGCTTGCATTGGTGTAACCCCTTACAACCAGTTTTTCCTCACCATCGTATACAAGAAACTGATCCTTAGTCCTTCATAAGTACTTCAGGATGTTCTTTACGGTTGTTCAGTGAGCATCCCCCGGATCTGACTGGTACATGCTCATCATGCTAAGGGCATACGAGACATCTGGGTGTGTGCAAAACATAGCATACATGATTGATCTGATGGCTGATGCATATGGGATCCCATTCATACGCTCCCTCTCTTCACAAGATTAGGGACATTGAGCTCTAGAGATGGTGACTCCATGTTGCATGGGGATGTTGCCTCTCTTTGAGTTCTCCATGTTGAATTGCTTCAGCACTTTGTCAGTGTAAGTGCTTTGACTTAGTCCGAGAAGCCTTCTAGATCTATCTCTATAGATCTTAATTCCTAGAATGTAGGATGCTTCTCCTAAGTCCTTCATTGAGAAAGTATTCCCAAGCCAAGTCTTTACCTTCTCTAAGGTTGTGACATCATTCCCCATCAATAGTATGTCATCCACATACAATATGAGGAATGTGGTCATGCTCCCACTAACCTTCTTGTACACACAAGGTTCATATTCATTTTGAATGAAGCCAAACACTTTGAATTCCTCATCAAATCAAATATTCCAACTTCGAGATGCTTGCTTCAATCCATAGATTGACCTTTGCAGCTTACATACTTTATTGGCATTCTCTGGATCTACAAAACCTTCAGGCTGTGTCATGTACACATCCTCATTAGTATTCCCTTTAAGGAATGCAGTTTTAACATCTATTTGCCAAATCTCATAGTCATAGTAGGCCACAATAACAAGCATGATCCTGATGGATTTAATCATGGAAACTAGAGAAAAGGTTTTGTCATAGTCAACACCTTGAACTTGTTGAAAACCCTTCACAACCAGTCTGCCTTTATAGGTTTGCACATTGTCATCCATGTCGGTCTTCTTGTTGAAGACCCACTTGCACCCTATGGGTTTTACCCCTTCGGGTGGTTCCACCAAAGTCCATACTTTGTTGGAGTACATGGATTCCATCTCAGATCTCATGGCTTCAAGCAATTTCTCAGAATTTGGTCCCTCCATAGCCTCTAGATAGGTAGTTGGATCATCATCTATGATCAACTCACCGCCTTCCTGAGTATCAAGGTATCCAAACCTCTCAGGTTCAAGGTGTATCCTACTAGATCTACAATGTCCTTGTATTACTTGAGGAGACAGAGATTCCACAACACCTTGTGAACCTCCATGTTCCTCTTGTACATCTACTAGTTTAATGTTTTCTTGTTGGGCTTGAACCTCTTCAAGCTCTATTTTTCTCCCATTGTTTCCTTTAGAAATAAATTCCTTTTCTAGGAACACATTTGTCCTAGCAACAAACTCTTTGTCGTCAGTAGGGTGGTATAAATATTATCCCCTCGTTTCCTTGGGGTATCCAACAAAATAACATTTATCAAACTTGGGTCCAAGATTATCAGGAAACATTTTCCTAACGTAAGCCTCACAACCCCAAATCTTCATGAAAGACACATCAGGATGCTTCCCGTGCCATATCTCATATGGAGCCTATGGTATGCAGTTAATAGTAAAAGTATTAGTTTCTAGAGCATAACCCTAGAAGGAAATCGAAAGATCGGTAAAACTCATCATTGATCGCACCATATCAAGTAAGGTGTGATTCCTTCTTTTAGTCACACCATTATGTTGTGGTGTTCCAGGTGGAGTCCATTGTGATACGATACCACGGGATCGCAGAAGGTACTCAAACTCGTGGCTTAAGTATTCTCCACCTCGATCGGACCGAAGTGCTTTAATACCTTTACCAAGTTGGTTTTGTACTTCATTCACGAAATCCTTGAACCTTTCAAGGGTTTCTGACTTATGTTTCATTAGGTACACATAGCCATACCTACTGAAGTCATCAGGGAAGGTAATGAAGTACTAATACCCACCTCTGGCATTAGTTCTAAAAGGCCCACATACATTAGTATGTATGAGCCCTAATAGATCACTAGCTCTCTCACCTTTACCTGAAAAGGGAGTTTTGGTCATCTTACCCAAAAAACAAGATTCACATGTCTTTATTGATTCATAATCAAAAGAGTCTAGATAACCATCTTTATGGAGTCTAGAAATGCGCTTCTCATTTATGTGCCCTAGATGACAATGCAAAAGATACTTTTTGTTTGAGTTGTTGATTTTTTGCCTTTTGGTGTTTACGTTGTACACACTTGTCTCTAGATCTATCAAGTATAGACCATAAGACATGGGGGCGCACTTCCATAAAAATCCCATCTTTTGAAACAGAACATTTTCCATTCTTAATAAGAAATTCAAAACCATCCTTGTCCAAACAAGAAACGGAAATGATATTCCTATTTAAGGTAGGTACATAATACCAATTCTTCAACTCTATTATTAGCCCACTAGGTAGAGTTAACTCATAGGTTCCTATGGCACTGGCGGCAACCCTTGCCCCATTGGAAACACGTAGTTCAACCTCACATTTCCCTAAAGGCCTACTTCTCTTAAGATCCTTCACATTTGAACAAATGTGAGATTCGCACCCGGTATCAAGTACCCATGACAAAGAAGTAGTAAAGTTAATCTCTATCATGTATACACCAGAAGTAGAGATCTCTATCTCTTGCTTCTTCTTCCATTGTTCCTTCCATCCTCTCCATGTTTTGAGTGCAGAAGACTCTGACATTTGTTTGGTGAGAGAACCCTTCTCTCCCTCACCTTTGTCCTTAGACTTCATTCCATTTATCTCTATGAATGAACTATCCTTCTTCTCATTTGTCTCAAACAACACCTTAAGCGTACATAGAGTGGACTCAAAGGCCACCGATATATTTGGATCTTGTAGAACATTTCTCACCATCCTTCACCAATTAAGGGATTTATTCTCAATTAGATTTCCCATTTTAAAAGATGATTCTTTTTCCATTCTATAAGAGAAAATTGCATTTGTCAAAACTCCTTTGATTTGATTTGAATAATATTTGACGATATATAATTAGGCCTTTAATTAATTACCTCTCCCACTATTTTGATTCAAATTTACAGCCCTCACGATCAATTTGGAAGATTGCAATACACAATCTTCTAGTGGGTCAAGATCATGAAATCCTCTCAGTCATGGACCAGCTAGGGCTGTCACCCACAACTTAGATCTTCTAGGTAGGCAACTCTTGTCAATTTCATCATATGCAACTCTTGAAAGATTTCATGCAAAACTCCTTGCCATGATCACCTCCATGCCTCAAGGTGTTAGATCTTCCAACACGATGAATATGCACCATGCTAGGGCAGACCCACATATCCATCCTTCATGCTTCCATGAGATAGACAGTGCACCATGCTAGGGTGTGCCCTCACTTGGCCGATCAAGCTTTTCACGTGTGTCGCATTTGGAAGACATCTAAAACTGTAATATTTAATGAGGGATTTGGTTTTATAGGTACATATATACATATCCAATCACCAAAATATATAGTATGTATCATATACATGCTATATCCCACAGAAAACATGTGAAACGATAAAATCAATGATTATGGCCATCCTAATGTGATTCATCGAGCCAAGAGGAATCATGGTCATCTAGGTCTACATCACATGCAACATGTACAATATGAACTCTGTGCTTTGTTGTTCTAGGTTTGATCAACTCATCTCCATGATTGATCAGCTTGCCATTAGGCCGTTCGGTTGGGTGCCACCAGCCGATCGACTGACACCTCCAACCAATCAGTTCACTGGTCATCGTGCATCTCCTCATGTCTCCACCCACTCATCTCACTTCTTGAACCGGTCATCTAGAACGCCAATCGATCGGTTCACGCCTTGAACCGATCGTCTCAGTTGTTGTCAGGTTGTCCGCCGTTCTTTGACATAATATGAAATAAAAGATCTATCATATTTATAATTGAATAGGGAAACCCCGAGTTACATTCAGGGGAGCAAAGGTAGGAAAGAAATCTCGAGTTACATCAGGAATAAGAGATAGAGAATTGGTGCGTAGACCTAGATGCAAGCAACCACATTCAACCATACACAGACATAGGGTTTATTGGCCATAACCACGCTATACATCCACCACAAAAATCATTTAAGGGAGATGCATATCGAGTGCATTCATATTACATATCATATGTGTATATTGGGATTTGTGGATTTAGGATTTGACATGCACAAAGCCAATTTTATTCACATCGTATGCAATAAATAACATCGACAAACCAAAATCGATAACATCGATAATCCTAAAGTATAGAGCAGTTGATGTGTCTCTGATACCACTGTAGGGTTTTGGAAGGCAGAGAAGGTGGCGGAAACAAAAAATTTCTTCTCCCAAACCCAGTAGGAGGAATCGCGTCAATGTCTATATAGTAGGAATGATGGTTTGTAGAGGCATACCTTGTCCTGAGGCTTGCTCGGCGACGTTACCTCACGGCTTGCACGGTATTCACCTTAGATCTTGGACAGTGATTGTGTAGCTCGTGGTCTCACCGGGACTTTCAAGATTTACAGTTGTCCTCCGAGCAGCAGAAGTCTCCCGCCTCTATAGTCGTCCACACGAACTGCCAGGAACTCTGATCGCCTTGTCCCATAAGGCACCGGAAGGAGTCATACCCTTCTGTCGGTGTACTAGTCACTGACACACTCTCCTGAAACCAGTCACTATCCTGTAGTTGTCTTTCCCCTTACTGTTCCTCCCTGGACAGGTAGAACTTGCTCGGGCTCTCTTAGTTACCACAACCAGAGATAGACAACTTTGCAGAGAAATTGGTGTTCTGAGTTGTGTCTTGAGAAACCCCCAATACCCCTCTATATATAGGAGGGTTCTAGGATAGGGTTCTCTACCCCGAGCAATGTGGGATTAAAGCAGGAGTAGAAGGGTTCGAGATTTTCCAAAAATCTGACAAACTACGCCAGTTGAACCGATCGGTTCAGCCTTGAACCGATCGTCTGGGCCCTTGATTCGATCGATTCAAGCATGAGCCGATCGGTTTGTGGTCCTGATCCAACTCGAATTGACTTTTCCATTATTTGTGTCCAACTAATCAACTATTACTCTTTGTCCCAATCCAAATGTACAAGTGAAACAAATAGATCTTTGATTTTCCAAACAAGCCCGGTTGGTCCCGACCAGTTCAACAGATTGAACCGATCAGTTCAATGACCTGAGACGATCGGTTCATCTCTATGAGCTGATCGGTTGGGGTAGCAGATCAATCAATTGTAGTTCTCATCAATCTAATACTCTAATCATCTGGTCCAACACCTTGAACACTATGATCTTGAGCTATCAATCAATAGAGTCTTTAATTGAACTACTAAACTCCTTTAGTAATCAATTTAAACAAGGTTTGTGGAGAAACTCCTCTTCCAGGAACATGTTCTAGTGTGTGTGACCCTGCAGGTCCATTTCACATTGGCAGTGAAAGTCCATAACACTTATGACTTCACAAGCAAAGAGTGGTTCCTAGTCACACATCAATGCTACCTATGTGAAAAGGAAAGTTGGAGAACAACTTTCAATCCTACAATCTATGAATGGTGTTATAGTGAATGTATAATTCCTTTGTCCCTAATATCCTGAATGAACTCAAGGCATGGAACAGTCATCCTTTCAAAGTTCATTCACTTCCTTGATCACAGAGTAGACTAGATGAGATATGTGTGACATCAATATCACATATTGATTCACACATGCATGCGCATGCCTTTCTCAGTACTACTCATCAAGTGGCCATGGACATCAAACTCCCTCAAGAGGGACAAATCCCATATCTATCACTCACCCCTCAAAGGCCCCATGTGTCAAAGTCACCCAATCATCACCTTTATAACAATCTATATTTCAGGATTGTGTTTGATGATGTCAAAGTGTACCCAACGACATGTGTTGAGTGTAGTGATTTCAGGTCAAAGAATCACACTCACCACCATCACTGTGAGAGCTGACTGTGACTACCTAATCATGGTTCCGTGTGTCACTCTCACGGTGGGTCTGTCTGGTACACTTGTTCTCTAACAAGTACCTATGTGTTTGGTTTGATATCATTATATCATGACTAATTAGATTCTGTCATCAACCAACACACAATCTAGTCTTTAGTGTAATTGATGTCTATGGTTATTTCCACAATAACAACCGAATAGGGACTAAACAAGAATGTATACTCTTAACATTTGTATGATCTCATCGTTCGGGTCCTCAACCTAAAAGCATACATCATTGAGTAAAAACAATTCTTTAGACATCTATCATGTTACACTATCATCTCAGAAATAGTTAAAACACATAGATTGGAAATTTCCGTTGTTATTATTCAAATCATTTATAAAGTATCCCATTACAATCATCACATGACTTTCTCTATGGGCATACATACCAACACCCCCTACTTTGGGTAAGTTGCAATTGGCACTAAAAGTAGCACATATAAGATCAAACTAGAAACTTAAGCTCTCAACAAACCATAATTACATATCAAAAGATTAGAGAAAGGTTCTAAGCACATGATTAAGACAGAACAAATAGGGTTATCCCAAAACTCATGTTAGGGGTCTTACACGAAGACCTTCAAACCTTCTGAAAACCATGCCTTTTCTCTACCAAGTTCAACAACGTGGCACCCTGTGGTCGTCAGCCATAACTTGACCTCAGCATCACCACCCTACATGTTTCTCCATGATCTGCGACCACCAAGCAATACGTTTCTAGCACCATCATCAATCGTGTCTACCCAGCTTCTCAGGTCGGCGGTCTTAATCATCACCCAACAGTCACAGGCCCCAACTCAAATTCATCAGCCTACACCTATCTACTACCTATGCCTACAAATCTGACCACCTACATATCCCATTGCTACCACAACTTATTTCTAACCCCCCCAATAATCCTGGATTCCAAACATGGAGTGCTGGCAGAATAACTCTCCTCTATGCATTCTAGCATCCTTGCCCAAGAAGAGGGTGTCACTGAACATGCCCCAAGCTCTGTGTCATGCAATCAAGCTGCAACAAGGCTAATGACTTCAGGTCTACAACATGTTGAATGAATCTATAGAGTTGTCCATAAAGATCATGCATTGGAGTCACATTGGCTAGATCTGACCAATTGTCCAACAACTTCCATCAGCATGAACCGGGTTGAAGATGATCAATAAGAACCCAGAACTGTCTCAGCCATAAGGTAATTTGGCCTCCACCTTCTCATTTTTCTTAAGTAGTGATATGAATAAATAACACAATGAATAAAAATCTACTACCTGTCACATCTAAGTATATACATGTATGGGTAAATATATCAATATATGAGAAGTTGTACAATTTGACAATCCATGATATTTTAGATTTTAACATACTAGATAATGATATTGTATGATTATATAATGAATGAACTCAGTAGTAGTAATTTGAGTATTAAAAGTACTAAATAGAAGATATGCAATATTGTAATCATTGAGAATTGTATTCTTAACACTAGTTTAGCATTATCATATACCTACCCTAGACATATGACTACCTTAGAACTATTTCAAATTAACCCTTCCTCGATAGATTACTATGAATCACAATTCTAGATGTTTATACATAGATGTACATGTATGTTTCTACAAAGAATGGAATATGGATTTGCATACTACAATTAGATTAATTGTTCCAATTTGAAGACATTGGTATATGATGAAAATAATATATATATACATGGACAAACTTACATATAAATAAAAATAATTATTAGTTTATATTGTATGAAACTACTCTATTATAGTTCTTCAAAATCCAATTTATGTTTGAGAACATAACTGAGACCTAAGTACATGACTAGTATATGATGAATTATAACAACACAAAGTGATCATGAAATAAGATACTCACTAAGAGTCAAAATGATGATTCCAACTAATAAAAACTCAAGAATTGATTCCAAGCCAAGAAAAAGTAAATAACCCTAGTACATTTTCTTTTTCTAGATTTGTGATAATTGGCAACTTGATCCTTGTAAACACCTTGATTTAGAAATGCTCAATTTAAAATAGGTACTGAATTATCGATTCTTTATTTAACTATTTATTTCCCTCTTGAGTTCCATCTACATAACTTTGTTGAAGTGGTGAATCAATTTTATTAGCCTTTCCCTCTTGTTAAAATTCACCACGATTAAATTTGAATGTTGAAAATTGTTGAGAAAATGAAATATTGTTAGATTTTGATATTGGTATAAAAATTTGAAATATTGGCTAAGAGATTTGCTCACTAGATTTAGTGGGTCATGACCCCCAACCTTACACAGCGGATGATGGACAATTAGAGCTCCCCTAGTATTGATTACCCCATAGGAAAAAGTGTTGTTCTCTCATAGAGGGGAGAACATTAGGCACCTAGCCACTGGCAGAGACAAAATATTAGATTGATTGTGCCAATGGATAAATCTATTTGTTTTAAATAATTTTGATATTTTGATATTAGTTTCAAGAAAAATCATTTCATTTTGTAATATTGATATTGGTTTTGAGAATCTCTTTATTGTTTTATAGTTACCACATTGAATTATTGTACCTCTTTGAAACTAGCATGATAAAAAGATTATCTCTTGATGATCCTATAGTACACTAAGAAATCTTACCTAGATTTCTCATAACTCTTTATTTTTAAACAGCTCAATACTTGAATTTAGTACCAGTCTAGCTGACCTTTATTTTCCCTTCATGGGGTCCATGTGTGGTTTCGTTCCTCTGGGAACTCATGGACAGGTGATGTAAAGATGAACTAGAAGAGATGTGCAAGAGTTGTCCCATGTTGAAGACTAGATAGGAGTCAATGTGTTTTCTTCATCATGCAACCTTATATTTAAAGCTTCTGACTCTGATGTAAAAGCATGATTGTAATAAAAATTGTTTATACTTTTGATACATTTCATAAATATTTGATCATAAAGATTGAGTATTTACATAATTATTATATTGTCAAGTCTTCTTACATATTTATAAGTCATGTAAGCAACAAACAAGATGGCACCATTTTCTATATTTAAAAGTTCTCATCAATATCACTTTAAACCAGGCATACCATGTTAGAAGGATAAAAAATTAAATTAGGAGCTTAAGATGTTGCTAAGGGTAATATTACAATGTATAACTCTCAAGAATCATTAATCATTCTGACCCAAAAAAAGAATCATTAATCATTTAAGAGGTAGTAAGTTTACATTATTTTCCCAAACCTTCTTAAAACTCATATGATGTATGGAAACATTTGAAAATTAGAGTATAGAAAGTATGCAAGTACATTTATATTATTAATCCCAATCATCCACTGATTAAATAAATATCCATATATTTTATTTATTTTCCAAAGTTTCAATTAACCATATCCATAGAATCTTGACATTGACCCATGATATGAAACTCATAGAAATGACCTCAAGGCATATCTTTCACCCCCTATATAATTATATATATATATATACATACATACATACATACATATATCTTAGAACTTTTCCTATATTCTATATATTTTTTGCAAATGTATCTGGTCCCAAGACCGAGTAAAGGAGGAGGGTTGGTGGTAGGTCAACAACAAACCATAAAAACTTTGTCACTCTTTCTATGACATGGATCCTTACAAATATTGTTGGAGCGTCCCTACCTAGCGACATACTACATCAGAACTCAAGTGCAATGATAAATAAGAAGGGGTTTTGACATAGTGGATCACAGTTGTGTTGAAGGACAAACAATGGTTTTCCCATCTTGGATGAGTGTGAGTAAAGAAGATAGTTATACTACATCATTGTCGAGATGTAGTGAAAATGGGAAATGGTTATCATATCTTGGAGGGGTGTGGGTAAAGAAGCTAGTCCCTCCACATCATTACCTAGATTTAGTGAAAATGTGTGTAAGGGCAACATTTTTGACAAAGGCAGGTAAAGAAGCAAGTAAAAAAAAAGGATTAGAGTTGGATCTTAGAATATTGGTGAAAAACCACTAGAGGGGGGTGGATAGGGTTTTAAAAATATTTAACAATTATTTAACTCAAACAACCAACCACAAGAATATTGGACAAGGGGACAAGGATTTAGAGTGGTTCCTAACTTAGCAAATACTAAGGTAGTCAGTCCACTACCCGGTTACCCAACCGGGATTTTGAAAGAATTTAATTTTATTACCTCGCAAGGACTTTACATAAAATTACAATTCTTTCCCTAAACCCTTCAAGCAGCCTTCACCTTGAAGTAATTGCACCAACCTTGAAGCAGCCTTCACCTTGAAGTAATTGCACCAACCTTGAAGCAGCCTTCCTCCTCAAGTAGCTTCCCGTTGCAATAGCTTTCTTGAAGTAGTTTCCCGTTGCAATAGCCTTCTTGAAGTATCTTGAAGTCCACCTTCTCCTCCAAGAAGAACCTTCTCCAATCCGCAGCCTCCAACCCTAGGAGTAGCAAGGAGAATACAAGCAATAAAAATGAACAAGAAAGGAAAGTGGAAATTACAACCTATCCTTTGAAGCACAAGGCTTGATTTGCCTATATCAAGCGTGTAGATCTCCTAACCAATGTGTATGGCAGTGTGATTGCAGTGGATAGGAGATACTAGCCTATAGGACACGAAATTGGAGCAATGGAAATGAATAGCCAATGTTGGAATTGCTCTATTGCTCAAAACAGATTGCCAATGTAAGCTCAAGTGTATCTCAAGTGTAGGATTGTTCTACTTGGGTGTCCTAAAGCATGTCTTATTTATAGGAATGACCTACAAGTGCTTAAGGACGTTCTAGACACTTTCTAGGGGGTTCTAAGTGCTTAACTAGCCGTTAGGTATAAGTTAGTTGCATTAGTAACAGCTAGTTACTTTATTCTGCAGTTGCTGTCAGAGTCCATCTCGGTCGAGGAATTGTCGACCGAGATACCTACTTGATCGAAGTTTTGTCGACCGACAGGCTCTCTGGATCAAGTGTTAGCAACGTTCATTACCAACTGCCAACTACCTTGTCAGTTGTGTCTAACAGCTACTTGGGTCATTCTCGGTCGAGAAGTTTGTCGACCGAGAGTGTCTCGGTCGAGGACTTTGTCGACCGAGATTGACCCTGTTTCAATGTTTCAACTAAGGTACTAAGTGTGTGTATGAGTGTGAATATGTGACACTATTGAAGGGGATGACCTATTTTAGCTAGGGAAGATCTAACGCTTGATTTACATGAAGTCTAAGTACTTGTACATTATATATTTGTACAAGTTTACAATTGATTACATTTCATGACATTTACAATCATTCAAGCATATAGATTCCCTAGAGCTTTGTCATCCACCTCATTCTTACAACACTCAAGTAGCACATTAGATCAACAAGAATGAAATGTTTGTCATCATCGAAACAAAGGGATTTATCATAATGTCCAATTTATCCAACAATCTCCCCCTTTTTGAAGATGACAAACATTTCCTAAATATGAAATAAGGAAATATAAAGCCATGTGAGTTTCATACCTGAAGATTACCTTTTGTAGCCATTCTTGTTTTGCAAGTGAGTGCTGGCCAAGATGTTATGAAACTCATTTATATTTTTGATTTTATATTCTTTCTCCCCCTTTGTCATTTCAAAAAGATATCCAAGTTGAATATTTTACATTTCTTCTCCCCCTTAATTTTATACTATGCTCCCCCTTAAATAGATATTCTATTAGGAACATGGATTTAATATCAATTTTTTGTCTAATTTAGCCACAATTTGTTTCTCAATCATTTGCAAAGGATGTTAAGCCTTGAAATGATATGAGATCTTGTTAGGTTCATGGCATATGTATTGATTTCTCACCTATTTTACAAGGGATGTTAAGCCCTGAAGATGATATGAGATTCCCTTAATCTTATGATGAATGCATACTAATTTCTCATCTATTTTGCAAGGGATGTTAATCCCTGAAAATAAAATGAGAGTCCTTTAATCTTAGAGTTCATGAAAAAAATGTCTGTAACCAAATGCCCGGGATGTTAAGCCCTGATTTGTTTAGAGAATTCCATTAAGAACAAGATATGTGTCATATTTGTGTAGTTCTTCATATCTAATACTAAACATACTAAAGTCATAACAAGCTTCATATGATGTTTACAATATTTTTTTAAGCTTCTTAATCAAATAATCAAATTTGTTTTTATGAGATCCCCCTTAATCTTACAATTAAAGCAATTTAAAGCTTCTAAGGTCACAAATGATTTTAAATTTTGATTTTGACCTTTATCAAAAGTATGCTAAGATTAAGTACAATAAAATGATGTCCAAATAAGCATTTTGTCAAAGCTTATTTTAGGTCGACCTTGACTTCGACCATAGCGCCCCTTGGTCAAATTTCATTTCAACCAAGAGGCAAATACTGCAGATTGCACATTTGAACATTCAAATATTAAGTATAATTCATGTAGGTAGCTTAAAGAAATATCAATTCTTTGAGTGAAACTTATTATGTATGATGATAGAACATTTGAATCATTCAATACAAGGTTGCTATGTAGATATGTCAAGGAATACTTAGAATAAACCATGAAAATAGTATTTTCCTTGACTAAAACAAATATGATTCATAACATAGATGAAAATATTCTCATATAAGTGTTCAAGATTTTTATAATTGTTCATGCCTAACCAGATTTTTCAACAAATAGTCTTCTTATAGCACAATTTTCGTAAATATCTATCTTAACTCATGATGGAGAACTTTAATATATTGTGTTCCAAGAATGATTTCCAGAATTTATTCTTATTTTGCATGTAAAACAGTCATTAACAGCAAATAGATAGCCACTTGATCAATCAAAAAATTGTTCAGCAATTTTACTGCAGACTGAAATCAGTGACCTGCTCGGTCGAAGATTTCTCGACCGACTGACTGCTCGGTCGAATATTTCTCGACTTATCAAGTTTTTGTATTGTTTTCAGAACTATTTATTGATTCCAAGTAAAATAAGATTATGCAAGTTAGAGCTCGATTGTGTTGAGATATGACATTTGTATATCAAGAATCAGTTTAGGTCAAATCTCAACTAGTTAAATTTAAGCTTCTAAGTTTTAGGAATCCAAGCTAAATCATCATTCTTTTTCTTATATGGGCATGAAAATGAATAATGTCCAAGACGCATGCAATAATGACAACTAATAGAGTCAACTTCATTTCTCTTTCTAGGAATTGTGTTCCTAGGTACAAACATAATCTTAGTCTTGGATGCTTTATCTCTTTTGGGTTTATTTCTCTTTGGATCATATCCTAATCCTCTTCTTCCATTATAACTAGAGGAAATTTTCAGAATATTTTCAAGCATGTCATTTCCTCTTAACTCATTTATATTTCTTTGTAACTTAGCAATATCATCCATCTTCTTGTTTATATCTTTCTTTGCTTGATCTAAATCAGATACTAGAGAGTTTCTTTCTTTGAAACCTCATCATAATCTAAGTGTGAACATAGAACAGGTTGTTTCTGAAGATCATTCACTTGAGTTTGCAAGTTTAACTTTTCAAAGGAAAGAAGATTGCAATCAGCTTCTACAGATTTTAACTTAAGATCATAATCTTCATTTGCCTTTTTGATATTTTCATTTTCAGATGCAAGAGCAAGAAGTTTAACATTTAAATCATTATTTACTTTATTTAATTTCTTAAGTTTCTTCTTGCACTCAATATATTTCTCATGAGTATCTTGAAGACTAGCAATTAGATCTTCTTTTGGTAGATCAAAAAGACTTATTTCTTCTTCTTCTTCATTTTTTGTAGCAATGAGGCATTCTACTTCTTCTTTTCCATCATCACTATCATCACTTGAATCATCCCATGCAGCTTTATATTCTCGTTCTTTCTTTTTGTGAGATGATTTCTTCCCTTTCTTGAGTTTTGGACAATCACCTTTCATGTGTCCCTTCTTGCCACATTCAAAGCACCTGGAAGAAGAAACACTAGGAGTTTTATTAGTTTTAAAACTTTTATAATGCTTACCATTTACAATGAGAGTTTCTTCTTCACTATCATCTTCACTTGTATCATGATTGTCCTTGGTTGATGCTTTGAATGCAATGTTCTTCTTTTTCCCTTGTTGAAGTTCACGTTCTCTTCTTTCTTCCTCTTCTAACGTTGCCTCATGAGCTTCTAGGTTGCCTATGAGTTGTTCCATCTTTAGTCGGGTGAGGTCATTTGCTTCTTCAATGGCTGTCACCTTGGGCTTGTATTTGGGAGGAAGTGATCTAAGAATCTTTGATACCTGATCTTCCTCAAGAACAACTTTACCTAAAGCATTTAAACCATATACAATAGAAGAGAATTTTGCATACATTTCACTAATAGATTCATTAGGATCCATATGGAAATGTTCAAACTTTTGTTTAAGCATAATAACTTTGGAATTCTTAACTTGAACTGTCCCTTCATAAGTTATAGAAAGTCTATGTCATATTTCATAGGCTGTTTCACAGTTTGATATTCTATTAAATTCTCCTACTGAAATTGAACAGTAAAGAATACTTACAGCCTTTGCATTCATTTGAGCCGATTTTACCGTATTTGCATCCCACTCTACATATTGCATTTGAGGAAGCTCGTATGGGGTTGACACCATCCTCCATAAGTCCCAACTGATGCCTTGGAAGTAGAACTGCATCCTTCTCTTCCAATATGTGTAGTTTGTTCCATCAAACGCTGGAGGCCTAGAAACAAGTATCGCTTCAAGGTTAAGGTTGTTGACCACCCCGTCACCCATTCTTCAAGACCTTGTTAGGGTTCCTTGAAGCCTGCTCAGATACCAATTGAAAAACCACTAGAGGGGGGGGTGAATAGGGTTTTAAAAATATTTAACAATTATTTAACTCAAACAACCAACCACAAGAATATTGGACAAGGGGACAAGGATTTAGAGTGGTTCCTACCTTAGCAAATACTAAGGTAGTCAGTCCACTACCCGGTTGCTTACCCAACCGGGATTTTGAAAGAATTTAATTTTATTACCTCGCAAGGACTTTACATAAAATTACAATTCTTTCCCTAAACCCTTCAAGCAGCCTTCACCTTGAAGTAATTGCACCAACCTTGAAGCAGCCTTCACCTTGAAGTAATTGCACCAACCTTGAAGCAGCCTTCCTCCTGAAGTAGCTTCCCGTTGCAATAGCTTTCTTGAAGTAGCTTCCCATTGCAATAGCCTTCTTGAAGTAGCTTGAAGTCCACCTTCTCCTACGAGAAGAACCTTCTCCAATCCGCAGCCTCCAACCCTAGGAGTATCAAGGAGAATACAAGCGATAAAAAGGAACAAGAAAGGAAAATGGAAATTACAACTTATCCTTTGAAGCACAAGGCTTGATTTGCCTATATCAAGCGTGTAGATATCCTAACCAATGTGTATGGAAGTGTGATTGCAGTGGATAGGAGATACTAGCCTATAGGACATGAAATTGGAGCAATGGAAATGAATAGCCAATGTTGGAATTGCTCTATTGCTCAAAACAGATTGCCAATGTAAGCTCAAGTGTATCTCAAGTGTAGGATTGTTCTACTTGGGTGTCCTAAGGCATGTCCTATTTATAGGAATGACCTACAAGTGCTTAAGGACGTTCTAGACACTTTCTAGGGGGTTCTAAGTGCTTAACTAGCCGTTAGGTATAAGTTAGTTGCATTAGTAACGGCTAGTTACTTTATTCTGCAGTTGCTGTCAGAGTCCATCTCGGTCGAGGAATTGTCGACCGAGATACCTACTCGGTCGAAGTTTTGTCGACCGACAGGCTCTCTGGATCAAGTGTTAGCAACGTTCATTACCAACTGCCAACTACCTTGTCAGCTGTGTCTAACGGCTACTTGGGTCATTCTCGGTCGAGAAGTTTGTCGACCGAGAGTGTCTCGGTCGAGGACTTTGTCGACCGAGATTGACCCTGTTTCAATGTTTCAACTAAGGTACTAAGTGTGTGTATGAGTGTGCATATGTGATACTATTGAAGGGGATGACCTATTTTAGCTAGGGAAGATCTAACGCTTGATTTACATGAAGTCTAAGTACTTGTACATTATATATTTGTACAAGTTTATAATTGATTACATTTCATGACATTTACAATCATTCAAGCATACAGATTCCCTAGAGCTTTGTCATCCACCTCATTCCTGTAACACTCAAGTAGCACGTTAGATCAACAAGAATGAAATGTTTGTCATCATCGAAACAAAGGGATTTATCATAATGTCCAATTTATCCAACAATTGGCTCTTTGACAAGGAAATATTTGGAGATAGTGTATAACATGAAGAGGAGAAAATTCAATATTGCTTGTTTGTAGGAAACCAAGTAGACAGAGGATCATTGTAGAGAGATTGGAGACACATGATACAAAATATGGTATACATGTAATAATAAACATAAAAATGGAATAGGTATTATTGTTGATAATATGTTGAAGGATGATGTTTGTTGAGATCAAAAGGATGGGTGATAGAATCATAGCTATCAAGATTGTTCTTGGGGGAAAGAATTTTAACATTATTAGTGATTATTCCTCCCAAGTTGGCCTCAACGAGGAGGCTAAGAAGGAATTTCAGGATGACATGAATGAATTGATGTAGGGAATATCAAAGATCATTGTTACACCCAGATCTCACAATTTCCACTAATCATGAGATTAGGGCATAAATTGAGGATCAAGAGCAAAACAAAGATCACCCTTAACCCTTTTTTTCTTCTTCTTCACCTTGTTTCTCACATGTAACCACATACACTAACATTACAAGGGAATCTAAATATTGATTTCCCTAATCTAATTTCAATAGTAAAAATGCAAATATAAACATTCATAATGTTTCTCATACTTTTATGAACATAAGATTTATTAATTGGCATATATTGCTAAAAGAGGATTACTGTTATACATTATCATTTACAACTCTCTCTTATTTCTTTACAAGGACCTAGAGTGACAAGTACTGACAGAACTTAACTATTCTCAGACTTAACTCTTGTGGCAGATCTACTCTGATGTAAGGATATCTTCAATCCACACGGTTATCCTAAAAATTGTGAGTACAGGGTGATCCTACTCGCTCTGTGAATGAGTAAAACAATAATATAGTCTAAAGCACTGAATTAGACATTTATCTTTCTTGAATAACTAAAATAATAGCAAGATAGTAGTTCATATTAAAAGACTAGGTATTCAGATATTTACAGATAGCATTGAAGCCTTCATCATTAGAAATAAACAAGTAGAGCAACATAATCCTTACTATTATATTTCTGATCTTTCATTAACTTATACTTGAAAGTTTAATAAATACAGGAATTACTGTACTGAACAGATCTAGAATAATATAATTAAATAATAGGGAATGTCAATATTACATTTAAAGAACAATTGTTATGAAACTATACTCAAATCTTTCTTAACTCTTTTACTTATAAGAAACTCTTTAAACTTATATTATCATATTTTAACTTATGCCCTAATCATATGCATTGTACTCTACATATGAAGACTCATAGCAAAATAAGATCTCACCATATAAGACTTAGCTGACACACCCGAGATGCTAAGCCTAACAACGTCACTGGTTTGCAATAGGAAAATGGCTCTTTGACCTCGGCACACCTGTGGGATGTAAAACTAGACTCCTCCTCTAACATGAGCACACAGGAAGAGAGTCAAGACACCTATTGGATTTTCTATACTCTAGTGCCACCAGGATCTCTAGTTGATGTTGGACACTAATTTTAAGGAGACTTCCACTAGGGCTTCATCCCCCATACCACCTATTAGTATGTTTCGACCCCCGTATACTGGACACTGTCAGGGTTAGGTCATTTCTTCCCTACAGTGAAAACCTCTCATAGGGAATCTACGGTATTCAGGGCACCTATTACTACTATAACTTCGATTATATCTTTCTCTTAGACTGGTTTCTTTTAACTCTGACTACTAACTACTCAGACTACTGAACTGAATTCACTGATAATACTAAACTGATTGTTAAACATATTGTTTACCCTTTGTCTTTGGGTATCTCCTTACTCGTGCACATATAGCATTTCTCATGTATTCAAACATATATCATGTCTACTAAACAAGTATTTTCATTCAACATTTCACACATATATGCATGGCAACAATAACATCCCTATCTAGGGCATGTCATATTTCTCTACTCGCAATAGCAAAATAACTTACACATTTCATAACAAGTATTTGAATTAGAAAATATGAATCTCATAAGAAAATCATACATGCATATAGGATAATATTCAGCTAAAAATCCACAATATAGCATGAATCATTTCAATCGGCCATTTACTACTAAGTTAGATATGTATACTTCCAAAAGCATACTAGATTGGGTCTCCATCCTTGATTACTTGCTATTCGAGGACATGTATTGTGAAAATCAAAAACTCTATTTGTCCATATATCAAATCAAAGATATCAAACATGTATAATTAAATACACTAGGCACATAAGTAATATCATATAAGCATTAATCTGAATGTCAACTATAATGTTGTTCAAGAACCCGAATAACTTGAAAATTTAGATCTTTAGAAGATTCTCTGTAAACTTCTAAATTCTCTAATATTCAAGATACATGAATATTTATGTTCATGTCATATTATAAGTGTTTCCAGATCATAGTTAGTACATGGTTTGATGTCATCTATAAACTAAATTAAAAAATAATTCTTTTCATTTATTGTCATCTAGGGAGAAATCGAGAATATCAACTAAAATCATCTAATTGAGTACAATTGACTGAAATATTCTTTTAACCACTCACCTAAGCTGTGGAAATAGCTTAAAAGCATTTCCCACATCTGAAAATCTCAAATCCCTATCAAAACCCTAGCAAAGCGCCACTTTCTCCTTCCTTTCAACTCGGATACCCTAGAAATGAAGATTAGGAGAGAAAGTATGAGAAAATGAGGTTGTTTGATATGATTTCAAATCAAATCAAGAGAGAGATAGAATCTTGACATAGGAGAGAAGATTTTCCAAGAAACTATATCCAAGGAAGATAAACTTATAGGATTTCATCATTCCTCGGACGGAAAAACCCAAGGTCAGCATCTCCATCAAGCTCTCCTCTCAAAACCCTAGCTCTCCTCTCTCTATAGAATTTCATTTCTCTAGATTGATCACGAATTATGAGAGCTCCTAGTGTGTTAGGTTGACCATATAGAGAAATTGAGCTGCTTGGGTCAATTACACATTGACCCCTCATTGTACTTTCTCTTATTTTAGCTGAATTTTCTATCATACAAATGTTATTATAATTTGTCTACTGAATAGCTAATAGATCCTCTAAAATTTATGAAAATTTTAAATGATCTTTATAATTGAGTTTCAGATCTCCAATAGAAATTTCAGATCATTTTTAGTTACCAATAAATAAATAAAAATCAAATAGTGCACTGCTATCTAGAAATATGTAAAAAAGTCAGTTGAAGAGAAAATTCCCCAGAATGCATGTGCAAGGTACCACAGTCGTGCCAAGATGGACACAACACAGCCGTGCTGCCTACCACGGTCGTGGTGCATTGGTCTCATCAGATTTGAGTACAAAGTTAGTTAGTAGTTTAATTCTTTCAAAACGGTCGTGTGGCCTAGCATGCCCGTGCCACCAATAACCTGGTACGGCCATGCTACCCACGAAAACTTTGCTATCCAAGACTAGATACCATTTTCATTTTCCTTTTCTTACCTCTCTCATTCCTCTCGAACATTGGCTTGTTGGGTAAAAACCCTAATTTCAGCCAACTAGTGTTATATTTCTCAAACCCAAATTTCTCAAAGTAAAAGCACACTTAAAGTTCTTATTAGGTTTAAAACATCATAATTGAATTATCATCGTTGATTAGGTTTAAGAAATGATCAATCCAATTAATCATGTAATCATCTAGGTAAATTCTAGTTTACCAATTAAGCTCATATGAGGTCATCAAAATTCCCCCCCCCTTAAAATGTTTCGTCCCTGAAACATAAACATGCAAGAAAAGTACATTCAAGGTTTATGTTAAGCTTCTAAAATCTTACATGTCATTATATTCTTATATTTCATACTTGAATGCAATTTTCAACATTAAGTCCTTTAATTCTTTACTAAATCACAACATGTTTGAAATAGTTCTCAATGATAACAAACAAATTCTCTATGCTACAGTCAATCATAGGATAGAGAGATAAACAACCATTTCAATATTTTCATACTCTTGAGGTGTTACCTCAACATTGATAATCTGATCCAACTATCTCAATTTATATGGATCGATATGTACTATTGTTTTGTATTATCTTTAAGTCACAAAAGAGAGTTCACCATGTTGTTTTAAATTTTACTATTGTGCTACTCAAATAGCAAAATAGTCTTGAGTTGGAAGACTAAATCCAACAACAATTGTACAATACCACTCACGACATCCCCATTGGATCATGGATGCATAAGGTGAAGCATTACCATCACATTATGTACTATTCTCAAGTATAAACCCACACATAATTCAAGGTGTAACCATCGGGTTATAGCATACTAGGGTTTCAACAACAGTAACAGAGTACTCCATGATTGTATTAGTCATTCAAAGACTATTCATATCCTATTACCATCACTTATTTATATCAAAGCTAGGTATAACAAACTATACCTCATTAGGGTAACATATCAACACAATATGATTATCATTCCTTCTATTAATATGAGTGAATAGGTAAGACTACCTTATTAAGGGTAACCCTCCATTTGTTCCATCATCACTCAGCCTATATCAACATACCACAATTGTACCATACTAAGATGGATTACTGGTATTAATGACTACAACTATCAGACACCTTTAATTAACATATTGTTTACACATATACACTGAAATCATAAGTAGAATCAATTTACATACCTTAATATACCTTCAACAAATTATACTCTTAAAAACAAATTCGCATATTACCAAAAGATATTATTTTCTCATATCTCTCTCCTCATTCATTACTACTTACTTTTTGCTACTTATCCTTCACATTTTAATCATATACAATAAACATCCCTAACATTGAAACATTCAAGGTAAGAATAGATTATTCATCAATCTTGCTATCACAACAAGAATTTATTTCAAATTACAATTTGCTCATGTTGCACTTCTCCTTTTGTTCAAATCACACCTATTATATTTCAAATCTATTTCTTATCCTTTTCTCTAAATCATTTCAATATTGTTTATCTACCTTTTGAATTAGCTACTTTTAAACCATGGATTACTATCAGTGCTAGTTTACTTCTCATAGTGCTAATCTCATGATCTTATTTCATCATTCTTACTATCACAACAAGTGTAACATCCCTGACCTGGGTTATGAACTAACCCTAGGTGTTTGGCTTAAATATGTGATTATATGCTTGTGTTTATCTTTTGTAATGTAATTAAATCTTTTGAGGAACCTATATTTCTATTTCATCCCTTTTTGAACAATGTGGAAATATTGTTTTGTTAATTTTGGACTAAAGTGCAAATTACCCAATGAGAGGGGTTAACTGCAAATTGCACATGTTAAGATGTTCCTCTGATAATGAGACATAATAAAAATTAATATCATGTAGTGGTATGGATTCTCCAAGCTTGAACACCAAGATATAGCTTGTAGAGCAATCCTTGTGCTTTAAAACCTAGTTTTGGTGTAAAGTGCAATTTACCCAAAACATAGGGTGAAACATGTAAAATATACCCTCTAGAGTATCTATCATGTTTCTTGGCATCAATTAGAGCAAATAAAATAAGAGGGGAGCCTCATTTGAATGATCAAGTAAGAAAGATAACCTTAATATTTAAATAACCAAGTTTTAAGCAAAATGACCCTTTTATATATGCAACTTAGTAAGGTGTTTGGTTTCTTTACCTATTAAACTTGGGAAAATGAGGAGCTTTGTATAAGGAAAGAAGTAGGAAACGTGTCCAAGAAGTGGAGAAGGACTTGGGGGATATGTTTGAGAAATAAAAGAGATAAACTTCTTTTCCTTGAAAATATTATATATAGTAACTTTAACAACAAAGCAAGGGAACATTTCCCTTAGTTTCTTTTCTCATCTTCCTGCTTTGGCCAACTAAGGAGGAGATCAGGAGCAGAGGAAGGACGACCAAGTTGGTTTGGTAAGTTTGTACCACCATCTATCCCGAATTCATGGTGAAAACTCTAATACAAGGTTGGTTTAGTAGTTTTCCTTACATAACTCTTCTTTCTAGCCATCTTCTCCATCCAAATCTTGAAAGACAGACCTTGGAAAACCTTTGGAGCTTCATACACCATTAAAGATACGAAGCTTGGATCTCTATATCAGATATTAAGGCAGGTTTTATAACTCTAACCCTTAAACTTTGTTAAATGCATCCTGTTCTCCTAGTATAATTGCTTATTCTTCTTCTTTAGACACTTTGGTGTGTTCTTGTTAGCAATTCCGTGAAGAACAGCCCATGTTCTTGAGGTAAAAGATGATGACGTTAATTCCAAAGTTTATCCACAATCTTGCTTTAGCAAACGGTCTCCCACCTCTTGCACAAACGGTTTCCCGAACTGTTTGGGAGCAAACGGTTTCAAATCGTTTGAATGCAAACGGTTTCACAAACCGCATAGAAGCAAATGGTTTAAAACTGTTTGGATGAGTTGACCAGGCGTTGACCATTTGGAGTTCTGTTTTAAATATTGTGGACTAATCACCTACCAAAAACTATCATCTAATTCCAAGTAAATCACCAATTGAAGGCACATCAATCACCTAAACCCTAATCGGGTTATTTGTTGATTTCAATGATTGAATCAAGTTGAAGTTTGGGTTGAGTGGCCCAAACGGTTTCAACACCTTTTGGGGATCACCCAAACGGTCTCAAGACCGTTTGGTGATAACCCAAGACCATTTGGAGGTCTAGGGTTAAGTGGGGTTGACCAATTGAGGGTCCAATGATAACAAGTTGATAAACGATTAAGTGCTGATTTGGTGACCAAACCTAGGGTTCGACCCTTTAGTGAATAACTTGGTTTTTGATGACATAATGGACAAACGGTATCAAGACCGTTTGGAGGATGTCCAAATGATCCCAAGACCGTTTGGGGGTCACCCAAGACCGGCTGTAGGTCTAGGGTTGACTATGGTCAAGTGATTATAAATCTAAAGGTAACAAGTTGATGTGTAATTGATTAGTAACATAATGATAAAATCAATGAGCCAAACCTTAGTGAGTTGAGTTAGTTTTTGATGTTGACTTGAGAAAACGGTCTCAAGACCGTTTGTAGGTCATCCAAACAATCCCAAGACCGTTTGGGTCAGGTCATGACCAAAATGATTGATGGCTCCATGGATTCGAATCAATTAGACTCATGTTGAGGAGTGTTGAAGGGTAATCGATTTCAAACCCTAATTCAATTGATCCAAGCCCTAATTAGTGATCAATTGAGGGTCAATTGAGTGTCAAATCAGTAGAGGGTTGACCTAATTAACTCAATTGATAAGTGTCTAACACGTGCATGAACGATTGAGGGGTTCAACATTGGAAACCCTAACTCAATTGAAGTGGTTGAGACACTTTTTGGTCCATGCGGTTTTGAGGTGGTTTAGACCAAACGGTCTCAAGACCATTTGAGTCCAAACGGTCTCAAGACCGTTTGGGACCAAATGATCCCAAACCGTTTGGTGCTCATGCGGTTTCAAGAACGATGGTGTCCATGTGGTTTCAAAGTCAACTTGACCAAACTGTCTTCATGACCAAACGGTCTTGAGTGTACACTTTACAAAACGGTTTCAAAAGTCAAACTAGACCAAACGGTCAACACCACCAAATGGTTTCAAGGTCCATCCAAGACCATTTGGAGGGTTAGTGTGCAAGACCGTTTGAGGTCTAAAAAGGTTAAGAACGTTTGATACCTTAGTGGTCAAGATGGTTTAGTGGTTGACTAACCTAAACCTTATAGATATCCAAAGTGATTAAGAGACTAAGTAATTAGTGGATTAATGCATGTTATGACCAATGGTGAACATTACAAAAGTACCATTGATGGGATAGTGTGAGTAATACCCCTTGTTCAAGTAAACCCTAATGACCATAATGGTAATGACATAACTTATGTTGTCAAGGTTTATTTGACTTAGTATAATCAAGGGTGATGTAATCATCATCTCATAGAAAGAGGAGAGAGAAGACTCCCTATATGAATGAGAATCAAGTAATAACCTCCAATATGTATGAATGCATCTAATTAGGGTATGATCCTTCATAGTGAGATCATGGAAACCCTAATTATGATGGTTAATGAATCTTAACTTAATTTGAGGGCATTAATGGAAGTAATCCTCATACATGATGATGGTATGATTTTAATTCAT
Organism: Alisma plantago-aquatica; assembly: GCA_963693085.1. Taxonomy (NCBI): domain Eukaryota; kingdom Viridiplantae; phylum Streptophyta; class Magnoliopsida; order Alismatales; family Alismataceae; genus Alisma; species Alisma plantago-aquatica. The sequence continues at coordinate 1,444,914,637 of OY856409.1, read as the reverse complement.
TGTAATGTGAATAGTAAACCCTAATCTAGGGTAATGCAATGAAATATGAATGGTAAACCCTAATCTAGGGGAATGTCATGATATGAACAGTAAACCCTAATTTGGGTTATGCTTTTAAGCATGAAACTCTATACTTGAAATATGATATGAGAAATCATTATACCTTTGCAAGCAAAAAGGGTTGAATAACCCTATTTGATTTGAATAAGAAACCCTAACCCTAGAAACCAGTCGTGGTGATGTAACACGGTCGTGGTATATCTGTTGTAGCATGATCGTGTAAGATAGCACGGTTGTGGTGTTTTATATTTTAATTTGGAAAGAACTTGTATTGTGTTGATATAGATACAATGTGCATGTTATCAGTTGTGTTAACCAAGAATTGAGCATAGCCAGGTAAGGGCTATGATGTCATATTCATTGAAAGCACTTTATAGGCTTTGAAAGTAAAGCTAATGCTATGAGTATCACTAATGATAGGTTGTGTGAACCATGAGAAATATCTATAGTGCTACAATCAAGGTCATACTGATAAATGATTTGATGATAATATGTTACTTAGTAACAAGTGTTTTAATGATTTAAGGGTTTGAATACCCATATTTCTGAATCACAATGATGAGATGGTTAGGGATTGATATCCCAGTGTTAACAATATGTGACATAAACTTGATACAATGAGTACTTTTCTTTATAGCAATTGTTTTATTGGTTAATGTTTGAAAACATGTCTGATGCTAAAAGAATGACATAATGTACTTAAATAATCAAGTATAATGATATCATGTAGAGCCCTGACCATAGATCCATCATTGTCAGTAGTTAAATGATGGTGAAACAGGTTTTTCCTAAGGGAACTTCTGGAGAGCATACTTTTGAGTATGTGGGGGTTATGGACGCGAATATCCTTATGTCATAATGTAGGAATTGATGGGAGATGTACATTTAATCTCTCATTCCTTCACTATATGTTTATGTCGGGATGATGTATCACTAATCTCCCGGTGATGTTGTTAATACCGCATCGATGTGAGACAAACAAGAAATCCCTCAATGGCGAAGAGAATACAGCATGCCACTGTAACTCTAATAGCGAAGTTGCTAGAATACCCTGGAAAGCTATTATGGTAGAGACACACGATGGCATGCATGTTGTTCCTCATACTGACTGAGGAGGATGAGGTCATAGGAATCCGGCTCTTCTAATGACCTATGTATGGTACCGATTGTGATTTCATAATGGTCAGTTGGAGTATGAGAGGTGTAACTCATCTCCTCAGGGAATAAAAATGTATGTAAAATGTATTCATCCATGTAGCATATTTGCTTAGGTTGAACTATGAGAAACAATGATTGATGATACATTGTTTATAGTACTCTAGTTAAATAACTAGTATACATGTTCTTCATATTCCTTAGTGATATATGTCTTGTCATTCAATCAAGATATAATTGAAATGATTGCTTATGAAATATTGTTCTACTTAGTTCGTTCAATGTTTTACCTGTTGATAAATGTTTATAGTTCTACTGCTCTTTGTTATTCCATTATTGTAATAACAAAGCTTCTGGCGGAGAGTTATAACTCTTATTGAGACAATTATTCAATTGTCTCACCCCTGTGGGAATCAACTTTTTAGGAAGACGCCGAGGATGAAGGAATCCATCAGTGGGTGAGCAACAACAACAGCAGCAGTAGAAACATCAGGGACAACAGTGATCCTCAGGTGGAGACACTGTCTGTTGAGTCTTGTAGATAGAATGTCCTATGTGTCATCTTTGTACTCTCAGGTCCTAGGAATCAGTAGATGTTTAAAGTAGATCTGAGATTTTGGCTTAATGCCTCGAGATTTTGTATCTTGCCTTGTACAGTTAATACAGCAATTGATGTTTGTAACTCTAGAGATGTGACATTATAGAGATGTAATGATGAATCAGTTTATATATAACTCATCTTGTTTCTTTATGAAAGAGTTTTATCGTTTGTAGATCTCTTTACAAAAAGTTTAAAATGATTTTTAATAATTCCGTTGCTAGTTAATCGCTTCCGCATTTTTTGATCTTGTTTTCCGAGAAGTATCGTCACAACAAGAATTTATTTCAAATTACAATTCTCTCAAGTTGCACTTCTCCTTTTGTTCAAATCACACCTATTATATTTCAAATCTATTTCTTATCCTTTGCTCTAAATCATTTCAATATTTTTTATCTACCTTTTGAATTAGCTACCTTTAAACCATGGATTACTATCAGTGCTAGTTTACTTCTCATAGTGTTAATATCATGATCTTATTTCATAGGTCAAATCACTAGTGACCTCCCTTGAACTACTACAACTCTAAACATTCTAGGGTTTGGTCCTTATCAGTAGCATGACATTATTGTGATGTGACTTTGCTCATTTAAATTGAAATTCAAACTTTGGATATCATAAGTTACACTAAAGTCTTCCTTATCTTATCACTTGAATTTCCTTTCTCTTACTTGGCCATTCATATAGATTACATTCTCAATTTACCCTACTAGGGTTCCATCATCATATTGTGTGTCATTATTAGATTCACTAAATGTCTCTGCCAAGGTGGTTATGCATCATATATGATTCATTTTCTTATCACTTAATTCCCACATTGACCTCATTAAGGAAGATATGAAAGATAAGATGATTCTGAGACTTTGAATTCTTATCTTCAAACATTCCCTTAATACATTTCTCGTATGTAGGTTTAGTTGGTTATCAACAAGGATACATGACTCGTTAGCACTTGCTTGAATCTCCTAACCTCTTTCATTTATAATATATATTGCTCCATAATGTTTCAAACCCTTCCTTACTTTTCATAATCCTCTTAATATGTACTACTCTTCCACTTGTCATCTTAAACTTCTAATTGTTCTCTTATGATCATGTTGCTTATTCATGTATATGATCATGTATACCATGTTGAACATATTTCTTTTTATCCTTCTATACTAATGTGAAGTTGAAATTTTAAATCAAATGGCTCATGCATGGGTCAAACTTAGTTTCTCTTCCAATCAAGTTTTTCCTTCTTGAATATAGTCTACCTTTGTATGACTTACTCATTTGTTTAGCTACACTTTTTTTATTCTTTTAGAAACTAGTTTGTTGTTCTATAGAGACTTAGAATCTAAAGGTAGTAAGGATGAATGTACTAAACTTTATAATAAAGGTATACATTCCATGCTCTCAATTATATCATAACCCTCATTCCTTAATCAAACTCATCACTTCCAATATTTCTCTTTGATTTAAGAAAGTTTCTTGTCCTAGTGTTATGATTTACATGTTCATCTAATTCTCTTTACTTTAACTCTTCTAAAGAATCTTCACTTCTATGTACATATTGTATACTCAACTCTTATCTTCTATTTTTCCTTTGTTTTTTAGTACATAAAAGAATTATACTCGATTGTATGATCCATTTCTCATGATTGATTCTTACTATCTTGAACCTTACATACTTTTCACATATCTTTTCCATGTTTCATAGTTAGAGTTCATATAATATTGATCATTAAACTTAATCTGAACCTTATGTCGTATTCCTTTATTCCCAATTAAGGGTTTCTCATATGAGACCCCAAAGTTGGATCTCAGATATCAATTCTAACCGCTTCTTAGCTATTATAATCTTTCCCATAAATTGCAACATCTTAGTGTATGTACATTCTTATTATGATGTGGGTTCAATTTATCTAGAATCAACTCTTATTATATTTTCAATAGGAGTCATTAGATCCCAGTAACACATCCTTCCAGCCGGATCAGGCCAAACCGGCAGTCCTGAAGCCAAGAGCTACTCAAGATTAACCAACTCCTATTAACCTCATATATGTGGAAAGAATATCCACATAGGTAAACTCATTTAAACATAACTTCTGATCTACTTGATACAAAGAATATAAACAATAAGTGAATTACTTCATGATACACAACAATATAAGAGAAACATATGTATTGTACAAACTGATAATCTGAATTCATAGATATAAGAGCATTTCTATTGACCAATCAAAGAAGCAATATAAAGCAAGAGTTGTATCACATTCTATGTCTAATCTCGTACTTATTCATTACTTTTGGGTCTCCTAACCCTAAGATTTCTAGGGTTTCTCTCTAGCCTATCCTTCCTCTGCATACTGGGCCATGGCACCTAAAGAAGAATAGACAGAGTAGCTTGATACTCGTCAATCTAAGTATTCAGATACCGCGCAAGGGTATCCAAACACCCAGACTTCCCAGAGCTATCATCATAACATCTCCTATCTGCCACACTTATAACTTTGACTTTCTATCCTAATGGTCCCTGACAACTCAGCCTAAGCTCTGATACCAAGTTGTTACACCCAGATCTCACAATTTCCACTAATCATGAGATAAGGGCATAAATCGAGGATCAAGAGTAAAACAAAGATCACCCTTAACCCTTTTTTTCTTCTTCTTCTTCACTTTGTTTCTCACATGCAACCACATACACTAACATTACAAGGGAATCTAAATATTGATTTCTCTAATCTAATTTCAACAGTAAAAATGCAAATATAAACATTCATAATGTTTCTCATACTTTTATGCACATAAGAGCTACTAATTGGCATATATTTCTAAAAGAGGATTAATGTTATACATCATAATTTACAACTCTCTCTTATTTATTTACAAGGAGCTAGAGTGACAAGGACCGATGGAACTTAACTATTCTCAGACTTAACTCTTGTGGCAGATCTATTCTGATGCAAGGATATCTTCAATCGACACAATTATCTTATAAATTATGAGTAGAGGGTGAGCCTACTCGCTCAATGAATGAGTAAAACAATAATATAGTCTAAAGCACTGAATTAGACATTTATCTTTCTTTAATAACTAAAATAATAACAAGATAGTAGTTCATATTAAAAGACAAGGTATTCAGAAATTTACATATAGCATTGAAGCCTTCATCATTAGAAATAAACAAGTAGAGCAACATAATCCTCACTATTTTATTTCTGATCTTTCATTAACTTTAACTTGAAAGTTTAATAAATACAGGAATTATTGTACTGAGCAAATATAGAATAATACAATTAAATAACAGGTAATGCCAATATTACATTTAAAGAACAATTGTTATGAAATTGTACTCGAATCTTTCTTAACTCTTTTACTTATAAGAAACTCTTTAAACTTAGATTATCATATTTAACTTATGCCCTGATCATATGCAGTGTACTCTACATATGAAGACTCATACCAAACTACGATCTCACCATACAAGACTTAGTTGACACACCTGAGATGCTAAGCCTAGCAACGTCACTAGTCTACAATAGGAAAATGGTTCTTTGTCCTTGACACACCTGTGGGTCGTAAAACTAGACTCCTCCTCTAACCTGAGCACATAGGCAGAGAGTCAGGCTAGCTATTGGCTTTTCTAGTACTCTAGTGCCACCAGGATCTCTAGTTAATGTTGGACACTACATATTGTATTTTAAGGAGACTTTCACTAGGGCTTTGTCACCCATACCACCTATTAGTACATTCTGACCCCCGTATATTGGACACTGTCGGGGTTAGGTCATTTCTTCCCTACAGTGCAGACCTCTCATAGGAAATTTACGGTATTCATGTACCTATTACTACTATAACTTTGATTATATCTTTCTCTTATACTGATTTCTTTTAACTTTGTATCTTACTGACTACTCAGACTACTGAATAGAATTCACTTATAATATTGAACTGAATGCTAAACATATTATTTACCCTTTTTCTTAGGTTTTCTCCTTACTCGTGCACATATAGAATTTCTCATGTATTCAAACATATATCATGTCTACTAAACAAGTATTCTCATTCAACATTTCACACATGTATGCATGGCATCAATAACATCCCTATCTAGGGCATGTCATATTTCTCTACTCGCAATAACATAATAACTTACACATTTCATAACAAGTATTTGAATTAAAGAATCTAAATCTCATAAGAAAATCATACATGCATATAGGATAATATTCAACTGAAAATCCACAATATACCATGAATCATTTCAATCAGCCGTTTACTACTAAGTTAGATATGTATACTTCCAAAAGCATACTAGATTGGGTCACCATCCTTGATTACTTGTTATTCTGAGGACATGTATTGTGAAAACCAGAAACTCTATTTGTCCATATATCAAATCAAATATACCAAACATGTATAATTAAATACACTAGGCACATAAGTAAGATCATATAAGTATTAATCTGAATTTCAACTATAATGTTGTTCAAGCACCCAAATAACTTAAAATTATAGATCTTCAGAAGATTCTCAATAAACTTCTAAATTCTCTAATATTCAAGATACATGAATATTTATATTCATGTCATAGTATAAACATTTCCATATCATAGTTAGGACACGATTTGATGTAATTTATAAACTAAATTCAAAAACAATTCTTTTCATTTATTGTCATCTAGGGAGAAATTGAGAATTTCAACTAAAATCATCTAATTGAGTACAATTGACTAAAATATTCTTTTGCCCACTCGCCTAAGCTGTAGAAATAGCTTAAAAATGGATCCCACATCTAAAACTCTCAAATCCCTATCAAAACCCTAGCAAAGTGCCACTTTCTCCTTCCTTTCAAATCGAAAACCCTAGAGATGAAGATTAGGAGAGAAAGTGTGAGAAAAAGATGTGGTTTGATATGATTTCGAATCAAATCAGGGGAGAGACAGAATCTTGACATCTAAGAGAAGATTCACCAAGAAACTATATCAAAGGAAGATAAAATTACAAGATTTCATCATTTCTCAGACGGCAAAACCCTAGGTCAACATCTCCATCAAGCTCTCCTCTCTCTATATAATTTCATTTCTCTAGATTAAATCATGAATTATGAGAGCTCCTAGTGTGTTAGGTTGACCATATAGAGCAATTGAGATACTTGGTTCCATTGCGCATTAACCCCTCACTATACTTTCTCTTATTTCAGCTAAATTTTCTGTGATACAAATGTTACTATAATTTGTCTACTAAATAGCTAACAGATCCTCCAAAATTTATGAAAATTTGACATGTTGTTTATGATTGAGTTTCAAATCTCCAGTAAAGATTTTAGATCATTTTTAGTTACTAACAAATAAATGAAAATCAAATAGGGCACTACTATCTAGAAATCTACAAAACTATCGGTTGAAGACAAGATGGCCTAGAATGCTCGTGCAAGGTGCCACGGCTGTGCCAAGATGGACACAACACGGATGAGTTGCCTACCACGGCTGTGGTGCATTGGTCTCATCAGATTTGAGTACAAAATTGGTTAATAGTTCAATTCTTTCAAAACGACCGTGTGGCCTAGCATGCCCGTGCCACCAATGACCTAGCACAACCATGCTACCCATGACAACTGTGCTATCCAAGACTAGATATCATTTTCATTTTCCTTTGCTTACCTATCCCATTCCTATCCAACATTGGCTTGTTGGGTAAAAACCCTAATTTCATCTGACTAGGGTTATATTTCTCAAACCCAAATTTCTCAAAGTAAAAGCACACTTAAAGTTCTTATTAGGTTTAAAACATCATAATTGAATTACCATCATTAATTAGGTTTAAGCAATGCTCAATCCAATTAAGCATGTAATCATCCAACTAAAACCTACTTTACCAACTAAGCTCAGATGTGGTCATAACAATTCTCCCCCCCCCCCCCGTCAAAATGTTTCGTCCTGGAAACATAAACGTGCAAGAAAAGTACATTCAAGGTTTATTTTAAGCTTCTAAAATCTTACATATCATTATATTCTTGTATTTCATACTTGAATGCAGTTTTCGACATTAAGTCCTTTAATACTTTACTAAATCACATGTTTGAAATAGTTCTCAATGATAACAAACAAATTCTCTATGCCACAGTCAATCATAGGATAGAGAGATAAACAACCATTTCAATATTTTCATACTCATGAGGTGTTACCTCAAAATTGATAATCTGATCCAACTGTCTCAATTCATATGGCTCAATATGTACTATTGTTTTGTATTACCTTTAAGTCACAAAAGAGAGTTCACCATGTTGTTTTGAATTTTACTATTGTGCTACTCAAATAGCAAAACAGTCTTGAGTTGGAAGACTAAATCCAACAACAATTGTACAATACCACCCACGGCATCCCCATTGGATCATGGATTCATAAGGTGAAGCATTACCATCACATTCCATACTATTTTCAAGTATGAACCCACACATAATTCAAGGTGTAACCATCAGGTTATAGCATACTATTTCAACAACAGTAACATAATACTCCATGATTGTATTAGTCATTCAAGGACTATTCATACCCAATTACCATCACTTAGTTATATTAAAGTTAGGTATAACAAGATATACCTCATTAGGGTAACATATCAACACAATATGATTATCATTCCTTCTATTAATATGAGTGAATAGGTAAGACTACCTTATAAGGGTAACCCTCCATTTGTTCCATCATCATTCAGCCCATATCACCATACCACAATTGTACAATACTAAGATGGATTACTTGTATGAATGACTACAACTATCAGACACCTTTAATTAACATATTGTTTGCACATATACACTGAAATCATACATAGAACCAATTTACATACCTTCATGTACCTTCAACAAATTATACTTCTAAAAACAAATTCACATATCAGCAAAAGCTATTGTTTTCTCTTATCTCTCTCCTCATTCATTACTACTTACGTTTTGCTACTTATCCTTCTCATTTTAATCATATATAATAAACATCCCTAACATTGAAACATTCAAGATAAGAATAGATTATTCATCATTCTTACTATCACAACAAGAATTTATTTTGATTACACTTTGCTCATGTTGCACTTCTCCTTTTGTTCAAATCGCACCTATTATATTTCAAATCTATTTCTTATCCTTTGCTCTAAATAATTTCCATATTGTTTATCTACCTTTTGAATTAGCTACCTTTAAACCATGGATTACTATCAGTGTTAGTTTACTTCTCATAGTGCTAATTTCATGATCTTATTTTATAGAGGTGCTAGTATTCAAGGTCAAATCACTAGTGACCTCCCTTGAACTGCTACAACTGTAAACATTCTAGGGTTTGGTCCTTATTAGTAGCATGACGTTATTGTGATGTGACTTTGCTCATTTAATTTGAAATTCAAACTTTGGATCTCACAAGTTTCACTAAAGTCTTCCTTATCTTATCAGTTGAATTGCCTTTCTCTTACTTGGTCATTCATATAGATTACATTCTCATTTTACCATACTAGGGTTTCATCATCATATTGTGTGTCATTATTAGATTCACTAAATGTCTATGCCAGGGTGGTTATGCATCATATATGATTCATTTTCTTATCACTTCATTCCCACATTGATTTGATTAAGGAAGATATGAAAGATAAGATGATTCTGAGACTTTGAATTCTTATCTTCAAACATTCCCTTAATACATTTCTTGTATGTAGGTTTTTTGGTTATCAACAAGGATACAGGACTAGTTAGCACTTTCTTGAATCTCCTAACCTCTTTCTTTTATAATATATATTGCTGCATCATGTTTCAAACCCTTCCTTACTTTCTGTAATCCTCTTACTATATATTACTCTTCCAATTGTCATCTTTATTTTATAATTTTTCTCTTATGATGATGTTGCTTATTCATGTATATGATCATGTATACCATGTTGAACATATTTCTTTTTATCCTTCTATACTAATGTGAAGTTGAAATTTTAAATCAAATGGCTCATCCATGGGTCAAACTTAGTTTCTCTTTGAATCAAGTTTTTCCTTCCTGAATATAGTCTACCTTTGTATGACTTATTCATTTGTTTAGCTATACTTTTGTTCTTCTTTTCGAAACTAGTTTGTTGTTCTATAGAGACTTAGAATCTAAAGGTAGTAAGGACGAATGTATTAAACTTTATAATAAAGGTATACATTCCATTCTCTCAATTATATCATAACCCTCGTTCCTTAATCAAACTCATCACTTCCAATATATCTCTTTGATTCAACTAAGTTTCTTGTCTTGGTCGTATGATTTACATGTTCATCTAATTCTCTTTAATTTAACTCTTCTGAAGACTCTTCACGTTTATGTACTTATTGTATACTCAACTCTTTTCTTCTATTTTGCCTTTATTTTGGAGTACATAAAAGAATTATACTCAATTATATGATCCATTTCTCATGATTGATTCTTACTATCTTGAACCTTACATACTTTTCATATATCTTTTCCATATTTCATATTTAGAGTTCATATAATACTAATCATTAAACTTAATCTGAACCTTATGTCGTGTTCCTTTATTCCCAATTAAGGGTTTCTCATATGAGACCCCAAAGTTGGATCTCAGATATCAATTCTAACTGATTCTTAGCTATTATAATATTTCCCATATATTGCAACATCTTAGTGTATGTACATTCTCATTATGATGTGGGTATAGTTTATCTAGAATATACTCTTATTATATTTTCAATAAGAGTCATTAGATCCCAGTAACGCATCCTTCCAACTGGACCAGGTTGAACCTGCAGTCCTGAAGCCAAGAGGTACTCAAGATTAACCAACTCCTATTAATCTCAAACATGTGAAAAGAATATCCACATAGGTAAACTCATTTAAACATAACTTTTGGTCTACTTGATACAAAGAATATAAACAATAACGGAATTACTTCATGATACACAACAATATAAAAGAACCATATATATTCTACAAACTAATAATCTGAATTCATAGATATAAGGGCATTTCTATTGATCTCCAATCAAAGAAGCAATATAAATCAAGAGTTCTATCACATTCTATGTTGAATCTCTTACTTATTCTTTACTTTTGGGTCTCCTAACCCTAAGATTTTTATGGTTTCTCTCTAGCCTATCCTTCCTCTGCATACCTAGCCAAGGCACCCAGAGAAGAATAGACAGAGTAGCTTGATACTGGTCAATCTAAGTATTTAGATATTGGGCCAGGGTATCAAAACACCCAGACTTCCCAGATCTATTATCATAACATCTCCTATCTGCCACACTTATAACTCTGACTTTGTATCCTAATGGTCCCTAACAACTCATCCTAAGATCTGATACCAAGTTGTTACACCCAGATCTCACAATTTCCACTAATCATGAGATTAGGGCATAAATTGAGGATCAAGAGTAAAACAAAGATCATCCTAAACCCTTTTTTTTCTTCTTCTTCGCTTTGTTTCTCACATGAAACCACATACACTAACATTACAAGGGAATCTAAACATTGATTTCTCTAATCTGATTTCAATAGTAAAAATGCAAATATAAACATTCATAAGGTTTCTCTTACTTTTATGCACATACGACATGCTAATTGGCATATATTGCTAAAAGAGGATTAATGTTATACATCATCATTTACAACTCTCTCTTATTTATTTACAAGGACCTAGACTGACAAGGACTGACAAAACTTAACTATTCTCAGACTTAACTCTTGTGGTAGATCTACTCTGATGCAAGGATATCTTAAATCCACATGATTATCCTAAAAATTGTGAGTAGAGAGGTGAGCCTACTCGCTCAGTGAATGAGTAAAACAATAATATAGTCTAAAGCATTGAATTAGACATTTATCTTTCTTGAATAACTAAAATAGTAACAAGATAGTAGTTCATTTTAAAAGACTAGGTATTCATAAATTTACAGATTGCATTGAAGCCTTCGTCATTAGAAATAAATAAGTAGAGCAACATAATCCTCACTATTTTATTTCTGATCTTTCATTAACTTTAACTTGAAAGTTTAATAAATACAGGAATTATTGTACTGTGTAGATCTAGAATAATACTATTAAATAATAAGGAATGTCAATATTACATTTAGAGAACAGTTATTACGAAATTGTACTCGAATCTTTTTTAACTCTTTTACTTATAAGAAACTCTTTAAACTTATATTATATATATTTTAACTTATGTCCTGATCATATGTAGTGTACTCTACATATGAAGACTCATAGCGAACTACGATCTCATTGTACAAGACTTAGCTGACACACCCGGGATGCTAAGCCTGACGTCATTGGTCTGCCACATGAAAATGGCTCTTTGGCCTCAGCACACCTGTGGGCCGTAAAACTAGACTCCTCCTCTAACCTGAGCACATAGGAGGAGAGTCAAGCCACCTATTGGCTTTTCTGTACTCTAGTGCCACCACGATCTCTGGTTGATGTTGCACACTACATACTGTATTTTAATGAGACTTCCACTAGGGTTTCATCCCCGTACCACCTATTAGTACGTTCCGACCCCCGTATAGTGGACATTGCCAGGGTTAGGTTGTTTCTTCCCTATGACGCATACCTCTCATAGGGAATCTACGGTATTCAGGGAACCTATTACTACTATAACTTTGATTATATCTTTCTCTTAGACTAATTTCTTTTAACTCTGTATCTTACTGACTACTCAAACTACTGAACTGAATTCACTGATAATATTGAACTAAATGCTAATCATATTGTTTACCCTTTTTCTTAGGGTTTCTCCTTACTCGTGCACATATAGTATTTCTCGTGTATTTAAACATATATCATGTCTACTAAACAAGTATTCACATTCAACATTTCATACATATATGCATGGCATCAAATACATCCCTATCTAGGGCATGTCATATTTCTCTACTCGCAATAGCATAATAACTTACACATTTCATAACAAGTATTCGAATTAGAGAATATGAATCTCATTATAAAAGCATACATGCATATAGGATAATATTCATCTAAAAATCCACAATATAACATGAATCATTTCAATCGTCCATTTACTACTAAGTTAGATATGTATACTTCCAAAAGCATACTAGATTGGGTCTCCATCGTTGATTACTTGCTTTTCCGAGGACATGTATTGTGAAAAATAGAAACTCTATTTGTCCATATATCAAATCTAAGATATCAAACATGTATAATTAAATACACCAGACACATAAGTAAGATCATATAAGCATTAATCTGAATTTCAACTATAATGTTGTTCAAGCACCTGAATAACTTGAAAATTTAGATCTACAGAAGATTTCAATAAACTTCTAAGTTCTCTAATATTCAAGATACATGGATATTTATATCCATGTCATATTATAAACGTTTCCATATCATAGTTAGGACATGGTTTGAAGTAATCTATAAACTGAATTCAAAACAATTCTTTTCATTTATCGTCTAGGATGAAATTGAGAATATCAACTAAAATCATCTAATTGAGTACAATTAACTGAAATATTCTTTCACCCACTCACCTAATCTATGGAAACAACTTAAAAACATATCCCACATCTAAAAATCTCGAATCCCTATCAAAACCCTAGCAAAGCGCCACTTTCTCCTTCCTTTCAACTCGGAAACCCTAGAGATGAAGATTAGGAGAGAGTGTGAGAAAAGGAGGTGGTTTGATATGATTTCGAATCAAACTAGGGGAGAGACGAAATCTTGACATCTGAGAGAAGATTAACCAAGAAACTATATCCAAGGAATCCAAACTTACAAGATTTCATCATTCCTCAGGCGGCAAAACCCTAGGTCAACATCTCCATCAAGCTCTCCTCTCAAAACCTTAGCTCTCCTCTCTCTATAGAATTTTGTTTCTCTAGATTGAATCACGAATTATGATATCTCCTAGTGTGTTAGGTTGACCATATAGAGCAGTTGATCTGCTTGGGTCAATTGCACATTGACCCCTCACTATACTTTCTCTTATTTCAGTTGAATTTTCTATCATACAAATGTTATTGTAATTCATCTACTAAATAGCTGAAAGATCCTCCAAAATTTATGAAATTTTTACATGTTGTTTATGATTGAGTTTCAGATCTCCAATAAAAATTTCAAATCATAAATAAATAAAAACAAAATAGTGCACTGCTATTCAAAAATCTACATAACAGTTAGTTGAAGAGAAAATGCCCCAGAATGTCCGTGCAAGATGCCACGGCCATGCCAAGATGGACACAACACATCCATGCTTCCTACCATAGCCATGGTGCATTGGTATCATTGAGTACAAAGTTGGTTAATAGTTCAATTATTTCAAAACGGCCATGTGGCCTTGTTACGACCCCGCCTCCCAGTAATCCCCAATTAAGGGAGACCGAAAGGACAGAGCCGTTAACCAATAACTCAGATCAAAGGTTCAACAATTAACCAAGAACAATTATTAAATTTTAACAGACTATACAAAAAAGTTGTAAGAAAATAAAGTTTTGCTTACCTTTTTGAAAACTTGGATCTCTAAACTTCTATCCACTTAAGGATTCTACTCTAACTAAACATGTTTGTATTTTACTTCATGCATTTCACAATATGATGATTTACTGTTTGTCCTTTTGGCTTGTTCCTAAAACGCCGACAAACAAAACGTCGATCAGTCGAAGCTGGTATGTGGGGGAAACAATAAACGTGCAACTATGATAACAATGTAATCATTCAATTAATCATTTAACAATCAAGATTACTTTTTAAATATAACTCTGCGATCCATGAGTACCCTATCCTCTGTGCTATCCCTATAGTGGACCTGGATACTACCTTCCTTATGGTAGATCCCCATTAAACCCCTCATGGTCCCACCTATAGGTGAACCAGTTTCTAGGGTTGAGTCACATGGCACTACTCATAAGTAGCCCACTCCTTAACTCATGGCAGGCTAATGAGTCTCATGGCACTACACGTAGGTAGCCCAATTTCTAACTCTCGATAACCTAGACCTTGCTCTAGGATTACCCCATTTTTCAGCCTTTTCAAAGCAATAGAGGTGGACCCGGATCTAGTCAGTTATATACGCACATTTATAATGATAATCATAGTCACTTTATAGTTGTGTGAAATAAATAGACATCCAACAGTTATTTTCAAGCAACCGATTAAAACTTCGGGAATCGCCATGAAACTAGAGCGATTATTCATAAGCGTAACCACATACCTGATTTGATGATTTCACAAGCATTAAGTAAACCCAACCAAGAATGAAATCCAAGCAAGAAATTCAATCATCAGATAATTCCTGAAAAGAATATGCACTCTATTTATTACACACTTTATCAAGAATCTACTTTATTGACTTGGATTCACTTTCTAGGGTTTTTGTATCCATTTTAGAGTTTCATTAATCTTCATTAGGGTTTCTTAGATCCATTCCTCAAACTTTATCCCTTTTAGGTCAACAAAACCTAAAACACTCTTTTCCATTTATATGAACCTTAATTGCCCAACTATCCATTTAAATAGTCTTTTATACCCAAATTGACTTAGGATCATCATATCCTTATTTATTCATGGATTTGAACAATTAAACTAATTAAAAGACATATTCTCCTAGATTAGGGTTTTCAAGCTCATTAATGCATAATCATGCACAGAACCCTAAATTAAGCCAATTATATAAAAAGATCATCTTTTTAGATCCTATTTTCACTTTTATTAACAACAGGATAATATCAGCTTGAATTATCCAAATAACGTCATTAAGTCCATCTATCATCAAATCTAAGAGTTTTTCTTTAATTAAATCATTAAAGATGTTAACTTTATGTCCTTTTCAAATTTCAAGCATATTTACGCACATAAACTCTAAATTAGACTAATCATGTGCAAAGCTCTTCCTTTTTGAATATAATGTACCTTTTTACATTTAACAGGTTAACATCAACTCTAATGATCCATTAAACCCTATTAAACACTTTATTCATTTCAAAATAGGGTTTCTTAATCTTGAATTAATTAAAGATAATAATTTACACTACATCTCGAACTATGATCAGATTCAGGCTATAAAACTATTTTTATTGGATTCCTCTCGTTCTCTTGATCAAAATTCATATATAACTTGTTTTAATTCGAGTTCCCTAGAATTAGTTACGATTTTAACAAAGAAATGTACCTCTCGGTCAATCAGATGGCGCCACGTCATCCATTTCCATGCAACACGGCTTGCTTGGAAACATAACGGATTGACCGTTGTGCCCCCCACTTAAGTTCCTTCTTGTTCAGCCCGGAAAGGGGCATTTCTATCCAATCATCATTTGGTCATCTTCTACCTTCAGCAGGTGCGACGCAGACGCTCGAGGCATCCTTCTGCAGCCCATGTACAGGCTCTCTCCCTCTCCATGGGCCGCGATGGCTGCCACCAACTTCTCCCTTGGCTTCGTTGCCCTCTGCTGCCCTTGGGGCGCCATTCAGATTACATCTAGTGCGGCTGGTTTCGGATGGGGAAGAGCCACAACCAACTGCTGCGTTGCAGCCGTGCGGCTGCTGCTGCAGATGATCGTGGGTGGTAGGAGGCTGGGAAGGATAGCCGTCCTTCTGGGGTTGGTCGTGGATGCTCCCTGCTTCAAACCAAACCATAAATACCCCTCGTTGCTCCAAGGATAGAACCTTACCCACAAGGCTAGGGTTTTGACAAAGAAGATGGAGAAGAGAGATATAGTTGCGTGGAAATCCTCTGGATTCACCCCCAGGTGTTACCCCTTATATAGGGAAAGTCAACGAAGCCCTAGGATGACTTTCCTTAAAGAAACGAAGTCCCTCTTCTAATATGAATCGTTTTCCTTCAAAGAGAAGCAATTCTTCTCTCTCTTCTTTATCCTTGGTTTTTCTCTATTATATGGATATTAGGAATTCGAAATTTCCCTTCTCTTATTCACTTTATGTTTGCTTTTTAATTCTTTGGCACAAATTTCTATCTTCTTATAATATAAATCACTTCCTTTTTCATACTGCCACCAAAATCATTAATAATGTATCATATTATCTTTTATTTTGTAAATTTTGGTATTTTCTCTTTCTTTCCTCTTTATTGGGACTCCTTGGATCCCAACACACTCCATTATTTCGAAATTCTTTTTATTGGATACCTATTATCCTTCTAGATGCATCTTTATGCATTATTTCACATTATCTTGTTTATTTCTAATTAAAATATCTCTTTTTGAGAATTTCTCTTTATTTCTCTTTTATTTTCCTCATTGGCATTCCTTTTAATATTAGCAACCTCATGGATACGAAATTTTACCAAGAAATCTCATTTATGCCTCTTTCCACTCATTTTCCACATTTCATCATTATTTTCAATTTATTTCTTAATAAAGAAATACTTAATTAAACCTTTCTTTTCTTATTGCCTTCTCTATGCAACTTTGGACTCCTTGGAACCCAAGGAACCCAAGAGGCATGAAATCCATCCCTAGATTACATCTCTTTGCCTTCTAGAGGTTTCTACCTCTTCCTTTTCTCAAATATTCAATTATTCAATTACTAATTGAATTTTTTTGTTATTTGGGCCTAATAGACAATAAAGCCCACAACACAGACATCAAGGCTATTGTAAACAAAATCCATGTATTCAAAAAAAAATTATACCATTCTTTGTTCAATTATCTTTAATATGAGAAATTACATTTCTCACCAGATGAACCCAAAAATTGGGGTTGTAACAGGCCTAGCATGCCCGTGCCACCAATGACCTAGCATGACCATGCTACCCATGACAATTTTGCTATCCAAGACTAGATATCATTTTCATTTTCCTTTGCTTACCTCTCTCATTCCTCTCCAACATTAGCTTGTTGGGTAAAAACCCTAATTTCAGCCGACTAGGGTTATATTTCTCAAACCCAAATTTCTCAAAGTAAAAGCACACTTAAAGTTCTTATTAGGTTTAAAACATCATAATTGAATTATCATCATTGATTAGGTTTAAGCAATGATCAATACAATTAAGCATGTAATCATCTAGGTAAACCCTAGTTTACCAATTAAGCTCAGATGCGGTCATAACAATCATAGTTGGGAGTGATCTACATGGCCATGTGGGGAGTATCAATTCTGGAAATGAGAGACTTCATTGGTGGTTTTGGATATGGTAGTAGAAACATATAATGAGAGAGGATATTAGATTTTGCAGTTGCATATGATATGATTTTGACAAACACTCATTTCAAGAAAAGATAATCTCATAAAATTACTTTCACATGTGGGTACAATTGTAGCCAAATTGATCACCTCCTTATGATGTGGGTTGATTGTAAACTATGCAAGGATTATAAAGTGATTCCTAGAAAAGAACTCATGACCAAACATAGGTAGGTGGTTTTAGATATTGACAGGAAGATCAATAAAGGAAAGCATAACTAGAATCCAACATAGTAGGATAAAGTGGTGGAATCTTAAAGGATAATAGAAATTGACTTTTCATGAAAAACTCATCAAGGAGGAAATTTGTATCTTGGAGTATGATGTTAACACTATGTGGCATAACATGAGTTCCTTCAAGATTTTTTTTGGCAAAGAGGTTTTGTGGGAGTCCAAAGGTTGTGGGCCTCCACAGAAAGAGACATGGTGGTGGAATGATGAAGTATAAAATGATATTAAATTGAAAAGGAATATCTATAGGAGTTTGTTCAAATCTTAAGATGATGTCACATTCTCGAGATACAAGCAAGCCAAGAAAAAAGATAAAATAGTTGTTCAGGAGGCGATGTATATATACTTTGATGATATTTATAAGAAGATATACACAAGAGAAGGGGAAATATATATATATATATATATATATATATATATATCAAATGGCTCATATTAGAGAAAGGAAAGTAAGAGACTTGATTCAAGTAAAATGTATCAACAATGAAGATGGTAGATGTTAGTGAAGGACAAATATATCAAGATAAATAGATAAATTACTTCCATAACCTTTTGAATGGATATATTGTATTTAATGTTAGAGACTTGAGTGGCATGCATACATGAGATATCACATGACAAGTTTCACGATTTGAGGTCAAGAATGCCTTCAAAAGGATGAAAATGAGAAAGGCATGCAGACTAGATAATATTCCCATTGATGTATGAAAATGTATGAGGGATAAAGCAGTTATGTGTTAAAAATTCTTTTCACAAGATCATGAAGACAAAGAAGATGTTAGATGAGTGGATAGTCCCCATCTACAAAAACAAAGGTGGTGTTCAAGGCTGCACAAACTATAGAGGTATCAAGTTGATGAGTCACACAATGAAGCTTTGGGAGAGGATTATTGAGCAATGGCTAAGATATAGAATACAAATATCATAAAACTAATTTAGTTTCATGTCTGGAAGATTAATAAGAGATGCTATTTTTTTAATAAAGAGGCTTATGGAGAAGTGAGACATATCAAAAGAGACTCATATGGTTTTTATTGATTTGGAAAAGGCTTATGGTCAAGTACCCAGGGAAGCGTTGTGGGCTGATTTGAAGAAAAAGGGTGTTCTAATCTGGTATTTTGACTTGATTAAAGACATGTATAATAACTCTACTGCAAGTGTGAAGACTCCTAGAGGAGAGACACCAAATTTTGCTATCACAGTTGGGGTACACCAAGGATCAACACTCAACCCATATCTATTAGTTCTTGTTATGTATGGGTTGAAAAAGAATGTTCCAGATGATATTCATTGGTGTATGCTATTTGTTGATGATATTGTACTGATTGATGACACGAAAGATGGATCGAATGATAAAGTTGAACTTTGGAGAAAGGCATTGGAATCAAATGGTTTGATGATTAATAGGAGCAAAATTGAGTATGTGTGTTGCAATTTCAACCAATCTCACAATGTGAATGGTGGATCCAAGTTGGATTGAGTAGATGTACCAAAATGTGAAAAATGTTGTTACTTGGGTTCTATTATTCAAATAGATGTGGATGTCAAAATTGGCATTTGTCATAGGATCACTACAAGATGGTTGAAATGGAGGAGTGTAATTGGAGTATTATGTGATCCAAAGATCCATCTAAGATAAAAGAAAAGTTTTATAGAATATCTATACGGACAATCATGCTCTATGGGAGTGAATCTTAGGTAGTGAAAAAACAAGGTCTCAACAAGATGAACATGGCTGGAATGTGTATGCTGAGATGGATGTGTGGGAAGATAAGAAAATATCGCTTTGAAAAATTACTACATCAGGGATAAAGTGGGGGTGGCGAATATTGTGGATAAGTTGCGCAAGAACCGACTCATAAGGTATGTACATGTGCAACACATGTCGACTAATGCGCCTATACAAAGTAGTTCTATCGAGTCAATCACCATTAATTACTTCTATCCACTTAAGGATTCTACTCTAACTAATCCTCCTTGTATTTTACTTCATGTATTTCATAATATGACGATTTACTGTTTGTCCTTTTGGCTTGTTCCTAAAATGCCGACAAACAAAACATCGGTCAGCCGAAGCTGGTATGTGGGGGAAACAATAAACGTGCAACTATGATAATAGCGTAATCATTCAATTAATCATTTAACAATCAAGATTACATTTTAAATATATCTCCGCGTTCCTTGAGTACCCTATCCTCTGTGCTATCCCTGCAGTGGACCAGGATACTACCTTCCTTATGGTAGATCCCCATTAAACCCCTCATGGTCCCACCTATAGGTGAACAAGTTTCTAGGGTTGAGTCACATGACACTACTCGTAAGTAGCCCACTTCTTAACTCATGGCAGGCTAATGAGTCTCATGGCACTACACGTAGGTAGGCCAGTTTCTAACTCTCGGTAACCTAGACCTTGCTCTAGGATTACCCCCTTTTTTAGCCTTTTTCAAAGCAATAGAGGTGGACCTATATCTAGCCAGTTATATATGCACATTTATAATGATAATCATAGTCACTTTATAGTTGCGTGAAATAAATAGACATCCAACAGTTATTTTCAAGCAATCGATTAAAACTTCAGGAATTGTTGTGAAACTAGAGTGATTATTCATAAGTATAACCACATACCTGATTTGATGATTTCACAAGCATTAAGTAAACCAACCAAGAATGAAATCCAAGCAAGCAATTCAATCATCAGATAATTCCTGAAAAGAATTTGCACTCTATTTATTACACACACTACTACAGAACCTACCTTTAGTGTCGGTTATTTAAAGCCTTTAGTGTCGGTTTATAAGCGACATCTATGTGGGCGACACTAAAAGTCCAACCATTGGTTGTCGGTTCCATAACCGACACCCAAACTCTTCGCGCGCCACCGAAAACGCGCCATCATGGGACTATAGTCATCGGTTATTAGGTAAGAACCCTTCGCGCCACAGAAAGGGCGCCATGTTGGGCACCATCCGTGTCGGTTATCTACAAATAACCGACAACCAAGCACTTTGCGCCACACGAAATAGATGTCGGTTATTTGTAAAAAACTGACACTATAACATTATGTGTCGATTATTTACAAATAACCGACGACTATTTATTTTTTTGTCAGTCTGCAGACCTGTTGTGGCTGGTTGCAGGATGAGAAACCTATTCAGTTCAGTTATGAACTGCAGGTTTTACGACATCCATTGATATCAGCCGACAACAGGCCGCAAACCTGCAAAATTAACAATAAAAAAGTAGCACATGCATATAGCAATGCAACCTGCAATTCCATTTTATTTTCACACATTTATAAACATTCACAATGCTAGCAATCTGTAGTTCCATTGATTCACATTCACACATGTAGACTTCATATAGCAACCAACACTTTCATTCATTTTCATTCAAACACATGTAGAAACATTCAGACATGTAGAAACATTCACACATATATTATAATTCAGAAATTCATTTACAAAGTATCATTGTTTAGTCATTATTCGCTATCAGGATCCCAATTATATTTTAAAGCCCCCACTAATTGTATGGATGTTGCCTATTATTCTACTACTTCATTTAATTCTCCCATCGTATAGGGCTCATGTACATCTGGTAAGTCCTTTCCTGTATTGGGCTCCATTTTAAACACCTGTAAAGAGAATGTTGTATATATATAATTAATGAGCTATAAATAAGATTGATATATTTCATATTATCTCTTGTCGGCTATATAATACCTCAGCAATACAATCGATGTCCATTGTGGCATTTTTGACAAGTATGTGCATATATCGCATGACATAGTATCCACATGCCCATCCGTTGTCTTGTGTAGCACACTATAAATTCAAACATACAAAATATTAAAAAATACAACTAATTAAGCATTGTTCACATAAATAATATATACATATATTGCAGTAGGGAACTTACATTCATGTTCTTCCAAATTATTTGCTGGTTCTTTTTCATGGGGACCTTTCCTCCAGTCTTTTTGTACTCCTCAAAACCCCTACATGTTAATGTAACATAGAACATTGCAATTAAATAGTAATGTAATAACATATGTTAACGGATATGGAAAATGAAATATTTCTCACCGAAATATTGCCATTTTCATTTTGTGTCCAAATCTTGTATTCAATTTACACACCTTAGGATCTAGATAATACACAGTGAACGTCTCGGGGGAAATAACCAATAACTCCCAATGCTTACCACTAGAGGAAAAAAAGTTAAAAATTAATAACTCAAAATCCACAATAAAATGTAATTTTCTTAAGTCCAAACTATAATAAGCAAAGTAAACTTACTTTACATTGAATGGAGCCATTATCACCGTCTTCTTATTTACAGCAAAAACTGAAAAAGCCTCACAGCAGTATTGTTGAACTGATGTAGGGTCTTTAGCTACTAGACTAATCAAGGATGGAATCAAAAACCCTACATGTTCGAATCCAAAATCTGCACATATGTTGTCTAAGTAGCTGAAAAATATGTATTAATAACGCATGCATTAATAAATAAGAAACCAGATCATACACAAGATATATGGATGTATAAAGAATATCTCACCTTATCCATAGCTCTATCACAGATGTATTTAGCCAATCATATCAAAACATCTCCAAAATATCTTGTATAAATATTTTTGTTTCGTATGACTGACCTGTAGAATCTGAATCAGAAGAAACAGTTATAGGGGAGTTTATATCATGTTCCCCTAACCATACTGCCATACCCCTACAGTTAGGACCTAACGGGACATGTAGGTCATGTGGAACCCAACTAGGTAATGCAGGAGGTGGAAGTGGAGGCCTAGATGTTGTGGATGTCTTCTTTTTAACCTGTATATATATATAATAATTTCATATCAACTGCCAGCATATACAAACACTAACAATTGAATGTAATGTAAATTTACCACACCTTTTCAGTAAATAAGACATACGCTTTTTCCCACAATATCACTCCGCCTACTGCATCACCAAGCGTTTCACAATCTGGGTGGGCATATGGCAGTTGAAGTTCCTCAAATTGGGGGAATACATGTATCGGGCTCACCCGAATACAACCATCTGGTACTGGAGACCCGTGACACATATCCCCTGGTAGGGATGGGTAAGCCGACGCCTCTGCCACGACATATTCTTTACTTTTAAGATGGCATGGCTTCAACCCCTACAAATTTTTGTGTAAAGAATGTTATATACATATATACATATCATCTTTTTTGAAACGACTACACTGTCATATATACGTATCATCTTGAATTAAAAAATTAGTTACTATGTCATAAAAATACTTACAGTGGATGTGCTAGGTGGTGGGTCTACAGGATTACTCCCAACCTCTGCAGTAGGAGTAGGAGTAGAGGCTGCAGTAGGTATTGTCTAGTAAGTGGCAGTCTGAGATGCCTGCCACTTTTGCATTGCTTCTTCGAGTTTCCTGTCAAATAGCTTATCCACCTATACAGACATCATGGCTATCCCAGCTATCCAGACATCATGGTGAGGCAGAGGTGTGCTACCTATGGTAGAGGACTCCTGAGTAGCAGCAGACTGAGCAGCAGCAGCCTCAGCCTGTAGTCTTTGGCGAACGCCTGCATATCCTCTTGGACCCATTGTGTGGTCGTGCACATTCATCACACGCCTTGATCTTTGTGCATCACTGAGGGCCTAGTTAGTATGCACATTAATGATTTGGTTAGTAACACTAAATGTTAATCTTGAATAAGTGAAAACAACATATATTAATTAATGAGATTGAGACTGACGCCTAATACCTTGAATTCATCAGTTTGTCTTGAAGCGACAAACGCATCCCATTCTTCTTTGTCCAGGAAGTTCCACTGTTCAGTGGTTGTCTTCTTCCTCTTGTCGGCTTCTTTTATGTATTCTCTGGTGAGATTTGTCCTATAGTTCCTTAGGACTCTCCCACAGCATTGCATCACGCATTTACGATGCAGCGTTTCATCCAATTCAAATATACTCTGCAAAATAGAATTGCTATTAACTAGTATCCAAAAATTTAGTCATCTACAAAATAGAATTGCAAATTAATAATAACTCACGCATAAATCCCTCCATATTAAATCTTTCTTCTCCTTAGAAACATTATGCCAAGAATCTAAGCGACAACCGCAATGGCTACGAGTAACATATCCAAGATATGAAATAAATGAATTGTGATTCACACCACATGCATTTTCTGCATTATCGAAATCTACAACAAGTTTGGGTCCATTGCCCTTTTGCGCAATTAACTTCTTCATCATAGTGATGCCCCTTCTCTTGTCAACTTTTTGGTGTTGTTGATCAAGTGCCTCAAGTGCTGCACATGGTACCTGTGCATCATCAACCTAAAATTTGACAAAATAATTCACATTTACAAGATATAACTATAAATGGACATATAGATATAAATATATGATATATTTTTAAAACCTACATTGTGAGGCGGCGCATTGATGTCCTCACCCTCACGGTAGTCATCAAGACGGTCATCAGGAGAATGGTCAGTCATCTGCAAATTCACATTCAAATTGTAAAGTTCACATTGTAAAGTAGTAATTCAAAGTGTAAAGCTCACATTGTAAAGTAATTCAAATTGTAAAGTTCACATTGTAAAGTAATTCAAATTCTAAAGCTCACATTGTAAAGTTCACATTCACATTGTAAAGTAATTCACATTATAAATTATGCTCACATTATAATTTAAGAAAATTTTGGCAGCATTTGGACGGGTTTTTAGGCCAACAAATAATGTGTTGTCATTCTTATACCTAAAATCCTAGTTCTTCAAGTTAGGGTGATTATTGATGTCTTTAAAAGCATGATTGGCAATTTAGGGAAAAGTTCATCATTTACATTCCAAGCATGTCACATGTGTTTATTTATGTATTGATTTTGATATTATTTAATCATCTACTGATTTAACTTTAGTTAATTATCAACTGTTTAACTTTAGTTATCAACTGATTTGTGTTTATTTATGTATTGATTTTGATACTATTTAATCATCTACTTCTTTAACTTTAGTTATCAACTGTTTCACTTTAATTATCAACTGATTTGATTATATTATATTTATTCATCTACTATTTGTATTCATTTATGTACTGATTTGAGAATTGATTAATCATCACTGATTTATAATTTTATATTAGTTAATCAACTGATTTGTATTTATTCATCTACTTATTTGTATTTATTCATGTACTGTTTTTTATTTAGCTATTTACTCATTTGAATTTATTTATACTGCTTCTGAAATTATGTAAGAATCTACTGATGTAACTTTATTTATGAACTGATTCATATTTACTTTTCCACTTATATATTTATTCATCTACTTATTTGTTTTTATTTATTACTATTTTTATTTAGTTATCTATTGATTAGTGTTTATTTATGTAATAATTTTGATATCATTTAATCATCTACTGATTTAACTCTATTACTGTATTTATTGTATTTTATTCATCTACTATTTGTATTTATTTATGTGCTGATTTAGGAATTATGTAATCATCTACTGATTTATATTAGTTTACCAATTGATTTGTATTTAATGTATTTATTCATCTACTAGTAATGAAAATGGTTGTCTTTCTTTCTAGTGATATAAGAATATCAAACACATATACACGAAAATGCTACTATAGTTTCATCTGTTGTGTAGCCTACAACAAGGTATTCAACTTTAACATTGGATAACCATTATAGTTTCATTGACATTTTAAAGAACAATGGCAATGAATAATGCAAATGTAAAGATAGAAAAACTTGAGTTGAGTCTATTAGACAGGCAATATTAACCTAGGGGATGAGGAAGAAGGAAGAAGCCGGCGTACCTTGAGGTGAAGCTGACAGTGCCGGAGCAGAGGAGAGCAGCTGGAGGTGACGACGGCGAGAAGAGGAGGACCAGAAAGGATGGAACCAGCGGCGACGACGGTGAGAAGAGGAGGACTAGCAAGGATGGAACTGGCAGCGACGGCGACGACGGTGAGCGGCGGTGAGGGCGTCGACGAGAACAGCAACCGGCGGCAACGGCGATGACGGCGAGCGGCGTGCGACAGACGAACGGCGGCGCGGGGAGGAACCGACAACAACGGCGGGGGAAATCGCCAGACCCTAGCACACGGCAATGAAACAGAGACAATGGGGAAAAGTTCTGTTCGCACGGCTATTAAGTTGACAATATGTGTCGGTTATTTAACAAAACCGACAACTAAACTAACAGTGTCGGCTCTTTGAAGAAAACCGACAACTATACTACATAATATTCGTCGGTTCATAAATTAAAGACAACTGACAACTATTCCTGTCTCGCGCATACCCTTTAGTCGTCGGTTATTTATTAAAGAACCGACAACATATGTCAAATTTTGGAGCCAATTTTTTCGCTGGAATTTTGGGTTTGGCGGTTGAGTTTAGGTGTCGGTTGTTTATTAAATAACCGACAATTATTGAAAGCGGTACCCGTGTCTGGTCGACCTTCACTTATTGGATGTCGATTTATGTGAAAAACTGACACATTAGGTTTTATGTGTCGGTTTTTGTATACAACCGACACCTTGAAAACCGACTTTATAAGCCATTTCTGTAGTAGTGACACTTTATCAAGAATCTACTTTATTGACTTAGATTCACTTTCTAGGGTTTTTGTATCCATTTTAGAGTTTCATTAATCTTCATTAGGGTTTCTTAGATCCATTCCTCAAACTTTATCCCTTTTAGGTCAACAAACCCTAAAACACTCTTTTCCATTTATATGAACCTTAATTGCTCAACTATCCATTTTAATAGTCTTTTATACCCAAATTGACTTAGGATCATCATATCCCTATTTATTCATGGATTTGAACAATTAAACTAATTAAAAGACATATTCTCCTAAATTAGGGTTTTCAAGCTCATTAATGCATAATCATGTACGAAACCCTAAATTAAGCCAATTATATAAAAAGATCATCTTTTTAGATCCTATTTTCACTTTTATTAACAACAGGATAATATTAGCTTAAATTATCCAAATAACGTCATTAAGTCCATCTATCATCAAATCTAAGAGTTTTTCTTTAATTGAATCATTAAAGATGATAACTTTATGTCCTTTTCAAATTTCAAGCATATTTACGCACATAAACTCTAAATTAGACTAATCATTTGCAAAGCTCTTCCTTTTTGAATATAATGTACCTTTTTACATTTAACAAGTTAACATCAACTCTAATGATCCATTAAACCCTATTAAACACTTTATTCATTTCAAAATAGGGTTTCTTAATATTTAATTCATTAAAGATAATAAAAACACTACATCTCAAACTATGATCAGATTCAGGCTATAAAACTATTTTTATTGGATTCCTCTCATTCTCATGATCAAAATTCATATATAACTTGTTTTAATCCGAGTTCCATAGAATTAGTTACAATTTTAACAAATAAATGTACCTCTCGGCCAATCAGATGGCACCACGTCATCCTTTTCCATGCAACACGGCTTGCCTGGAAACATAACAGATTGACCGTTATGCCCCCCACTTAAGTTCCTTCTTGTTCAGCTCACGGAGGGGCATTTCCATCCAATCTTCATTTGGTCATCTTCTACCTTCAGCAGGTGCGACGCAGATGCCCTAGGCGTCCTTCTGCAGCCCATGTGCGGGCTCTCTCCCTCTCCATGGGCCGCTATGGCTGCCTCCGACTTCTCCCTTGGCTTCGTCGCCCTCCGCCTCCCTTGGGGCGCCATTCAAATCACGTCCAGTGCGGCTGGTTTGGGCTGTTGCGGCCGTACGAATGCTGCTGCAGATGATCGCGGGTGGTAGGAGGCTGGGAAGGATGGCCGAACTTCTGGGGTTGGTCGTGGATTCTCCCTGCTTCAAACCAAACCATAAACAACCCTCGTTGCTCCGAGGATAGAACCTTACCCTCAAGGCTAGGGTTTTGACGAAGAAGATGGAGAAGAGAGATATAGCTGCGTGGAAATCCTCTGGATTCGCCCCCAAGTCTTACCCCTTATATAGGGGAAGTCAACGAAACCCTAGGATGACATTCCTTAAAGAAACGAAGCCCCTCTTCTAATAGGAATCATTTTCCTTCAAAGAGAAACAATTCTTCTCTCTCTTCTTTATCCTTGGTTTTTCTCTATTATATGGATATTAGGAATTTGAAATTCCCCTTGTCTTATTCACTTTATGTTTGTTTTTTAATTCTTTGGCACGAATTTCTATCTTCTTTTAATATAAATCACTTCCTTTTTCATAATGCCACCAAAATCATCAATAATGTATCATATTATCTTTTCTTTTGCAAATTTTGGTATTTTCTCTTTCTTTCCTCTTTATTGGGACTACTTGGATCCCAAGACACTCCATTATTTCGAAATTCTTTTTATTGGATACTTATTATCCTTCTAGATGCATCTTTATGCATTATTTCACATTATCTTGTTTATTTCTCATTAAAATATCTCTTTTTGAGAATTTCTCTTTATTTCTCTTTTATTTTCCTCATTGGCATTCCTTTTAATATTAGCAACCTCATGGATACCAAATTTTACCTAGAAATCTCATTTATGCCTCTTTCCGTTCATTTTCCACATTTCATCATTATTTTCAATTTATTTCTTAATAAAGAAATACTTAATTGAACTTTTCTTTTCTTATTGCCTTCTCTATGCAACTTTGGACTCCTTAGAAACCAAGGAACCCAAGAGGCACGAAATTCATCCTTGGATTACATCTCTTTGCCTTCTAGAGGTTTCTACCTCTTCCTTTTCTCAAATATTCAATTATTCAATTACTAATTGAATTTTCTTCGTTATTTGGGCCCAATAGCCAATAAAGCCCACAAAACAGACATCAAGGCTATTGTAAACAAAATCCATGTATTCAAAATAAATTATACCATTCTTTGTTCAATTATCTTTAATATGAGAAATTACATTTCTCACCAGATGAACCCAAAAACTGGGGTTGTAACATCCTTCCCCTCTTATAGGAATTTTGTCCTCAAAATTCTATCAAGCAAACAAACAATTTAGGGTAATACTTTTCAATATCCATCATTGGCCCCTATGTGGCTTCACCTTACCCACAGTGCTTTCAAAGAACCTTTATCATCACATTTTTTTCTCTAAGTTCTTTCATCCTGGCATCTATAAACTACATAGGTGACTCAGGCCTTTTCAGCCTCCCTTAGGGCTCACTAGGTTCATTGCTCAGCACATGGTCGGGGTACCTCACATAGTGCTCTAAATTGGACACCTGGAACTCAACACACATTACTTTATCCTGAGGGGTAAAGTCAACCGTAACCTTCTCCACCAATCCATCTCAAATGGACCCATGTATCGGAGACCCATCTTCCTTAGTTGTAGCTCAGAGGGGTCAGATTTTTCATGTCACATATTTCCCACAGTGAACTCCATGTCAGACTACTTTGCATCCGCTCATGACTCTTGTCGTCCCTAGGCTCCTTTCAGCCATTGCACGATCAAAGCGACTTCAGCTACACACAATGTGGTCCTTTCACCAACATCACCTTACTAAAGCGGTGACCGACACAACCTCCCTTACAGAGCTTCTTTAAATTCCAATACTAGCTATGGTGGTCATCATTACATATTTCATAGGAAAAGAACTGTCTCTAACCATCACCCTGAATGAGCACATATGCTCTCATCAGACCCTTTATTCTGGATCATACTAACCATTAGATAGGGGTGATAAACTATACTAACATCGAGTTCTTCCTGCACCTACTTCCATCTTTTGGAAGGGAACCTTTAGGTAAAACTCAAGAACCTTTGAACTCGCTTCATGGTGTAGTTGAACCATCTCTCTAATGGGTAATTCAACCAGATCTGTCCCTTGACAGAACTCTTTCTTTCTCATGTCATCTAGGTAAGGCGATCTACCATAACCCATATTGCATCTTGACCTTCCTTGGTCTAGGAGAGACCTATCACAACATCCATAGTGATGAAATCCCATTCCCTCTCGGGAACTCTTTATCCCCTATATTAATGCACTGGGGTACCGTTGCTCATCCTTCACCTTCTGTCATGCATGGCCACATACCACCTACAACCTCATCTTAAGCATCCAAAGTGCTACTGTCACTTATTATCATTGTGGTACGGTGTATCGTGATCTCTTATATTTCATTATTCTTCAAGATCAATACCTCAAAAAACCTAAACCATTCTATCGGGGTTTCATCACCTTCTTTTCTAAAGAAGTGCACCTGAGGTTCTACCACCACCCTTTCATCGTATCAATGACTAGACTGGCTAACCAAACAACCCTTAACTTTTCAACGTATCTCATTACATCTGAGTGTTATCCAAACACCTCTCCTTTCCAAACTTAGGGTTAGACCAACAACCTCTTCTATCTTCTAGTCAAACAAGTCAGATGTATCTCAACCAGAGCATCCATTACCACTTCACATCCTTAGGTATTAGGTAACATTGAAGACATACACCTCCATGCATTTCACTTATCATCTTCTAAGTCTATCTTCATTGAAAACACTTTGAGCTCATCTTTTTTTGGGTAATCAAACTCAACCTTGTATGACTTCATATCTCATGATAGCATCATCCTCATAAGGTGACTACCTCATTCCTCTTAGTGTTTGCAAACCATCCATGTATCATTCACTTTACCAGGGTATGTTATCTTATTTGTCCTCATACCTCATAGCAACGTTCCAACTCACATCATCTTTTATCCTTGGTGTATGCCATGCGTACTATCCTATCTCTCACTCCAATAACAAGAGGAAATAAGCATTTGGTTGTAGTCCAAATACAGAGTTCTTCCTGTTCGAAGAGTAGAGATGGTACATCCCACCTTGCCTGTACACCTTTAAATCTAAGTTGAAACGTACCACATATGTCTCAACATCACATTCATCTTGATATCATAGTTACTTCCATGGAAAACTAGTCTTGAAACTACTTGGTCCAAATAAAATCCTTGGTCACCTCCTCTAGGTCCATGGGGGTACCGACACTTTTGGGGTCATCCCTCTTCCCTTATGTATCCAGAGAGTGCCCTATTCATCTGCCCTTTGGGGTCCCATGAGTTCATGAAGGTGATCAATCCCCTAACCCATGTCCCTCGGACAATGATAGTTGTTACCTCCCTACCCTATGGTCATGTGCAACTAGGGAATTAGGCAACTCCTACTTCCATCGGTCTTATTCCCACCTGACCCTAGGATAGACTTAGGATTCTCCATTTATAGTACATGTCCAACTTAGAACCTTGCCCAAGCCTTCATCATCTCTCTTTGTATACATGGGCTGACATCCATCCTTTCATAGGGGTCATGGTGACCTGCCTACCTTGGTCAGGCCCCTTACTGGTTACCTCCATGGTAACACATCCACATGCACTTAGATATGGATATCTATGGGTCTGTAGGTTCATTCTCATATCATGTACTTTTCACTTAGCTTCTCAAGATCCTATGAGACCTCTTTAGGTTACCTTAAACCAACAAAGCTGATATACACCCTACCAAAGGGGTCCCTCTCCCAGGATGGGCGGAAAACTATCTCTTGACAACATGGTCAAAAAAGCTCTTAGGTCTAGGGTTTACATCCACATGAGCCTACTTAACCCTAGAAAGCTATTAAGGCACAAGCAGATCGCCTACTGAACCATGCTAGGTCATACTTTTCCTCTTTCCTCAATGCTGATTCAAGATCATACTTTCCTTTGTCATCAACCTAGTTGTGAGGGGTTCATCAAACATACCTTAAAATTAAGGGGATTCCCTTTTCCTCTTAACATAGGAAGTTCCATGCTCGCATCTATTGAAACTCAACTCTCATCATGAGAATTAGGTACACCACTTCCCCTCTTAGGCCAGGAACCCTAGGTTCACTTTTGGGTATCTAACTGCATGCTCAATCTATTATCTACAAACCAGGCATGTATAAGGCATGACACATACTTCTTGTCATCCTTCTACTTGAGCAAAACTGCAGAGTCGAGTCCTCCTTAAGGACAATCAACAAGGTACAAGGCCTTTCAACCTGTTACTAAACATGTACATGGTTTAAGGAACTCTTCTTCTTATCTATACCATAGATATAGAAGTATTAGCAGGCTCATCCTCTCTCTAGGGTTTAGTTCCTCTAAGGCCACCAAGATATCATCAGTCTCTAGGGATCAAGCATGTGGCGACCACTATCATCCACTTAGGTCGCATCATGTTCAACTCCCTATTTCTCCTCATATCTTGGAGTCTAGGATTCCAACCTTCTTGCTTGGTTTCCTTCTCTCTCTCTAACACTACAACCAACCTCACCATTAGAGGTATTCTCTTCATGAAGGATCAACCTCAAAGCATGCACCTACCTGGATGAAGCCTATGTGCAACTTATGTTTGCTCATGGTTACCCATAGCTCTTTATGCTTATCTCATAAGCTAATCATCATGCTTATTGGTCAGGGTTTCAGCCTCCTGCTCGTACTACTGTCGTACTATGGGTGTCTACTATGCCATGCTACTATAAGCTCATGGGGTTCCCATGGGTTCTTCTCTAACCTTGTCAATTAAGGAGCTATCCTTCACTCTAACATGCACGACCCTTTCTAGGGTTGGGTCGCCAAAGGTACCCCCTCATGGCTCATACGGCATACAAGGCATATCCATCGAAACACCTGGTCTAACTCATCATGCCATCTCTCTCTCTAATTTTCACTTAGGGTTAGGGTTAACATCATCCTCAGAGGATGTGCCAGGTCTCTACTTGCAATGGAGATTTCTATTTCCAAGACTAACTCTCTTTATCTATCCTCCTGATACAAAGGTCTAGCCTCAGGTCTCTTCTGAGGGCATGACAACTTATGTCATACGACCTAAGCATGTATCTATTATTTAGTTTGTGCTAAATCTATTAAGCTTATGTCCATGACATCTTATTTACATACTTCTCATTAATTTGGTGGAGGATTCATTACACCTTATTAACCTTACCCGTACCTCAAGAGGGTGAGGAGGAGAGAGAAAACCCTAATCCTTAAGGTCCTTAACAGAATTTGAGTTGAGAAAGGATGAATAAGATGAGAAAGTCCTAAAGGTATCTTATTTCGATTCATACCCTAAGACTTTGGCCAGGCAGTCACACAGATTTGGGAGTCCTCGTATTCTGACTAGCACTGCAGAGGAAAATATTGCCAGCCCCCGGGTCGTGATCCTTTTCTAGACACCTCCGTCTTTCGGATTATCCTTTAATAACTCCCTTTGGTTCTACGGAGTTTGTAAAATTTAATAATTATTAATGGTTAACTGAGGAACCTACACTCTGATACCAATTATTACGACCCCGCCCCCCAGTAACCCCCAATTAAGGGAGACCGAAAGGACAGAGTTGTTAACCAATAACCTGAATCAAAGATTCGACAATTAACCAAGAACAATTATTAAATTTTAACAGACTATACTGAAAACCTGTAAGAAAATAAAATTTTGCATACCTTTTTGAAAACTTGGATCTCTAAACTTCTATCCACTTAAGGATTCTACTCTAACTAAACATGTTTGTATTTTACTTCATGCATTTCACAATATGACGATTTACTGTTTGTCCTTTTGGCTTGTTCCTAAAACGCCGACAAACAAAACGTCGGTCAGTCGAAGCTGGTATGTGGGGGAAACAATAAACGTGCAACTATGATAACAACGTAATCATTCAATTAATCATTTAACAATCAAGATTATGTTTTAAATATAACTCTGCGATCCATGAGTACCCTATCCTCTGTGCTATCCCTACAACGGACTTGGATACTACCTTCCTTATGGTAGATCCCCATTAAACCCCTCATGGTCCCACCTATAGGTGAACCAGTTTCTAGGGTTGAGTCACATAGCACTACTCGTAAGTAGCCCACTCCTGAACTCATGGCAGGCTAATGATTCTCATGGCACTACACGTAGGTAGCCCAATTTCTAACTCTCGGTAACCTAGACCTTGCTCTAGGATTACCCCATTTTTTAGCCTTTTCAAAGCAATAGAGGTGGACCCGGATCTAGTCAGTTATATATGCACATTTATAATGATAATCATAGTCACTTTATAGTTGTGTGAAATAAATAGACATCCAACAGTTATTTTCAAGCAACCGATTAAAACTTCGGGAATCGCCATGAAACTAGAGCGATTATTCATAAGCGTAACCACATATCTGATTTGATGATTTCACAAGCATTAAGTAAACCCAACCAAGAATGAAATCCAAGCAAGCAATTCAATCATCAGATAATTCCTGAAAAGAATATGCACTCTATTTATTACACACTTTATCAAGAATCTACTTTATTGACTTGGATTCACTTTCTAGGGTTTTTGTATCCATTTTAGAGTTTCATTAATCTTCATTAGGGTTTCTTAGATCCATTCCTCAAACTTTAACCCTTTTAGGTCAACAAACCCTAAAACACTCTTTCCATTTATATGTACCTTAATTGCTCAACTATCCATTTAAATAGTCTTTTATACCCAAATTGACTTAGGATCATCATATCCCTATTTATTCATGGATTTGAACAATTAAACTAATTAAAAGACATATTCTCCTAAATTAGGGTTTTCAAGCTCATTAATGCATAATCATGCACAGAACCCTAAATTAAGCCAATTATATAAAAAGATCATCTTTTTAGATCATATTTTCACTTTTATTAACAACAGGATAATATCAGCTTGAATTATCCAAATAACGTCATTAAGTCCATCTATCATCAAATCTATGAGTTTTTCTTTAATTAAATCATTAAAGATGATAACTTTATGTCCTTTTCAAATTTCAAGCATATTTACGCACATAAACTCTAAATTAGACTAATCATGTGTAAAGCTCTTCCTTTTTGAATATAATGTACCTTTTTAAATTTAACAGGTTAACATCAACTCTAATGATCCATTAAACCCTATTAAACACTTTATTCATTTCAAAATAGGGTTTCTTAATCTTTAATTAATTAAAGATAATAATTTACACTACATCTCGAACTATGATCAGATTCAGGCTATAAAACTATTTTTCTTGGATTCCTCTCGTTATCTTGATCAAAATTCATATATAACTTGTTTTAATT
Source organism: Alisma plantago-aquatica (assembly GCA_963693085.1). Taxonomy (NCBI): domain Eukaryota; kingdom Viridiplantae; phylum Streptophyta; class Magnoliopsida; order Alismatales; family Alismataceae; genus Alisma; species Alisma plantago-aquatica. Next base: position 1,444,879,295 of record OY856409.1, on the reverse strand, counting down.
CGAGTTCCCTAGAATTAGTTACAATTTTAACAAAGAAATGTACCTCTCGGCCAATCAGATGGTGCCACGACATCCATTTCCATGCAACACGGCTTGCTTGGAAACATAACGGATTGACCGTTGTGCCCCCCACTTAAGTTCCTTCTTGTTTAGCCCGCAAAGGGGCATTTCTATCCAATCTTCATTTGGTCATCTTCTACCTTCAGCAGGTGCGACGCAGACGCCCTAGGCGTCCTTCTGCAGCCCATGCGCGGGCTCTCTCCCTCTCCATGGGTCGCGATGGCTGCCACCAACTTCTCCCTTGGCTTCATTGCCCTCTGCTGCCCTTGGGGCGCCATTCAGATCACATCCAGTGCGGCTGGTTTGGGATGGGGAAGAGCCGCAACCAACTACTGCGTTGCAGCCGTGCGGCTGCTGCTGTAGATGATCGTGGGTGGTAGGAGGCTGGGAAGGATGGCCGTCCTTCTGGGGTTGGTCGTGGATGCTCCCTGCTTCAAACCAAACCATAAATACCCCCCGTTTCTCCAAGGATAGAACCTTACCCTCAAGGCTAGGGTTTTGACAAAGAAGATGGAGAAGAGAGATATAGTTGCGTGGAAATCCTCTGGATTCACCCCCAGGTCTTACCCCTTATATAGGGGAAGTCAACGAAGCCCTAGGATGACTTTCCTTAAAGAAACGAAGTCCCTCTTCTAATATGAATCATTTTCCTTCAAAGAGAAGCAATTCTTCTCTCTCTTCTTTATCCTTGGTTTTTCTCTATTATATGGATATTAGGAATTCGAAATTCCCCTTCTCTTATTCACTTTATGTTTGCTTTTTATTTCTTTGGCACAAATTTCTATCTTCTTTTAATATAAATCACTTCCTTTTTCATACTGCCACCAAAATCATTAATAATGTATCATAGTATCTTTTATTTTGTAAATTTTGGTATTTTCTCTTTCTTTCCTCTTTATTGGGACTCCTTGGATCCCAATACACTCCATTATTTCGAAATTCTTTTTATTGGATACTTATTATCCTTCTAGATGCATCTTTATGCATTATTTCACATTATCTTGTTTATTTCTAATTAAAATATCTCTTTTTGAGAATTTCTCTTTATTTCTCTTTTATTTTCCTCATTGGCATTCCTTTTAATATTAGCAACCTCATGGACACGAAATTTTACCAAGAAATCTCATGTATGCCTCTTTCCACTCATTTTCCACATTTCATCATTATTTTCAATTTATTTCTTAATAAAGAAATACTTAATTAAACCTTTCTTTTCTTATTGCCTTCTCTATGCAACTTTGGACTCCTTGGAACCCAAGGAACCCAAGAGGCATGAAATCCATCCCTAGATTACATCTCTTTGCCTTCTAGAGGTTTCTACCTCTTCCTTTTCTCAAATATTCAATTATTCAATTACTAATTGAATTTTCTTTGTTATTTGGGCCTAATAGACAATAAAGCCCACAACACAGACATCAAGGCTATTGTAAAAAAAATCCATGTATTCAAAACAAATTATACCATTCTTTGTTCAATTATCTTTAATATGAGAAATTACATTTCTCACCAGATGAACCCAAAAATTGGGGTTGGAACAGGCCTAGCATGCCCGTGCCACCAATGACCTAGCATGACCGTGCTACCCACGACAATTGTGCTATCCAAGACTAGATATAATTTTCATTTTCCTTTGCTTACCTCTCTCATTCCTCTCCAACATTGGCTTGTTGGGTAAAAACCCTAATTTCAGCCGACTAGGGTTATATTTCTCAAACCCAAATTTCTCAAAGTAAAAGCACACTTAAAGTTCTTATTAGGTTTAAAACATCATAATTGAATTATCATCATTAATTAGGTTTAAGCAATGATCAATACAATTAAGCATGTAATCATCTAGGTAAACCCTAGTTTACCAATTAAGCTCAGATGCGGTCATAACAATCATAGTTGGGAGTGATCTACATGGCCATGTGGGGAGTATCAATTCTGGAAATGAGAGACTTCATTGGTGGTTTTGGATATGGTAGTAGAAACATATAATGAGAGAGGATATTAGATTTTGCAGTTGCATATGATATGAGTTTGACAAACACTCATTTCAAGAAAAGATAATCTCATAAAATTACTTTCACATGTGGGTACAATTGTAGCCAAATTGATCACCTCCTTATGATGTGGGTTGATTGTAAACTATGCAAGGATTATAAAGTGATTCCTAGAAAAGAACTCATGACCAAACATAGGTAGGTGGTTTTAGATATTGACAGGAAGATCAATAAAGGAAAGCATAACTAGAATCCAACATAGTAGGATAAAGTGGTGGAATCTTAAAGGATAATAGAAATTGACTTTTCATGATAAACTCATCAAGGAGGAAATTTGTAACTTGGAGTATGATGTTAACACTATGTGGCATAACATGAGTTCCTTCAAGATTTTTTTTGGCAAAGAGGTTTTGTGGGAGTCCAAAGGTTGTGGGCCTCCACAGAAAGAGACATGGTGGTGGAATGATGAAGTATAAAATGATATTAAATTGAAAAGGAATATCTATAGGAGTTTGTTCAAATATTAAGATGATGTCACATTCCCGAGATACAAGCAAGCCAAGAAAAAAGATAAAATAGTTGTTCAGGAGGCGATGTATATATACTTTGATGATATTTATAAGAAGATATACACAAGAGAAGGGGAAATATATATATATATATATATATATATATATATATATATATATATATATATCAAATGGCTCATATTAGAGAAAGGAAAGTAAGAGACTTGATTCAAGTAAAACGCATCAACAATGAAGATGGTAGATGTTAGTGAAGGACAAATATATCAAGATAAATAGATAAATTACTTCCATAACCTTTTGAATGGATATATTGTATTTAATGTTAGAGACTTGAGTGACATGCATACATGAGATATCACATGACAAGTTTCACGATTTGAGGTCAAGACTGCCTTCAAAAGGATGAAAATGAGAAAGGCATGCAAACTAGATAATATTCCCATTGATGTATGAAAATGTATGAGGGATAAAGCAATTATGCGTTAAAAATTCTTTTCACAAGATCATGAAGACAAAGAAGATGTTAGATGAGTGGATAGTCCCCATCTACAAAAACAAAGGTGGTGTTCAAGGCTGCACAAACTATAGAGGTATCAAGTTGATGAGTCACACAATGAAGCTTTGGGAGAGGATTATTGAGCAATGGATAAGATATAGAATACAAATATCATAAAACTAATTTAGTTTCATGTCTGGAAGATTAATAAGAGATGCTATTTTTTTAATAAAGAGGCTTATGGAGAAGTGAGAGATATCAAAAGAGACTCATATGGTTTTTATTGATTTGGAAAAGGCTTATGGTCGAGTACCCAGGGAAGTGTTGTGGGCTGATTTGAAGAAAAAGGGTGTTCTAATCTAGTATTTTGACTTGATTAAAGACATGTATAATAACTCTACTGCAAGTGTGAAGACTCCTGGAGGAGAGACACCAAATTTTCCTATCACAGTTGGGGTAAACCAAGGATCAACACTCAACCCATGTCTATTAGTTCTTGTTATGTATGGGTTGACAAAGAATGTTCAAGATGATATTCATTGGTGTATGCTATTTGTTGATGATATTGTACTGATTGATGACACGAAAGATGGATCGAATGATAAAGTTGAACTTTGGAGAAAGGCATTGGAATCAAATGGTTTGATGATTAATAGGAGAAAATTGAGTATGTGTGTTGCAATTTCAACCAATCTCACAATGTGAATGATGGATCCAAGTTGGATTGAGTAGATGTACCAAAATGTGAAAAATGTTGTTACTTGGGTTCTATTATTCAAATAGATGTAGATGTCAAAATTGGCGTTTGTCATAGGATCACTACAAGATGGTTGAAATGGAGGAGTGTAATTGGAGTATTATGTGATCCAAAGATCCCTCTAAGATAAAAGAAAAGTTTTATAGAATAGCTATACACACAGTCATGCTCTATGGGAGTGAATCTTAGGTAGTGAAAAAACAAGGTCTCAACAAGATGAACATGGCTGGAATGTGTATGCTGAGATGGATGTGCGGGAAGATAAGAAAATATCGCTTTGAAAAATTACTACATCAGGGATAAAGTGGGGGTGGCGAATATTGAGGATAAGTTGCGCAAGCACCGACTCATAAGGTATGTACATGTGCAACACATGTCGACTAATGCGCCTATACAAAGTAGTTCTATCGAGTCAATCACCATTAATTAAGAAGAGGAACACCTAAATTAACATGGGAACATATTATAAAAAGAGAATTTGAATCTCTACATCTCAACCGGGAATATGATGCATGATAGAGATGAATGGAACAAAGGATCCATGTAGCCAACACCAACATAGTTGGGACTGAGGCTTAGATGTTACATATACATTATATAGATACATATATATATATATATATATATCCCTTAGCCAGATATTTATCACATACCATTATATTTTCCATTATTTGTGAACAAATTCCCTGAATCTCATATGACACAATAATAAGAAAAGAAGAATCATTAATAGACCTCTTAGAAGGAAACCTCCTAAAATGTTACTAATTTCATTTACATTTAGCCTATATTAAGAAATCACCCACTCCTAGTTAATGACTCCATGGTTACTTGTTGCTCATATTTTCTTATTGTAAAATAATTTTTCTATATAAATATCTAGATCCATCATCTAGTCGGGATCAAGTGAAATCTTCCAGTTATATGTTACTTTTATCTTATACAAGGAAAAAACACTTTTAGAAACCAATAACCATTTTGATATTTTCATGGATGAATATAACATGTGTTTCCAGTAATATAAGGGATAAAATCCCTTTCATTCATTATCACCTAGTTTAAGTAAGGAAAAAATCAATTAGGGTACCATTAACTCATATATAAATATGCATGAAGGAAATTATACAAGAATACTATTTTAATAAGCTCTAGTATCTTTAGAACATGCTTAAGAACAAGAAAAATACATACAATACATCAAGGTTTTGTATCTCTAAACAATACATTGGTTTCATACCAAAGCATAAATTTATTATCAAGAAACATGGTTAAATATTTAGTCTCTCTTGCATTAATTCTTAATATGCATAGATATTTAGGAAGAATAAGCCATTCGCCTAGAGAACAAGACTTATCAATAATAAATATGAGCCTAGCTCCAAATTTCAAGTAAACAACCTTGAAACGTCCATACTTGTACACGCCATCTCCAACTGGGACGAAGAGGGATAAAAGTGACCATTTTAGGTAGAGAAGAGGTCTTTGCACAATGGAACATTGAGAACTCCATGCCAGAAGGTAGAGTTAAGAGAAAATAGTAGTACAAATGTGAAGAAAGGTAGGAACTTACATGAAATTGAGCTAAACAAAAGTTAGGTGATTATTTTTTTCACTTTCATCATCTGAAATCTTTCTAGATTACAAATGTACGAAATTAACTATGTAATAAATTAACTACAACAATACCTTCTTCCAACTCTACCAATGTCTCCCTAGCTTCAAAACAAACTAGCATGGACCCAGGGCCAAAAGGAACACATATATAGATATAGGTGACACAAATTTGCATTTCATCCATCATGTATGCCACTTCCACCCTCTCTCTAACCTTCTAGTGTTTCTTTGACCCATAAACACGATCAATGTGCCTAGAAAACACCCTCATCGACCTCCTTCAATGCACATAGACCTAAAATCAGGGTTTTAAGAAGTAAACACATTGACCCCTACCTGGCACATATTGATTGCCTGCCAGTGCATATTGGCTATACAAGACCAACAACTACCCAGACTAGGCATGCATCGACTAAATGGGTCAGATGAAGTTGGCTTACTTGACACACTTTGAACTTCCTAAAGGGGATGACGCAACCAGTTCCAAATTCTTTGATCAATCTACCTTGCATCGGTCGATCCAATATATTAGTGCACATACTTATGTATGCTCTCTTAAGTCTAGAAAATTTTGAACTCTTATTAAATTAAATATGAGCATAGATTCTCCCAATCATTTAAATAATATATGTGTTACTACATAATATTTTATAGTATTTAAATTAGTTTAAATAAATCCATCGTAGATGTAACAAATATTACATAAAGGTACAAGAAAGTGTGATTCAAATTAAGTATGGGATGAGAAAAAACACATCTATAAGATTTACACAAATATGATCCAACATAAAACAACACAAACTAGAGTTTAAAACCTAGGCCGTAATTTTAGATGCATGGATCCATACACATATCATGCTATGAGATAGGAACAAAAAATATGGGGAAAAGTGGAGAACTTACCTTGTTAGTAATTGTCATTGAACCTAGTTGGAGTCATTGTCTTCCAACCTTGCATGAGAAGAGAACACATAACGACATACAAGTGTTAGGTGAGAACATAAAGTTTTTAATCCAAGATTAAATGAGTCAATCTTATCATCTCGTGTTACCCTGAATGTCGATAGCTACCAAGGCATGAGGTTGCAACCTCAACCAATGAATAGAAAAAAGTAAGAAGGGAGTTAAAAATGGAGTAGATTGATGAACACACATTTCAAGGTCATAGATGGAGTCTCAGAGTGTTTTTGGAAAGAATGTTAGAATCATGCCACCATGGTTTCAACACAATTTTCTAGATTTCATAAAATTGGACTAGGATGGAAAGACTAGCTTGAGGGATGACATCTATCTCAAAGAAGGCACTAGGTGTTTTGAGCTACCATGTTAGAGAAAAAAAGAGAATTAGGGAAAAGCAATAAGGAATGGCAAAAGAACATCCATCAACATAAGCATTGGCATCACTTGCATCACACAAGCATAATGGGGCAACTTAGATATTCACAATCTCTCTAGAGGATTGAATCATGCAACCTCTAAATCAAAATTGATAACACTCCCAAGACAGATGTATCATCTTCATGGTAGTAGGAGAAATCTCAATGGGAACACCCCCCTTAAGTGTGGAGTTAAAATCAACTATAAGAAGAAAGAAACCCTCCAAAAATTAAAAGAAATGTAAATATTGGCGCTATATATATATATATATATATATATATATATATATATATATATATATATATATATATATATATATATATGAAGAACTTATTGTTATGCTTAAAACAGATTTTTCCAAATAATACATTTAGTTAATTCTCCACCCATTTTTGGAGATACCATCACGACAAGGGTCAAAATTGTATAAATGAATAAGGATGTAATCATAGTATGATGACTTAATTAGGTTGATTTATAAAATGATCCCATAAATCTTTATGAAAGGGAAATTAAGATATATATGATTAAAACTCTCATAAAAGAGCGTACATGAAAGGCCCATGAAAACCTCTTTTCATACATTCCAATCCTATGAAAAAAACACAATGTCTTATAAGCCATATGAAAACATATAATTTTAGAGGATATTTTATATTCAGACATAATCTCCACATAGGATGTTATGCCCTCATGTACTAAACAACTTATATTCCTTGTTAACAATGTGTTTTGGCCCCCGTCCACATGAAAATGGTTTATATGGGGTCTATACATAAGGCTTTTGATATTACCCAATATAGTGATATTAGTGACCTCCATCTATCTCTTAAGGGAATTTTTCCAACTAGAGTTTAGGACCATAAGAGCCTTGTTATGATTGATGTTCTTGATGCTATTCAAGATGTAAAGGTTCATGTTGTATCGATACGACTCTTTGACGTAAGACCGGTTGCGCGTCCAAAAATTCATTGAGTCCCAACAATGAGGAGGAATTTGTATAATATCCTCAACGAGGTTGATTTTTTTTAAGGTGGCACCACGAATGTGATAAATTTTATATATTGCAAATATACATCCATGGGGGTTTATTCTTGTAGTACTTCTTTTTGAGGTACTTTTATCATGTACTATCCTTATTCTCAATAACACTAACAATAAATTATGTTGAAAATATATTACAAAATGTAGTCGAAGATTGATAACACCGCAACCTCCAAGAGACATTGATTTATCATTGGAGGCCGAATTGTGTAGGTATCTCTTCCTCTTGTATAATATGTTTCCCAAATAAATTTTCATATAACCTTATCAAATTTTAACCTAACCTAATGAGGTATATGTACAAAAACTTAAGTAATATGAGGGAATGCCATAGGGGGAAGAGTTGAGAAGTGTAATTGGATATGCTTTGCTGAGGAAATTTGACGTTCATGTCTCTACTCTGTCACTCATTTTGTTACTAATAGGCTTCCATAAAATAGCAGTCAACTATTCTAGAGATAAAGGCAGACCTACAATCTAAGCTAAAATGAATCCACTTTACACTAGATAATGTGACTATACTTGTCCATATAATCAATGCTAACAAGGGTCGTAACCATGATAGATTTGTTGAAATCAATTCTAAGTCCTGAGAGGTGTTGAAAAATGCCTAAGACTTTAATAGTGTTGATCACATTGTCATCATCAGACAAAATGAAGATAATGGTATCATCCACAAATTGAATGATATGTTTATATATATATCATTTATTAGTGAAATAATTTATTTTTTACACCAATTAAACATCAAGACGAGAATGGAGGTGACTATGACATATAAATATGGTGATAATCAACCACCTTGGCTAAGTCAAATGGTGCATTTATCCAAATGGTGAGCCATTAATAAGAACTAAAGAGTGGCTTGATTTGAGACATAATTCTATCTGTTAAATCCATCCATTAGGGAAATTGTATCCTTGGAGACAAAGAATCAAAATATACCAAATGATATTGTCAAAAGCTATCTCAAAAGTGACTTTGAGGGTAGGCATGGACACATTCTTAGAATGGCATGCATATAGGATTTCATTTCTCATTATCTATGCATTCCAGATTTTGCAACCTTCTATAAAGAAGTTTGTTCAATGCTGATCATATGATTCATATGTACTTTCATTCTAGTGACAAGGACTTTCAATAATTATCTTGTATGCATTTTTGACAAGACTGATAGGTCTGAATTAGCTAATCTTATTAGGATTATCAACCTTCTTAATCAGAGTAATAAATACATTACTGATAACGATATAGTTTTCTACCGCCTCCTCAAAGAGCTCTTGAAAAACTTGGTTTAAAGAGTTTTTAACCTTACTCCCGTTATGCGTGTAGAAGGACATATCAAAACTATAATATCCCTATGATTTGTCAACACCTAAACTAAATGCGCTACTCTTATTTCTTCTAGTGAAAAGGGTAAATCGGTTTATGATTTTGGGAGATCTTGTTGGTGCAAAATATGTCCCAATGAGAGATGATGTTTTGTGAAAAGTTGGGAAAAACTTTAGGAAAATATTTGGTGATATGTTGGATGATCTCTACTTTGTTATTGGTTAATCCTCTATCACAATTAAGAGAGTGGATCAGACTGTTCTTTTGTTCCAATTAGATACTTTGTGGAAAATTTTAATGTTATTATCTCCTTGTTTTAATCGTTGTTGTTTGTGCTTGAGCATGGATTTAAGCTAGACTCAATTTCCAAACATTGATCCAGGCTCCTCCACTATGCTCAACCGGAGGCCTCCCAAACATGGTAACAAGTTTGTCCCAACCAAACCCGGTTCTGCAAAATGAGTTCGGTAATTTTGTTAAGAATTTAAAAAGGGGGATGCAGTAAAAGATTTCCTGAAAACAACTCATTTTGTCCAAGGACTAGTACGACCGTTTTCGAAATTTGAATGCCGCCTTGCCGCTCCTTCCGTTCCCGAATCAAAGACGGTGAAAGGGGGAAAAACGGAAGACAGCGTCGGAGCCGCTGGAGGGAGTAGCCGGCGACCCGACCCAACCAGCGGTAAGCAGCAGGTCACTCCCTCTATGCCCTCCGTTTCCCGACTTCTCTTTTGCTGCGGCTTCTTAGCCTACTTCCATGCCGAGATTGGATGAACGGCTCTCGCTGCTGAAGAAGAGGCGCCGCTTTAGGGTTTTCCGCGCCTCCAGCTGGCCTTGGATCTCCGCCACTGCTAAATCTCTAAGATGTCAGTTGCGACCTCTGGATTTTGCCAACCCATGTTACCAACGCTGTTTTTTCCTAGACTCTTGAGTGATTTGGCAAATCTGTGTGCTTTTTCTTAGTTTCCCTATGGCTGCTTGTTTCACTTACACAACTGATTTGTTCCATTTTATTGCTGCCATTTTTTAAATCTAGAGGGCTTATATATTGCAGTCATTGGTCCGTCCTCCTTGATCTGTATGATATCATCTACCCACTAACCTTGGAATCCATCCATTCCCAGGGTGTTACAGCAGTGGCAGTGCAGCACCCTGTCTAAACATGGAAAGGGAGGCGGCTTACGAGGAGATCGAGGAGCTTAAGGGAGCCATGGAGAAGCTCATGGTCGAGTACCACCAGAAGATGGAACTTTCTGAAAGCCTCAGAAGGGCGTGTAACGAACACCTTGCCAGGTTTCAGGAGGCCAGGATACGGTTGGACGAGCAAGAGAGGCAGCTTAGCGTCAAGTCGGATGAGCTGGTCTCCGTGAAGCGCATGTATGAAGACACGGCGGCCAACCTTCGTCAGAAGGAGCAGGCTGTGCAACAACTTTCGTCCGCGAACGACCAGATCCGGGCAAACTGCAGGGAGAAGATTGCGGAGCTTGAAGGGAAAAACCGGAATCTTGCCTCTGCTTTGGATGAGGCGAACAGCAGAGTGGAGAGCCAGCAGCAAGAGTTGTGCTTCTGCAGGGAAGAGGTCAAAGCGCTCAAGATTTTGCTGGGGGAATCGCAAAGAAAATGCTCGGAGGCTGAGCAGAGAGCGCTTGCTGCGAGAGAGTTGAAAGCAAGAGAGGAAGTGCTGTTGAAATTGGAGAATGACAGTACAAAAACCGTGGAAAGGCTCAAGTGGAAGACGGAACAATTTCAGCATCTGGAGGAGGCCCATAGAATACTGCAAGATCAATTCCGGGAATCAAAAAAGGAATGGGCTGCCGAAAGAAGTACGCTTATTAAAGAGATGTGCTCCCTTCAGAAAAACTTAGAATCACAGACAAGGATGGCGAAAGACCTCCGTAAACAGCTGGAACTGTGCAACCAGGCCCTGGCTCATGAGGAAAGTCGAAGGAAACTGTTGGAGATTCAGGTTTCAGACTCACGGATGTCATACGAAAAGGCAATATCAGAGTGTAAGGAAACACGGCTGCAAATCGAAAACTTGACACAAAAGAGAGATGGGGAAATCGCCACAGTGAGAAATTTGCTTGCTTCCCGAGGGTCTGCCCTTAAGGAAATGGAGTTCCAAAATGCTGAACTGAAAAATGAGAACCAAGAGTTGCACTCCTCTCTGAAAGAAGCGCAAGAGGCTTTAATTAGTGAAGGCAGTGCTTCTCTGTCATTGAAAAGTTTGCGCCAAAAACTGAGATGCATGGAGCTGACACATAAAGATAATCAGGAAAGTTTCAAAGCTAAAGAAGTCAAATGGAATTCAGATATAAAAAAACTCGAAACTGATCTAAGTGTATCTATGCATGAACTCACTTTGAAGGACAGAAAGATGAAAAATATGCAATTTGAATTAGAGGGGTGCTATTCATCAATGCTTCAGCTGAAACTGGAAATAGAGGAGAAGTTAGTCGTGCTGTCTATCTTGATGTCCAAATTTTCTGAAATCCAATCAACTCGAGAGGAATTCGAGGTACAACTACGATGCCACCTGAAACAACAGAATGATCAGATTGATGCATTACGAAAGCAATTGGAGTCTAAGAACGGTGTTCTTGCCAAGAATCAAGCTTGTATAGAGAAGGAACAGGAGACAATTAATGCACTAGTGTTGAAGGTCGAATCCTTGGAATTTTTTGAGCAGCAGTATTCTTTGATCCAGAAGGAGCTCAAGAACAAAAAAGATATGCTTGAGGATTCAGTACTGTGTTTGAACCGTCTAAAAAAAGATGCTTCCAACAAGGAAAAACTACTTGAAGAGAAACTCCAGAAACTTTCGTATTCTTTGGAGGATCTGACTGTTGCTCTTTCTGAGAAAGAAAATGAGGTTTGCCGCCTCCAATTTGAGCTACAGCAGTGCAATTCAGTTCTGAACAGAGTGGAGAAATCAAAAGCAGATGCTCTGGCAGAGGCAAAAGTCTGGCAGGATGAGTGTGAATCTATTAGGAAAGCTTTGGAGGCTTCCACTATCTTAAAGACCGAGAATGCTATGTCTATCGAGAAGTTAAAGGAATTGCACAACCATGAGCTAGGAGAAAAAGATTTGAAGATTCATAATCTGCAACAGGAAATCAGTAATCTAAGGGATGATTTTGAAAGGAAATTAGAAGCTGTTGCTAAAGAAGAAATGGCAGCTTTAAACAAATTTGATATGGATAAACAAAGCTTTCTTCAAACTTTAAAGGCCAAGGATAGCATACTGAACAATCTTTTTGAAGAAGTTGTCTCTGTTACACAGCAGTCCATGCAGAGAGAGGTAGAGGCTGTGGTTGGTCTTGAACAAGAGAGATTGTACTTTGACTTGATCAAAAAAGAAAAGGACACCCTAATCGTTGAACTACAGAAGCGTATTTTATTACAGGAACAGCTGAGCAAGTCAGTAGAGACTGCCATTTCGTTGCAGCTTGCAGATAGGCAATACGAGATAGATGCACTTAATGACTTCCTGAAGAAGAATGAACTAGCATACTTTCTGGATTTGCAAGAACTAGAATTCAAGAAGCTGATGGTTTCTGATGTAGAAAGTCAATTGGAGCTTTTAGAGAAAAGACTTCACAGAAAAGAGAAATTAGCTATAGATTTAGAGAACAAAATTAAGATTTTGCAAGCTGCTTTGGAACAAGAAATATCTGAAAAAGAGAAAAAGAATGCTGAATTTGAAGTTGAGTTCGAAAAGCTTCATTGCAGAATCAGGGAAATGCATGCAAGTATCATGCAATTTGTGACACAGCGAGAGAAAATGGCTGCAGAATTTACTGACATATCTAATACATTTGATAAAATATATTCCAATGACGAGCTATCAAGAAAGTGGGAGAGAGTTGCCAATAGAGCAGAACTTACAGATGAATGCAGGGACATGGATGGAAAAGTGAAGATGTTAGCATTCTCTCAATCAAAACAGAAAACCAAGGTTTCACCCTTTAGAAACAAATTTGGAAGTGACTTCGAGTGTCGGTCACCGCTTAAAGAATATAATGGCTACGTGTGACGTAGGATGTGGCCTACTCGTGAAGGTATGATTATCCTCTCTCAAATTGCTGTTCCTTTTCGAAGCTAATGCAGGGCAAGCAATGGGATTCTTTTTCTAATTTGCAAATCATCCACTCAATCCATAAACATTTTTTGTATTTACTAAGAATTAGATCATCTCGCTACTTTCTTTCGTTTCTTCTATGATTCGTCTCCTCATTGAAGGAAAATCTGACAGTATATGATCGAAACTTCTTCAATATTGTTTTTCTTCTAGTTCAAATAAGTAATAATTTTTTATCATAGTTCGTTCTCATTTGTAGATTTCAATGTTTCTGTTAACCTATTCGATTTGTTAGTATCAGTTTATGACTGTCATCCAACCTCATACTCATATTCTCTATTTATGATGCCTAAGTAATGTACATTCTAATGATGCAGAAACTGCTCCGGTTGATTTCATTATGCTGTGCTGCAGTCCTGTAAGAGTGTGCTGTTTTTAGTGATAGCATCCTCGTGCACTTGACGTCCAACATTCATGTGCAACTGACTGCCAACGTGACTGAGCAACTATAAGTTATGTGAAGCAGCTCTGACCAGAGGAAGTCTTTCACCTCGTGGACATCTAATTATTATACAATTTATTTCGTTGTACCATGGATGTCTAGGTTGCACCAATTCCTCTTGTTATTTTTCAAAATTACTGAGATTCAGTCATAATTCTGACAAAAGACAAGGATACTAAACAGCTCTTGAAAGAATTGTATTTTCTGAATCCAGATCAAATTTACTGCCAGAAAAGTAACAGCTTCTCACAAAACCAAACATTCATGACCACGGACAGTAACAGACTAGTTATAGACATACTAAATTGCATGTACCGAAATTGAAGCCTACAAAGATGTTATTCATATATATTCTCCTTGTAGTACACTCTTCTGTATGCATTGTTGTGTTAAATTCCTATTTGTTGTTGGCATTATGACATAGGGCTTTAAGATAGAGCTGGTCAGTAATATTTTCTTAAAGCAGTATTCTCGTTGCATAAATCTTAATTTGTACTATCATAGGCTGTAGGTGTATCACTCTGATATGTCGTAGGATGTCTTGTGATACACAAAATACATGTGGAGATTTGTTTCTTGCACATAACTATGACTTAGACATTCAACATTTCAATGCATTCAAGTATACTTTGTCAGATTTTCTTGGCCCAATTAATATCTGATCATCTTCTGCTCTACTTGAATTAATTAATTAATTTCAAAATTATTGATGGCAATGGTTCGGTCAACATATAATCACTATTTTCTTCTGGCATTTCCAGTGATGACCAAGATGAAGTGGCTGGATTCCAGGTGGTTTGTTCATTGTCTTCTATAGTTTGTTGAGAGATGTGATTGATAGCCGAGTGGATTCCAGACAATTACTTTTAGATATTTCTTTCTCTGTAGAGTTATAACATATTGATCATAGATCAAATTCGTTTTGTTCTGGCGTTTCAGATGCATCTTGAGAACCTGAGGGGAACTGGATTTAATCCTGTGTAGGTGCATATAAGAAATTCATCAAAAACTTGAATCTATTTCAATTCTTTTTTTTGGGAAATCTATTTTAATTCTGTGGTATTGTATACTGCAAAAACGTTTTATTTATGACCTATATTACAGCTTTATTGAGGATTTACTTCCCACAGTCAGCATGCTGTAAATGGGCAGTTTGGGAAGAATTTATGTCAAAGGTATGCCTAAATTTGCATGATACCCCGCATGGGGATTATGAAATGCCACTTGCAACCTCTTGAAACCTACCAAACTTACCTTCCGATCAGTTATCACATGCGAAAAACCAAGCTAGGCCTAGTCAGGAAGAGAAATTTCAAAATGCAGCAGTTTTATGTTGCTGCAACTGTGTAATATTTACCAGGTGGTGATGACAAATACTTCCTTGTTCAGATTCAATTACTAAAAATGGCATTTTTAAAGATATGTCAAAATGAACAGGCTTTTTGATCACCACATTTTTTGTTGCATTGGGTCTCGATGGACCTGCTCAAGTGGGGTCTCACTGGACCTTGGGCACATCATTGCTGCAGCAATAGCTGTTTAATGAAGAAAATGAAATACAGAAGCTATAAAATGTACCTGTAGTCTAACTGGCGGAACCCAAACATTCTCTACTGGTTGTATGTTGAATTTGGGAATTGGTAAACACCATCTTGTGTATAATTTAAGAGAATTAAGCCCCATATGGTAGTTACATCTAAAATCTCTGAATTTCTAATGTTAAATGACATTCTTGTGTATATTTAATCACCAGAACTTGTATGTGGCGGAGGCTACTATGCTGAAAAAGCAGTGGAAGGACAGATAAGTGATACAGTTGGTAATTGAACATTCACACAATTTTAACGTGATTGGAGACTCCCACAAATCATACTCATTTTGTCTCCCATAACATGTATTGTTTCCTTGGATTCAAATTTGGTAAATGTAATTGCCATTTTACTACTTGATTTTCTGGTATTCTGAAAGCGGTTGGCCGACGAGGGCTTCAATTGCCCTGGTGTTGGTCAGAGTTGCTAGGGTGAAGAAAGGGTATCTCCAGCGAGATAGTAGGGAGATGGAGAGATGAAGAATGGGTTTAGAAGAGGAATTGAGGGCAGGAAGAGGAGTGTAAGGTCGAGTAGAGTCTCGCGAGCCAATTTGTGGTTTCACAGGAGGGTCATAGCCCTATATATACCCTTGGCTATGGCGGCAAGTTTATCCATCAAGTTCGTGAATTGGGAAAATCTTCTAGAGTTCTCCAAGTGAGGTAAAACCTAGAGTAGGTGGGCTCTCATTGATCTCACAAATCCAATGGACAAGTTTCTAGAATTTCTTGATCATTGATGAGGGAGAGAGACACAAGGGAAAAAGTCGATTTACTATTCCAACTTGCCCGTTTTGCGCAAGGTAGACGGTGATTTAGTCATCGTCGGATCCCGATCCAATGGCTATTGTGCCATGCTAAAAAGTAAAGGATTGATTTGAATCCCAAATCAATAGTGACATTAATGTATACTTCCCATAATCCATTCACTTTAGGATTTCTAAAAAAATCCAGATCTCTATCTTCTTTTATCTTTTGAACCCCATATTTTAAAGGAAAGGCTTAGATACCTTTATCTAGATGTGGGTGATAGGACCAAAATACTCAACTTAAAGGTGTTTTTCTTAGTATCCAAGTCTCCCTCTTTATCTCATTATATAAGGCATCAAATCAATTTTCGTCTCTTTCCTAATTTCCCATATTTCTTACTTTTCTTATTAAAAATAGTGTGGAAACAAAACCAATCCATTAGTTGCCTTCAACACCACTTCTCTAGACAACTTCACACAATTCCATATTAATCACCCATTGCCCTTAGTAATTCATTTATTTTGAGATTTTCTTTCTTCCTTTTCCCTATATTCAATTATTAGATTATTGAAAATAGTAAAATACACAAAAACCACACCAAAGGAAAATTTGCAAGTTAAATCCTTACTTTAAAAACAAAGCACACTAAGTTTCTAACATATCCTTACTATACAAACATTTACATTTTGAATATGCGAATATATGTGAAAAATCATGTTAAAACATCATTTCCCTCTTATATCTTTTATGTCCTCAAAATTCAACTAATCATACAAAAAGATCAGGATGAGACTTTTCCATATCTGTCTTTAGCTCCCATGTGGCTTCATCCTCTCCATGGTGCTTCCAAATAACCTTTACCATCTCTATCTTTTTATTCCTGAGTTATTCACCTTAGTATCCAATATCCTCACATGTGACTCAGGGTATGTCAACCTCCCTTGGAGTTCAATAGGTGCAATGTTCAACACATGGCTAAGATCCTTCACATAGTGCTTCAGATTGGACACATAGAACACATCATGCATCATACTATACTATGATGGCAAAGCCAAAAAGATAAGCGGCCTCGCAGATTTGTCCCAAAATTTTAAACATACCCATGTACCAGGGACTCAACTTGTCTCTATTTTTAGCTATAGCTCGAAGGGGGTCAGATGTTCAGAAACACATGGTCACCTACAGTAAAGTGTAAGTCCACCCTCTTTGCATCAACATATGACTTATGTGGATCATGGGCTTTCTTTCGCCTCTTTTTGATTAAAGTGACTTTTTCAGCACATAATTGTAGTTCCTCTAACCTCAATACGGTCCTTTCATCGACATCATCTAAATGAAGCGATGGCTGACACGTATTACCATAAAGAGTTTCATAGGGAGGCATCTCACCACCATGAAAAATGTTATTATAGGAAAACTCAACTAAGGGCAAATATTTCTCTTATGGTCCATCCCCAATCAAACTCACATGCTCTCAACAGATCTTCTAAGGTCTGGATTTTATCTTTCTGACTATCCATAAGTCTGGGGATGATAAACCATGTTGAATTTTAGCCTCGTATTGAGTTCTTCTTGAACTTGTTCCATAACTTCAAAGTGAACTTAAGGTCACCATCGGATATAATTAGACTTGGAACACCATACAAACAAAATATCTCCCTAATATTCTAAAGATGAGATTGATGTATCTTTATTTGGTACCTCAACACTTGTATTTCCATACATAGTTAGATAATTACACTTGTGTATCTTACCAAATTAAGTCTTACATCTATAGAATTCAACTTCCACTTGGTAATTATGTTTTAATATGTGATTTCAATTTCTCTTACTCACCTAGGTTTCCAAACCATTTATTCCTTATTTTCTCACAAGCGTGAGGTAAAATCTTAGATCATGCCATTTGGATTTCAACTTATGTATTCTTTTCCAATATAATCTTCTCTTTTTTTTTAAACATAGTGTGTGTTGTTCAATCTCTCACACTCATAACAAGATGAAATAAGCATTTGTATGCAGTCTTAATACAAAGCTCAACCCATTCCAAAAGTAGAGACATTGCATTCACACATTATCTTTTAATTTGAGAGGTTTGTTTCAGCCATTCTCAACCATGACTCTACACTGTAAATACCTTTAGTTTCAAAAAAATTCTTACAATTTCATGCTGTCACATGGAATGTGATTTCTCATAATTATTGAGTCTATGCTCATTTTAAGATTATTACAAGACTTATGGTATCCTTTTATATTTACACCTCATGTGTTACTTCCTCGAGGTATCTTGGGGTACATGTACTTTTGGAGTGATCTCATCCTTATGAATCTAGAGAGAGCCTCTAACATTTACTCCCTAGGCCTCACAAACTCAGGAAGGTGGGCAATCTCTTGAGTCATGGGCCTCGGGAAAACAAAATTGTTACCTCCCGACTCTATGGTCTTACGCATTCAAGACACAATCATCTCCTAGTCTCATCATTATATGTACCTTTAATACTCCCTACTTGACCTTATGATGGACTTAGGTTTCTAATTCTAGGTTCGATGTTATAACTTTATTTTGTTTCAATACATATTTTACTTGAGGTTTCTCCAATAATATTCATGCACATCGCATCCTTTAAAATTCTCACCTAGATTTCCTTCATCTCTTAGGGCACATGTAGTTTACTGTATGTCCCTTCATTGGGCTCATGGAGACCTTCTTGGTCCCATCCTATCAGTCACATCCATAGTGACTTTTCCTCATGTCCCTAAGAGATGGCTTACATGGATCCAAAGAATCATGCTCAATATATGTGCTTTCATGTCTCATGCACTCGATCTCTTATGTTTTATGTGACATTTAAGTAACCACAATTCTTAAACTAATTCATAAATCATCCTTCTATAAAAAGGTCTTATCCTAGGATGAGATAAAACTAATATTTGGAAAAACCAAGGATCACAAAGCATACTTGAACCAAAGTTTATATCATTAAAAGAGAACATGTCTTTTAGGCATAATTTCCATTATGTCATCCATACATTTTCCACCTAAGAGTTATATTATTCTACCATGTGATTTGTCATTCAAGAACTAGATCATTATCAAATATCTTATTACCAAAAGTTAGATGTAAAAGAATTATTACGTCATGTTTCATATGCTCATAACTATATCATTTCATTAAACCATATATTTCCTCATACATTACAACATTCTATAAGTCGGTTTGCATCAGCCTGAGCTTCCTTATTATCAGTGGCAAAGACTCGAGTCCGTCAGCGTTCTTCAACAACTGGGACTGCCCCTTGTGGTGCTGTAGCCACTAGATGAGCTGATAATGGGCCTAGACCTTGGGGTTCTGGGAGTGGACAGTTGGACTGAATATGTCCCTCTCGCCAATAATGATAGCATACCTTATTCTCATAGAAACATTTAGAAAGATGTTTCCGTCTGCAGGTGAGTTTGGGATTCTTGCAATAGGGTTTTCTCTTTCCACCACTCCAATTACTTCTATGGTTAAGGCCTTATCCTTTTCCATTATCATTCCTTGGGGAAGAAGTACCTTCAGTAAACCCTAGATATCCCTTGGGTGTAAGGGTGAGAAAATCGATGTAGACCACAAAATTGGACCTGACCAGTTCGTTTGGTCTGGTCCGGTCCGGTCTAATCTTGGACCATTTTGAGTTCAGTCTGGCCTATGGTCTGGAATTGTGGCAATTCAATCCGCAGTCCAGTCCGGTCCAAAAATGGTCGACTATGGACCAGACTGTTGGACCATTTTATGTGTAAAATGTCTCTAAATATGATGTTATATTGTGTCAAAAGTACAAATAAATTACATATTAAAACACTATTAGTGTACATGTTTGATATTAATCTTAGACAATTATTATAAGTAATTAAAAGTATCAAAATTTATTAATAAACAAGTTATGGAATGATAAAAAATTATGATTGCTGTTCAAACGGTTTAGTCCCGATCTTGTCCTACACAGAAATAGTCTGGTCTCGATCCGGTCCTACTTCTAAATAGTCCGGTCTACATTCATACTTTTATGTGAATTCGGTCCTCGGTCTGGTCCGATTCAGTCCAATCTGGTCCGATTATGGACCGATGAAGTTTGAAGGGTTGCTAGCAATCACACAGGGCCTTATCTGGGGGAGTAGGCATTCTACAAAATGTTCCACTTGCCGCTCTTCTGTCAGCATGTAGTCAAAGCGCCCCAGGAGGTAGAACTTTTGAGCGTAGTCTGCAACTATCATGATATCTTGATATCATAGCATAATCTACTTTTCTCTCTCCTTCTGGGTAGAACTAGAAATGAATCTTGTAGAGAAGATGGTATGTATGTCCATCTAGGCCATTGTTTTCATGACCAAGTCTCGATCGGTGATGCAATTCTCCCACCAAAGATTTGTTGCTCCGTCAAGAAGGTGAGGAGCAAAGAGAACCTTCATGTTGTGTTGCACCTCTAGCATGTAGAAGCCATTTTCCACGACAAGAAGCCAAGCATATGCCTTGTAAACTATTTCAGTCTTGTCTTCACCCCATAATTTTTCTACATCCAACTTGATGAAGTCAAGGATGGTGGCTTCAAGACAAGGGTAGTCAGGTTGGGGTTCACCATTCTCATTTCTGGCAACATCCTTTGGTGTTGGGGCCCAAATGGCCTTGGTAAGCTTCTCCTTTTGCTCCAGCCAGAGTGCATCAGGGGTATGAAATTCTCCTTGCCGAACTGTAGGTCTATGGTTGAAATCATGATCAGGGTCATCTTTGGGCTCATCTTCCATCATAGGCTCACTCCCAAGGTTAAGACTATCTTCAGGGTTCGAGATGTCAATGGGGACAACTTTGGCCTCAAAACCTTCCTCGGCGGTGACCTCCTCTGGTTTCTTCTTCTTATTAGAGGACTCACCTTCCATCCTCCTCCTTCTTCCCTCTAGGGACATTCTCTACTTGTGGGAGGGCCTCCCCTATGGATAGTCTGTAGGTGTTTCATTAAGGATGGAAGTGGTTTTGATGTGGGCCATGTTGTTTCACATAAGTTAACTTTATTAACCTTCATTACATATTTAGGGCATTTAAAGCATCATAAAATTATGTCCATGACATCTTGTTTACATACATTTTATCATTTGGTAGAGGATGCCTTAATCCCTAATATCCATAACCCTAGTTCCTAGAAGGGTAGAGAGAGAGAGAGCAATTGTAAGGTCCCTAGGGTTTTGATGGGTGGAATAAGGGGTAGAGAAGGGATGAAGTTAGATGATAAAAAATCCTAGATGGATGCACAGATCCGGGAGTAAAATCCTTTGAATTTGGATGAGAAGGATGTACAAATACGGGAGTCCTCGTAAGATGACTAGCGGTACAGAGGAAAGTTTTGCTAGCCCCTGAGTCATGTCCTCTTCTAGGCACCATCGTATTTATACAAATAATCTAATAATTCCCTTGGTCTCTATGGAACTCTTAAAAATTGAAAATGATTAAAGGGTATATGGTAAACTTGGCTCTGACACCAAATGTAATGACCCCTTAAGGAGGACCGATAGGGAAAGGGCCATTATATGATTCACAAGATCGAGGTTTAGAAATTAACCAAAAATAATTATAAATTTCATTCAATGGAAAAGGGTTTGATACAATATGAAAGGTAACTCTCCAATAAGGAGTTACATGATATGGAAAACTATTGTTTGCATTTGGAAATAAAACTATATAACTAAATCCTTCACGGTAACTTTAAGCATTGTCCTTATAGTGCCTTCTTTTCAGGATTTCCATTTTTAGATTAATAGTAGATTAACATAAAATGCCATGAAACAAATATCAAGATATTCTGGTATGTGCTAGAAATAAAGTTTTTGCAACTATCAATAACAATATAATCATTCATAGCAACAATTATAATTACAAAATTGAACATGCATATTCCTTCTAACTTCTCGACTCTTAATCTATTTGGTACACTCCATCTCTAGAGTACTCACTATGGGGTACCCTCTCTCTAGGGTTTAGTCCCTATAGTGGACACATCATACACATGCCTTCCTTTCTTGGCCCGAGGTGATCTTCTTTTCCAGGCATGATCATATGTCACCATAGTGACATTTTATACATATCACATGTATCACTAAAATCCACTAGAGATAGTTGATAAAGTTATACTTATATATTGTGATACTAATAGTGACTTTATAGATTGCATGAAGTAAATAAACAATCAAAAATTTATTTGTAATCAATCGGGAAACCTTAGGAAAACCATGAAAGTCAATTAAGATGGTTAATCATATTCATAACCACATACCTTTCTCAGAAGTAACTTGATATCCAAGTAAAAGGCAATCAAAAGCAACCAACCAAGAAACTATTATGAAAATAATGCAAAACACCTAAATATTAATATTTTGTTCATAAACTCACATTAAGACTGACTTGGGTTCCAAGTTAGGGTTTTGAGGTCAACTTAGGGTTTGATTAGGGTTTTGGCTTTCCAAGCCCTAATTATCACTTTTGATGTCTTTTTTAACTTTTTTTGAGTTAAAACCATAAATCATTAATGTAAAACAAGGTTACATGAAGAATCCTCACATAGGACAGGAAAGTCCTTTAGCCATATTTCATCTCTTACAAAGCCCTTCCCCAATTTAGCGTGTGTGCTGAAATATTGCCCTCCCTAAAGACATGACAAAAAACAACTTTGTTGAAAGCAGAAATCAGCCTAATAATGTTTTTAAAAATTTGGACAAGAGGCCCCCCCACCTTTCACAACACCATTCAGAACTTGAAGCGCCCCTAAAACATATGTTTCCACACAAATGGATGTCATCCTCATGTTCCTCGCAAGCTATAAAGCAAAAAGGATAGCAGAAGCTTCAACAACAAAAGAATTCCAACAACCATCCACTATTCTAGCAACCATCACTATAGGTGTGCCATGATGGTTTCTGAAAATAGCTCCACAACTGGTCTTTCTTTTGTCAATCAAGGCTGCGTCAGTGTTGATTTTTATCTCCCCTTCTATAGGAGGTTGCCATCTTCTATTTTCTCTTCTGTAGATCCCTGATTGGTTGACGCCTCTAAATTTTTCCACCTTGTGAAGGGCCACCCATTTGTGGAGTCCAGTAGCAAGGAGAGATACTTTTTGCTGTTCATCACCATAAAGGTGTACATTCCGAGCTTTCCAAGAAGCTAAATAGTTGATAGAGAAAAAAATTAAACACATATGTTTGTGTTATTTTCTTTATCCATGATAGTGTCTCTTTAAAGGAAATTCTGGGCATATCTTTTATAAGGTGTAGGAGATGGCTGTTCTCCCAAATTTCAGCAGCATAATTGCACTCAAAGAAGTAGTGGAAAGTGTATTCCGTAGCCATGGTGCATATGGTACAGTTGTCATTGTCTATTACATGTCTGCACTTCAAGTTTAGTAGAGTTGGAAGATGACCATTGCAAGCATGCCATAAGAAGTTTGATAAATTTGGTGGGCATTTGA
This sequence comes from Alisma plantago-aquatica, assembly GCA_963693085.1. NCBI lineage: Eukaryota > Viridiplantae > Streptophyta > Magnoliopsida > Alismatales > Alismataceae > Alisma > Alisma plantago-aquatica. Next base: position 1,444,855,697 of record OY856409.1, on the reverse strand, counting down.
ATTTCCATAGGAAATCCCATTCATTTTGCACAACCTTTCGTTGTTCCAGCCAGCTTGGGGCTATTTTGTTGAACCCCAGCCAATAGGATGATCTCACAGTGAAAACTCCATCTCGGGTAGGGAAACAATAGAGCTCATCACTATTTGAGTTTCATAAAGGTATAGTGAGTATGGTAGCTTTATCCTCCGCTATAAAAATATTATCTAGTTCATTTAGTTTCCAGGTCTGATTAGAAAGGTTGATCAACTCCCATACTTTGCTGTCCATAATATCTAGCATGTCATCATTTTACATAGGCTTTGTGTAGAAACCTTAAACATTTGGCAGCCAAGTGTCAACCCAGATGTTGATATCTCTTCCATTTCCTACTTTCCACTTTATACCTTCCTTTAGCAGTGACTTAGCATCCCATATACTTCTCCATGAATAGCTTGGATCAAAGCCCCTGAACGCATCAAGGGTATCACCATTTTTGTAGTATTTACTTCCTAACTCTTAATCTTTTTGGTACACTCCATCTCTAGAGTACTCACTATGGGGTACCCTCTCTCTAGGGTTTAGTCCCTATAGTGGACACATCATACACATGCCTTCCTTTCTTATCCCAAGGTGATATTCTTTTCTAGGCCTGATCATCTGTCACCATAGTCTAGGCCTGATCATCTGTCACCATAGTGACATTTCATACATATCACATGTATCACTAAAATCCACTAGAGATAGTTGAGAAAGTTATACTTATATATTGTGATACTCATAGTGACTTTATAGATTGCATGAAGTAAATAAACAATCAACAATTTATTTGTAATCAATTGGGAAAGCTTAGGATAACCACGAAAGTCAATTAAGATGGTTAATCATATTAATAACCACATACCTTTCTTAGAAGTATCTTGATATCCAAGTAAAAGGCAATCAAAAGCAACCAACCAAGAAACTATCATGAAAATAATGCAAAACACCTAAATATTACTATTTTGTTCATAAACTCACATTAAGACTGACTTGGGTTCCAAGTTAGGGTTTTGAGGTCAACTTAGGGTTTGATTAGGGTTTTGGCTTTTCAAGCCCTAATTATCACTTTTGATGTCCTTTTTAACTTATAAATACCTAAACTTGATGTTTTATGCCTTATGAATCTCAAATAAAGTTAATTATGTCTCTTTTATCCAAAAAGACTCACCTTTATCCATTGAAGTCACTTAAACAAATCATGATCATTAAAATCAAGAAATTAGGATTTCCATGATTTTAATACATTAAAGTTAGTAACTTTATACATTTTTAGAACTAGACGCGGATCTAGGTCTTGAAACTATTTTAGTGGAATCCTTGTATTTTTCTGATCAACTTTCATATATAAATTATTATAATAGACCTTCCCATGGACTTATATCATTTTGACAAATTTAATTGATTCTGGCCAATCACAAGCCACCACCTAGGCAGTGAGACTGTGTCCCAGCCTTTCCAACTTGGCTGGTTCCATCCAATGGGTTCACAACAACATGAAGGTCTGCACTTGCGTGGACCTACACTTAATCAGGGTGAAAGGAAAGGAAAAGAACCGAAGAGTCCATACATGTGTGAAGAGGAGTCGAGGATAGTCTTGACTTTTCACCAGGGTTTATCTTCAACTTTGGCTCGTTCCTTCTCACACGAGCAAGTGGTCAACCCAACAATTGACCTCAAGATCTCAATCTTCAAAGAGACTATCGAGGGTACTAGGGCCATCGTCGTGCTCACACAAACTCGGTGAGGGCTTCAATTGCCCCAGTGCTGGTCGGAGTTGGTAGGGAGAAGAAGGGTATCTCTGACAAGATAGTAGGGAGATGGATATATGAAGGATGGGTTTAGGAGAGAAATTGAGGGAAGGAAGAAGAGTGAAAGGTCGAGTAGAGTCTCATGATCCAATTTTTGGTTTCATAGGAGGGTCATAGCCCTGTATATACCCTTGGCTATGATGACAAGGTTGTTCATTAAGTTTGTGAATTGGGAAAATCTTCTAGATTTCTCCAAGTGAGGCAAAATTAGGGTAGGTGGATTCACATTGATCTCACTAATCCAATGGAAAAGTTTTCATAATTGCTCGATCATTGATGAGGGAGAGAAGAGAAAGGGGAAAAGTCAATTTACTGTTCTGACTTGCCTATTTGACTTAGTCATCTTTGAATCTTGATCTAGTGGATATTGTGCCACACAAAAAAGTAAAGGGTTGATTTTATCCCCAAATCAATCATAACATTTAATGTATACTTCCCATAATCCATTCACTTTAGGATTTTTTAGAAAAATCCACATCTCTCTCTCCTTCTATCTTTTCAATCCCAAATTTTAAAGTAGTGTCTTAAATACCTTTATATGGATGTGGGTGAGATTTAAGATGAAAATACTCAACATAAAGGTGTTTTTCTTAGTCTCCAAGTCTCCCTCTTTATTTATTTCTATAAGGCATTAAATCATTTTTTCTCTTTACTACTTTCCTATATTTCTTATTTGATTATTTTTCTTACTAAAAACAATATGTAAATGAAATCAATCCATTAGTGGCCTTCGACATCATTTTTTTCTAGAAAACTTCATATCATTCGTCATTAATCACCTATTAACTTTAGTATTTCATTTATTTTGGGATTTCCTTTCTTCCTTTTCCCTATATCCAATTATTGGATTATCGAAAACAGTAAAATCCACAAAAACCATAGAAAAGGATAATTTGCAAGTTAAATCCTTAATTTCAAAATAGAGAACATTAAGTATCTATCATATCCTTATTATACAAATATTTGCATTTAAAATATGTAAATACTTGTAAAAAATCATGTTATAACATGTTATCTCCTGAGTAACTACTTCTTCATCTCCAAAATCACCCTCCTTTATCTCTGGGATGTTCTTTGGTCGAAGAATGCTTGAAAATGATGAGATTTAACCATCCCATAATTGTTTTTCATATTTGAAATGAGGGACAATTGTTTTTTGAAATGACAGAAATTGAGTGGGACACACTGTGTTTGGGAACAACAAGATATGTCTCCATGTTTAACTAACACACAAATTCCTTTACTTAAGGAGGATAGGGCGTGTTGTATGAGAGACCCACTGTGTAGCTGAGAGGCGGTGAAGTCCTAAGTCGAGGATGATTAGGTTGAACACAGTGGGTCTTAATAAACACACACCGTGCATTTTGATATAATTTCTAAACATAACTTTTGAACAGTCTGACACTCTGTGTCGAAGTAGAGACATGTCATGTCACAACTCTTCATTGGGAATTGCAATCATTTGTAAACTTACACACCGTGTGTTAATTAAAACACATCTTGTTCCCTTTAAAATCTTCAAGAAGAACTCTGTCAAATATGCAAATTCTTGGGGACTCCAACTAGGGTCAGATTTTGGTTGGATTGACTCTATTTTCTCATCATAATCATGTACCTATGATAAAAACATGAGGCAAGTAAAAAAACTACAAAGGTGGGAAATCAAGTATGATTAGAGGCAAAAAAGATACAATTTGGATTGGAAGTGTGTGCAAAAGTGGGTGAAAAACTTATATTGAATGCTCAACACATGTAACAGATTAGTCTATTTGAATGAATCAATGTTACATTGTTGATTAGCTGTCTAGATGCCCTTGGAAAATTTAGTGCAATTTCAACCATCCTCTTGAAAAAATTATTAAATAAGTGTGAAATATAGTTTATCATGAAATCTAGTTAACTCTCTTATGCTTTGGGGAAAATATTCAAGTTTAAGGCCACATGGTTCTCAAACGGAACCCAACTGGTTCTTGCTAATATTTTTTTTAGAGTTACATATATTTACCACATAAGATGGCTAACCCCTCCACGTATCATGCTAGCCTAGTAAGTTTGATCTTAAGAGGGTAAATTAACCCCAATCATGATTCTATGTGTTTATAAGTCTATTTTAGCAACCAAATGCCAAAACCCATGCTTCATTGTCGTATTCTTTATCTAAATGCAAAAAGTGCATCACTGGATTGTTTATGCCAAATCGGTTTCATCTTCTAATATCCTTATAATTGAGAAAGATAGGTGGAATATTCACCATAAATTTGTTTCTGTAACATCCCTGACCTGGGTTATAACCTAACCCTAGATGTTTGGCCTAAATATGTAATTAAACACTTGTGATTATGTTCTGGCATGTAACTAAGTTCCTCAGAAACATATACTTTCAATTTTGCCCTTAAAAATCAAAGTTGTAATGTTGTTTTGTAATGCAGGGACCTTTGTGCAAATTACCCAGTTTAATGGTTCAACTTGCAAATATCATAGGTTAAGATGTTCCTCTGATATCGTATGAGTGAATATGGTGAGACATGATGGATTTCCCAAGCTTGGGCATTCAGATGCAGCTTGTGGAATGATCCTGGTGCTTAAAAACCCTAATTTGGAGTAAAGTGCAATTTACCCAAATTATGTGTGAATCTTGTAAAGTACACCTTCTAGAGCATCTTATATGACCATTGACATCATTTAGAGTAGAAATGATGAAAGAGATGCACCAATGACTAATCAGATAAGAAAAATGATCTTTGTGCATAAAATTCACCATGTATGTGTATGAAGACCTTCATATGTGTACCCTAGTTGAAAGTTGATATTTTCTACCCTTAGATCTTGAGTTTTGATGAGCCTTGCTTAATTTTAGATGGCTTGTACGTGCCTTAGAAACAAGGAGGGACTTAGATGGAAATCCCATGTTTTAGAGGTCCTTATGATGGAAAATAACCTAAAAGTATATAAGCCCTTGTCTTTGCAAACCAAGTGAACGGATCCTTCATTCTCTTCACTTCTCTTCTTCCTCAAAACGACCAAGGCAGAGCTCTGGACCTCAGGAGATAGTCAACTAGGTGCTAAGGTGAGAAGAACCATCTTCAAGCTCGGATTCTTGGGTGAATTCATCATACAAGTTTGGTTTTGTGGATAACTCACTTAGTCTTCTTGTTCTAGCCGTCCATTCCCATATTTTCCTTGGAGAATCACCCCTGGCCGAGTTGTGGAGCTCAGGACGCCATTAGAGGCTTGAAGCTTGGAAGCTTGGAGCTCTAGGAACAATGTTTAAGGTGGGTTTTATAACTCTAAACTCTATACTTTATGTGCATATCTTTGTTCTTGCATTTTTGTACCTAGTTCTTCTTCTACCTCCCTTCTTCCTTGCACTTTTGCAAGCAAAACGGTGGAGTAACCGACCTGAACATATGTTGAATATGATGGGCATAGATTCCTAGGTAACTTTATCAAACGAACTTGGACCCTTTTGGTCCAAACGGTTGCAAACCATTACGGTCTCAAACCGTTTGATCTCAAACGGTCTTGCAAGACTGTTTGGATCAAAACGGTCTCAAGACTGTTTGATAGGGTTGACCAAGGGACGACCATTTGAGGGTCTGCTGTTAACACATTGAATTTCATTCCTACAAATAATCATAATCTAATTCATATCCAATTAAGAGTTGAAGGCACTTCAATATCCTAACCCTAATCGGGCTGAAATTGCTGATTTCAAGTATAGATCTTGATGAGTTTTGGGTTGAAGGACCCAAACGGTCTCAAGACCGTTTGAGGATTCATCCAAACGGTCTCAAGACCGTTTGGACACAACCCAAGACCGTTTGGAGGTCTAGCGTTGAGCTAATTTTATGGATTGAAGGTCCAATTGCAATAAGTTGAAGAATTGATAAAAATGCTGATTTTAGACCTAATTAGGGTTCAACCTTTATTCAACCGACTTGGTTTTTGGTCAAACTTTGGGAAAACGGTCTCAAGACTGTTTGGATAATGTCCAAACGACCTCAAGACCATTTGGGCCAAGTTTGGGCCCAATTGAAGGTCAATTGATAGGTTCAACCTTGATTTGTTTCACATTGTTGAACATTGATGACTATCCGATTGAAACCCTAATTGAAATGGATTTCACCCTAATTGGCTTTCAATTGAGGGTCAATTTGGTGTCCAATTGATTAAGCTTCATCGTAATTGACTCAATTTGTAAGTGGTTAATATGGATTTGGTCAAATGAGGGCTTCAACATACATAACCCTAACTATTCATAGCTTTTGAACCATGTTTGAGGTCCAAACGGTTTGAGCCCATTTGGACCAAACGGTCTCAAGACCGTTTGAGGGAAACGGTCTCAAGACCATTTGAGGTCAAATGGTCTCAAGACCATTTGGGCTCAAACGATCTCAAGGTCGTTTGGACCAATCGATCTCAAGTCATTTTAGATCAAACGGTTTCAAACCGCATGAGCTTCAAACGGTTTGGAAGTCAACTCTCCCCAAAAGGTCAACACACTCAAATGGTCTTAAGACCGTTTGGTGGTTGAAGGTTGAAACCGTTTGAAGGTTTTCAAGGTGGTTTGTACTTAATTAATTGATGGTGTAATTGGTTCAATGGTGATCTAATCTAAACCCTAATGGTAACCTAGGACATTAAGGGACTAAGTGACTAATGAATTAACCCATGATGATGATCAATGGGACAAATTACCATTATACCCTTGAAGGGTACAAATGAGTGATATCTTGTTCCAATCAAACCCTAATGTCCTGATATTGGAGATTTAGCTTATGTTAATCAATGAGAACTTAATTCAACCTGTTTCGGAGTGATGTAACCATCATCTACCATAAGAGGAGAGAGAAAGTCACCACCTGTTAGTAAGAGGAGAGAGAAAGTATCAAATATGTTTAAAATTCAACTGAAGCACCTTCAATGCATATGAGTGTGCATGATTAGGGTATGATCCACCTATGTGAGATCATGGAAACCCTAATTATGATAATTGAGGAATCTCAAGCCTATCGGAAGGAATCAATGGTGATGATTCTCACACATGATGTTGTTATGGGTTCAATTCACAATAAAGTGAATAGTAAACCCTAATTTTAGGGTGATAACATATAATGTGTATAGTAAACCCTAATTGATGAAGATCAGGGATTCTAACTCGTGTAAAGAGTATGAAGGCACATCTTTTAAAGTGAATTGTTTACTATTATCAGTTAAATTAACCATGCATGTCCCTATATGAGAATGATCATATCCATGTATGGATCATGATATTATATTCATTGAAAGCATGTTGTTAGCTTTATGAATAGTGAAATATCTTGATGCCTTGTTAGTGGCATCTTATGAGATTGATGGGTTGTGAGAGCCATGAGTACTATCAAGGTCATGCTTAACAGATGACTTGTGATGAAATGATAATTGAGATGAGTTAGACTTGTTACATTTTAGTATTCCATTTCATAGCTGTTATGCTAATGATTAAGGTTTGAGAACATGTATGATGTTAAAAGAATACTGAAATGTACCTAACTAATCAAGTGTAATCATACTATGTAGAGCCCTGATCATAGATCCATCATAGTCAGAAGTTATATGATGGTGAAACATGTTTCCTAAGGGAATTCCTGGAACACATACTTTTGAGTATGTGGGGTATATGGATGTGTAGAACCTTACATCCTAGTGTAGGAATTTATGTAGATGTATCTTAATCCATCAATCTTTCACTATGTGTTTATACCAGGGTGATGTAACATTATTCTCCTGAGAGAGATCTTTTATACCGCATCGATGAGAGATAAAAAAGAAATCTTTCGATGGCGAAGAGAGTGTAGAATGCCACTATGACTCTAATAGTGAAGGACCAGAATACCCTGGTAAGCTATTGTAGCAGAGACATTAGATGTCCTGCATGTGTATCCTCACTCTGACTGAGGAAGTTGAAGGTCATGAGAATCCGGCTCTTTCGATGACCTAGTATGATACCGAGGCGACTTAACAGTGGTCGGTTGGAGTATGAGCGGTATACCTCATCTCCACAGGGCTTAAGGATATTTGTAAAACATAATCAGCCGCGTAGTATATCTGCTTAGAATGAACTACGAGATACTGGATTGATATTACACTGCATAAGTATATATGTTATTCATATTGCTTATATATTGATATTCTGCTAAGTTACATATCTGCTATTGATTACCTTGAAGGCTTTTATGGCTTATTGTTCTTTGATTGATATAAAGTTTCTAGTGGAGAGTTATAACTCTCACTAGGACAATTATTTAAAATTGTCTCACCCTATAGACTTCAACTTTTTAGGTGGTCGTCAAAGACGGAGGAACCAACCTACAGGTGACCAAACCCAGCAGCAGCACCAAGAACAATAGTAAATCTCAGGTGGAGATTCAGTCTGCTGAGTTGTGTAGATAGATAGTCAGTCCTATGTGTCCTCTGTACTCTCAGGTCCTGGATTTAATGGTTTAAGGTTTTGTTTCGATTCTTGAGATTTTGTATCATGATGTGTATAATTACTCAAGAAGTAATTTGACAGAGATGTAAACAGTTTATTTCCTTTTTTGAAGGAAGTTTTATGGTTTCAATGTATTATCTCAAAAAGTTTTAATTTCTGCTGATTTTTTGTATTCCGCTGCTAATCGAATCGCTTCCGCTAAGTTTACTTCGAGGTTTATGTGTTTATCTCGGGTTTTGGAGATCAAAGCCCACAATTAAGTGGTATCAGAGCTCTAGGTTTGCTGAGTCTACAGAGACATATGACTTAGGATGTCGAGTCTATCTTTAGTGTTCCTTCCTTATCTAATAGAATCTTCTGCTCCTCAGGAGAAGAAGATATATAAGGATGTCTGAGCCACATGAGGAGTACGTGGCAGAAAGTAGCGTGGCTGCACCACAAGGCGGTGCAAGGGTCCCAGAAATAGAACAGCCTGCACCTGAGCCACCCAGGGAGCCACCCCAGTTTGACCCAGCTGACATGGGTAACCCAACAGTTCAGACGATGTTTGGGCAGTTTATGACTGCCATGACACACATAATCGACAGGATGCCCATACCTTCACCTAGGGCACCTGTCCAGCCTGAAGGACAAGGTATCGGTAAGACCTTCGAGCGACTTCGTCGTGTCGGGGCTACCGAATACTTTGGGACAGCCGACCCCGTAGATTCTGATCTGTGGTTGACAGAGTTGGAGAAAGATTTTAGGATTCTCAACATCCCAGAAGCTGAGAAGGTTAGACATGCTGTCTATCTTCTCAAGGGAAGTGCTGGTCACTGGTGGACCATGGAAGAGCAGAAGAGGCCTGGAATAGAGATCTCATGGGAATAGTTTCGTCGGGAATTTGTTCATAGATATTTCTCGAAGACCTTCCTGGATGAGAAGATCTCTCAGTTTGAGAGATTGAGACAGGGCATGATGAACATTAGCGAGTATGAAGCTAAGTTCATGGAGTTGCTGCGGTTCTGTCCGCACATGTCTGCCACAGAAGAAGAAAGGATCAAGAGGTTCGAGAAGGGTTTGAATGCGGACATGTCTACTCCCGTGTCTGCCCTAGAAAACCGGGAGAGGTTCTCTACCTTTGTTGAGTCAGTCCGAAGGATAGAGAGATCTGTAGTTGAAAAGAGGCAAACCCAGAAAAGATATCCACAGTTCCAGGGTTCTTCATCTAGAGATTCCAAGAAGCCTAGATTCTCTGCACCTAACCCTCCACCACCCAGATCAAGTTCTCAAACTCAATGGTCTCCAAGTAGAGGTAGAGGACGGAGTCAACCGCCTCAAGAGACTCACAGTTCTGCATCAATGACAGTTACCGGGCCACCGAGACCACAACAACAGGAAAGAATCTGCTACAACTGTGGTAAGGTGGGACACTTGATGAGGGATTGCAGATCGAGGCCTGTCAGTGTGACACAGCCTCCGAGACAGAATCAATAGGAATCACAAAGAAGGCAATCTCAAGGAGCAGCTAGGGGACATGGACAAGCATCTCAAGCTGGATCTTCAACACCGACTCAACCCCAGGCGACATCGGGGTTCTATGATATGAACCCACCAGATGCAGTAGTCGATCCACGGGTTGTGGCAAGTCAGATGGAACTTTTACATTCTGATTTGTCTAAATCCTGTGATGTATCTGTTTTGATTGACCCAGGTGCTACACACTCTTTCATCACTCGAAGAGTGATTCATAACTGTAATATGATAGTCAGTCATAGGACAGATAGTTTGTTGTTAGAAACTCCGTTGAGTGGGTCTGCTGTTTTGCAGGAGGTATGCTCTCCCTGCATCCTCTTATTTTCTGATCATCGCATTCAAGTGGATCTCATACCACTTGATATGCAAGGATTTGATATAATCCTGGGGATGGATACCTTGGAAAGGTATAGAGTTGTATTGGATTGCGAATCCAAGTTGGTTGTGTTTGTTGATGATAGCAACACATGGATCTTTCAAGGAGAAAGAAAGATTCTTTCCACCTATCTTGTGTCATCTATGGTTGCTGACAAGTTGATGAGGCAAGGATGTTATGCATTCTTGGCCCATGTGGTAGATGTTACCAAGGAGAGCCCCAACCCTGCTGAAGTTCCAGTAGTCAGGGAATTCGAGGATGTATTTCCTGAAGAACTTCCCGGTATACCACCGCCTCGGGAAATTGATTTCGAAATCAATTTGGTCCCAGATACCAAACCCATAGCCCAGACACCGTATAGGATGGCGCCTGCCGAAATGGCAGAACTCAAGAAACAGCTTCAAGAGTTACTTGAGAAGGGTTTTATCCGACCGAGTACTTCACCGTGGGGTGCTCCGGTCTTGTTTGTTAAAAAGAAGGACGGGTCAATGCGGTTGTTCATTGATTACAGACAACTTAATAAAGTAACTATAAAGAATAAGTACCCTCTACCGAGGATTGATGATCTCTTTGATCAGTTTCGTGGTACAACAGTCTTCTCAAAGATAGCTTTAAGGTCTAGATATCATCAACTCCGTATTAAGGATAGTGACATATCCAAGTCTGCCTTTAGGACAAGATATGGTCACTATGAGTTCACTGTTATGTCGTTTGGAATAACTAATGCACCGGCTGCATTTATGGAACTCATGAATATAATCTTTCGACCTTTCCTTGATCAGTGTGTTGTCATCTTTATAGATGAAATTCTGATCTATAGTAAGGATGCTCAGCAGCATGAACAACATCTTCACCAAGCTTTGACCTTGCTGAGAGAACACAAGCTATATGCTAAGTTTAGCAAGTGTGAGTTCTGGCTACCGGAGGTATCTTTTCTTGGTCATGTGGTATCTGCCTGGGGTATTTGTGTTGACCCTAAAAATGTAGAATCTGTTCTACAGTGGGAACAACCGAAGACGCCGACGGAGATTCAAAGTTTCTTGGGGTTAGCTTGATATTACCGGAGGTTCATTAAGAACTTTAGTTCTATAGCCTTACCCTTAACCAAGTTAACCCGGAAGGATGTTCCTTTTGTTTGGAGTGATACGTGTCAACAGTCTTTTCAGCTGTTGAAGGAGAGGTTGGCAAGTGCCCCAGTGCTTGTACTACCTGAACAAGGGAAAGGATACATAGTTTTCTACGATGCCTCCAAGAATGGACTTGGGTGTGTGTTGATGCAGGATAAGCAAGTGATTTCTTTCACTTCCCGACAGCTTAAGAAACACGGGGAAAATTATCCGACACATGACCTAGAGTTGGCTGCTGTGGTTCATGCCTTGAAAATCTGGAGACATTATCTCTATGGAGAAACATTCCAGATTTTCACAGACCACAAGAATCTTCAGTATATCTTCTCTCAGCATGAGCTTAACATGAGGCAACATCGCTCGATGGAGTTAATCAAGGACTACGATTGTATAATTGATTACCATCCAGGGAAGGCCAATGTGGTTGCAGACGCCTTGAGTAGGAAATCAACAACATCAACCATGGATAGAGCACAACTAAGTTCCTTAGTATGCCCTAGGATAGATATGCTTATCTCTTTGAGGCAAGACAATGTGCAGTTGAAGGTGTCATTGTTAGCCAGTTTGTTAGCTGAGATGCATATTAAACCTACCCTAAGAGAACAGATAAAGGAAGCACAAAAAGTGGATGCTGTAGTTCAACAGATCAGATCTGGGTATGGTGATGAGAAGCGAGATGGTTTCCATGACTCAGATGACCATGTGGCATGCTATCATGGGAGGATGATAGTACCTGATGAGGATAACCTGAGGAAGTTAGTCTTGGAGGAAGCTCATTCTTCAATGTACGCTATGCATCTAGGGAGCACCAAGATGTATCGAAACTTGAAAGATATGTATTGGTGGCCTGAGATGAAGAAGGATGTAGCTGAGTTTGTTCTGAGGTGTCCGGTGTGTTAGCAAGTTAAGGCTGAACACCAGAAGCCTGCAGGAACAATGCAACTTTCACCCATACCACAGTGGAAGTGGGACCATGTGACCATGAACTTTGTTGTTGGCCTACCCAGGACAAGCAGATGACATGATTCCATATGGGTAATTGTTGATAGGTTGACCAAGACAACACATTTCTTACCTGTCAAAACAACTATTCTGCTAAAGGTTATCACAGTTGTATGTTCAAGAGATAGTGCAGTTGCACGGAGTTCCTGTCACTATAGTTTCTGACAGAGGTCCCCAGTTTACGAGTCATTTTTGGGAGCAGTTACACAGAGCCTTAGGCACCAAGTTAAGGTTTAGTACAACCTTTCACCCACAGACTGATGGACAGTCTGAAAGGACTATAAAAACCTTGGAAGATCTGCTGAGAGCATGTGTTCTCCAGTTTACCGGGAGTTGGGATCTACACCTAAGTTTGATAGAGTTTGCCTATAACAATAGCTATCAACATAGTATTGACATGGCACCCTATGAAGCTTTGTATGGAAGACGTTGTAGATCACCCTTATGTTGGTATGAGACTGGTGAGCATCAGTTGTTGGATCCTGATCTTGTACAGCAGACCACAGAGAAGATTAAAGTTATACAACAACAACTTAAGATTGCACAGGATAGGCAGAAGTCATATGATGATAAACATCATAGACCCCTAGAGTTCTAGGTTGAAGACAGAGTGTATCTCAAGGTCTCACCTTGGAAGGGAGTCCTTTGTTTTGGAAGGAAAGGGAAGTTAACTCCTAGATTTATGGGACCTTATCCAATCATTGAGCGAGTTGGAAAGGTAGCCTATAGACTGGAGTTACCTCCAGAGTTACAGAAGTTACATCCCGTGTTTCACATTTCTATGTTGAGGAAATGTCACCCCGACACCGAGTCAGTTCTACAACCTATGGAAGTAGAATTGAATGAAGATATAACTTATGAGGAAGGACCAGTGTCAATCCTTGATAACATAATTAAAAAGCTAAAGAAGAAAGATATAAGCCTTGTGAAAGTCCTCTCGAACCACCATGGTGTCGAAGAAGCCACTTGGGAACTAGAGGATGAGATGAGAAGGAAATACCCTGCTCTTTTCTCTTAATTTGTTTTATCGATTTTGGGGACGAAATCCTTGTAAGAGGTGGATGATTTGTAACATCCCCGACCTGGGTTATAACCTAACCCTAGATGTTTTGCCTAAATATGTAATTAAACACTTGTGATTATGTTCTGGCATGTAATTAAGTTCCTCAGAAACATATACTTTCAATTTTTCCCTTAAAAATCAAAGTTGTAATGTTGTTTTGTAATGAAGGGACCTTTGTGCAAATTACCCAGTTTAAGGGTTCAACTTGCAAATATCACAGGTTAAGTTGTTCCTCTGATAATGAGACACTATATGAGTGAATATGGTGAGACATGATGGATTTCTCAAGCTTGGGCATTCAGATGCAGCTTTTGGAATGATCCTGGTGCTTAAAAGCCCTAATTTGGAGTAAAGTGCAATTTACCCAAATTATGGGTGAATCTTGTAAATTACACCTTCTAGAGCATCTTATATGACCATTGACATCATTTAGAGTAGAAATGATGAAAGAGATGCACCAATGACTAATCAGATAAGAAAAATGATCTTTGTGCATAAAATTCACCATGTATGTGTATGAAGACCTTCATATGTGTACCCTAGTTGAAAGTTGATCTTTTCTACCCTTAGATCTTGAGTTTTGATGAGACTTGCTTAAGTTTATATGGCTTGCACGTGCTTTAGAAACAAGGAGGGACTTAGATGGAAATCCCATGTTTTAGAGGTCCTTATGCTGGAAAATAACCTAAAGTATATAAGCCCTTGTCTTTGCAAACCAAGTGAACGGATCCTTCATTCTATTCACTTATCTTCTTCCTCAAAACGACCAAGGCAGAGCTCTGGACCTCAGGAGATGGTAAACTAGGTGCTAAGGTGAGAAGAACCATCTTTAAGCTTGGATTCTTGGGTGAATTCATCATACAAGTTTGGTTTTGTGGATAACTCACTTCGTCTTCTTGTTCTAGCCATCCATTCCCATCTTTTCCTTGGAGAATCACCCCTGGCCGAGTTGTGGAGCTCAAGATGCCATTAGAGGCTTGAAGCTTGGAAGCTTGGAGCTCTAGGAACAACGTTTAAGGTGGGTTTTATAACTCTAAACTCTATACTTTATATGCATATCTTTGTTCTTGCATTTTTGTACCTCGTTCTTCTTCTACCTCCCTTCTTCCTTGCACTTTTGCAAGCAAAACGGTGGAGTAACCGACCTGAACAGAGGTTGAAGATGATGGGCGTGGATTCCTAGGTAACTTTATCAAACGACCTTGGACCCTTTTGGTCCAAACGATTGCAAACCGTTTGAAATCAAACGGTCTCAAACCGTTTGATCTCAAACGGTCTTGGAAGACCGTTTGGATCAAAACAGTCTCAAGACCATTTGATAGGGTTTAACAAGGGACTATCGTTTGAGGGTCTGTTTTTAACACATTGAATTTCATTCCTACAAAGAATCATAATCTAATTCATATCCAATTAAGAGTTGAAGGCACTTCAATATCCTAACCCTAATCGGGCTGAAATTGCTGATTTCAAGTATAGATCTTGATGAGTTTTGGGTTGAAGGACCCAAACGGCCTCAAGACCGTTTGGGAATTCATCCAAACGGTCTCAAGACCGTTTGGAAACAACCCAAGACCGTTTGGAGGTCTAGGGTTGAGGTAATTTGATGGATTGAAGGTCCAATTGCAATAAGTTGAAGAATTGATAAAAATGCTGATTTTAGACCTAATTAGGGTTCAACCTTTATTCAACCAACTTGGTTTTTGGTCAAACTTTGGGCAAACGGTCTCAAGAACGTTTAGATGATGTCCAAACGACCTCAAGACCGTTTGGGCCAAGTTTGGTCCCAATTGGAGGTCAATTGATAGGTTCAACCTTGATTTGTTTCACATTGTTGAACATTGATGACTATCCGATTGAAACCCTAATTGAAATGGATTTCACCCTAATTGGCTTTCAATTGAGGGTCAATTTGGTGTCCAATTGATTAAGATTCATCCTAATTGACTCAATTTGTAAGTGGTTAATATGGATTTGGTCAAATGAGGGCTTCAACATACATAACCCTAACTATTCATAGCTTTTGAACCATGTTTGAGGTCCAAACAGTTTGAGCCCATTTGGACCAAACGGTCTCAAGACCGTTTGGTCTCAAACGATCTCAAGGTCGTTTGGACCAATCGATCTCAAGTCATTTTAGATCAAACGGTTTCAAACCGCATGAGCTTCAAACGGTTTGGAAGTCAACTCTCCCCAAACGGTCTCAATACCGTTTGAGGTCAAACGGTCTCAAGACCGTTTGGTGGTTGACGGTTGAAACCGTTTGAAGGTTTTCAAGGTGGTTTGTACTTAATCAATTGATGGTGTAATTGGTTCAACGGTGATCTCATCTAAACCCTAATGGTAACCTAGGACATTAAGGGACTAAGTGACTAATGAATTAACCCATGATGATGATTAATGGGACAAATTACCATTATACCCTTGAAGGGTACAAATGAGTGATATCTTGTTCCAATCAAACCCTAATGTCCTGATATTGGAGATTTAGCTTATGTTAATCAATGAGAACTTAATTCAACCTGTTTTGGAGTGATGTAACCATCATCTACCATAAGAGGAGAGAGAAAGTCACCACCTGTTAGTAAGAGGAGAGAGAAAGTATCAAATATGTTTAAAACTCAATTGAAGCACCTTCAATGCATATGAGTGTGCATGATTAGGGTATGATCCACCTATGTGAGATCATGGAAACCCTAATTATGATAATTGAGGAATCTCAAGCCTATCTGAAGGCAACCATGGTGATGATTCTCACACATGATGTTGTGATGGGTTCAATTCACAATAAAGTGAATAGTAAACCATAATTTTAGGGTGATAACATATAATGTGTATAGTAAACCCTAATTGATGAAGATCAGGGATTCTAACTCTTGTAAAGAGTATGAAGGCACATCTTTTAAAGTGAATTGTTTACTGTTATTAGTTAAATTAACCATGCAGGTCCCTATATGAGAATGATCATATCCAGGTATGGATCATGATATTATATTCATTGAAAGCATGTTGTTAGCTTTATGAATAGTGAAATATCTTAATGCCTTGTTAGTGGCATCTTATGAGATTGATGGGCTGTGAGAGCCATGAGTACTATCAAGGTCATGCTTAACAGATGACTTGTGATGAAATGATAATTGAGATGAGTTAGACTTGTTACATTTTAGTATTCCATTTCATAGCTGTTATGCTAATGATTAATGTTTAAGAACATGTATGATGTTAAAAGAATACTGAAATGTACCTAACTAATCAAGTGTAATCATACTATGTAGAGCCCTGATCATAGATCCATCATAGTCAGAAGTTATATGATAGGTGAAACATTTTTCCTAAGGGAATTCCTGGAACACATACTTTTGAGTATGTGGGGTATATGGATGTGTAGAACCTTACATCCTAGTGTAGGAATTGATGTAGATTTATCTTAATCCATAAATCTTTCACTATGTGTTTATACCAGGGTGATGTAACATTATTCTCCTGAGAGAGATCTTTTACACCGCATCGATGAGAGATAAACAAGAAATCTTTCGATGGCGAAGAGAGTGCAGAATGCCACGGTGACTCTAATAGCGAAGGACCAGAATACCCTGGTAAGCTATTGTAGTAGAGACACTAGATGTCCTGCATGTGTATCCTCACTCTGACTGAGGAAGTTGAAGGTCATGAGAATCCAGCTCTTTCGATGACCTAGTATGATACCGAGGCGACTTAACAGTGGTCAGTTGGAGTATGAGCGGTATACCTCATCTCCGCATGGCTTAAGGATATTTGTAAAACATAATCAGCCGCGTAGTATATCTTCTTAGAATGAAGTATGAGATACTAGATTGATATTACACTACATAAGTATATATGTTATTCATATTGCTTATATATTGATATTCTGCTAAGTTACATATCTACTGTTGATTACCTTGAAGGCTTTTATGGCTTATTGTTCTTTGATTGCTATAAAGTTTCTAGTGGAGAGTTATAACTCTCGCTGGGACAATTATTTAAAATTGTCTCACCCCGTAGACATCAACTTTTTAGGTGGTCGTCGAAGACGGAGGAACCAGCCTACAGGTGACCAAACCCAGCAGCAGCACCAAGAACAACAGTAAATCTCAGGTGGAGATTCAGTCTGCTGAGTTGTGTAGATAGATAGTCAGTCCTATGTGTCCTCTGTACTCTCAGGTCCTGGAGTTAATGGTCTAAGGTTTTGTTTTGATTCTTGAGATTTTGTATCATGATGTGTATAATTACTCAAGAAGTAATTTGACACAGATGTAAACAGTTTATTTCCTTTTTTGAAGGAAGTTTTATGGTTTCAATGTCTTATCTCAAAAAGTTTTAATTTCCGCTGATTTTTTGTATTCCGCTGCTAATCGAATCGCTTCCGCTAAGTTTACTTCGATGTTTATGTGTTTATCTTGGGTTTTGGAGATCAGAGCCCAAAGTTTCGATCATATACATTCTACTCAATGATGTTCTTTTGATTCTTCATGATAGATTTGTCCACTTTCACTTAATTTTATTTCTATCTTGGGTGTTTGAATTCAACCATCCTCTAGAAAAATATTACTAAATAAGTGTGAAATGTAGTTGATTATGGAATCTAGTTAATTCTCTTATGCTTTGGGGAAAATATTTAAGTTTAAGTCCACATGGTTCTCGAACAAAACCCAACCAATTCTTGTTAATATTGACTTGTTTCTGTAAAAAATTACATATATTTCCTACATAAGATGGCTGAACCCCCACGTACCATGCCAGCCTAGTGTAAGTCTGATATGGCCAAGATGGCTAAATGTTATGTCCTAAAGAGGGTATATTAAACCCAATTATGATTCCATGTATGTATAAGTCTATTTTAACAGCTAAATGTTGAAACCCATCTTCAATATCTTTTTTTTATGTAAATGCAAAAAGAGTAATACTGGATTGTTTATGTTAACTCGAATTTCATCTTCTATAATCCTTATAGTCGAGAAATATAGGTTGAATATTCACTATTTATTTGTCCTGGTGATATGAATTCTACTCAATGATGTTCTTTTGATTCTTCTTGATAGATTTATCCACTTTCACAAATTTTTTTCCTATCTTGGGTGTTTGAGTTGAACCGATGATGTTACGACCCCATCTGAGCTTAATTGGTAAACTAGGGTTACCAAGATAATTACATGATTAATTGGACTGATCACTCTTGAAATCCAATGAATGATGATAATCCAATGAGAATGTTTTAACTATGATAAGAAGTTTAAGTGTTCGTTTGCCTTGAGAATTAGGGTTTGAGAAACATAAACCCTAATCGGCCCAAAATAGGGTTTTGATGATACATGAACACAAAATTTGATAAGTATAGTGTCTCAGTAAATGATTTTTAGTATTTTATGTGTAACTCATATTTAGCTCAAATTTGGATATAATTTGTATACCTCAAATAGGAACACTACTGAAAAATATCAGAATTTATGAAGAATGTTCAGACCTGTTTGTCGGTCGAGTTTTCAACTCGACCGAATCTGCTGCAGACTGCAATATAGCAGTGCACTGTTTGATTTTTAATTATTTATTGGTAACTAGAAATGATCTCAAATTTTTACTTGAGGTCTGAAACTTCATTAGGTATAACATATAAAATTTCCAGAATTTTTGGAGCTTCTGTTAGCTATTCAGTAGGCGAATTACAGAAACTATTGTGAAACTGAATATTTAGCCAATATAATTAAAGTTGAGTGTTGGGTCAATATGCAATTGACCCAAGCAGATCAAATTGACTTATATGAGAAACCACACAAACAAGTAGCTCTCATTCTTCGTCACTCACTCCAGACAAACGAAAATCTAGAGAGAGAGGGAGAGTTAGGGCTTGAGTGGAGAAAGAGGAGGAATTGCTGAATTAGGGTTTTGCGGTTCCAGGAATGGTGAAATCAAGTAAGTTTGGATTCTTTGCATAGACTTTTATGGTAAATCTTCTCTCTCATGTCAAGATTCCGTCCATGCTCAGATTTGATCCAAGGTGGTGTCGAAATTCCCTCTTTTCTCACCCTTTCTTCATAATCCCTCATTTTTAAGGTTTCCGAGTTGAATGGAAGAAGAATAGGGAGATTTGCTAGGGATTTGATATGAGTTCGAGATTCCCTGAGTTGAGCTGCAGTTTTGAGGTGTTTTCACACCTTAGGGTGAGTGGGTTCTTCCTTCAAACAGTGTAATGCACGAAATTTGATTATAGCATCCAAATCCCTAAATGCTTAGTATGCGATTCTAAACTCTGAAATGTCCGTTTGATTTAAGTTGTTGCAAATTGATATGATATGGATTCCTTCTCTGTTTGAATGACTCCTTGATGGTAGATTCACATCAGAGACGTATACAACATATCCTAGTAAGAATGCTTTTCAGATTTATACCATATGATGTAATTAGGGTTTAACCTAATTGAGATATCACTAGAGTTTCGACCTTATTGAAAAGGACCAGTAATCTTATAAGTATTTAGGATGTACCTCATGGTTTATCTTAATTGAATTTTATTCTTGATACATGATATCTCAGTGAATGGTACGGAAAACCTAAATTTAGTTAAATTTCCATGGTTTCATATCTATGTTGATTGTATATGATTTGTTGAAAACAATCTTTATTTAGTGAATGCTTATATCCTATGAAATCCTTATGAGAGCCATGTGAAAAGTGAATGAGGCAAATGAAAAGGTGAATGAGGCGAATGAAACCCTAAGAGTAGGGTGTTGGCATGTGATGAATGAATAAGGCAAATGAAACCCTAAGGATAGGGTGTTCAATGAATCATGTTATGGTGTTATGAAAGGTCTCGATATGAGATGTGGTGATGCTTAATTATTGAATTGTATGTTTCTAGTGCATTTAAATTTATATGCTTGTTCTCTCTAAGTTGATATCTACATACTGCAGGGCTTCTTATTTTCAATACATATCTCGTAAATTGTAGGTGATGAGATATGACATGCCCTAGAAAGGGATGTTACTAAGTCATGTTTAAAGATGACAAATGATGTATATGTGTTTTCTAGTGATGTTCAGAATGTGAAATAAGTATGAAATGTGATATTCCTGTTTAAGTGTTTATATGTAAATCAGTTAATAGACTCAGGTGCCCCAACACCGTAGAACCCCATTGCGCGGTCTGTACCTTTGGGTGAAACAGTCAGCCCTGGGGATACGCCCAGGCATCGGAGACTCGTGTCCATCAAATACCGAATGTCTCGGTGACACGAAGTCTGAGAGGTAGAATTCCGGTCAGCCCTGGGGATACGCCCAGGCATCAGAGAAAGTCGCGGTCAGCCCTGGGGATACGCCCAGGCATCGGAGACTTAGAGACCCTCCGACTATGCACTACAGGTTGCGGAGGAGTCCAGAGCACTCAGAGTTAGTGCAGTGACGCCTTGTGAGCCTGAGAGTCCTGTGCAGACCAGGACGAGAAGTCAGACTTAGTATTTCCCGGGTGTGTCGCTAAGTCTTGTACGGTGGGCTCGTAGTGCACTGCGAGTTTCATATGCAGAGTGCACTGCATATGTTTGGGGCATAATCTAAAATATGATCATATAGGTTCACAGAGTTCCTTATAAATGAAAGAGTTAAGGAAGACTAGAGCATAGTCTTCTAGTAGTTATTCTTTGGATGCAATATTTACATTCTTTGTTATTTCAATTATATTGTTTTAGAACTGCTCAGTGTAGTATTTATTATTGTTAAATTTCATATCGTTTACTCAAAATTATATCTGTAATCACATTAGTGCATTAGTCTGTTTCCTTGAAGTACTCATTCATTGAGCGAGTAGGCTCACCCCTCTACTCAAACATTTTAGGGTTAACCGCGTGGACTTGAAGATGGTCAGAGCATCAGTGTAGATCTGCTACAAGAGTTAAGTACAAGATTAGTTGAGTCAGTCGATCCTTGTCACTCTAGGTCCTCAGTAAGAGATAAGAGAGAGAGTTGTAATTACGATGTGTAATATTGTTCCTCTTTTGATATGTATGCTAATTAGCAAGTTTTATGTACATAAGGTGTGAGAGACATCATGAATGTTTATACATGTATTTTTACTATTGAAGTTTGATTAGTAAAAGAAGTGTTCAGATTCCTTTGTTAAGATGTTATGTGGTTCAATGCGGGGAAACAAGAGTTTTAAAGAAAAGAAAAAAAATTAATTAAGGGTGTTCTTTGTGTTACATATAAATCCTATCTTATGCCCTAATCTCATGATTTGAGGAAATTGTGAGATCGGGGTGTAACAGATGACTAATACCATAAACCCATTGATATGGTTGGATTCCCTTGATACACTTATTTCATTTCATTTGATTGTTACATGTGCTTAAATCTTTCTTTAATTATTTATCTATGTTCTTTTTTTGCTTTAGGAGAAGCAATGGTTTAAGCTTGGGGGGATTTGATGTGCATGATTTGTATAGTCATTTTACCTACTTTTCCATGCACTTTCAAGTCATTTTCTGCCTCAACTCGCCTCCATGCTAGATATTATACTTTATTGTTCTATTTACTTGATCAATAGTTTTGAATTTTGGGTACAAAATTTTGGCATAAAAATAGGGAGAGAAATACCATCATATCATATACTGAATGGTCCACAACAATCCACATTTTAAGTAGATCAATGATGCATAAGTAGTGAGAAACACACTGTGTTGTGATATCAGCACACATGCTTTAGCAACTCATCTTGTTGAGTTTTCAACACACCGTGTTGTAGTGCAGAATTTGGAGTAGCATATCAACAACACACACTATTGAGATATTGACACGCCATGTTTTCAGCAACAACCGTGTTGAAATTTCAATACAACATATTAATAGAATCTAGATCTATAGAAGTCGGTTGTACTAAATCCCAACAACATGCCGTGTTGACATAACAACACATCGTGTCCGATCATTCCATACTTTTTCAGAACTCTCTAACTTGTAGATACACATTGTGTTGGCCAAGCAACATGCATGTTCACTTTTATTGAGGCAATTCTAGTTTAGAAACCACAAGTAACATGTCATGTTAACATTCCAACATGCCGTGTTACATGTAGTTTCTTTTGAAATCAAAAGATAATTTGATTGATGTTTAAAAAATGAATGGAATCATTTTGGGACATTTATCATAGAAATTTTCAAACATTTTGGAGAAGGACTGAATTAGGGGAAAGGGAAGAGAAGTTGAAATCTTTCCAAGGGAGAAAATTTGATTTCTCAAGAGAGAAACCTTTTCTTCTTACTTCTTCACCAACAATTGCAGTCTGGATCTCGATAGTTTTCTTCTCTCCACTTTAGAGTGAAACTATCTAAAGATTTTCCAATAGCAAGGATGGAGTTTTGTCTCCTCAACTAGAGTTCCAAGTCTTTCCTACATCTTCCACAGATATCCAAGTTTACTTTCTTCTTTTATGATGTCTAGCACTTTTTTTACAACTTGTAATTGCTTTCTACATCCATGGAGTGGCGTATCTTTGTTTCATGGGCATGGGGAGTGAATCTCATGTCATTTTTTGTTGAATAATGAATTTTCTTTCTTAATGTTGATTGAATCATTATTATATGGAAACATTAGTGTTTATTTCACATATATTCTTGACTGGTCCTCTTGTATGTATGTCTTATGCTTCTTGTGCATATTGGGAAGGTGTACATTGAAGTAAGTTATTATGTAGCTTTTTTTTCCTTTACCATGGGATTGGCTTGGAAGAAAAGGGGTTTCTGAGGTTTTTGGTGGATCTATTCTGAGTATATGCACGATGATTCTATACAAAAGTAGAACTATTCTACACTACAAGAGGGGTGTAGAACTTGAACATCACTTTGTGATTTTACTATTTATGAATTTGTTGTTGTTTCATGGCATGATAGGATTGCGAAAATTTATCTTCAACAATTCCTTTTCCAATTTGATTCTTAATACAAGTGATTTCTATCTTAGTTTGTTTTCTTCAAAATTTCTTAGTTAACATAACAAAACCTCTCTTGCTAAAAACATCTAGATTATTGTAGTTCATCACTCATGTGTTTAACTAAGCCTTGCTCCTTGTATGATATCAAATATAATACACACGTATACTTGTGGGGTAGTTCTTGAATTATAAATTTAAAACTTATGCACATGGATATCACCTAACCCTTTCTAGTGTGGTGGCGACGGTTGTGGGTGATGGCTGAAAAACTTATCAACCAATGATGATCCTAGCCTCACCAATTGATAGAATCCCCAGATATAATTAACCTATGAGGTTCCTGATCAATCAAACTATTGCTTGACGAGACTCTCAACTGACAAGAGAGTTGATCCACTAATAGATGATTACACAAATTGGTGGAAACCCTAGGCGGATAACTGATGAGAACCCTTGTGGTGACAACATATGACAAATGTAGACCAACAACCGATGAGGGTTCCAACTTGCAGTTTGTCGGGAAACTTGCATGGGTTGTTTTGCAAGATGCTTGGGTAAATGAGGAAGAAGGAAGGATCAAAGGACTGGATACTTTGACCAATGAAACATATTATTTGGCCGATGGGTATTCTAGACACTAGTTATGGTTTTTTTTCACATTTACACTCGTTCTAGTTTGTAAACAACCCTCACTATCAACCCTCATATGACAACCAACATTGATGTAATCACGTGAAGGAGATTCTAGGTGGTCTATGGAATATTCATGGCGGTAAATGGATACATATGGAGGCTTTCATGTCCTTACATGTAGATGATCAAACTACCATAATTACTTAGACTGCTAGATCAATTTGGTTTTGCCATTGATGCACTAAGTTTAAGTCTCTTTTTACATGCTACTTTTCCATATGTTTTGTGCATAATTGTTCATTTTGATAGTAGCTTTGCATTGTTTCTCATTATTAGCATGCAAATTACTATTGCATCTATATTGATTATTTCTACTAAATTATGTTAAATTATCAATTTTATATTAGGACTTATGTTGGTTTTTCCCTATTTTAGGCAATTCGAGCACTTTTCGCACAACTCAAAGCTACCGACATATAAGTCAGTGGTATCAAAATTATGTGAAATCAAACATGGAATACCAATCATTTCAATACTACAGAGACAATGTTTGGTGCTATCAAGAAGGCGCTCAATGCTGCTGACAAGAGCATTTGGTGCTACTGACTCACTGCCTAGAAAGAATCAGGAACTAGATTTTATGGCTTCAATGCGACTGACATGCAAGTTGTAGGAACCAACAAAGAAAGTCAAACTTGAATAGCATCTTGTTTCCACTGAGATACTGGTTGTTAGTAGTGACCCTAATCATGGGTTTCAAGTCAACCAACAACTTGGTGCCACTGACATCCAATTAGTGGTACTGACTTCGTACGATTAGTGTAGATTGAGAACTACAACCAATCCAATGATTATGACTTAATGACAACCTCAGTCCCAATTATTACCTAAGGGGAGTTCAACTAAAATAAAGAAACATGATCTATCTTGTTTCAATAAAGCACGGAGTTGAGAGAGGAGGAGACAAAGGATATAACATGTATCAGATATTCTAAACACTTCTAAGAGGCCGATTTGCAGTCAGGATACTGTGGATCAAGGTTCTACCAGAGGGAATCATCAAGACTGCTTCTTTGAGGATTTTTATTAGTTTTTCTAATATTTAGATCATTTTCTTACTCTCCTTATTTGATGGTAGGAATCATGCATGTCTTATACCCCTATTCCTTAGGACCCTGGAGTATCATGATTTTCTTTGTGTTTACCTTTCATGAACTAATAATATATATTTCCTTTAATTCTAGAGGTAAATATATGATTTATTGATGATTCTTTTGTGATTGATCACCACAATCTATGTTTTATACCCTTAATTTCTTCAAGAGAGGGATTAGGGGTTGGAAAAACTATAGATTTAAACAACCAATATTGTGCCTCAGAAGAGGGCCTAAGGATGTGATGGGAATAACCTAGAGTTATCATTAATGCACCTAGATAATTCCTAAATCACTAAGAAAATGGGTTTTGTCTTGGTATAGGTACTTTATTACGATGCGGGGGTGGGTAATACTTGCTACAAATCCTTAGTCCATGTTAAGGGTAAATGATCATTAATGAAATGGAGTTAAATGCAATGCATACCATGGTGAAACTATAATCTTAAGGAATCCATCAATTCTTGATCACATTCTCTTAATTTTAATTTTAATTCTTGTTCCTACTCATAAAAAAATCAACCAATCACATTTTCCGAGACTACTCGATGCTTACACTTGGGTTTGCATGCATAGTTTAGAATTTTCAAGTTTTTGGCACCATTATCGAGGAAACGACAACTCCAACACCATGAGTGAGTGGTGTGATTGGTCACTCTGGGCCATTTCTTTATCTTATACTTACTTTTCAAATATTTTCTTTGAAAATGAGCATAATTGAAATCCTTTTTTGCAACAATTCATTAGTATTTATTCTCTCACACTTACGTCTCATTTTTAGGTACTAGTGCATGGTTCATAAACCACAGACTATGAGGAATCAAATCCTACAAGTTCAAGTCAGGAGGAGATTCTTCGTAAGGCAAGAGAGTGTGGATATTTAGTTGATAAGCTCATCCAAACCTCACCACCACAAGTTAGAAGGCACATGAAGTAAATATGAACCCAAATGTTTGAGAGTATGTTGATGAAGAGCCCAAGGAACATATTGTCTATGGAATATCAAAGCATATTTATCATGATGCAATTGGGGTCAATCAAATGACAAGCAGTAAACATGGGCAGTGGTGCAATTCTTAAGTGCACACCCAAATCAACTAAATCTTGATTGATAGCACACCCAAGGAAAACACATTTTCATATTTTCAATTTATAGAAGGACCTAGTCTAACACACTCACTTACACTAATCACACTTCACCTGCAAGTGCACGAGGTCATTTTATAGTATAGGCAAGAGGCACATAATCAAAATAATGAAATTCTAGGGTCAGGGTAAATCTATAGGGAGAGGGGGCACTAGAGATTAGTAGTGTGGGCTATGTTCCTAAAGAAGAGATTGGGGTTTTTAGGGTTTGATCTTGATTTTGGTTGATTACACTAGGATGCAAACAATTAAACAAGAAAGGAAACTAAATAGGCAAGAAATCGAAGCTAACCCTAAGTAAGCAATTCTAATCAACACAAAAGACAACTACTTAAGTAAGAGCACAAGTCTACACTAGACTAGCAATTAAGGAACTAAGAAATTAGAGACCTAAACTACCACTATCTATGTTAAACAAGCACATAGATGCACTAACTACACTAACAAGGATTAACTACCAAGAACTAAGCAATTGACTAAGGAGCAATTACAGAAAGCAAGTACACTAGCATAAGCAAGCTAAAATAGCAAGATGGGTTTTAGACAAGTTATGGGAAGAGTGGGACATTTGGGGGAATGTCACATGATTCTAAGTTGAGGGTTGATATAACACACAAATCCTATATTTTTATTCTGGATTTCCAAACCAAAAATAGGTCAAATGCAATAAAATCACCCTGCTGATGTCAATATCAACTTGGACCAATTATGGCCTGCGCTAGAGAGCGAGATGAATAAATAATTCTCTAGTCTCCAAAAAAAAATGCAATAAAATCACCCTGACTATTGGTTGGCCATGGATAGAATAGAGTGTGGGAGGGGAAGTGCAACCTTTCACCCCCTATCTAGCCTTACAAGGCTCAATTGGACTAAGGTCTAGGTGGAATTTCTATTGGATTCAACTAATATAGGTTTCTAGGGTAAAGAGGCAAAATCACCTCCTCACTAAAATTTAAAAGAAGTACAAACATACATCTTTTTAGAAAGACAAAAGATATTGAGGGACGCTTGTATAATATTCCAAGTATATAAGCATGCACCAGATACATTATAAAATGTCAATAGCAGTGAAAATAAAAGTACTAAGCCTATTGCTTGGCTTTCATTGTTCATTAAATTATTGTTACCAAAAGAAAAAGATAAGAGAAAAGGATCTAGCTATAGCAACCTAGACATCCTTTAATTTAGCTTGAGATCTACTCCTGAGATGACTTCCTTCAAACTTGTCATTCTCCTTACTCAGCACTAGCACCCGGGTGGTTGGGAAAGCACCCAACAAAAGGGGAAAGAAAACAAGGTATGTGTCAAATAATGAACAAGAACAAAAGATGAGGAAATAACATGAAACTACAGGCTAAGATTTCATCATAATATGAAGATAACAAGAGTATGTGACTATATTCAAAAGAAACTTGCCATTAACAATTATATTAAAAAGGATTTGCATGTAAGATAATTATGTCTACCTAAATAAGTAGGGTTGAGGCACCTACCAGACCTCTAACCTATAAGTGAGTGTAGAATACGACATTCCCAATCACCTACACAATTATATAGGGGAGAATAAAAAATATTCCCCAGGGCGATTAAATACATGCCCTCTGTGGGTGGTTGTACATAAGTACCACTACTTTAAATTAAATAGAACATAAATCTACATGCTAGAAAAGTAGTCATGGCAAGAGTAGCCATAATATTCAGTAAGCATGGTATTGGGGTACAAGACCCAAGAAAAAGAATATCATTACTGATTTTGAGGCAATTTAACAAAAGAATCATGAATAGAGGAAATAGGGTTCATATAGTGCCTTATTAGGGAATATAGGGTTTGGTTTGCAAATATCTCAACTTAGAGTGTAAGAATGCACATACATATATAGGGACTGTAGATACCTCTCTTACTGATATCAATTACTAACTTTCACCACTTTAACTGGTCCAAGTTCCACTTTGTCTATTTTCAATGTATTAACATGTATTAGAGTACATAGTGCGCATTAATATATAGAAACCCTAATTTTAGAAATAAAAAAAAACTCACATTTAGACTCTTAAAACATCACCAATAAACTGATTAAGTTCTCTTGATGAAGAAAACATATTTTTATGTTAATTTTGGAGTTATGATGATCAAGATGTAATTTTTATGGATTTTACGCATTAAATTCATTTTACAAAAATCACCCTTCATCAAATCATGAAATACGACCTTGAAAATATTTTTATTATATAGATATTAATTTTATAATTCTAAAATATATTTATTTGTCAAATTTGGATAAGCAGAGAATATATGAAATTTTCAATACTAACCAATAGGAAATTGCCACATCATCAAACTGATTGAGATAATTGAAGAGAGAGGGAGAGGGAGAATATACCATTTGACCCAAGATCAGGTTTGAAGTTGCATCGGTAACCAAACTAGAGGTTCTAGAGAAGGTAAAACAACAAGAAACCAAAACCCTAGAAGATAATGGTAAAAAGAGATGAAAATCATCGATTTTAAACAAAGAAGCATGAGTTTTAAGCATGTATTAAGCAATATATGAGAAGGGGGTTAACAAAACTTGCCTATAGGAAGATAAGAAGGTCCAAACAGAAAGGATCCCGATATTAGAAGGTCTTCTTCCTCCAAGCCTGGCTCCTTTCTGGAGCAAAGATCACCTTCTCCACTTTAGAGGTGCAAACCCCAACAAAAGAGCATGGAGATGAGATGTTTTAGGATTCTAGGTGGAGTTTTACCATGGAAGGTCATGGTTCTGACCTGGAAGAAGGTGGGAGGAATACTAAAAGCATAAAAACAGGGAAGGAAAGTAGGATTCTACTAGTTTTGATCAAAATCACCAAGGAGGAGCTTAAGAAATCCTAACTAGAGAAATTTGGAACCCTAGGAGCCTTCTTCACCAAGGTAGGCACCCTCTTTTACCTTGAGACAGAAACTTCATGGCCAAACATATAAGGGATTATGATAAAAGATGTGAGAAAGATAAGGAGAGGAATGCTTCTTGGATTGGGAGGTGGGAAGGGCTAAGCATGGCTTTATAAAGGAGGGGGCAAGTATGAGGTGTCTATGGGACTTTCCATGTGTCCTTAGGCTGGGGCTTCATGGCCATGCAAGAGGACAACTCAAATATTCTTCTTGTATACCAAAGGTCGGTCCTAAGAGCCCCTGGAGCCTTCTAGATCATCCCCACCGTCCTTCAAACAAAAAAATGACCCAATTGGTTGATAGCTTTTAAAGATAAACACATTTATAGAGGGTAATCACTATAATGCCCTTGGAGAGAAACACCTTCAAACCATGGTGTAACTAGGTACCCCATGGTTAAAAATCTCGTGAATGGTAAGGGAATGTCTAAGGATTAATATTCAGGTGATAATTTGCAAAGAAAACCTCCCAATTGGGTAAATTGCATAAAAGTCCAGAATGTACCTAAAATTGCATAATTTGCACAAACATCATCCAAATCGAACCAAATTTGAAACCTAGGCTCATTTTCTATTTCCAAATCATATAAAAAGTTATATTAAGGTTTAGATAACTTAATTATGGTAATTAAGCTTTCAATGAGGTATTTGTGCATAAACCCTTATATTGGTACAATTAGCGAATAAATGTTCACTAAACCACTATAAATTCTACTAATTAAACATAAATGACAAAGGATATAAATGAATGGGAAACTTGGGAAAAAGGTTTACATGGAGATTAGTCTAAGATTCATTATGTTATAGCACTCCACCCCTTTAAAAGGATTTCATCCTCGAAATCTCAAGCAAAAAGAGAATGGTGAGTACGTAACATTTCATCTCTCAACTCCCAAGTGGTTTCTTCTAGACCATGATATTTCCACAAAACTTTTACCAGCTCAATCTCTTTGTTATTTAGCTTCTTTACTTGGGAGTCAATGATCTTCACAGGTAGCTCTTCATAGGTCAGATTCTCATGTATCTCCAAAGGCTCAATAGTAAGCACATGAGAAGAGTCCTCACATACTTTTTCAGCATAGAGACATGGAACACATTATGAATCTTATCATAGGAAGGAGATAAGGCTAAGCGATATGCATAATCTCCAACCTTATCTAAGATTTCAAATGGTCCAACGTAGCGGGGACTCAACTTGCCTTTAACTTTAGATCTAGCAATAGAACAAATAGGCTTGATCTTTAAAAATGCATAGTCACCCACTAGGAAGTTAACATCAAACCTTTTCTTGTCAGCATACATCTTCTATTGGTCTTGAGAAGCTTTCATGCATTTCTTTATCAACTGCACCTTTTCTGTACTCATTTGCATGTCATCAGTTTTCATTAGAGAACGTTCACCAACATCATCCCAATGCAAAGGTGAATGACATGGTCTACCATAGAGAGCTTCAAAAGGTGGCATACCAATACTAGCTTGGTAGCTATTATTGTAAGAAAACTCGGCTAATGGCAGATACTGATCCCGTGCACCACCCCAATCCATCACAAAGCATGAAGCAAGTCATCCATAATCTGAACTGTTCTCTCAGATTGACCATCAGTCTGCGGGTGGTAAGTAGTACTGAAACACAAGTCAGTACCCATCTCCTGCTGAATCTAACCCCATAAACGAGAAGTAAACTTTGGGTCACAATCAGAAACTATTACCTCAGGTGCTCCATGTAGGCGTACCATCCACTCAATGTACAAATGATCCATATCCACAACTCTATAATTGGTTTTGAAAGGCAACAAATGAGCATATTTTTTAATCCGATCAATAACCACCCAAAAAACATCATAACCTTTTGTAGACTTGGGGAACCCAATAACGAAGTCCATTGTGATCTTCTTCCACTTCCATTATGGAATTTCAAGAGGGTGAATATGACCACTAGGTTGTTGATGTCCTATCTTGACTTGTTTACATGTCAAGCACTTCGTGACGAACAAAGCTATATCATTCTTCATGTTCTTCTACCCACTATAAGTCCTTGTACATTTTTGTTGTGCTAGGATGAATAGTGTACTTGGATCCATGCGCTTCACTCAGCACCTTCTATCTCAGATCACCACATCAGGAATCTACAACCTTTGTATGAAGCAGATAACACCATCCACTCTGACAGAGAAGTCAGATTGTAGTTTCTTGGTCAAGGCCTTCATCTTTTCCATCTTAGAGATTTCCAACTATGCATAAATGACTTCTGAGATCCAAGTCAGTGTAACAGTAAAACTAGCCATATGGGCACACAACTTGTCTTCGTCCACTGAATTGATAGGTTGAGGTCGCCAACTAGTCACATATTCAAAATTTTCCCACACCGAACATCTCAGAGCAGCATAAACAACATCCTTCTTGTGACTTAAAGCATCAACTATGACATTTTATTTACCAGGATGATAGGTGATGTTGAAATCATAATCTTTGAGATATTCCATCCACCTTCACTGCCGTAGATTTTGATTCTTCTGTGTCAATAGGTACCTCAAGCTTTTATGGCCAGAGAAAACTTCAAACTTCACACCATAGAAATAATGTCGCCAGATTTTCAGAGCATGAACGATGGCAACAAGCTCTAAATCACGTGTAGACCAATTAGCTTCATTCATTTTCAACTGGAGGGAAGCATAGGCGATCACCTTTCCATTTTACATCAAAACACACCTTAAGCCTTGTTTAGAAGCATCACTGTAGATGACATAGGGTATGCCTTCAACAGGAAAGGCAAGAACGGGAGAAAAAGTCAAACACTCCTTTAGCTTCAGGAAACTATTTTCACATTCTGGTATCCAAGAGAACTCGACCTCCTTTCGTGTCAGCTTGGTTAAAGGCAAGGCCAACTCAGAGAAGTTCTTAATAAACCTTTGATAGTAACCTGCTAAGCCGAGGAAACTATGGATCTCTGAGGGATTCTTTGGAGCTTTCCACTTGGTCACAACTTCTACCTTTGCAGGATCAACCACTATATGTCCGACAGAAATCACATGACCCCTAAACATCACTTCCTTCATCCAGAACTCACACTTTGAGAATTTTGCATAGAGTTGATTTTCTCTTAGTGTGTTGAGTACAATCTGCAGATGCTCGCAATGTTGTTCTAACATCTCAGAATAAACCAAAACATCGTCGATAAACACCACCACAAACTTGTCAAGGTATGGGCAGAACATTTGGTTCATCAAGTCCATGAAGGCTGCATGGGCATTTGTCAAGCCGAAAGGCATGACCATGAATTTGTAATGCCCATCGCAAATTATTAACGCCGTCTTCGGGACATCATAATCCTGTTGGCTAAATGGACATCTATAAATCCCTTTGTTTTGATAATGACAAACATTTCATTCTTATTAATCTAACGAGCTACTTGAGTGTGCAGGATTAAGGTGGATGACAAAGCAACTAGGGAAATCCATATGCTTACATGTTTATGCTTTCATGAAATGTAATCGCCTTGTAAAAAAACTTGTACAAATATATAATGTACAAGTACTTAGATTTTATGTAAATCAAGCGTTAGATTCTCCCTAGCTAACCACCACTTTTAGATAGGTCATCCTCTTCAAATAATGTCACATATGCACACTCATACACACATTTAGTGGTTGAATTAAAAGATTGAAACAGGGTCAATCTCGGTCGACTAACTCCTCGACCGAGACACTCTCGGTCGACAATCTTCTCGACCGAGAAAGACCCAGAGTAGCCGTTAGACACAACTGACAAGGTAGTTGGCAGTTGGAGATAAACGTTGCAATACACATGATCCAGAGATCCTGTCGGTCGAAAAACCTTCAACCGAGTAGGTGTCTCGGTCGACCATTCCTCGACCGAGATGATCTCTGACAGCAACTGCAGAGTAAATTAATTAGCCGTTGCTAAAGCAACAAACTTGTACCTAACGGCTAGTTAAGCACTTAGAAACCCCTAGAAGTTGTCTAGAACGTCCTTAAGCATCCATAGGCCATTCCTATAAATAGGACAAGCCTTAGGACACCCATATACATCTTTTACACACTTGAGTACTCTTTGAGCAAGCAATTACATTTGCAATATGTTGTGAGCAATTTGAGCATTGTAACAATTGGCTACTTTCTTCCTTAGCTCAAAATCGTGTCCTATAGGCTAGTATCTCCTATCCACTGCAATCACAAGTTCATACACTTTGGTTAGGAGATCTATACGCTTGATCTAGGCAAATCAAGCCTTGGGCTACAAAAGGATAAGTTGTAATTTCCTTTTTCTTTCTTGTTCCCTATTATTGTTTGTACTCTCCTTGCTACTCCTA
The DNA here is from genome assembly GCA_963693085.1 of Alisma plantago-aquatica. Taxonomy (NCBI): domain Eukaryota; kingdom Viridiplantae; phylum Streptophyta; class Magnoliopsida; order Alismatales; family Alismataceae; genus Alisma; species Alisma plantago-aquatica. Next base: position 1,444,822,189 of record OY856409.1, on the reverse strand, counting down.
GGTTGGAGGTTGCAGATTGGAGAGGGTGAAGATCTTCTTGGTGAAGAAGGCGACTTTGAGCTACTTCAGAAGGCTGGTGCAACGGGAGGTTACTTCTAGAGAGGAAGGCTACTTCAAGGGGGAGCTTGGAGTTACTTCAAGAAGGCTACCTCGAGTTGGTGCACCTACTTCAAGTGAAGGCTGTTCAAAGGGTGTAAAGGAAAATATTGTATTTTGTATAAATCCTTGAGAAGGTAATAAAATAAATACTTTCAAAATCCCGGTTGGGTAAGCAATCGGGTAGTGGACTGACAACTTTAGTATTTGCTAAAGTTGGAACCACTCTAAACACCTGTCTTCTTCTTCTAATCTCAATTGTGGTTGTTTGAGTTAAATAATTATTAAAATTGTTTTAAAACTCTATTCACCCCCCCTCTAGTGTTTTTTCAATTGGTATCAGAGCAGGCTTCAAGGAACCCTAACCAGGTCTTGAAGAATGGAGGGAAATGGTGATTACAATCACATCAAAAGGTGCTGCTTGGACAAAACCACAACATGCTGCAATTGGTGCTTAGGAACAAGCCACACAACAACTAGATGCCCATGGAGATCAAAGAAGAAGGATAAGCACAAAGAATGTCTTATTGCTACAACTAGTGAAGAAGAAGAAGAGGTAAGTCTTTATGATTTATCTAAAGAAGAACTAGTTGCTAGTCTTGAAGAAACACATATTAAATATGTTGAGTGCAAGAAGAAATTAAAGAAATATAATAAAGCAAGTGATGAATTACATGCTAAGCTTCTTGCCATGACATCCGAAAATGAAGATCTTAAAAAGATCATTGAAGATCATGATAGTAAGATAAAATCTATAGAGGCAAATTGCAATCTACTTTCTTTAGAAAAGATCAATTTGCAGACTCAAGTAAACGATCTTAAAAAACAACCCATATTGTGCACCCATATAGATTATGACACTATTGTTAAAGAAAGAAATTCATTGTCATCTAATCTAGACCAAGCCAAACTAGATATCAAGAAGAGAATGGATGAGATTGCCAAGTTACAACAACAAGTTCGTAGTTTAAACAATAATGGCATTCTTGATCAAATCCTAGATAATCCCTATCATCAAATTGGGAGAAGAGGACTAGGTTACAAGCCTAAAGGGAAATCCTATCAACAACCTAGTTGGAGAAAGTCACAAACCCATCACTCTATATATGTACCTAAAGGAACATCTTCACCCAAGGACAACATAGAACACAACCATAGAAAAAGATATGAGGTTGACTCAATTTGTTGTCATTATTGTTTGCGCCTTGGTCACTATTCTTTTTCATGCCCTTACAAGAGAAAAGATGTCGAGTTAGTTTGGGTTCCAAAACCTCCAAACTAAACAAATAGAATTAAGTTGAGATATGACCAAGGACCTTAGTTGCATATTTCTATGTCTATCTCAACTCAACATAATGAGATTACAAATAAACTTAAGTATCTAAATATTTAACTTGCATAATTATGTTTTATTTAGAAACAATTAACAGTTCCAGGAATCTTGTCGGTTGAGAGACTGTCGACCGAGAACCCATCGGTCGAGAAATTGTTGACCGAGCATGTCACTGATCTCCAGTCTACTACAAAATTGCTGAATTCCTTTTAATTGATGAAATTTCTATCTATTTGTGATTGATGACTGGATATGTTTTGAAAATCATCCCTACAAATTTAAATGAGACTAATATTAGGTTATTCCCTCAAATGCTTTTAGTTTAAACTGAAATTATGCTTAGTTCAATGAAAAGAAAATTTCTATTTTCACATGATTTTTCCCAAAGTATTTTATGGTCTATCTATATACAAATCATGTGATAGAATTATCATTATATGCTGTTATTGTTCTATCATTACATCCTGGATATGCTTTCACTATTTGGTACGCATAGACAAGGATAATTGTATGCATGGATCCATGATGATATATATAGGCAAGCAAAATGATTTATTGGTTATATGTTATTGCTTGCAACACATAAGATAAAAATCTCTAAATTAGTATCTTTGAAGACTTGAGATATTAATTGTGCCTTCATTTAAGAATCATATTAAGTATTATGCTTCAACTTGATATTTAATCAAATTTTATGCAGATATTATACTCAATATATTCAATTTGAAAATTTGCAAATTTGCCTCTTGGTCAAAATAAAATTTGACCAAGGGGCGCTATGGTCGTAGTCAAAATCAACCTAAAATAAGTTTGACATAATAACTATTTGAATATCATTTTATTGTGATTAAAAGCACAATTAATTTATGATCACAAAATTGTCCCAATATTTTCAATAATAAAAACACAATATTACTCCCTTAGAAAATATATATATGCTCTACAAATTTAGTCTATCATTTGCATTAAAAATCACCTTAAAAATTCGTACCCAGTAAGTCTGTCGGTCGACGAATTCTTCGACCAAAAACCTCTCGGTCAGCCCCCCTCTCTCGACCGACAGAATCTAGACAGACCTAACATCGGACACACTTCCGATCGACAAATGTTCGACTGAGACAGTGTCAGTCGACAATTACTCGACCGAGAATGAGCCGCTGGGATATGACCATTGCAATCCGACCATTACCATTAACGGCCGACCGTTGCAAGTCGACCGTTGGACGGCCGAGTGGCGCGTCTGGAATATGACCGTTGCGGACGCTCGGTCAACAAATTGTCGACCGACCAGGTCATTGGATTGCTATAAAAGGAACCAAAAACGGGTCACTTCTTTACACTTTCATATTCTTGCTTCCATAGGCTCTCTCTAGTGCATTCTTGTGCAAATCCTTAGCATCCTCATCCCCAAGCCTTCCTTGCTTCTTCTCCACCTTCAAGCAACGCAATGGCCTCATCATCTGCTTGTGGGAAGAAGAAGGTCGCCGGCAGGAAAGGAAGGGAAGCTAGGGAAGCTACTCCACCATTGACGATCATCAACGACATTGCCTTCGTCGACGGAGATGCTGGTGATCGCTATCTACGGCTCTCCTCCAAAGCTCCTCTCCCACGACAACCAGTTGAAGTTCTGGACTTCCTCAACATCGTAGACTTGGAGGATCTTTTTGAGGTGCAAAAGTTGAAAGAATTCATCAACCCTTTTTTCCCTTCCTATTCCACCAAGGTAGTGAATGAATTCTATGCTAACCTCATCTCCCATTCTGAAAATGAAACCATCTTCTTCTATACTATGGTCAATGGGCATAGCTTTTGATTTATTGAAGAGGATATTCTTGACATGCTAAATATTGACCTAGATGAATACAAAGACACCCTTGACCTTACCACTGGCAACCCACTTAATCAATTTTCCCAAGGAGACCATACCATTAGTCTTAGTGACATCAAAAGAGCCATTTTTCAATCAAATACTACTTGTCACGAAGATAGGGGAACCTACTACGCCATAAATCTTAAACCTGCATGTAGGATTGTTAATCTTATTGTTTCTACAAATATACATCCTAGAGCCAATAAGTCTGAAGTTCCAATTTTCCGTATGTGCCTAATTTATGCCATCATAAACCGTATTCCCACAAATTTTATCCGCATAATTCTTAAGAACATGCTTGAGTTTTCTAGCAATCCACCATATGCTGATTTTGTATGCCAAATTACTCAACATTGTCTTAAGTTACAAATTGAGGATATGGGATATACTTGGGAGCGTAGACCACAAAAAATAAGTAAGAATACCGTAGAAAAAATGGGAATTGATTTTGGTCATAAAAGGGCTAGAGTAGAAGGAGAAACATCTCATCAAGACATACCACCACCTCCTCCTCCTACAAAACCATCCTATGATCCCATTCAAAACACCCTTACTTATATTGCGGGATCCCAATATCATCTTAGCAGACAACTAGATTATAATCATCATGCCATGACTTATTTAAACCAAAGAATGCAAACCCTTTCTCCAAACCAACCTGACGAATATCCGTATTCTTTAAATCCTGGCATGCTCAATCCATATAATCCTTCGTACAACTATTATCAAACTCCACCTCCACCATCTATGGATCTTACACACACTCAGTTTTCATCCATGCAACTGCAAGATATTGCCGCTCACTTCCGATTTGATCGAGTTCCTACCTTCTTGGAAGCGTATGCTTTAACCAAGACAGGTGCTCTGGATTGGCAAACTTTGGTTAAATATTATGGAGCTGAGCCGTTTCTTGGGAAAGACCCTGATATTGATGTAATTCTTAAGTCTTTCCAGTGAGTGTTGGAGTTATATTGGTTGTAATGACATCTTTTGAATGATTGTAATAAATGGGTCATCTCTATATGATTTGTTTATCTTTTCCATGCTTGTAATACATTCCATGTTTTTAATGAAATTGGTCATCTTTACTTGTTCCAATGGATGTTTTTCTAAAAAGCATATGAGACATCTTCAGTTGCTATCATAGTCGAGCATACAAAATAAGGGGAGTAATAAATAAATCAAAAAGAATGCAACCTTTAAAATTGTGGCTAAATTGACTATCTATTGCAAAGAATTTAAACTTTCATTTGGGATATCTATCTAAGGGGGAGCATAGTATAAAATTAAGGGGGAGGAATACTATAAAATATTTAACTTGGATATCTTTTTGAAATGACAAAGGGGGAGAAAAGAATATAAAATAAAATCAAAAATATAAATGAGTTTCATAACATCTTGGCCAACACTTACTTGCAAAACAAAAATGGCTACAAAAGGAAATCTTCAGGTATGAAACTCATATGTTTTATATTTCCTTTATTTATATTTTGGAAATGTTTGTCATCTTCAAAAAGGGGGAGATTGTTGGCTAAATGGACATCTATAAATCCCTTTGTTTTGATAATGACAAACATTTCACTCTTATTAATCTAACGAGCTACTTGAGTGTGCAGGATTAAGGTGGATGACAAAGCAAATAGGGAAATCCATATGCTTACATGTTTATGCTTTCATGAAATGTAATCGCCTTGTAAAAAAACTTGTACAAATATATAATGTACAAGTACTTAGATTTTATGTAAATCAAGCGTTAGATTCTCCCTATCTAAACACCACTTTTAGATAGGTCATCCTCTTCAAATAATGTCACATATGCACACTCATACACACATTTAGTGGTTGAATTAAAAGATTGAAACAGGGTCAATCTCGGTCGACTAACTTCTCGACCGACACTCTCGGTCGACAATCTTCTCGACCGAGAAAGACCCAGAGTAGCCGTTAGACACAACTGACAAGGTAGTTGGCAGTTGGAGATAAACGTTGCAATACACATGATCCAGAGAGCCTGCCGGTCGACAAACCTTCAACCGAGTAGGTGTCTCGGTCGACCATTCCTCGACTGAGATGATCTCCGACAGCAACTGCAGAGTAAATTAATTAGCCGTTGCTAAAGCAACAAACTTGTACCTAACGGCTAGGCACTTAGAAACCCCTAGAAGTTGTCTAGAACGTCCTTAAGCATCCATAGGCCATTCCTATAAATAGGACAAGCCTTAGGAAACCCATATACATCTTTTACACACTTGAGTACTCTTTGAGCAAGCAATTATATTTGCAATCTGTTGTGAGCAATTTGAGCATTGTAACAATTGGCTACTTTCTTCCTTAGCTCAAAATCGTGTCCTATAGGCTAGTATCTCCTATCCACTGCAATCACAAGTTCATACACTTTGGTTAGGAGATCTATACGCTTTATCTAGGCAAATCAAGCCTTGGGCTACAAAAGGATAAGTTGTAATTTCCTTTTTCTTTCTTGTTCCCTATTATTGTTTGTACTCTCCTTGCTACTCCTAGGTTGGAGGCTGCGGATTGGAGAGGGTGAAGATCTTCTTGGTGAAGAAGGTGATTTTAAGCTACTTCAGAAGGCTGGTGCAACAGGAGGTTACTTCTAGAGATGAAGGCTACTTCAAGGGGGAGCTTGGAGCTACTTCAAGAAGGCTACCTCGAGTTGGTGCACCTACTTCAAGTGAAGGCTGTTCAAAGGGTGTAAAGGAAATTATTGTATTTTGTATAAATACTTGAGAAGGTAATAAAATAAATACTTTCAAAATCCCGGTTGGGTAAGCAACCGGGTAGTGGACTGACAACTTTAGTATTTGCTAAAGTTGGAACCACTCTAAACACCTGTCTTCTTCTTCTAATCTCAATTGTGGTTGTTTGAGTTAAATAATTATTAAAATTGTTTTAAAACTCTATTCTTCCCCCTCTAGTGTTTTTTCAAATCCTTCACGCGCATATGGTAGTAGCCACTTTGTAGATCCATCTTGGAGAACACAGTGGCTGACTTTAGCTGGTCGAACAAGTCGTCAATGTGAGGCAAAGGATAACGGTTCTTCACTGTCACTTGGTTAAGCATGCAGTAGTCCATACACATCTGCATTGAACCATCCTTCTTCTTCACGAACATGATAAGGGCTCCCCAAGGTGAAACACTGGGGCCGATGAAGCAAATGTCGAGAACTCTTCTAGCTTCTTCTTCAGTTCGACAAGCTTGACAGGGGCCAAGCGGTAAGGCGGCTTGGATATTGGCAAAGTTTCAGGTACAAGATCGATGGAGAACTCTGCCTCCCGAGTTGGTGGAAAACCAGGTAACTCCTCGGGAAAGACATCTGGGATGTCCTTCACCACATTTATGTGGTTGAGAGAAGGAGGTGTTGCCTCGAGGACTGTACAGGCTAATAAAGCTCTACACCCTTGCGAGACTAGCTTTTTAGCTTTGATGGCAGAGATAATAAATTTCCAATCTTATCTCTTCCTACCCTTGACACACAATATTCCCTCAATAGGATGTGACAAACTAACCTTTGATTCTTCAAAAAACAAAACAACTTTGTACCTCTTCAACCAATCCATTACCAGGATGACATCAAAGGCGGTCATGTCGAGCAAGATGAAATCCAAGGGAAACATTATACCAGATATACAGAGGTCCATGGTCGGAGTTTGGAGATACGAAGATTAGATCTTACCACTAGGGGCTTTTACATCTAATATATAATCCATATACTCAGATTCTATGTCTAACATAGAAGCAAGCTGACAGTATATGAAGGTATTGGATGAGCCAGAATCAAATAGTGCCTTTATAAGATGCATATTAAGATGCAAGGTACCTTCAATAACTTCATTATCTTCTCCTACTTCCTCAACATTGAGAGCAAACACTCTCCCATTTTGCCTCTCCGCTGGCAGTCTCCTCAGGTTCTGGTTGTTGTTGTTATTATTATTCTATGGAGGTAGATTCTGCCTTGGTTGCTACAACTGCTGGGCAATATTTTGTCCCTACTGGAAATGGTGGCAGAGTGGTCGGATATGCCCAACTTGGCCACACTCGTGGTAGGTCAGAGGAGGCCGGTTGTCTCTACGAGTAGGTGCATTGTTGGCAGGACATCTCCCTGGAGGATGGTGGCAAGAGCATCTATTGCACCAATCATGCCTGTGATTCTCAATCTGGGTAGGATTCTTCCTCTTGTTGTTGTTATAGCCATTACTATGTCCATAGGATTGGAATCCTGGGTAGGACTCAATGGACATGGCCTTATCCACCATATACTGGAAGGTGAGCAGAAGCCGTGGAATAAGACTTTGGCCCACTTGGTAGTTCAGGCCCTCCAAGAACAACATTTCCCTTCTCTCGGCTCCAAGGTCAGTGGCATAGTGTTCCATAAGTAGGAACCATTGGATGTAGTCAACCAAACTCATGCTTCCCTGCCTGAGGCTGTCGAACTCGACTTTCTTCTTCCTCAGGAAGGTGGGACATATGTACTTCTCCCTGAAGAGCTTTAAGAACTGGTCCCACTCGATGGTAGAGGTGTTTCAAGTGCAGGTGACACCATTCCACCAAACATGTGCCGGTCCATCCATCACATACGTCACAAACTGAACTTTCTGGTGAGGAGGGCATGCCATACCCTCGAAGGTCTGATCCAAAGGCAACACCCAGTCATCGACTTTATCCACCATGTTGTGTTCACCTTCACCCTTGAAGTAGGGTGGCTGCATCTTTATGAAGTTGTGAAGGTGAACTCCCTCGACTTGTTGGCATTGACGACCATTGTGTGGAGCTGCCCCATCATGGTGGAGAGAAACTGGCGTAACATTGCCAAATCTTGCTCCGGTGTGAAGGCGGGGGTGCCCAATGTAGTAGGGTTGACCACATTATGGCCGATAGGAGTCACAAGAGTGTTTCCCACATTGGAGTCATTAGGGTTTGCCTCCTTTCCCTTGTTCCTGCTATCGAACAAGTCACCTATCATGAAAGGTAGGGCTAACATATTAAGTTCCCAATAGTATTTGAATTGTAGATGAAAAAAAGAATAGAAGCATAGACAAGAAAAGAATACCTAGAATACTATTGCCTAAAAGCATACTATTTTGGGCAATTCGTATCAGCTCAGGCCATGCCGGTATCATATGGGCACATGAGTCCTCGTAAACCAAGCAAGTGGTGCGGAGGAAAATATTACCAGCCTCGACACCTTGATCCATTCTAGACATCTTTGCTTCAACTTCATTTCCTAATAGTTGCCTGAAGGCTCTGATACCATGGTGTAAAGAGGCAAGATCACCTCCTTACTAAAATTTAAAGGAAGTACAAAACATCCATCTCTTTAGAAAGACAAAAGATATTGAGGGATGCATGTATAATATTCCAAGTAAATAAGCATGCACCAGATACATTATAAAATGTCAATAACAACATAAATAAAAGTACTAAGCCTATTACATGGATTTCATTGTTCATTACATGATTTTTCCCAAAAGAAAAAGATAAGAGAAAATGATCTAGCTATAGAAACCTAGACATCCTTTCAGATAGCTTGAGATCTACTTCGGAGATGACTTCCTTCAAACTTGTCCTTCTCCTTGCTCAGCACTAGCACCTGGGTGATTGGGAAAGCACCTAGCAAAAGGGGAAAGAAAACAAGGTATGTGTCAAATAATGAACAAGAATAAAGGATGAGGAAATAACATGAAACTAAAGGCTAATATTTCATCATAAGATGAATATAACAAGAGTATGAGGCTATATTCAAAAGAAACTTTTCGTTAACAATTATATTAAAAAGGATTTGCATGTAAGATAATTATGTCCACCTAACTAAGTAGGATTGAGGCACCTACCAGACCTCTAACCTATAGGTGAGGGGACAATAAGACATTCCCAGTCATATACACAATTATATAAGGGAGAGTAAAAACATTCCCCAAGGCGATTAAATACATGCCCTCTGTCGGTGGTTGTACATAAAATACCGCTACTTTAAATTAAACAAAACATAAATCTACATGCTAGAAAAGTAGTCTTGGAAAGAATAGTCATAATATTCAATAAGTATGGTAGTGGGGTATAAGACCCAAGAAAAAGACTATCATTACTGATTTTGAGGCAATTTAACAAAAGAATCATGAATAGAGGAAATATGGTTCATATCGTGCCTTATTAGGGAATATAGGGTTTGGTTTGCAAATATCCCAACTTAGGGTGTAAGAATGCACATACATAAATAGGGATTGCACATACCTCTCTTACTGATATCAATTACTAACTTTCACCACTTTGATTGAGTACAAGTTCCACTTTGCCTATTTTCAATGTATTAACATGTATTAGAGTACATAGTGCACATTAATATATAGAAACCCTAATTTTAGGTCTTTTAAGAAAAAAACTTGGACTTAGACTCTTAAAACATCACCAATAACTTATTAAGTTCTCTTGATCAAGAAAACATATTTTCTTGATAAGGAGTTATGATGATTAAGATGTAATTTTTATGGATTTTATGCATTAAATTCGTTTTACAAAAATCACGCTTCTCTAAATCATGAAATCAGACCTTGAAAATATTTTTATTATCTAGATATTAATTTTCCAATTCCAAAACATATTTATTTGTCAAATTTGGATAAGTGGTTTAGAAGATATGAATTTTTCAATACTGACCAATAAAAAATTGCCACATCATCAAACTGATCGAGATAATTGAAGAGAGAGGGAGATGGAGAAAATACTATTTGACCCAAGATCAGGTTTGAAGTTTCATAGGTAACCAAATTAGAGCTTCTAGAGAAGGTAAAACAGCAAGAAACCAAAACCCTATAAGAACATGGTAAAAAGAGATGGAAATCATCGATTTTAAACATAGAAGCATGGGTTTTAAGCATGTATTAAGCAATATATGAGAAGGGGGTTAACGAAATTTGTCTCTAGGCAGATAAGAAAGTATAAACAGAAAGGATCTTGATATTAGAAGGTCTGCTTGCTCCAAGCCAAGCTCCTTTCTGGAGCAAAGATCACCTTCTCCACTTTAGAGGTGCAAACCCTAGCAAAAGAGCATGGAGATGAGATGTTTTAGGGTTCTAGGTGGAGTTTTACCATGGAAGGTCATGGTTCTGACCTAGAAGAAGGTGGGAGGAATACTAAAAACATGAAAATAGGGAAGGAGAGGAGGATTCTTACTAGTTTTGGTCAAAATCACCAAGGAGGAGCTTAAGAAATCCTAAATAGAGAAATTTGGAACCTATTAGCCTTCTTCACAAAGTTAGGCACCCTCTTTTACATTGGGACAGAAACTTCATGAACATGTAAGGGATGATGATCTAAGCTGTGGGAAAGAGAAGGAGATGATTTCTTCTTGGATTGGGAGGTGGGAAGGGGTAGGCATGGCTTTATAAAGAAGGGGGCAAGTATGAGGTGTCTATGAGACTTTCCATGTGTCCTTAGGCTAGGACTTCATGGACATGCAAGAGGACAGCTCATAGACTCTTCTTGTATATCAAAGTTCGGTCCTAAGAGCCCCTGGAGCCTTCTAGGACATCCCCACCGTCCTTCAAACAAAGAAATAACCCCATTGGCCAATAGCTTTTAAAGATAAGCACATTTATAGAGAGGGTAATACCTATAATGCCCTTGAAGAGAAACACCTTCAAACCAAGGTGAAACCATATGCCCCATGGTTCAAAATCTCTTGAATGTTAAGGGGATATCTAAGGATTAAAATTCAGGTGATAATTTGTAAAGAAAACCTCCCAATTAGGTAAGTTGCATGAAAGTCCAGAATGTACCTATCATTGCATAACTTGCACAAACAACATCCAAATCGAACCAAATTTGAAACTTAGGCTCATTTTATGTTTTCAAATCATATCAAAAAGTTATATTAAGGTTTAGATCACTTAAGTATGCTAATTAAACTTTCACTGAGGTATTTTTGCATGAACCCTTATACTGGTACAATTAGTGAATAAATGTTCACTAAACCACAATAAATTCCACTAATTAAACATAAATGACATAAATGATAGAAATGGAATGAAAACTTGGGAAAAAGGTTTACATGGATATTATATCTAATATTCATTATGTTACATCTAGGGTAAGGGTTACTGGGGAAATTGAGAGCCAAGGGTAGGAAGGGAGGGTAGAGATGAGGGTGTTTCACCTCATGTTACTCACCATCTAGCCTTTAGAAAACTCTTGGCAATTACACTAATCACTCTTACACTAGATACTTAGATATCACACTTATTTCTAAGAGAAGAGATATGTATGTAGGAAGATAGGGTTCTAGCTAGGGATCCACTAGTTGGACCTAGTAGCAATTCTTAAGATAGGCACATACAATTCATTTTCTCCTAGAATCCAGGTGTTATCAAGCATCAAACAACAAGCAATCCATGTTTAGAAGCATAAATCACAAGTAGAAAAATGGGAAACAAGATAGAATCAAGAAACAATAATCATAGAATGAAAATATGTTTATTACAAGTTATATTCCCATGATATGGTATCAAAGTGATATTTAATATCCCAAACAACCCATCAAGGGGACTTAGCTACACATAATCAAGCAAAATAACAAAAGAATGAAAGAAAGAGGAAGAATACCATGGAATCTCATGTAAGCTTCTTCTCCTTCACCTCCTAATTATTTTAGCTCGTGATCTTTCCTCTAAGGTGGATGGATGTCATGGAAATATGGGGGATTATGGTGGACACCCTATAAAACTAGGGTGTTTTGGGGTAATGGAAGGTGGAAATGGAGTAGGGTTATGGAGGAAGGTAGGTATAGCTTTTGAATTCTAAGGGGGCTGCAATAAAGGCTCAAGGTAGGCTAACCTAGTGCCATGATTTCCAATCTAGTATATATAAGAGGTGGAGAAGCACTAGGGTAAGTGGGGGTAGTATTGGAAATTTAGTGCAAAAAGTAGACGGGTTTGGGTGGTCACCACGACCATGGTGGGTGGGGTTCATCCTGGTCATGGTGGATGTGAATGGATGAGGTGAGAGTGAGGAAAATGATATTAGAAAATTTGGAGGATTGAAGGCTGGTGGCACGACCATGGTGAGTGGAAGGCGACACAGGTGTTCCATGTGGCACGGGTGAGGTGGATGGAATGGGCACGGTCGTGGTGCTGGGGAGGTCATTGTCGATCTTGAATGCCACATGTGTGGCACACTCCACGACTAAGATGGCTTTGAAGGGCCATGACCATGCTGGTTGACATCTTGATCCTTGTAGAAGTTCTTCACCATGGTTGTGGCAGATGCCATGGGTGAGGTGTGTCTTCAACACCATGGCTGTTTTGGTGGCCACGACCATGGCAAATATTTTATTTCCTTGACATTGTTATTGTGATTATTGCTAAAATGACCACTACTGTGGCAAAGTACCACGACTTGTAGTGGGGGCTGAATGCTCAACTTTGCTCTTAGCTCCTCCAAAAATGCATGCTTTTTGCCTTGGTTGAATTTTTTCCTATTCAAGGGATGCATGGGGAAGATCTAGGTCCAGTCTCAGGGTATAGAAACCCAATGATACTCTCCTTCTCTCTCCTTTACATCCAATGCCTATATAAAACCCTAAAAAACATGCAAAAAGCAACCATAGGTGTATTTGACATGATATTACATAATAGGGGAATAACCTACATTCTAATAATGTTTAGATGTGATTAAGATGCAAAAAAGACAAGATGGATCCCTAATATAGGACTTCATTAGGAAATTACAAGATAGATCATTAATCGGTTGCATTGATTAAATCTCAGTCATTTCAATACCACAACATGGAGGACCCTATGGCTCATATCAATATTTTCCTAGAAAGTTGTGATATGTTCAAACTCGATAGGGTTCCAGCTACAATGATATACTTGAATTTGTTTTTTATTCATTATAAGACAAATCCAAGTCATGGTTCCGTATCCTTCCACCAAAATAGATAGAAACATGGGATGTAATGATTGACACATTTTTAGCGTTATTTTCCACCTGAAAAGACTAATGAGTTAGTAGTAAAGATTCACAACTTCAAGCACCATATCGAGGAGTCCTCTTCTGAAGCCTAGGAGAAATTTTAGAACATGCGTAGAAAGGTCCCTCATCATAGGATTTATCTGTATGGGAAGGCAAAGTGTAACATCCCAGGATTTGAGGCCTCATATAAGTTGATCTTAAAAGGAATGATTGGACTACCCATATCACCAAGGTGCACCTCCTTTTCCGGGATCCCATCACTAAAGAACTCCATAGTTAAGTGTGCTCAGCTTGGAGTAGTACTAGGATGGGTGACCGGTCGGGAAGTTGATCCTGGCTTGCGCGTCAGTGTGGACAAAGTGCGTAGTTAAGGCCAGTGGTGGTTTGTGGGGCCAGTCGTCATTCCTGAAACTCTACTAGAGCCTAGGATAGTGGGCCCAGGTGTGACAGTTGGTATCAGAGCCTACACACTCTCATATACTTTAAGTAAAAAATTTCTCAAGTCTCTTACACCCAAGAAATCCTAAAGTCCATAATGGTGAAAATTGAGGTGTCTAGGCTCGGGGTCCTGACATAATATCTCCTATCCGTCTTCACGGTGGTTGAGATCCCCCGCTCTACCTGGCCTTAATTGATCCAGAACTGGACCTAAAGGTTCTCTTGTGAAACCATAGAGAGTCTTCTAGCATCTCATCTCTTCTTTAAGGACAATCCTAAGCCACCCATGTAGATGAAGATTAGGTAATCTTCTCATCTCATCATGTGGTCTTTCTCATGACCTTTCACCACATGATGTCTCGATTATGGGTAGCTTATGCATGGGAAAATGAATATTGCTAAATCATGAAAGTTGATACCATGATCTGACCTGAAATTGAAAACTCTATTTTGATCAATTAATTTTGAAATCACATACTCATGATGACCCTAATTGCAAACTTGATTTAATCAAGATTTGACTAGATGCTTTCTATGTTTGAGGTAAATAATACAAATTATGATATGGTGAAATAAAGATGACTTATACCTTATTATTGATACGGTCCCTATTTGATTAAGCCCATGGTGCCCTATTATTGATTAAACCTCAAACATAGTTAAGCAAACATTTACCCTATTGATTCCTTTTGCAATCTCAGTTTTGATATGATGATTATGGACCTAAGTTTTGCACTATTTTGCCCCAATTCCTCGAATGCCAAATTCAAATTCTCAATTTCCAAATTATATCACCACCTTGATCATGAATGGAAAGGAACGCTAATATAACCTTGACTTTGTAAAAACTTGACATTATTGACCTATTATCTTGAATTTTGATCTTATGACCTTGATATATACGATTTAATCATGGATACTCTCCCTATTTGAATAAGCTCGGTTGATAATGACTAATGTAGGTAATGTGCTAGATTAGGGTAGTAGTTGACTCATGACTCCCCTAACCTAGGTCACATCCCTATTATGACTACCTCTAAATTTTCACCTTGGTGATTATTTAGAATCTGGAAAGGTATACCCTTTCACCCGATTTATACTGGTTGACCTAAGCCTAATAGGTTGAACCCATGGTTGATACTTGATCTTGAATATTGTTTTGATAATGACCTTGACATATGACAATGTTGACTATAGCTCGTGGTTTATTTCCTAGATAGACCTAGGTCTAGATCATTCATCAACCTTGGAAACATGATAATGAAATTATGATATGTTGCTCAAAATTGGATATAGATGAATGATACTCCCTAAGGTCTAAATAGGAATCGAAACCCTAGCTTCAAAATTTTGGACCTATAACTTTTGATGCTTAAAATCTCGACTCTTGATATTGATTAATGGACTTGTAACTCACGATTATCAAATCTCAAAAATGGTACAAATCCTATGATCACACTATTTGGACATTGATATATATATATGACTAATGACTTCAAAATCCCAAATCTTGAAAATTTTGAAATGATGACTAATTTGAATCTTTCGATTTATGTCTTAGGGTTTAGCTCTCATTAGGACTAGGGTGGGACCTTCCCATTGATTTTGAGCTCGAAATAATGATATTGAAAATATGATGTTGTCTAGATATGTTGAAATATGAAATCTCAAATCATGGATATGTAACCCCACCTAGGCCAATGTAGAGGCTACAACCCTGAGATATTGGGATTGAAAGTCACCTTGTACACTTGAACTCTATTCGTTTGACCAAAAATATGAACCCTCCGAATTTGTGATCAATAGTATGACTTCCATATAAGTGACTCATATAATGACTTTGGACAATATATGTGCTGATTTTGATACTCAATTGCTTGCTGATGAAATGGTGTTGATACCAAGTTGGTTATGATACGGATAATGGAATCCCAATTATAATTATTAGATTACTTGAAATTTGAGGACACAATTTTGATATTATAATTGAGGACACTTCAGTATTTGAGGATATGAATTAGGTTGAATAATCAAAATTTTTGAGGTTGTTTTGAATTTTGGGGACAAAATTCCCTTTTAAGGAGGGAAGGATGTGACAAAGTGGATTTTGCATAATTATGAATTAATTACTCTTTTTGACCAATTTATGTTCACTCATGATCTCAAATCATTTTTCTTATCTTCAAAGTCCTTGTTGATGCTCAAAATCAAAATATGATGATCATTGTGGATTTTATACATGTTATAGCATCTTAAATTGGATTTAATCACCACTTTGTCCTAAGAATCAAATTGGTCAATCAAACTTTGTCCTTTGAGTCTCAAACATTTTCTAGATATTCTACACATTATTTTAAAGCTTTGGTCCAAATTTGAGATCGTTTGGACATTCCTATGATTTTCTATGAATTTTTGAAGTTATGTGCTAAAAATCCCTTTGTTTGCCTTTTTAATTCATTTTTTTTCCACATCAGCTATCCAGGGCAAGGCACCGGGGGTGCGTTTTGGCCCTTGGATCTGTCTCCCGCAGATTCAGGCCGTATCTAATGGCCAACGGGTCATCTTCAACCTCCCGCAATCAGCGGGGAGGTGTTAATGCAACAAGAACGGCATATCTATCACGCGTAACCCCAATTCAAAATTCTAAATGAGAGGGAATGTGCACCTCATGTTTTCGAACTCGCCCAACCCTATTTTTACTGGGTTCCTCGCATTGCTGTGCTTCCAAAACAAGTTCTTGTCTCTCCTCTCTCACTCAGACGGCTATGGCTGCCACCAGGGACCTATCTAGCCCTAAACCTAGCCCCAACCTTATAAAAAAGGGTCCCTCATGCTCGCCAACAACACATGAATCCACGAACCCCATCCTCGCTATCTCTTTTGGCCTTGGATGGCCTAGTTTTACATCCCCGACCTCCTGCTGCTTCAAGCAGCGCTGCCGCCGCCAAGCCCGGTTGGGCATCCTGCTTCTCGCCCCCTCTCGTCTTTCTCTGGATCCAACCCAGTTCGCGGGGCCAAGGCAAGCTCGGTCGGCACCTCGGCCGCCTCCCCTGCCCTCTGCTTCTCTCTGACCCTCCCCGCTCCGGCGAGCTCCTCCGCCTGCCTTTGTGGCTCGCGCGAGGCCTGAACGAGGAGGAGATGTCCCCAAGCCGCTCGGTTCAAGTGGGACCAGGGACCCGGTAGACCACAAAATGAACCGGCTAAATAGAAGGATGAACCAGCCAATCAAGGGTTGAACCGGATCCTGGACCAGCGAGCGTTGTGGCACGATCTGAGCCACCGAATCTTGATCCAACAACCCTCGATTTTTCACATATAAGGTATTTTCGCTCCCTCTCTGGAAAATATTCATATAAATGGTCAAATCTTGTTTAAATCGTATCTAGTGCATCTGACCTCCAAACATTATGTATAAATAGTCAATTTTGATCAGAAAAATCCAATGAACCTGTTAAAAATGCTTTTGAAACCTGATTCCAAATTATGCTCACTTATCTACCTAAATCTTCATCTATTGATTATGTAAATTGTCTAAATGACTCTATTTGTGGTTAATCATGATTAAATACTGAAAACCCTAGTTTTGGACTCTGATGATTATTTTTTTAACCTAGATCTGGTCCTTTTGAGTCATCTACTCTTGAGAATGAATCATTAGTTATCTAGATCTATTGATTTGACTCAATCTTAATTATAATGGATAATGAGTAATCTTGATATTGATCTAAATCTTGCAAAACCCTTGATATAGTTTTGGTCCATCAATCTGATCTTGAATAAAATTGATGTTAGAACATGATGATGACCTATAAATATGATGATGACTTCTATAATGATCATAAAGTTAAGATTTACACATATGATCCTAGTAGGTCATCCATTCTTGAAACATGCTTGATATATGAATAAATGTTAGACATTTGGAAATGTTGATGATGACCTAACCCTAAGGTTGACATAGGAAAAGTGTAACCTAATCTCAAATATTGAAACCTGATATTATGAACATCATGATCTTGACCCTTGATCCAATCTTGATGATTTAGGATCTGACTCGAAGGGTTGACCTATTGATAGGATATTGATTATACTTGAAATCTCGGTGAAAGGTACGCTATTTATATAAATCTTCCTTGATTGTATTGAAGATACTTTTATGTATCTCTTGATCGTATACTTGGCTATTTATTTGGATGAGCTATTGTTCCCTATGATTAGTCTTCTGTTTTTCTATATTATACTTTGAAAAAAACATGAAAACATAAATTGCATGCCCATTATGACTGCCCGTATATTGATAATGATGATGATATTGATAATGTTGATAATGTTGATACGAAGTACAATTATCCCTCTTTTAGAGGTGGGACTTGTACATTTGGCCTCCTATGTTCCTGTGGTGAGAAGGAGCCCAGTGACCTTCCCCATCGCGTTGGGGTAATAGTGTCACACAAAATATATAAGCATGCTTCTTGAATTACAGCATAATGGGAACTCGTAATAAAAGTCGAATGCTTGAAAAACTTGTCGAATAAATGTTGGTTTTGCAAAATTTGTTTATTATTCTTTTGAATATAAGTCCTGCCAAGCATACATATCTTTCTTATAAACTGTTTTCCTTGACTTTTGATAGCGTACCGTGCAATTGCATGATTGTGTCTCGATTTTCTTGATTTTAGGCAATGCATATGGAATATTGAATAAGATCGCTTCCGCACTCTTTCACTCTGATGACAAAGATATTTTAGTGAAATCTCCATATTGGGTTAGTTTGTTCTTTAATTATCCAGTTTTTGAGTTATTTATTTCTTATTGTATATGCCAGTGTGATAGATCATATTGGGCCACTCAGGGACGGGCGCTTCAATCCCCTTACTACTGTCTAGGCAGTAGGATTAGGATTGGGGTAAGAACGGTTCCGTGACAGTTGGTATCAGAGCCATAACCCCTCCAGTAGGTGGGGCCCACATGGACATGTGGCATGCCAGTATTGAGCCGTGCGGTCCAGGCAAGTTGGAAAGGGCTATCCGTAGAGACGAGATGGAGCCGCCCTTGCACTGGTAGCTGTGGATGGGAGCTGGGTGTCCATGGGCCATTGTGGGTCTGCACTGAAATGGGGTCAGATTATGAGGCCATATAGTTGAGACTTGACGAGGACGTCAAGAGTCTAAGTGGGGGAGATTGTAACATCCCAGGATTTGAGGCCTCATATAAGTTGATCTTAAAAGGAATGATTGGACTACCCATATCACCAAGGTGCACCTCCTTTTCCGGGATCCCATCACTAAAGAACTCCATAGTTAAGTGTGCTCAGCTTGGAGTAGTACTAGGATGGGTGACCGGTCGGGAAGTTGATCCTGGCTTGCGCGTCAGTGTGGACAAAGTGCGTAGTTAAGGCTAGTGGTGGTTTGTGGGGCCAGTCGTCATTCCTGAAACTCTACTAGAGCCTAGGATAGTGGGCCCAGGTGTTACACAAAGACATTCTACTATGGCCTACACAAAGGGGAGAGGACTAATCTTGATAGCGCATGAGAAAGTTTCTTCCTAAACAAGAAGGCTACAAGATGTCATGAGATTACGAATAACATGGCAAAGAATCAATGCTAGGGGGAGGAGCAAAAAGAAGCAATAATAATTAAAAGTTCTATGGAATCAAGGGAGTTCACATAACTCAAAGCTCACATGGTCAAACTCACAAAGAGGCTCGATAAAAAAATTGACACCTCATATGGAGGTGAAGAGAAGGAGTGCATGTCTTTGTGTCACCAATATCAACATGATTAAGATACTAGTAAGATATATGTGATTTAAGACATGCTAGGCAAACTAGTAAGTAGGGATGACACATTATTGGATCAAACTAAATGAGTGCATCATAATCAAGGAGGTCAGATCCACAATATTGAAAATCATATCTCTCTGCTGGGAATGGAGGTGGCATCCATAAAGAAACCCATTCAGTAGGGATACGAATGATTTGATCATTGACATGGGTAGATGCTACTTGACACTTGGGATAGATGATAATAGATTAAAGTTCAAACTGTTAGATGAGTCTTCACAACCATCCCGTGACAACCCAGGCTGAAGAAAAACACCTTGTTGATCCTAGGACATTAAATAAGGGTGCTCATGTGAGGTAACAAAATTTAATTTCTGTTATTTTTTTCTCTTTATGTCTTTTCATTAGTTACATTTTGTATTTGTCTTGTTAGATTTTAAATTGATGTATAAAAAGTACCTTGATGCTTTTGTTTGGTGTGCACGTAGGGTCAGTATTGGTACTATTGACACTATGGTCGGTACCACCGGCCTACTAAAAATGCTCAATAGGAATTTCACAAACTTTTGGTACCACCAATACACTAGTCAGTGGTATCAAATCCATGACAGGTTGAAGTCTGTAGAAAGTTGATACCATTGACAACCAAGTCGGTAGCACCAACATACTTCAAGAAAAATCACAAAACTATTGGAAAAGATTTTTGTAACCACTGAGAAACATGTCGGTGACACCAAGGCATACACCTAAAAGAAGGATAAATGACATCATATCTCAGTACCACTGACACACAAGTCAGTGACACTGACATATAGGGATAAATGCCAACATAGCTTGATCCACTAGTTGCCACCAAAAAATTTTCAGCCACCATCACCACCCTACTGAGAACATGGTACCCCTGTTCCACCTCTTTGAATTTTGAGTATGAGGACATTGTCAAATTCAATCTTAGGGTGGTGCTAGAATGGATTTATCTTGTTTATTTTATAGGCTCTATCATGTTTTTTCTACCTTATTTTAGTTTTTCTTATTCGCAAGTATAAGATACACAACCTATCTAGTATGATTGTGGATCTTAGTTATCATGATTTCATATATCATAAAAAAGATTGTGTTTGTGTCCTTGTAATGATTTTTTTTAAATGATCACATATTTAAGCTTATTATGTAAAGTCTAAGGAAACACCATCTGGAGTAAGTGTTTTGGTTAGTCAGCTTGAGGACACTAAATATGAATGAAAATCTTGATTTATCCAAGATTTGTGTATGATGAAGAGGTTTTATCCCAAACCGACCAAACAAGCAATGAGACCATAAATGGGATTTTCTAAAAGAAACCCTAAGGTTACCCTATACACAAGTTGATAGGAGAGGGACATATCATAGTTAAGACAGTCATTGTGTCTTAATCATGTGATTCGACCCACCTTTCATGACATTTCATCCATCCACCTTAAGATAATCAAGTAACCCAAATTGTTTCCTCTTGATTGCATTGTATTACATAATAGGCAACATGATAGCTAGTTTTATTATAGTGCATTACTTAGAGAAAGGAAAAGAAAAAGAAAATATCAGGATGTGCAGAACAATTAGTTGCATAAAAGATTTCATGTAGATTGCATTCTGTTTTTGCATCATGCTTTTGCATCATTCTTTGCATCATGTATCTATGTAGTTTTCTCCTCAAATTTAAAGTTGAACAAATATACATCCACATATCTCCTAAGTGAAAAAATAAAAGAGAAAAAACAATTAAATATCTTTACGATAGTTGGACCATAATTGATAAATCATGCTAAAATAAGAAGGTAGAAAAGAAAAGGAAATCAAATAAAGTGGGAGAAAAGGATTGCCTTGAACTCAATGTGAAGTTTCTTCATGGAGAGGGTTAAAATAGTTACATGTGTGCATATTTCACCTACAACTCATCATGTGGATGAGACATTTAGTGCATTCATCATTCCACCATAATATTAGACTTAAGATTCATGCATTTTTCATTTCCTTCATATTTCAGGTACAACATATTTTGTTTTTTCATAAACGACTCAAATGTAACTTGTGATTCTTGTTCACATTGACCAACTTTATTTTCACCCATTTATCTTTATGGTAGGCCACATAAATGATTGATCCCCTCATTCATTTCTATATAGGGAATTTCTTCCCACAAGTTTGGTAGGTAGACAACAACAATGTAGATAGGGACTCACATGATGCATCAAGTGTATGACCTATTGACTATGATGTTAATTTACCTATTAATAGTGTTTCATTGATCTAAGGGTGGACATCTTTAATGAAAATTTTTGGTCACTTTAGAGTAGTTATTTATTCAATAATCTATAAGGGTCAATTCAGGACCATCAAGTGGGGCTATATGAGAAATGTGGTTCATATTATTTATCCTCTTTCTAACTTATTCCAAACATATCCAGAGGTAGTGTTCCTTGATGATAAGAATCATTCAATCTCTAGGGATTTTGATGCATTGAGTTTTAATCACTTTTCACATGTATTTCATGTATTTTGTGCATAATTATTCATTTTGGCATTAGTTATGCATTATTTCTCAATATTAGCATACAAATTACCAGTATATCAAATATTGTGTAATTCTATTGAATTACGTTAAACTATCAATTTTTAATTGGACTTGTGTTGATTTTTTCATGTTTATGGTAATTCAAGCACTTTTAGCACAGCACATTGCTACTAACATATAAGTCAATAGAACTGACATTATGTGAAATCCAATAGGGAATACTAGTCATTTTGGTGTTACTAATACACTATTTGGTGGTACCAAGAAGGCACCCGATGCTACCAAAAAGAGGAGTCGGTGCTACCAAATCACCACCTAAAAATCATAAGCAACCAAAATTTATAGCTTTGGTGCAACTGACATGCGAGTTGGTGGTACCGAATTTTGCATCCATAGCAAGTTAGAGTACAAATAGAAACTCAATACCATCAACATAATGGTTGGTAGTACAAACACTTATCAAGGGTTTCGAGTCAGTCGACAAGTTGGTGCCACCGACTTCCAGTCGGTGGTACCAACTTTGAGCGATTAGTGTAGATTGAAAATCACAATCGATCCAATAATTGCAAGTCAATGACGACCCAAGTCCCATTTACGACCTAACAAGACTTCAGCCAAAACAAACAATCATGATCTATCTCAGTGCAACGGATCACAAAGTCGAGAGAGGAGGAGGCAAAGGAGACATCTACATATCATATGTTCTAGGCACTTTTGGGAGGCAGTTTTGCAGCCAAAATGTTGTGGATCAAGGTGTCTACCAAAGAGGATTGTCAAGACCACTTCTTTGAGGGTTTTCATTTTTTTACTATAGTTTATCTTTTCTCCCTCTTCCTTTATGTATTTGACGGTAGAAATCATGTGGGGATAATCCCCTATTCTTTAGGAATCGGGAGTGTCTTGTTTTTGATTCATATTCAACTTTCATAAATAAATAATATATATTTATTTTAATGTTGGACGTAAATCTGTGAATGCTTGATGGATTGTTTGTGCTTCATCATGATAATCAATGTTTTAGATAGCTAACTGCCTTGGGATAGGGATTAGGGGTTGGAGAAGTGTAGATTTACACAACCAATATTGTGCCTCTAGAGAGGGCCTACGGATGTGAAGGGAATAACCTAGAGTTACCATTAATGCACCTAGATAATTACTAAATCACTCTAAAAGTGGTGTTTGTCTTAGTATAGGTAATGTATTATGTTGTGGGAGTGGGTAATACTTGTAACATGTCCTTAGTCTAGGTTAGGGTAAAGGATTATTGATGAAATGGAGTTAAATGAAATGCATATTATGATGAAAGTGTAATCCTAAGGAATTCATCAATTACTGATCACATTCACTTAATTTAGATTTTAATTCTTGTTCCTAGTCATAAAACAACCAACCAATCACATTTGATAGGCCTAGATGATTACATTATAGCCAATAGTAGTTTTTGAAGAACATTTCCTTGAGGTCAACATTCGGGCCCCATTTGAATATACTACTCAATGTTTGCACATGGATTTGCACGCATAGTTTAGGTGTGTCAACCATAATATTGTCAGATATCTTCCATTACATTTTTTATTGTTTCCCCTATCTTACTCTTCCTTTTTGTGAGCTTTATGGAGTTCTATAGTGGAACCTACTCCATGTAGCTTTATGGAGTTAAATCTTGCTTGGAACTTTGGTATTAAGGATATTGGAGGGATGATCTAGGATCTTGTATATTTTTGTGCCTCTCTTGTATGGTACTCATGATTATCACCCTTGGATGCAAGTGATATTTCATGGATAGCTACTTTTTCCTACTTATGTATGCAAATCCCTAAATCTGCTCTATACATGATTTATATGCTTGAAGGTTAACCTTTAGGAACTATTTTATCTATATTTTTGCCATTAAGAACTTTTGGCCTTAATTAATATTTTATTGGAAAATAACAATGATAATAACCTCCCATAATTAATGGATATGGATTAAAATATTTAAGCTAGTGCATTGGTGCTCTTAAATATCCTAATCTTTCTCTATAATCCTCTTATATTCTAAAGATGATCCCTTGTGAACCATTTTGGATACATGGGATAGTTGTAAAAAATGTCATGTTCCTTTAATCTTATAAAATCACCCCATGATATTAATATCATTCTCACTTGATCATTCAAGATTTAAAATTGTAATATATGTGAATATGTTATTAACATGCCATTTTTATGGTTCCTTGGTACCACATGATGGAAAATCAAAGAAAATGTTATTCCTACTATTGAGAGTTGATCTTTATTATTTATAAGATGTTTTCCTAACCGTTATTCTTCTATAAATTTGGGTGAATTAGACTTTCTATACAAACATGGCTCATTTACGCATGAAACAAGTATTTCATCCCTATCTTGTTTGATATGCATAGTGAAAGACTTATAATAGACTACTTGGTTAGTTTGATGTTTGGAAAATAATTTATGATTATTTCGCTACTCTAACATTTGTGATCTAATATGATAATAACATGTCCCATTCTTCTTCAGAAGTTGAATATTTTCAAAATAAGTGCAAACATTTCCTAAAAATGGCGTGTTTATGATATTTATGTCATGTGATTGGATAATGAGATGCATGTTGTTCCTTACTGTGGAAATTTAAAATAAGTTTAATAGGTTTTTCTAACTATTTCGTTTCTAAAATAAGTTTGATAATTAAAGGTTTTTTATGCATAAAAGAGGCCTTATGCCTAATTTGTTTTAGATGCAACTTGCACATGCCTTTGAAATTTTAATTTGAAACTTTGCATGGTGTTGTGTATCTACAAATTTATTCAAGATACATTTACCTTCTGAGGGTTAATTTTCAAACCTTCAACCTTGTGCCAGAGGCTTCCGGTTCTATCAGAAAGACTCACACTTTCATCATCATACCACAGACAACTTTGTACCATTTGTTTTAGATTGTCCTAATCAATAGCCACCATTGAAGGCCATACTTGAACTTGACCGTTTCAAAGTAAATCTTAACATTTACACCACAAGGGAAATTAATCCACAATCATGGACTCAATCTCTAAGTAAAACAAATTATCAAATCATGCCTCGAGCATACCCTTCCCTTTGATTTGAGGGATCTTATTATGACAATGGTCCACCCATCTTTGCTTTCACTCTCCATGGTCCTGGACATAACCTGAATTGGACCAACAACCACTTTCACTTTCATATATTTATGGTCCAAAACATGACCTAAAATTGGACCCAAACCTCGTATTCATTCATTGGTACTAGACTAAGACATTAAGCTAGATCCATTGGTCATAGCCTAAGACCCTAAAAGAGGTCAACCTTGTTCCATGATAATCTTGGACTTCCTCCAATTGGGATCTAGTACAAGACATAGAAGATCAAATTGAGTAGGTTATGGAAGTGTTAAATACCTAAAAGAGGATGGATCCTAATGATAGTCAAGGGGAAGATGGATATGTAGTTACTATCATCAACCTATGAAAATGGACACCCTTATCCCTGGTCAGTAATTTGATTCCCATTCTAACCCACTTTGTGCTACTCTCATATTCTCTTCTTAGAGGATAAAGAATTATCACACATCCTGAAGTGCATATGGTTTCCTAGCTGAATTCACTAGCTTGTGCAATTGGCTATACTTACACCAGGGCAATCATTTAACTACCGATCTTACACTTTTCGATTGCTTCACACATAAGTCCTCCCCAAAGGAGAGAGAAACCTCACATTACTAAGCATGTATGGGTGTTCGACTATGTCACTGGTCCCATGTGGGTCACCTTGTCCTCGGTCACCCTTTTGACTTAACCCCACTATCACAATCAATCACAATTTTTTTCTCATCATCAATGCTACTATTGCATCCCACGCCATCGATGAAAGAATCTCTCAACCTTAGCAAAGCTAGAGATATGTATTTTGAATCATTCATGTTTTCTTTTACAGGAAATACCTCATTGAAGGACCATGAAAGATCAAGAAATGTCCCTTTTACTCTCCTAAAACATGGGGAAGATGTTTCATTTTTTCACATTAACTATTTCAAGAGGGGTTTTCCCTAATGCAAAACATATTTGCATGTTTTACAATACACCCCATGCTTGAAACATGTTGTTATAATTTCTAGGTCAACACATGAACTAAAAGAAACTCTTACACCACTTGATACACATGCTCACTTGAAATGTTGATAGGAGGAGTTGGTGAGACAAAAGCTACTAAATGTTCTAAGAAATCCATTGACTATGAGAAGAAGCACAAACATATCGGAGGAGAAAAACCTAAGGAAACTCTAGAGGTGTTGGGAAAATATGTATCCATGGAGAACCCAAAATAGGAGATACTGAGCAACCTCTCAACATCCCTTTCATGCATCCATTGAACTTGAATTACATGCATGGCTCATATAAAACATTACCTTCCTTCCAATGCACAAATCAAGTGAGAGATTTGTTCACATACAATGCATGGATCCCTTTTTGATATCAATCTAGTTTGTTTAATGTTTAGCCAAATGAATATTCAGTGCATATCAGCGCGTGGGAAATATTGGCATCACGATAATAGACAAAGCCTAAAACTATTAATGATGATGAGTCCAAATAATAAGATAAGGAAAAGGATGAAAAAACTATAGAGGTGGATACTAAAGTCACATTGAAAGGAAGCGTTGACAACAAACTTCATCATGTACATCATCAAAATCTGTGAAAGGAAGCGTTGACAACACAAATCTAACATTCTAAACTTCAATAAGCATTTGGGAAAATGATATTCACTCATGCATATCAAATCATATTTCTCCGACATGTTGGATGCGCGACATGATGACAAAATTCAATTCACGTTCTCTATACAAACCATGTGTGGGACCGGCTGGGTATGATACAACAAATAGAATTTAATCACTCTCACTATCAGGGATCAGTTAGTTGAGAAGTTTATTGATTGGAGTGTATCAAATATAGATCAAGTTTTGACAAAGAATATCTCAAAGTTCTACAATGAAAGACAAAGGAAATCTTCTCTAAGTTTTTAGTAAGATGGCAAAAATTGTAAAATGAACTAAAATTCAACCAAATAGACAAAGAAGCCCTCAACATGGTGCTTTGGGTAGATTTTCTTGCACTGACCACGTTTCTTATCCCTATAGAGGTACAACACATTTTTCAAGATAATACGAGAATGTGTCTACATGATAATTCCATCAAGAAGGGAGTTAACAAGAGTATTGGAGTCATATTTCAGTCAACAACTCTTTCATCCACAAATAAAAAGACCACGTGGATGAAGGCCTCCCCTACAAAGAATTTAAAGTCTAACCACATACCGATAAAACATCCGAGAATTGCTGTGAAACTAAAGTGATTAACCATAAGCATAACCACATACCTGTCAGGCTGATTTGAGACAAAATAAGAAATCCAATTAGGCAAGCAAGTACATAATGAGATCCTGAAATATGCATACAATTTCCTATTATTAATCATGCCATCAAGATCTATTAAACCTAACTTGCTTCCTAGGGTTTCTAGTCCACTTTTAGGGTTTCCATTGCAATTAGGGGTTCACTTAATCTTTTACTATTTTAAACCCTAATTTTATACAATTACTCACAAACCCTAATTATCTCATCTACTCTTCATGAAATATATTAAGGTTACATTTTAACAACATATAACCCTAATTTCAGATAAAAGGCACAATGAAAAGACCATTAAATTTACTTTGCTTATTTTACATTAAAGCTACCATTTTTATCATTTTTAAGGCATGACACGATCAGTATGCCAAATTATCATCTTTGGTTCCTTTCAAATTAACAACTTATCTTTCATGAACTCTTTTCTACACTAATTCCACTTTTATTCATTAGAAAACCCTAATTACCATATCAAGGGTATTTATCCACAATTTGAATCTTTATCCTCGAAATAGCTTAGAACCATCATATCTCAACATTAATCATGAATTTGAACATTTAAAGCTATTAAGAGTCATAATTAGGGTTTCAAGACCCATTAAAGCATATTTATGCGCATGAAACTCTATATTAAACCAATTACGTGCAAAATTCATCCTTTTTGTTCTTAATGTACATTTTTACAATTAACAGGTGAATATCAACTTTAATCATCCATTAAACCCTACTAAATGCATTAATTATCTCAAAATAGGGTTTCTTAAACATTAAAGCATTAAAGTTGATAAATTCCACTACTTTTTGAAATGCAATCTGAAAAAGGCTTCAACTATATTTTTAATTGATTCCCCTCGTTTTTATGAGCAATTTTCCAATTTTATGCGTATCCATCTGAGCTACCAATATTTATATACGGTTTTTGTAAGAATTTACTTACCAAAGGCAATCAGAGAGCTCCATGTGTCCCTTTCCATGCAATGTAGCTTTGCGTAACCCGACTAGTTTAGAACACAATGAAATGATGCATTTACCCCCGTGTGGCTACTTGGCTCGGCAATGCCCAGAGGTCAAAACCGTCCAATACCCTTGTCCGTCATCAACCTCGCGGATACCCTTCCGCGTCCACTGTAGCAGTCGATCGCGAGCCTCCCCCTTCCTCCCTAGGACTCGAGAGGTACTTGCAACTATAGCCTTGCCTCCTCCACCCACCATTGCCCCCCTCCAAGCCTTAACCCATGAACAGGATGGCCGGGTGTGCGGGCGCTGGGACTGCAACTCGCAGCCATGCTGCGGACCTCCAGAGGGTGCTGCGCATGGGCAGGAGCAAGGTGACATTGATCGATAATCCACAGGTTGTCAAAGGAACGCCATGCCTCCAACATGACAACGCCATGGTCCCTTGTGGCTCTGGGTTAAAGCTATACCCTCATGGTTAGGGTTTTGACGAAGAAGATGAATAAGAGAGAGAGAGAGAGAGAGAGAGAGAGTTGCGTGGGATCTCTCTGGAACTCGATCCAGGGCTCTACCCTTTATATAGGGGTGGATAACGAAGCCCTAGGTCGACTATTCACGAATCAAAGAGTTCTTTTCCCAATAGGAACCCAAGTTCCTTCATTAGGAAGCAAGCTTCTCTCCCTTAGTTACCTCTCTAATATTATTTATTCTTTAGATATTAGGAATTAGAAAATCCTCTCACTTATTCTCTTTTATGCTTGACTTTTATCCTATTGGCATAAAATTATATTTTCTTTTATTAGAAAATACTTCCTTTTTAACAATGCCACCAAATGTCATTAATTATGCATCACATTATCCTCTTATTTTGCATTATTGATATTTTCTCTTTCTTTTTCTTCATTGGGTTTCCTTGGACCCCAATAAACTCTAATATTTCGAAATCCTTTTTAGTGGATACTCATTATCCTTCTAGATGCATCTATGTCCATCATTTCTCATTATCTTGTTTATTTCTTTATTAAAATATCTCTTTATAAGGCTTTCTCTTTATCTCTCTTTTAATTTTCCTTATTGGAATTACTTTTAACATTAGAAATCTCATGGATACGAAAATCCATCAAATATAACTCAATTATACCTCTTTCCACTTATTTTCCACATTTTATCATTGTTTTCAATTTCTTTCTTAATAAAGAAATATTTAATTGATCTTTTCTTTTCTTGTTGCATTATCTTTGCAACTTTGGACTCCTTGGGACCTAAGGAACCCAAGAGGCACGAAATCCAACTTTAGATAACATTCCTTTGCCTTCTAGAGGTCTCTACATCTTTCTTTTCTTCATTTCTCAATTATTCATTTACTAATTGAATTTCCTTGTTATTGGGCCCAATAGCCAATAGAGCCCACAAAACGACCAACAAGGCTATTGTAAACGAAATCCATTTATTCAAAACAAATTATTTGTTCAAATATATTTAATAGGAGAAATTATATTTCTCACCAAAAGAACCCAAAAATTGGGGTTGTAACATCTTTCCCCTCTTATAAGAATTTTATCCTCAAAATTCTATCAAGCAAACAAACAATTTAGGATAAGACTTTTCCACATCCATCATTGTCCCCTATGTGGCTTTACCTTATCCATGGAGCTTCCAAAGAACCCTTATAATCACCTATCCTTTTCTCTGAGTTTCTTTCACCTTGGCATCTATAAACCTCATAGGTGACTCAGGTCATTTCAGCCTCCCTTGGGGCTCACTAGGTTCATTGCTCAACACATGGTCCGGGTACCTCACATAGTGCTCTAAATTGGACACATGGAACTCATCACACATTACTTTATCCTGAGGGGTAAGGTCAAACTTAACCTTCTCCACCAATCCATCTCAATAAGAACCCATGCATCAAGGACTCAACTCTCTTAGCTATAACTTAGAGGGGTCATATTTTCATGTCACATATTCCCCCATAGTGAACTGCATGTCAGTCTACTTTGCATTAGCTTACGAATCATGTCATCCTTGGGATCCTTTCAGTCATCAAACGATCAAAGTGACTCCATCTGCACTCACTGTGGTCCTTCTCAGGCCTTCGCGAGGTCCCTCCACCAACATCATCTTAATGAAGTGGTGACCGATACAACCTCCCTTACAGAGATCCTTTACATCCCGACACTGGCTATGGTGGTTATTATCACATCTTATAGACGATTAGAACAATCTCTAGATATCACCCTGAATGAGCACACATGCTCTCATCAAACCCTCTAGTCTGGATCATACTAACCATTAGTTAGGGGTGATAAGCGGTACTAACATCGAGTTCTTCATGTACCTACTTCTACCTTTTAGAAGTGAATCTTTAGGTTATAAAGAACTTTTGAACTCGCATCATGGTGTAGCTGAACCATCTCTCTCTCATATGTAGTTCAACCAGATCTGTCCCTTGACAATACTTTTTCTTTCTCATGTCATATAGGTAAGATAATCTACCATAACCCATATTGCATCTCGACCTTCCTTGGTCTAGGGGAGACTTACAACATCCATAGTGATGAACTCCCATTCCCTCTCAGGGACTCTTTATCCTCTATGTCAATACACTGGGTTACTGGTGTTTGTCCTTCACCTCCTGGCTTGCATGGCAACATACCACATGCAACTTCATCTTAGGCATCCAAAGTACCACTGTCACTTATTATCTTGGTAGTACCACGATATACGGTGATCTTAAATCATGATCTCTCGTATGTCATGATTCCTCAAGATCGATTCCTCAGAAACCCTAAACCACTCTAGTCAGGGTTTCATCATCTTCCTTTTCAGAGAAGTACATCTGAGGTTCTAAAACCATCCTCTTATTGCATCACATCTTAGGCTGGCTAGCCAAACAACTACTAACTTGTTCAGCAGATATCGTTACATCTGAGTGTTAGCCAAACATATCTCCTTTTTCAAACTTAGGGTTATCCCAACAACTTCTTTTGGCCTCTAGATAAACTAGGCAGTTGCTGTTGGGTTTTAGGGGAGGCACAGAAGGCAGAGGAAATAAAAATTTTCTCCCCCAAACCCGGAACAAGGAAACGCGTCAACGTCTATACAATAGGAAAGAGATGGTTTGTGGAATCATACATTGTACCGAGGCTTTCTCGGAGACAATACCTCATGGCTTGCGTGGTCTTCACCTATGGTCTTGGATGGTGTCTATGCAGCTCCTGGTTGCACCGGGACTGACGACTCCTGGTCTCACCGGGACTTTCGGGATTGACAGTGTCCTCCTGAGTGGTAGAAACCTCCCGTCTCTGAAGTAGTCCACACAGACCACCTGGAACTCCAATCTACTTGTCCCACAAGGAATTGGAAGGAGTCACACCCTCCTATCAGCGTACTATTCGCCAACACACTCTCCTGCCACCAGTCGCAACTGCAGTTGTCTTTCCCTTGTTGTGCCTCCCTTATCGGGTAGCACTTGCTCGGGCTCTCTCAGTTACCAAAACTAGAGAGAACGACAACTTTGCAGAGCAACTAGTTGCACTGAGTTGTTCCTTAAGAAGCCCTCAATACCCCTATATATAGGAGGGTCATGGGACATGGTTCTCAATCCTGAACAATGCGGGACTAAAAGCCGGAGTAGAAGGGTTTGAGATTTTCCACAAAACAACCAACTCACAATCTGAACCGATCGTTTCACAACTGAAATGGTCGGTTGGGGACCTCAACCGGTTGGTTGACACCTCAACCGATCGATTGGGACCCATGAGCCGATCAGTTCACTTCTGAACCGGTTGGTTCGTGGTCCTGATCAGTTTCCGATTGACTTTCCATCTTTTGTTTCTAATTGGTATCAAATACCAATCCTTGTTCCAATCAAATTGGGCAAGTGAAATGCAAGGAAAATTCTCACAAATCCTACTTTCCCAACTTGCTCAGTTGCACCAGTTGAATCGATCGTTTCAACACTTGAAGCAATCATTTCACCCTGATCATGAGCCGATCGACTCACCACCTGAGCCGATCAGTTCACCAAGCTGAGCCGATTGGTTCATCTCATGAGTCGATCAGTTGGGACTACAGATTGTGCAGAATCAGTCAATTGCGGTTTCAATCAATCTGATACTCTAATCAATCAGTCCAACACCTTGAACATTATGATACTAAGCTATCAATTGATTGAGTGTTTAATTGAACTACTAAACTCCTTTAGTAATCAATCTAAACATTATTTGTGGACAAAACTCCTCTTCCAGGTTAAATCCTATGTGTGTGACCCTGCAGGTCCATTTCACTATGGTAGTGAAAGTCCATAACACTTATGACTTCACAAGCAAAGAGCGGTGCCTAGTCACACATCAGTGCTACCCAAGTGAAAGTAGAAAGTTGGAGAAAAACTTTCAATCCTACAATTTGTGAATGGTGTTACATCAAATGTATAATTCCTTTGTCACGAATATCCCGAATGAACTCGAGGCATGGAACAATCATCCTATCAACGTTCATTCACTTTCTTGATCTCTGAGTAGATTGGAAGAGATATGTATGACATCAATATCACATACTGATTCACACATGCGTGAGCATGCCTATTTCAATCATACTCATCAAGTGGCCTTGGATATCAAACTCCCTCAGGAGGGACAAATCCCATATCTATCACTCACCCATCAAAAGCCCCATGTGTAAAAGCCACCCAATCATCACCTTTATAACAATCCATGTTTCAGGACTGCATTTGATGATGTCAAAGTGTGCCCAACGACATGTGTTGAGTGTAGTGATTTTAGGTCAAAGAATCACACTCACCACCATCACTGTGAGTACTGACTGTGACTACCATGACATGGTTCCATGTGTCAAACTCACAGTGGGTCTGTCCGATACACTTGTTCTCTAACAAGTACCTATGTGTTAGGTTTGATATCTCTATATCATGACTAATGAGATTCTGTCATCAACCAACACCAAAATCTAGTCTTGTGTGTCATTGCTGTCTATCTACCTTCCACAATGACATCCGACTAGGGACATAACAAGAATGTACAAACTCTTAGCATCCGTATGATCTCAACGTTCAGGTCCTAAACCTGAAGGCATACATCATTGAGTACTGTCATTCTCTAGACATTCAATCTGTTCTATCACTATCTCATATGACTGAACCAGAAAGAATTGGAAGCTTGCCTTTGATGTTTATCAAATCAATCTTAATGTATCCCACCAATCATCTCATGATTGGCTCTCAGGGAATACATACCAATAGACTCCCACTTGCACTGTGAGCCAATCACCCTTTAATCATATTCATAGTGATCTTCAAACATGTCCCACATGTTACTGTTCTCTAGTGCCAACATAGTGAGTTATGGCAACACCTTGCCAAAGTCAGTTTAAATTGCATGTCTCTCATATCTTCTCTGTACGTCACACGTATGAGATGGAGTTTCCGTAATATACAATCTAGTATTCCTTTTCTAACCTTTATCCACATTGCATGATCAAGTATTCCATACTTGTCATCAATGAGCAGAATATCTATAAGTTCATCTCATGAACTTCCAAATCCATATAGTATATCCACTGCTGTTCTCTAACACATAGATACTTGGCAGTTCCTTTTAAATGGTTTTATTGGAACACCTCTAATTATCAATAAACTTTCACTTTTATATATCCTATATATATTTTGCGATTAATTTTCTGTCCTTTTGAAAGTTCACATCAATGTAACTCTTTACATTGAACTCTTCCTTTTCTCCATAGAACTAGTACTTCTCAAGTACTTATCAAGTTTTAATGGTATTCCAGTAACCCTTACTGGAAGCAGACAGACATCCACTCGTCATGTCTCACATACGAGTTATCAAGATGAGCACATCATATTGCCATGTCCTACATACAAGATGATGAATGCATTTTGTTCTTGCCATGTCGATACATGCAAGATAATGGGATGATTACATACATGATAGATCCATATCTATTCTTAGTGTTCCCATTCTTCATAAGAATTGGACATTTGGCCTTGGGATACTAACTCCATGTAACATGGACATATTTTCTCCCTTTGAATCTGTGCATACTGAACCCTTCAGTACAGATTGCCAATGTATGCTTTCTCTTTTCGGGTCAAGAGATTTTTCGAGAACTATCTCTATAGATCTCTATTCCTATCACATAGGAAACATCTCTATCTTCCTTAAAGATAATTTCCACTTTTGGATTTCCATTCTAGAACATTTCCATTTCACATCAACATGTGGAATGTGAACACGCTCCCACTAAATCACAGATCCCTTCTTTATCTTTGACATATCATTCAAACCCTTTGACTATATCATCAAAGTAAAGATCCAATTCTGAGTTGCTTGTACTCAATCAATCACATTGATTAGTCCATTATAACTTATAGACTTCATTTGCATTAGTGGATTCATAAACCTTATAGTTTTAGTCATGTACACATCCTTGTTTTATTCCTCATAGGAATGCGGTTTTAGTATCCATATGACAAATGTCTTAGTCATTAAGTTGCAATCAACAAGCATCATCCTTCTCAAAATGTTATCCATGTGTCTTAACACTTAAGACTTATTCACACTTATGCATTTCATCCAATGAGTGCTACCATCAAGGTCATACCTTATGGTTCACATGGATGTCATTTAGGATGTAACGGTCATAAACCATAACTCAAAATTTGGTTCCTCATATTCATCTAGATAGTTGACTCATCACATGAACAAATCATCATATAATTGAGGTGTATCTGTCAAGGATATAAGAACTCACAACTCCTTGTGATTCTTAATATCCTTTATTAGTGTGGGGTATTCTTTTATTAAGAAGAATTCAGTTATTTGATAATCATTCTCTAACTCCTTAGAGTATGATTCCTTCTTGATTTAGACATCACCATGCCTTAATCATGAGTTCACTATGATACACTATCATAATCACTCATAAGGATCTCAAACATTTGGTTCAAGTATTTCATTCAAATCTCATCAAGAATTAACACTTTACCAAATTTTCACTTCATCTATGATAATCTTGAACACTTCAAGATATTCATATTGGTATTTCTCCAAACACCATTTGAAGTATTAGCATTTGTTCCAATAGGTATGTAAATACATCACATGTATCATACATAATAGGATAATCATTCTCCCACTACCTTTAGTGAAGATTGATTAATCATGTACAAGAGATTCATGTCTCTTACTGGTTCTCTAACCAAAAGAGTCTAGATTTATCCATCACATGGAAACTAGAAATGAATTTCTTATGATTTATGCTAATTTAATTGTTTGAGTTATCAATAACTTTAGGTATCATTTTATCTTATGCATACCATGTATCACAAGATAAACAAGGCATTGCCACAAAGATCATATCTTAAAGATTGAAACATGAACTTTATTAATTGCCATCATTGTCATACAATATGCAAAAATAAAGTGTTTCTATCTATTGGCAATATATGAAATAGCAGTTATCAACTCTATTTCGTGCCCTTTAGGCTGAAATAAACTGAAAGATACTCCTATCTATGGCAACAACACTTACTCCAATGATGGGTACTCCTTTCTTGGTCCTTTCACAAAGGCCATCAATTCTTTGTGGATATTGCATATCATATATGACATATCCATATCTTGGTATCATATACCTCAGATAAAGAAGCGGTTCAGTTCATGATACCTTAGGTGGAGATCTCCATACCCTCCTTCATCTTCTTTTGTTCTTCCATATATAGAGGGAAATCCTCATACACCCTTTCCCCATGTGCCTTGAGGTTGAAGACGACTTGGATTGCTGGCTAGCATCAGAACACTTCTTTGCTTTGCCCTTGTCCTTGCCCTTAAGAATTACCTTTTCTTTGATCACATCAAAGATTATGGTTTATCTTTCTTCATCTTTGCTTCTACTGTCCTCAACATGTCCAACAACTTAACCCTTGTCAAATTTTTTCATGTTGTAGTTTATCACGAACTATATGATTCTCGCAACATTTGCAGTATCATACCAATAGCCAACTCTTGGCTCAGAGGGATTCCTTCTTAGTCAGGTCTTTCCACATACCCAATCACATTGAGTGTGTGAATACCTTACTGGATCTCCTTATGTCATGATATACTAGGAAAGTGTCCTTGAAACATCATATGTCTCATGTTGTCTTTGCAACTCATAGTTCAGAGAACACAACATCAAGCACTCCTCATCAATGTCATCCTTGGTATGCTTCCATAAGCATACTTTCAGCCATTGATGTGGTGGGATTGAGTTCATTTGGTCTTGGTATAACTAGGACTTGGAGCTTTCGCTCTTTGAGAACAGTTCTCATCATCCTAACCAGTCATGGAATTATTCCCATTTAACTTGTTGGTCTCAAATACCGATCACAAATAAAGTGATATGTTGATTAACCATTTATTTTAACAAAAGGAAATATATGCAACTTTAGTCCAAAACTCTTTTTGACTTGTTTGATTGATTTGAAAAGTTGACGATATAATTAGGCCTTTACTTAATTATCGCTCCTACTATTTTAGTTCAAATTGATAGACCTCACCATCAATTCGGAAGATTGCAGTGTACAACCTTCTAGTGGACAGGATCCTGAAATCCTCTAAGTCATGGACCAGCTTGGGCTGTCACCCACAACTTAGATCTCTCAGGTAGCCAACTCTTGCCAATTGCATCATATGCAACTCTTGATAAGATGTTGTATGCAACTCCTTTCCATGATCATCTCCATGCCTCAAGGTGCTAGATCCTATCTAGGTCACCTAGTTAAGTCTGACCCAAAGAAAACACGATGAATATGCACCCTGCTTGGGCAGACCCACACATTCATCCTTCACGCTTCCACAAGATAGACGGTGCACCACACTTGGGCGTGCCCACACTTGGTCGATCAAGATTTTCACGTGTGTCTCATTTGGAAGGCATCTAAAACTTAATATATAATGAGGGACTTGGTTTAATATTCATATACACATCCAATCACCACAATACATAGTATGTATCATATACATGCTATATCCCACAGAAAACATGCAAAATGATAAAAGTGATGATTATGGCCATCCTAATGTGATTCCTTGAGCCAAGAGGAATCATGGTCATCTAGGTCTACATCACATGCAACCTGTACAAGATGAACTCTGTGCTTTTCCTTTCAGGGTTTGATCAACTCATCACATGACTGATCGACTCGCCATCAGGCTGGTCGGCTGTGTGCCACCAGCCGATCGGTTGGCTCCTCCAACTGATCGGTTTTCCTGGTCGTGTGCATCTCATCATGGCCGCCACCCGCTCATCTCGTTCCTCGAACTGGTCATCAACCGATCGGCTCACTCCTTGAACCGATCATCTGGAACATCAACCGATTGGTTCACGCCTTGAATCGATCGTCTCAGCTGTCGTCAGGATGTCCTCCATTCTTTGACATAATAGGAAATAAAATTCTATCCTATTTTACATTATAGAATAATAAACCTCGAGTTACATTCGAGGGGAGTAAAGGTAGGAAAGAAATCTCGAATTATTTCGAGTTACATCTGGAATAGGAGAAGGAAGATCGGTGCGCAGACCGAGATGCAAGCAACCACATACAACCACACACAGATAGGGTTTATTGGCCATAACCACGCTATACATCCACCACAAAACTCATTTAAGGGCGACGCATGTTGAGTGCATTAATAATACATATCATATATGTAATATTGGGATTTGTGGATTTAGGATTGGACATGCATAAAGCCAATTTTATTCACATCGTATGCATTAAATAAAGGAGACAAACCAAAATCAATCATATCGATAATCCTAAAGTATAGAGCAGTTGACGTAGCTATGATACCACTGTTGGGTTTTAGGGGAGGCAGAGAAGGAAGTGGAAATAAAAATTTTCTCCCCCAAACCTAGAACAAGGAAACGATTCAACATCTATACAATAGGAAAGGGATGGTTTGTGGAATCATACCTTGTCCCAAGGCTTGCTCGGCGACAATACCTCACAGCTTGCACGATCTTCACCTCCAGTCTTGGACGGTGTCTGTGCAGCTCCTGGTCGCACCGGGACTGACGACTCCTGGTCTCACTGGGACTATCGGGATGGATAGTTGTCCTCCTGAGTGGGAGAAACCTCCCGCCTCTGAAGTAGTCCACACCGACCACCTGGAACTCCAATCTCCTTGTCCCACAAGGAATTGGAAGGAGTCGCACCCTCCTGTCAGCGTACTAGTCGCCAACACACTCTCCTGCCACCAGTCGCAACTGTAGTTGTCTTTCCCTTGCTGTGCCTCCCTTATCGGGTAGCACTTGCTCGAGCTCTCTCGGTTATGAAAACTAGAGAGAACGACAACTTTGCAGAGCAACTGGTTGTACTGAGTTGTTCTTTGAGAAGCCCCCAATACCGCTATATATAGGAGGGTCATGCGACAGGGTTCTCCATCCCGAGCAATGCAGGACTAAAAGCAGGAGTAGAAGGGTTTGAGATTTTCCACAAAACAACCAACTCGCAATCTGAACTGATCGTTTCACAATTGAAATGGTCGGTTGGGGACCTAAACCGGTCGGTTGACACCTCAACCGATCGGTTGGGACCCGTGAGCCGATTGGATCACTTCTGAACCGGTCGGTTCGTGGTCCTGATCAGTTCCCGATTGACTTTCCATTTTTTATTTCTAATTGTTATCAAATACCAATCCTTGTTCCAATCAAATTGGGCAAGTGAAACGCAAGGAAAATTCTCACAAATCCTACTTTCCCAACTTGCTCGGTTGCACCGGTTGAATCGATCATTTCAACACTTGAAGCAATCGTTTCACCCTGATCATGAGCCGATCGACTCACCACCTGAGCCGATCGGTTCACCAAGCTGAGCTGATCGGTTCATCTCATGAGACGATCGGTTGGGAGTGCAGATTGTGCAGAATCAGTCAATTGCGGTTTCAATCAATCCGATACTCTAATCAATCAGTCCAACACCTTGAATATTATGATACTGAGCTATCAATTGATTGAGTGTTTAATTGAACTAATAAACTTCTTTACTAATCAATCTAAACATTGTTTGTGGACAAAACTCCTCTTCCAGGTTAAATCCTATGTGTGTGACCCTGCAGGTCCATTTCACGTTGGCAGTGAAAGTCCATAACACTTATGACTTCACAAGCAAAGAGCGGTGCCTAGTCACACATCAGTGCTACCCAAGTGAAAGTAGAAAGTTGGAGAACAACTTTCAATCCTACAATCCGTGAATGGTGTTACAACGAATGTATAATTCCTTTGTCACGGATATCCTGAATGAACTCGAGGCATGGAACAGTCATCCTGTCAACGTTCATTCACTTACGTGATCTCAGAGTAGATTGGAAGAGATATGTATGACATCAATATCACATACTGATTCACACATGCGTGCGCACGCCTATTTCAATTGTACTCATCAAGTTGCCTTGGATATCAAACTCCCTCAGGAGGGAAAAATCCTATATCTAACACTCACCCCTCAAAAGCCCCATGTGTCAAAGCTACACAATCATCACATTTATAACAATCCATGTTTCAGGACTGCGTTTGATGATGTCAAAGTGTGCCCAACGACATGTGTTGAGTGTAGTGATTTCAGGTTAAAGAATCACACTCACCACCATCACTATGAGTACTGAATGTGACTACCATGTCATGGTTCCATGTGTCAAACTCACGGTGGGTCTGTCCGGTACACTTGTTCTCTAACAAGTACCTATGTGTTTGGTTTGATATCTCTATATCATGACTAATGAGATTATGTCATCAACCAACACCACAATCTAGTCTTGTGTGTCATTGCTGTCTATCTACCTTCCACAATGACATCCGACTAGGGTCATAACAAGAATGTACAAACTCTTAGCATCTGTATGATCTCATCGTTCAGGTCCTGAACCTGAAGGCATACGTCATTGAGTACTTTCATTCTCTAGACATTCAATTTGTTCTATCACTATCTCATATGACTGAACCAGAAAGAATTGGAAGCTTGTCTTTGATGTTTATCAAATCAATCTTAATGTATCCCACCAATCATCTCATGATTGGCTCTCAGGGCATACATACCAACATTGCATCTCAACCACTTCATATCCTTATGTGTAAAGGTAATGTTGAAAACATACACCTCCATGTATTCCACTTATCATCTTAGCTCAAACTCTAAGTCTATCTTTATTAAGAACACTCTGAGATCATCCTTATGGTGATCAAACTCATCTTGGTATAACTTTCAAGTTCCACATAGCTCATGATAAAACATTCTCATAATATGACTACCTCATTTCTCTTGATGTTTGTAAACCATCCATGTATCATTCACTCCACAAGGGTATGTTATCATCTCTGTCCTCATACCTCATAGCAACGTTCCAACTCACATCATCTTTATCTTTGGTGTATGGCATGCATACTGTCCTATCTCTCACTCCCATAATAAGAGGAAATAAGCATTTGGCTGTAGTCCAAATACAAAGTTCTTCCCATTCCAAGAGTAGAGGTGGCACATCCCACCTATCCACTACACCTTCAAATCTAAGGTGAAACATGAAACATATGTATCTACATCACAAACATCATGATATCAAAGTTACTTCCATGGAAAACTGGTTTCGAACCTACTTGGGTCACCACACAAACCCTAGTCATCTCCTCTAGGTCTGTTGGGTGCTAGCACTTTTCGGGTCATTCCTCTTCCCTAATGCATCCAGAGAGTGCCCTCCTCATCTGCCCTTTGGGTCCCATGAGTTCATGAAGGTGATCATTCTCGTAACCCATGGCCCTCAGATAATGATAGCTATTACCTCTCGACCCTATGGTCATGTGAAACTAGGGAATTAGGCAGCTCCTACTTTCATCGGTCTGATCCCCACCTGACCCTAGGATAGACTTAGGATTCCAACATAGTACATGTCCAACTTAGAACCTTACCCAAGCCTTCACCATCTCCTGGGCTGACTTTCATCCTTTCACAGGGGTCATGCATGGTGACCTGCCTACCTTGGTCAGGCCCCATACTGGTTACCTCCATGGTAACACATCCACATGCACTTAGAGATGGTTATCTATGAGCCTACTGGTTCATTCTCTTACCATGTACTCATCACTTAGCTTCTCAAGATCCTATGAGACCTCTTTAGGTTTCCTCAAAGCCTACAAAAATTGGTATACACCCTACCAAAGGGTCCCACTCCTAGGATGGGAGGAAACTACATCTTAATAACAACAGTCACAAACACCCTTATGTCTAGGGTTGACATCCACATGGGCATGCTTAGCTCTAGAAAGCTACTAAGGCACAAGCCGACCACCTACTAAACCATGCTAGGTCATACTTGTTCTTGTTCCTCAACATTGGACCAAGCACATACCTTCCCATGCCACCAACTTAGCTGTGAGGGGTTCATCAAACATACCTTAAAATTAAGGGGCTTCCCTTTCCTCTAGACACAAGGAGTTCCATGCTAAGATCTATAGAAACTCAAATCTCATTATGAGCGTCAGGTACACCACTTCCCCTCTTAGGCCTAGGAACCCTAGGTTCACTTAGATGTCCAACTGCATGCTCAACCTTTAACCACGAACCAAGCATGTCCAAGGTATGTCATGCGCTTCCCATGACCCTTTTATTTGAAAAACAATTCAGAGTGGAGTCCTCCTCAAGGACAACCAACAAGGTACAAGGCCTCACAACTTGCTACTAAACCTCTTCATGGTCTTAAGGAACTCTTCTACTTAACTCCAAAAGTAAACACCTATACCATAGGCACATAGGTACCAACAACCTCATCCTCTCTTCAGGGTTTGGTTCCTCTAAAGGCAACCAATATACCAATAGCCTCCAAGGATCGTGCATGAGGCAAGCACACCATTCACTTAGGTCGCATCATCCTCAACTCCCCACTATTCCTCATATCTCGGAGTCTAAGCTTCCAACCTTCTTGCTTGGGTCCTGCGCTCTCTCTCTCTCTCTCTCTCAAGAGATAACCCTACAACTAGCCTCACAATTAGGGGTCCTCTCTCCATGAAGATGGATCAAGCTCAAAAGCATACCCCTACCTGGGTGAAGGCTATGCTCAACTTATGTTTGCTCAAGATCATTCATAGTTCTTTATGCTTATCTCGTAAGCTATCCATCATACTCTCCTGGCCAACGTTTTGACCTACTTCCCACACTACTGACATACTCTGGGTGCATACTATGCCCTACTTGCATAATCCCATAGGGTTTCTATAGGTGCTTCTCTAACCTCATCAATGAAGGAACTATCCTTCTCTCTAACATGCACGACCCTTTCCCAGGGTTGGGTTGCCAAAGGTTCTAGGTCATCCAACCTCTCATGTCTCATACGGGCATCTAAAAGCATGTTCACCCACCTGGTCTATCATGACATCATGTCATCATGGCTTCTCTCTCTCTCTCTAACCACCACTTAGTGTTAGGGATAGCATCATCCTCAAAGGATGTGCCAGGTCTCTACTTATGATGGGGGTCTCTACCTCTAAGACTAACTTTCTCTACGCATCCTCCTGACAAGAAGGTCTAGCCTCAAGTCTCTCTTGAGGGCAATGAAAACTCATGTCATACGACCTAAGCATGTATCTATTCTTTAGTTTACACTTAATCTATTAAGCTTATGTCCATGACATCTTATTTAGATGCTTTTCATTAATTTGGTGGAGGATTCCTTAGACCTTATCAACCTTACCCATACCTCAAGAGGGCGAGGAAAAGAGAGAAAACCCTAATCCTTAAGGTCCTCAACAACATTTGAGTTGAGAAGGGATGAACAAGATGAGAGAGTCTTAAAGGTATCTTATTTCAAGTCAAATCTTGAGACTTTGGCCAGACAGTCACACTAATCCGAGAGTCCTTGTATTCTGACTAGTGGTGCGGAAGAAAATCTTTCCAGCCCCCGAACGTGATCCTTTTCTAGACACCTCTATCTTTCGGAAAATCCTCTAATAACTCCCTTGGTTCTACGGAGTTTGTAAAAATTAATAATTATTAAAGATTAAATGAGGAACCTATGCTCGAATACCAAATGTAATGACCCCGCCTCCCAGTAACCCCCATTTAAGGGAGACCAAGAGGTCAGAGCTGTTATCCCAATTTCCAGATCAAAGGTTCGAAAAATAATCAATAATAATTATCAAATTCTACCAACTAAACTGAAAGGCTGTAATAAAATTAAACTTCGCATACCTTTTTTGAAAAACTTGGATATCTACTTCTATCCACATCTGGAGTCTATTTTAACTAATCCTCCTTTGTAATTTAATTCTTATTTAATTCCACATACGCCACTTTACTGTTTGTCCTTTTCACTTGTACCTAAAACGCCGACAAACAAAACGTCAGTCGGCATAAATGAATATGCTGGTATGTGGGGAGAACAATAATCGTGAAATTAACTGTAACAACATATTGCAGTAAATTATGATTAAACAAACAACTTTACATTTTCAGCATAACTACTCAATCCATACATACCCTAGCCTCTACGCTGTCCCTGCAGTGGACCTGGATGCTACCTTACTTTTGGTAGATCCCCATTAAACCCCTCATGATCCTACCTAATAGATGAATCAATTTCTAGGGTTGAGTCACATGGCACTACCCATAGGTAGCCCACTCCTTAACTCATGGTGTGCTAAAGAGTCTCATGGCACTACACGTGGGTAGCCCAATTTCTAACTCTTGATAACCTGATGGTCCCACTTAACAAGGAGACCCTTTACCAGGTTACCCTTTTCATCATTAGCAAAGCCACAGAGGAGGACCAGGATATGAGCCAATCATGTATGCATATGTATTCTGCTA
The DNA here is from genome assembly GCA_963693085.1 of Alisma plantago-aquatica. Classification (NCBI taxonomy): domain Eukaryota; kingdom Viridiplantae; phylum Streptophyta; class Magnoliopsida; order Alismatales; family Alismataceae; genus Alisma; species Alisma plantago-aquatica. The sequence goes on along the minus strand of OY856409.1, from coordinate 1,444,777,878 downwards.
ATCCTAGTCACTTTATAGTTGCATGAAATAAAAGTCATCCAAGTAGTTATTTTTAGGCAACCGATAAAACATACGGGAATCGCCGTAAAACTAAAGCGATTAACCATAAGCGTAACCACATACCTGTGAGGCTGATTTGAGACAGAACAAGAAATCCAATTAGGCAAGCAAGCACATAATGAGATCATGAAATATGCATACAATTTCCTATTATTAATCATGTCATCAAGATCTATTAAACCTAACTCGCTTCCTAGGGTTTCTAGTCCACTTTTAGGGTTTCCATTGCAATTAGGGGTTCACTTCATCTTTTACTATTTTAAACCCTAATTTTATACAATTAATCACAAACCCTAAGTATGTCATCTATTCTTCATGAAAGTTATTAAGGTTACCTTTTAACAACATGTAACCCTAATTTTGGATAAAAGGCACAATTAAAAGCCCATTAAATTTACTTTGCATCTTTTACATTAAAGCTACAATTTTTATCATTTTAAGGCATGACAGGATCATTAGGCCCAATTATCATCTTTGGTTGCTTTCAAATTAACAACTTATCTTTCATGAACTCTTTTCTACACTATTTCCACTTCTATTCATTAGAAAACCCTAATTATCATATCAAGGGTATTTATCCACAATTAGGAATCTTTATACTCGAAATAGCCTTGAACCATCATATCTCAACTTTAATCATGAATTTGAATATTTAAAGCTATTAAGAGTCACAATTAGGGTTTCAACGCCCATCAAAACATATTTATGTGCATGAAACTCTAAATTAAACCAATTACGTGCAAAGTTCATCCTTTTTGTTCTTAATGTACCTTTTTACAATTAACAAGTTAATATCAACTTTAATCATCCATTAAACCCTACTAAATGCATTAATTATCTCAAAATAGGGTTTGTTAAACATTAAAGCATTAAAGTTGATAACTTCCACTACTTTTTGAACTGCAATTAGAAAAGGCATCAATTATATTTTTAATGGATTCCCCTCATTTTTCTCAATAATTTTCATATTTTAGGCGTATCCATCCAAGCTAACAATATTTAAATACGATTTTTGTAAGAATTTACTTACCAAAGCCAATCAGAGAGCTTCATGTATCCCTTTCCATGCAACGTAGCTCTGTGTAACCCGACTGGTTTAGAACATAACGAAATGATGCATTTACCCCTGTGCATCCGCTTGGCTCTGCAATGCCCAGAGGGCAAAACCATCCAATACCCTTGTCTGTCATCAACCTCACAGAAACCCTTCCGCGTCCACTGTAGCAGCCAATCGCGAGCCTCCCCCTTCCTCCCCTGGACTTGAGAGGTACTTGAAACTGCAGCCTTGCCTCCGCCGCCCACCGTCGCCCCCCTCCAAGCCTTGACCCACAACCAGGATGGCTGGGTGTGCGGGCATTGGGCCTGCAACTCACAGCCCTACTACAGACCTCCGACGGGTGCTGTGCATAGGCATGAGCAAGGTGACATTGATCGATAATCCATAGGTCATCAAAGGAACGCCATGCCTCCATCATGATGACGCCATGGCCCCTCGTGGCTCTGGGGTTAGAGCTATACCCTCATGGTTAGGGTTTTGAAGAATGAGATGAAGAAGAAAGAGATTGTTGCGTGGGATCTCTCTAGAACTCGAACCAGGACTCTACCCTTTATATAGGGGTGGGTAACGAAGCCCTAGGTTGGCTATTCACGAATCAAAGAGTTCTTTTCCCAATAGGAACCCAAGTTCCTTCATTAGGAAGCAAGCTTCTATCCCTTAATTAACTCCCTAATATTCTTTATTCTTTATATATTAGGAATTAGAATATCCTCTCAATTATTCTCTTTTATGCTTGACTTTTATCCTATTGGCACGAAATTCTATTTTCTTTTAGTAGAAAGTACTTCCTTTTTAACAATGCCACCAAATTAATTAATTATGCATCACATTATCCTCTTATTTTGCATTATTGATATTTTCTCTTTCTTTTTCTTCATTGGGTTTCCTTGGACCCCAAGAAACTCTAATATTTCGAAATCCTTTTTAGTGGATACTCATTATCCTTATAGATGCATTTATGTCCATTATTTCTCATTATCTTGTTTATTTTTTTATTAAAATATCTATTTATAAGGATTTCTCTTTATCTCTCTTTTCATTTTCCTTATTGGAATTCCTTTTAACATTAAAAACCTCATGGATACGGAAATCCATCAAAGATAACTCAATCATACCTCTTTCCACTTATTTTCCACATTTTATCATTGTTTTCAATTTCTTTCTTAATAAAGAAATATTTAATTGATCTTTTCTTTTCTTGTTGCATTATCTATGCAACTTTGGACTCCTTGGAACCCAAGAAAACCAAGAGGCACGAAATCCAACTTTGGATAACATTCCTTTGCATTCTAGAGGTCTCTATATCTTTCTTTTCTCCATTTCTCAATTATTCATTTACTAATTGAATTTCCTTGTTATTGGGCCCAATAACCAATAAAGCCCACAAAACGACCAACAAGGCTATTGCAAACGAAATCCATTTATTAAAAAAAAAATATTTTTTCAAATATCTTTAATAGGAGTAATTATATTTCGCACCAAAAGAACCCAAAAACTGGGGTTGTAACAGGGTGGATTGTTAGGAATATCCACCTGGTGAGAGTTTCTACAACATTCTTGTTCCCATTAGAGAACTCACAATGGTCAAGTCTCTTATAGCTATATTAAGAGACATTTTCCATTGACTCATCTTGCTTGTCCTCTTCTTCAAGAGTGTATATGGAGTGATAAGTTCCATGGCCATGCTTTCCATAGGTAACAGAATTCATTAATGTTTCAAAGTGATTTTTTCCTTTGTTCCCAATATCTTTCATATAGTGAACATCGGTAGCTATCTTGTCAATTTTTTTAGTAAGAGCTTCGAGTGCCTTATATTCAACAATAGTCCCCACATACAAGATGGTACTTGTGGGTCCTATTTTGTACCCTATACCGTCCTATAAGGCAGCCATGATATCAATGGTCTTGTTTGATTTATTTAGGTTGTGCTACATGAAATTACTTCCTGCACTAACATTGAAGGATTGTTTCTCAATAGTAGTTTATAGAAGGTTGTCACCAAGTATCCATGGTCAATGTTATGGTGTGGGAAATCCCATTAGTACCCCTAGTATCTTTCCCAAGCTTTTCGCAAGTTCTCACCAAGCTTCTACACACATCTAGTAATCTTGTTTCTGTAGTAAATACTTTTTTCTATGGGATGGAACTTTGTGATGAAGGAATCTACTAGTGCTTCCCATCCATGAAAACTCGTATCCTTCAGAGCTAGATAATAGGAAAGAGACTTGTCTCTCATTGAAAGAGCAAAGTCCTTACAGTAGATGACTTCCTAAGTGGCCCTATTCATCTTGAGGGTATCATAGATATTTTGAAGGAATATAGGTGGTTGTATGGGTACTCTTTCAGAGAGTTTTCACCAAAGGTTCTCTAATGTATCACTTTCAGAAATGTGGGTTTCAATTCGAAGTTAGAAACATTAAACCTAGGAAGAAAAACTAGGTTGCTTGATGCAGTAGATTGTGAGGTGGATATGGAACAAAGAGATGGAGCCTCTTTGTCTTCAGACAGGGGTCTTGATTGTTCTGATCTCCTTATTTAGCTTCAAACTCCTCCACCTTATCATGTGTTTGTTCATCATGATGGTCTTGTGCATCCTTGTTTTGGACCATTGTAGCTCACTAGGGATGCATGCCTTCTTTCGAGAAAGAAGAAAGATCTTATTCATACTAAATTTCTAAAATAGATTGTATGGTCAAGGATAGAATTCAGACATGTGACATTAGTTTTCAAAATGTATTAGAGTTATCAAATTCAATGAAATTTGTAGTTAAGTGTATTTCTAGACTTAAGGCACTAACATGCGGTAAGTAGACCTTGGGTCCTAAACATTGTCAAGTTGCCTTGTCCCCAACACCATCACTAAAAGTTGTGCACCTTAAATCGTGTGTTTATAAAGATGAAGGATCTACAATAATCAGACTTTTATATTTATAACTTGATATTAAGGAACCCACAACAACAATTAGGGGCCTTATGTTAGTAAGAGGGGTCAAATTTAGGTACAAGGGTAGCAAATATTTATGATTTAAGGCCTTAGCTTAGTTATACCTAACCAAAAGAGAGATAAATACCATTTATGGGATGAAATTAACAAAATAAAGAATGAGAAAACAAAAGTATAGAAAATATAAATTAACAAGACAAGAGTATATCTTAGATCTTTAGGTTTGCTTTGAATATATGGATAAAACTTGGATTGGGTTTCACCATTAAGGTCTCTCACTAACATGTTTTATACAACCATGGTATACCCTTAGCACAATTTATAAACAATCATCATCAATGTATATTTCCTCCTCTCTCATGATCAGGTTAGATCTAAATCACAAGTGTGTCTCTCTCTCAAGATGGCAAACAAACAATCAAACATAAAACTATGTGATCATGGATTAAGTAACCCAACATTTTCATGCATTCATATGACTCCATAAATCTAGATATATCCTTGTACTACTCTCCAAAGCATTAGCAATCAAACAACATAAGATGGCATCTAATCATGCAAGCGAAGCATTAAAGACCAAGAGTATGGAGATAACTATTTTTAAGAGTATATATGCAATGGATATAAGTATTTACACGTGGGAGATCCTTAGTGACTATTCCCATCCTAAGAAAATGATTTATCTACTCAAGTAAGTGGGTAACACTATGGATTTACAAGTGAACAAATGCATGGCAGATGGATGGATTGAGGGAGATGAACAAGATGGAGGAAGAAGGAAGAAACCACAATAACACTAACGACATGAGGGTAATGAATCTCAAAGGAAACCTCCTTATTCACTGACAATAAAGATGTCAAGGTAGATAGTGGCTCATGTCATCCTTCTTCTCTCAAAGAGTCCCGTCAGAATTGGAAGATGCAAGATGTGGGTGCATGGAACCTTGTACTCTTATCCTTGGTCACTACATGTTGATGGAAGAACACATACTCTCATCCTTGATCTTCTAAAGATCAATGGAGAGTGGATAATGGGGAAGCACTTTGTTATCCAAGTGAAGGTGCTTCTTCTTATTATACGAGGTCCCTATTTATAGGAACCACTGCGGTGCTAGAGGCACTGATGATTGGACTTATCTTGCACCCCAAGATCATGTATTGTGTGCATCGGGTCATGTACTTAATGATCCATGCAGGCAGTGTCTTCACATGGCATCCTTCAAAAATAGGGGATTGCTGAGCCACCGATAGTCAAAATCCTTCTGAACCATCTGTAGACAAAGCGAGCATGTTAACCTTTCAGTTTGTTTGGTCCTATTGAGCCTTCAGTTGATGTCACCCAAACCTTAAGTTGATGAAGTGAGAAGGTTAACTGCCATTAGAGTAAGTCATGTCGTGCCTATGGTTTGTGTCTCTCTAGAGATATATCGATAGGAACAGATGGAAGATGAGCCTTTGGTTGATGAAGACAATGAGACCATTGGTTGGTGACCGCACGCTAAGACATCTATAGGTGAAGCCGTAGGTAGGCCTTTGGTTGACAAGGGTCTACTGGGCCATCGGTAGGCAAAGCTAGTGAGACCAGTGTTTGATGGTCTTTGGTAGGTCCTTAGGTCAATGATCGGTTCCTAAACCTTCAATAGGTGTTTGTCTTTGAGCTATAGGCCCATTGGCTCATGGGACCATTGGTAGGTGTCTACCAGTGGTTGATTTTGACCTTGAGGATTCCACTGGTTCTTGGGATGTGAGTGCCAACAACTGATGGTTCGATTGCGTAAATGGAATTCGATGGTTTTCCCGCAAGAAAGTGAGTAGTTAATACTTATTTAGGGAAAAGAGGGAAACATGAAGATTAATGCAGGAACAACTACATAAGTCGATGCTAAAGAGGGAAATGAAGGATAAAATAGGTAAGTAACATCCACAAAAATGTATGTTATCACTCAAGTATGGGGCACAACCTGAAGCATATCATGGGAACATAACCCCAAAAAAATCAAAGCACTTATATCACTCTAGGGGTAATAAATTAGCACACATGCAATAATGTAGAGGTAAGGTAAGTATAGTCACAAAAATAGAATTAATAATAGGATTTCCATCAGAGAAATGGATAACATGAAACATCCACTACAAAAGGGGGAAAAATAGTTCATCTCCAGAATCTAGATTCGTCATCACTTGGAAATTATGGATTCTTTAGGAAATAAGATAGATAGAGTTGAACTCTAGAGTCCATCATGAAATATCAATAATGCTAGGGACTGAAGTTTATAAGATTAGACCCAAATAAGTAATTGATGCAGTCTTATTTTAAGGATTCATCTTGTGTCTTCTTGCACATTAATCACATCTAAACTTTTTAGACTGTATTTTACTTCCCCTGATAAATGGTTACTATCAAATGCACTTATGGACATTCTTTTCATGATTTTTAGGTACTTTGACCACGCCTTAGATGGAAGGCAGATTTAGAGGATGATCCTAGGGTTTGTCTACCCCTAGAAGAGACTAAAGAGAGTCAAAAAGCTTTCCCAACCTACCCCTAGTGGTCAAGGGTCAATCCAAAGAAAAATAGTCCATGGATTGCAAAGTTGAAGGTCAAGGTGTAAGTAAAGACCCCAACATGGCCATGGTGGCACGAAACGACCATGTTGCCAAAGGTAAAATCACAACGGATAACTCAAAATTAAGGATGCTACAACAAATTCGCCAGCATGGTAATGCTAAGGAGCTTCCAAAATGGTTGTGTCATCTACCATGGCCGTGGTGCCAAAGATCATAATGCACAAGGTTTGGATAATGACCCTCATCCAAGTCACCCACCATGTCTGTGTTAACTAGCTCCCACCACTGTCATGTTTCCCTACACAACCACTCTACCAACCTTCAAATATCATGTATTTCTTTGACATTTCCCATTCCACTAGCATTCCCATTCCATCCTAGCATGATGTGCTACCCTCTACCCACCACAACCACGTTGCCTAGCACAGCCGTGCTACCAGCCAAACCCTAGCTTTCTATGCACTAATTTTCCCATTTCCTCCCACTTAACCTAGTGCTTCCCACCACCTATATATACATGGGTATAAGTTGTAGAACAAGGTTAAACACTCTTTTGCATTAATCTCTATCTACTAGATCATCCATTGAGATCTCACCTACTCCCACCTACATCCACTTCATTTCCACCTTCCCCTATCTCAGATTCCTAGTTTTCTAGGGTTTTGACCACTTTCACTTATATTTCCATGCTATCCATCCAACAAGGAGGTAGAAGGCATGCTATTTCTATTAGAGGTGAGGAAGAAGGGTCGTTATACAAGATTTTATGGATACCCTTCTCTCTACTTCTTCTTCTTCTTCTTCTCTTTTTTGTACTAAGAGTAGCTAATCCTGATCTGGTGGATTGTTTGGGGTAACAATGTGACTTTGATACCATGTTTGGGGAAAATAGTTTGTAAACTCTATGATTTCGTTTTACATTGACTGTATTCTACTTTTACCTTATTTCCCATTAATTCTCTTGTCAATTGTGCTTGAAAACATGGATTGTTTGTTAATTTGTGTTTGTAACCACCTAGGATCTAGGAAGGAATGGCTTGTATGTGGCTATTTTAGGACTAGCCTTAGGTCCAACTAGTAGATCCCTAGTGAGCACCCTATCTTCTGAAAATACATATCCCCTCTCCTACTTCTAGGTGTGAGATCTAAGTAGCTAGTGTAGGAGCATTTAGTGCAATTTCCTTAGAGCTTTATAAAGGCTAGATGGTTGGTGATGTGAGGTGAATTATCCTCATTTCCACCCTCCGTTACAATTCTTAGCCCCCAATTTCCCTAAGAGAACCTACTCTAGAAACCTAGACTTGATTAGATCCTATTAGAATTTCACCTAAGCCCTAGTCTAAAAAATCCTTCAAGGTTGGGTGGGCGTTCTAGGATATAGTTCCCCTTCGCACACCTTATATCATCCAAGGACAGCTAGTAGTTTAGGGTAATTATATAGAATATGTCATGCTGTTTGGTTTAACAATCTAAATGAATGAATAAAATTTGCATGTTTTGACCACCCAACATAGGTTCTAGTCATATCACCCCAAATAGACCACACCCCCATAACTTAATTTTAAACCTAGTTTGCCTCCTTGCTAGTTGATGGTTGCTTAGTTAATCACTTTAATTGCCTTCATAGTAGATTGTCTTGTGCTTGATAATTAGGTTTTGCTAGTATAGTTAGTCACTGTAGTACTTTCTTGTGCTAATCATATCTAGTTAGGGCTAGTTTGGGTCATTGATTTCTCTAGTTATCTAAATTGCTAGTTTAGTGTAGTGTTAGATATTGCTTGCTTGCTCTAGTTAAATTTTATTCCTTTCCTACTTTGATACCTTTCTTGTTAATTAGAACTAAATGTCTAGGTATAACTTAGGTTTTGCTTCTCTCCATCTCTTAGTTCCTCATTTGACCCATTAGTATAGTCAACCGAAGCCAAATTAAACCCTTTAACCCTAGACTTTACTTTAGTAACCTAACTAAACCAACTAATCTCTAGTTCACCCTTCTCTTTCTTGGGTTAGACCCTGACGTACAACTCCTATACTACTCCAGAGCCTGTTTTCTTGTGGATTTGTTTAGAAGTGTATCCATGGGTACTATAAATTTGAAAGACCCCATTGTGTGCCTAAGGTGCATCCAATCAAAATTAAATTGGTTGGGTGAACCCCTAGAGGACACATCAAGTTTTCGGGTGTCATTTCCAAGGACAATGGTGCTTGACCTAGTTAGTCATTTAGATTTGACTTTTCCTTCTACCCTCACCATTTCTATTGATTATTCTTTGTGTTATTTTTGCAAACTTATCTTCTAACTTGGCTTCTTTTGTTTGGTTGTGCCTTGTGTAGGTGACATTTATTGTATGTTTGGATATTGTTCTCTTTTTATTGACTCATCCCTAACAAGTATCAAAATAGGAAGAGAAGATGTCAAAACTGATACAACCAACATTGAGAAACTGAAATAGGGAATAATAATGAGGTTGAACAACAAAACCCACCTCCTTCACTGCCCAAGACATTGCATGATTACTTCATTCCCAGCAACCACACTTCTCTTATTGCTACTAGAATGGATTAAATGTCGGGTCCATGGTCCTCAATCCCACTGGATCTGCTTGGACTTCTCTCTATGTTCCATGGATTGAGAATGAAAATTCATACCATGATATAGATACCTTATTGGAGACATGCTCTACCTTCCCCATGCCTGCAACTATAGATGATTCCATTGGGTGTACCTTGTTCCTTTTTTCCCGTAAGGACAAGGAAAAGGAATGGTACTTGTCTAATCCAAAGCTTGTTACTTGGGAAGCAGTGCAAAATCACTTCTTGAAGAAGTTCTACCTTGTTACTAAATGGAATCTAATGCAAATAAATATCACCTCCTTCAGTTGAAAAGAAAAGGAGCAGTTCCACGAGATGTGGGATTTTCCTCATCATGAGGTGCCTATTTGGCAGCTTGTCTGGTATTTCTACATGGGTCTTTCTAAAATGGATCAAACACTGGTTGAGTCATCTTTTGGTGGAACTTTTATGACCAAACCTCCTAAGCAATCATGGGCTCTTTTTTATCATTTGGATAAAACTCCCAAAATTGAACTTGTACTATTGACGTGCATTGTGATAGAAACATGACAACACCTCCTCAACCCATGGATAATGAAAATCTATAAATGATGAAGATTTTGACAGACATGATGAACTTGATGAAAACTGACATGGGAGGATCTTCTAGTCAACTTCCCCTTTCTATGGAGACTCTTAGTGAAGAAGTGAAAGCCTTGAAATCTCATGGTGGCAAGAACAACCAAGGCCCAATGTCCAACTATTAGACTCCATAATGGAGGAATCACCCCAAATTCTCATGGAAGAAACAAGGGGGTGAAGGACAAGGTCAATCTAGATAGAACCAAGACCAAAAATAGAACTCCAAGTTTAAAGAAGAACTTCATAGGAGATTGAGGAGCCTTGATGATGTAGAGAAAGCTGATTCTACTTAAGGACACAACATTAGACGACTAGAGAAAAGGAAATAATCAGATTTTTCTATGTCTTTCTAGACGTGAAGAGGGGAGGCTTCCCTATCAAACCTTGGTAAACCCCTGTAGTGTTGGTGAAACCATGGGTGTGCCTCAAGGCACCTACGGCCCACGACAAGGTCAAGTGCCCACATTTCACTAATACCAAGGGCATCCTAACCCATATACCCCCACCACCACAACCTACCTACAACTTTCAATACACTCCACCATTACTACATTCATACTATGGGGTACAAACCGTCATTAACTAAGCGGAAGCGTTCGTTAGCAACAGATTACTAAAAATCACAAAAAATTAAAACCATTTACAAAGAGATCCATACACTAGAAAACTCTTGAAAAAAGAACCAAAGTATCTCAATTACATTCTGGTTCACAAGTACATGTCCAATATCATCTCTTCTTGAGGATTACAAGCATCAACTGCCCTATTAAAACTCTACATAGGCAGTATAAGAACTTCGAGGCATCAAGCCAAAATCTCAGATCGATTCTGTAACAAACCCAACTCTGGCTATCCTACTCATCCCTCCTCTTTCCTTAGAACCGTTTTATCAACATAAATAAATCTTTGATCTAAACAAAAAAACTAAATTAACTTAAGATATCATGACACCTTAGTGTTATTAAAGTTAATAGATACATCAAATGAATACTTAGAATGCAAGTAATGGAATTTTATAGGAAACACTTTCAAAGAGTAATTTTGAGGCCAAAATCGTGTTCTTCATGTCCTAATTACCGTAACCACCCATTTTCAAGTCAATTGAATGATAATTGCTCTCCAAATTTCATTTATGAGTAAAAAAAATAAATTGACATAACTAAATTATCAAGGAACCATTTCCTAGTTAATTAACCATATAACACGTTAATTAACCCTATAACGCGACTTCATCAGCATTACTGTTCTTCTCCCTTCCCCGTATAACCCCGGCGTTGTGCTTCCCCAACAGACGTTTCCTTCCCTTTGTCTCTGCCCCTTTTCTTATTTATCCTCTCCTCTTCCTCCCTTTCCTTGCCAGCCTATTCCCAAACCCTAGCCGCCACACTCCCTTTCCCCCTAGAACTGGTCACTATGGTTGTTCAACGTCAGCGCCTCCTGGTACAGCGGTCTTCACCAGTTTCATCCATCACCAGCAAGCAACACAACCACTTCATTCTACTCTGCTAGATCTGCAATCCTTCGACATCAGCAGAGAGATGACCACCAATGGCATGCCTTTACTCACTCTTCAGCACACGTGACCAACTCCTGTCTAAGACAACACCGTGACGCCTCCTTCTCCCCGAATCCTCCGCCTCCCCGTCGTTGGTTTCTATATAGCGCTGGGAGTCATGGAAGTAGTCAGAGCCATCGAAGATTCTGCACCATCGACAACATCGGGAATGCCATGACAAAGGAAAAGTCTCTGTCCCTCGTTCTCTTTCCCTCAGTCTCCTTCCTCGCACACAGCCTTTGTGGCGGCAGAAACCCACCACCACCATGACCATGGTGATGAGAGCCACCACGTTTAGCGACACCCCAAGACTGAGCCCTGAACCCAACTAGCCTGCTCCATCTCTGTTCCACCTTAGGCACCTTGGCCGGCTCAAGCAACCTGCTGCCAGTCCTCCTCCCCCTCTTCTTCATCTCCTTGGTCAGACACCTCCTTCACCCGACACATCTTCTCCTCTGTTAGCTCCTCCTTCACCTGTGCCCAACAGTGCCAAACAACGCCAAGCAAAGCAAGTGTCACCAGTCTGTGTCAGGCGCCTCCATGTAGCATCATCGCCCCTGCATCGATGTCTTCCTCTCCCACTCCGCCAGGCTGTGCCACCATCCACCACCTGTAACACTGCCACCACTGGGAAAAGGAAACCTCTATCCTTCCCTCGCCAACAACGATGTCATTGTCTACTGAAGGAGTCACCGCAGACCTAGCTTCATCCTTGAACACTGCAACTGCCTCCATCAGGCACCACAGATCTATCGTTGTTCCTCCTGTTTTCTTGAATCTCGGCTGCTGATAATACTCCCTCATCCAAGGGTGATTATACTGCAAACCTGAATCACCGAAACCCTCACAACAGCCAGTTCACCTCAACGGCAAGACCACCTACGACATGCACCTTGGGATAGGGATCTTGTATAACTTCCTCTTGGAAACTATGATCAAAGGTACAACTTTACATACATTGAATAAACCCAACTTGCATATTGATAACTAAAATTCAGTTGGTTTCATCGTCTAATAGATGGGCAAACTTTCATACGATCCAAGTCGTTAAGTAGTTAATCAATGAGATTAATGAACTAGTATAATATATTGGTAAATTGACACATGGATAAACATTAGAATAGCAGACTCAAGTATGTATATTACTACTGGACTATCATCTATATATATATTTGTACGTCAATATTTAGTAGAAGCAAAACAAAGATCTAAAATTCTATATGACTATGACCCTAATGCTAATATATATAAGCAAGTATGGGAATTAGTCATAATATGTCATGTATGTAGAGTTTGGTTAAAGATGATATTAAAGTATTTGATCTCTTGGTTCAAATCTGAAATATTAATACATGCATGTTAATGAATATCAAGCTTTCATATTTAAGTATAAGTCTACTTAAAACACCTTATGTACCCAATGAAATCCTTTCTAAGCATGAAAAACCCTAGGTTCACATACACATATTTACACAAGTGATGTAATTGGTAATACAAATGTAATTTGGGAATACATCTAAGTTAGTCGGATTATGAAATAAATGATGAAAGAGAGAATGACATGTATAAAATGTACTTTTATAAACATATACCTAGATAATATCTTAGTTGGATTATATGTGAACCTAATGAATTTTCATATGGAATATACTTGCATATACACATAAAGATCTAAGCATGAATAGATGAACAATATACATATAAAGGCAATTCATGTTAAACTCAAGATATTTCTAGTTAGAGTATCCATGTGAATAATAGTTAAACCATCCCTAACACTATAAATGAGATTAAAACCCTAACTTCACAATGGATGACCGATACTAGGTTTAGATATACATCCAGTTATGATTTGATATCTATGTACTAATGGGAATATCCAACACCTTTAGGTCAAGATGGACAAACTATGATATTTACCCCTACAAATAGTGTTGACCATGAACATAAGGTATGTACTCCTCCCTATTTATAATTGGGCATTTATGTGACTAAATTTTTCCATAATGAGGCATCTTTTGAAATACTTGCTCTTATTCCATTTGTTGGACAATTCATATACTTTCAGTTTGATTTATTATTCTTTTGAAATTATTATCATATTGAATTGGGTTAATGACCCCATCTGCTATTGTGGTTCAATCATGCCACATGTTTGTGAAAGGTACATCTTGCTACTCTATTTATGCATGTTAGAGAATTCGACTAGTTTAACTATCGTAGACGCTTATGCATAACCATTAGGGCGCACTACTTCCACCCATTTTTACTTAGGTCAATGATTCAGTGGTGTCTTGGCCCTATTATAGTTACTTTAGTCAAATATATCTGCATGCAGATAATTGTTGTGACACTGATGATTTATAATGGCAAGATCTGTTATTTCACGTGTTTATTTATATGCCTCATTCTTTTGGAAATTCTTTCTTTTGATAATTCTCATTGAAACTTACCTAATTTTGATGGCCCCCTTTTTGATGGGAACATCTTACCTTACTTTTTTAAATGTCCTAGTTAATATTTTACGTACATACTAAGCTTTTGCTGATTCAGACCTTGTTTTCCTATTATTCTGGGTGTTCCCTCCACCCAGGTGTAGGTGTTTTACAGGACAGAAATTCAGGATGATTGTGATCTAATTGGTGGACATAAGGACAACTTGAGATAGCCTTGTTACCCTCTGCATATGGGGATCATGTGTATATAAATGTAGTGTCTTCATTCTTTGTACCACCCTTAGGGTGAGAAAGTTATGTACATGAGAACATTTTGTAACTTTGTAAATAGTTATGTTTTCCGCTGCTTAAATATTACATGGCTTGTGTTTTTACCATTGAGAGGGTCCATTAGTGGGTCCCACTCTTTACAGAAATGGTTATGGAAGGGTTACCACATATTATAATAGTAGGATGAAGAGACTCCCTTAACAATGTGGTTAACTGTTAAGAATAAATTTTTTGAGATAATCTTCAATCGCAGTGTAGACTTCCTGAAACAATATACGATATGAGTAGATAATAAGACTTGATGAATGGATAAAATAAGTTCATGTTGGGTTTCGTATATAAGTGTAGTGAAAATGTGTTATGCTAGGACTGACTACATTAACTCAATCTAGTGAAATAGAAACTTATAATAGGTTAGAAATTATAGCTTAGTATTTTGGGCTATATCTTGGTGGATTTCGGGGACAAAATCCTCTTTAAGGGGTGGAGTGTTGTAACATACCCAACTCTGGCTATCCTACTCATCCCTCCTCTTTCCTTAGAACCGTTTTATCAACATAAATAAATCTTTGATCTAAACAAAAAAAAAACTAAATTAACTTAAGATATCATGACACCTTGGTGTTATTAAAGTTAATAGATACATCAAATGAATACTTAGAATGCAAGTAATGAAATTTTATAGGAAACACTTTCAAAGAGTAATTTTAAGGCCAAAATAGTGTTCTTCATGCCCTAATTACCATAACCACCCATTTTCAAGTCAATTGAACAATAATTGCTCTCCAAATTTCATTTATGAGTAAAAGAAATCAATTGACATAACTAAATTATCAAGGATCCGTTTCCTAGTTTATTAACCATGTAACACGTTAATTAACCCTATAACGCGACTTCATCAGCGTTACAGTTCTTCTCCCTTCCCCGTATAACCCCGGCGTTGTGCTTCCCCAACGGACGTTTCCTTCCCTTTGTCTCTGCCCCTTTGCTTATTTATCCTCTCCTCTTCCTCCCTTTCCTTGCCAGCCTATTCCCAAACCCTAGCGGCCGCACTCCCTTTCCCCCTAGAACTGGTCACTATGGTTGTTCAACGTCAGGGCCTCCTGGTACAGCGGTCTTCACCAGTTTCATCAATCACCAGCAAGCAACAAAACCACTTCATTCTACTCTGCTAGATCTGCAATCCTTCGACATCAGCAGAGAGCTGACCACCAATGTCATGCCTTTACTCACTCTTCAACACACGTGACCAACTCCTGTCTAAGACAACACCGTGATGTTTCCTTCTCCACGAATCCTCCACCTCCCCGTCGTTGGTTTCTATATTGCACTGGGAGTCATGGAAGTAGTCAGAGCCATTGAAGATTCTGCACCCTTGACAACATCGGGAATGCCATGACAAAGGAAAAGTCTCTGTCCCTCGTTCTCTTTCCCTCAGTCTCCTTCCTCGCACACAGCCTTTGTGGCGGTAGAAACCCACCACCACCATGACCATGGTGATGAGAGCCACCACGTTTAGCGACACCCCAAGACTGATCCCTAAACCCAACCAGCCTGCTCCATCTCTGTTCCACCTTAGGCACCTTGTCCGGCTCAAGCAACCCGCTGCCACTCCGCCTCCCCCTCTACTTCATCTCCTCGGTCAGACACCTTCTTCACCTGACACATCTTCTCCTCTGTTGGCTCCTCCTTCACCTGTGCCCAACAACGCCAAACAACACCAAGCAAAGCAAGTGTCGCCAGTCTGTGTCAGGCGCCTCCATGTAGCATCATCGCCCCTGCATCGATGTCTTCCTCTCCCACTCCGCCAGGCTATGCCACCATCCACCACCTGTAACGCTGCCAGCACTGGGAATAGGAAACCTCTATCCTTCCCTCGCCAATAATGACGTCATTGTCTACTGAAGGAGTCACCACAGACCTAGCTTCATCCTTGAACACTACAACTTCCTCCATCAGGCACCACAGATCTATCGTTGTTCCTCCTGTCTTCTTGAATCTCGGCTGCCGATAATACTCCCTCATCCAAGGGTGATTATACTGCAAACCTGAATCACCAAAACCCCCACAACAGCCGGTTCACCTCAACGGCAAGACCACCTACGACATGCACCTTGGGATAGGGATCTTGTATAACTTCCTCTTGGAAACTATGATCAAAGGTACAACTTTACATACATTGAATAAACCCAACTTGCATATTGATAACTAAAATTCAGTTGGTTTCATCATCTAATAGATGGGCAACCTTTCATACGATCCAATTCGTTAAGTAGTTAATCAATGAGATTAATGAACTAGTATAATATATTGGTAAATTGACACATGGATAAACATTAGAATAGTAGACTCAAGTATGTATATTACTACTGGACTATCATCTATATATATATTTGTACGTCAATATTTAGTAGAAGCAAAACAAAGATCTAAAATTCTATATGACTATGACCCTAATGCTAATATATATAAGCAAGTATGGGAATTAGTCATAATATGTCATGTATATAGAGTTTGGTTAAAGATGATATTAAAGTATTTAATCTCTTGGTTCAAATATGAAACATTAATACATGCATGTTAATGAATATCAAGCTTTCATATTTAAGTATAAGTCTACTTAAAACACCTTATGTACCTAATGAAATCCTTTCTAAGCATGAAAAACCCTAGGTTCACATACACATATTTATACAAGTGATGGTAATTGGTAATACAAATGTAATTTGGTAATACATCTAAGTTAGTCGGATTATGAAATAAATGATGAAAGAGAGAATGACATGTATAAAATGTACTTTTATAAACATATACCTAGATGATATCTTAGTTGGATTATATGTGAACCTAATGAATCTTCATATGGAATATACTTGCATATACACATAAAGATCTAAGCATGAATAGATGACCAATATACATATTAAGGCAATTCATGTTAAACTCAAGATATTTCTAGTTAGAGTATCCATGTGAATAATAGTTAAACCATCCCTAACACTATAAATGAGATTAAAACCCTAACTTCACAATGGATGACCGATACTAGGTTTAGATATACATCCAGTTATGATTTGATATCTGTGTACTAATGGGTATATCCAACACCTTTAGGTCAAGATGGACAAACTATGATATTTACCCCTACAAATAGTGTTGACCATGAACATAAGGTATGTACTCCTCCCTATTTATAATTGGGCATTTATGTGACTAAATTTTTCCATAATGAGGCATCTTTTGAAATACTTTCTCTTATTGCATTTGTTGGACAGTTCATATACTTTTAGTTCGATTTATTATTCTTTTGAAATGATTATCATATTGAATTGGGTTAATGACCCCATCTGCTATTGTGGTTCAATCATGCCACATGTTTGTGAAAGGTACATCTTGCTACTCTATTTATGCATGTTAGAGAATTCAACTAGTTTAACTATCGTAGACGCTTATGCGTAACCATTAGGGCACGCTACTTCCGCCCGGGGTGTGCTACTTCCACCTTTTTATATACAGAGGCGTGCTACTTCTGCCTAGGGTGCGCTACTTCCACCCATTTTTACTTAGGTCAATGACTCAATGGTGTCTTGGCCCTATTATAGTTACTTTAGTCAAATATATCTGCATGCAGATAATTGTTGTGATACTGATGATTTATAATGTCAAGATCTGTTATTTCACGTGTTTATTTATATGCCTCATTCTTTTGGAAATTCTTTCTTTTGATAATTCTCATTGAAACTTACCTAATTTTGATGGCCCCCTTTTTGATGGGAACATCTTACTTTACTTTTTTAAATGTCCTAGTTAATCTTTTACGTACATACTCAGCTTTTGCTGATTCATTCCTTGTTTTCCTATTATTCTGGGTGTTCCCTCCACCCAGGTGTAGGTGTTTTACAGGACAGAAATTCAGGATGATTGTGATCTAATTGGTGGACAGAAGGACAACTTGAGATAGCCTTGTTACCCTCTGCATATGTGGATCATGTGTATATAAATGTAGTGTCTTCATTCTTTGTACCACCCTTAGGGTGAGAAAGTTATGTACATGAGAACATTTTGTAACTTTGTAAATAGTTATGTTTTCCGCTGCTTAAATATTACATGGCTTGTGTTTTTACCATTGAGAGGGCCCATTAGTGGGTCCCACTCTTTACAGATTCATTAAACTAACTACTGACTCCGAGGACCTGAGAGTACAGAGATGACACATAGAACTTTATATACAAGACATGATAGCCAGTGTATCCACCTAAGAGTTCACTACTGTCCCTGCTGGTGCTGCTCTTTCCCTATTATAGGGTTTCTGCCTCTTCCTTTGTGTTTACCTAAAAAGTTGGATCCCACGGGGGTGAGACAATTGAAATTGTCCCAGCGAGAGATATAACTCTCTGCCAGAAACATTATAATTTGAGTTTAATAGACTAAAACTGAGCAGAGGAATCATATATATTCAACAACAGATAAATTAATGTCTGAGCAGATTAGAGCAATACTTATTGTCAAAGCATTTCAGCTATGACTGATACAACAACATATTATTTATTTAATAAGGAATATTGAGAACATGTATAACATTTATCCATCTAGGATATGCTAAGCAAGATAACATCAACCAATGATTTTCGTATTTCAATCTTAAGAAAATACGCTACACGTCTGATTACATTTTACAAACATACGTAAGCCCTGAGAAGATGAGGTATATTTCTCATACTCAAACCGATCACAATTATGGAAAGTATCAGTACCAGATAAGGTCAATGGAAGAGCCGGACTCCAAGACCTCATCCTTCTAGGTCAATACGAGATTATTCGGCAGAGACATCACGTGTCAAACTACAATTAGCTTTCTAGGGTATATTGGCATCTTTGTTATAGAGTTATAACCCACACATATACTCTCTTCAGGGTTATGACCCATACCCAATGCCTGGTATCATATCATGGAGTCATGGCCCGTAGCCATACTCATACTGGGGTATGGTCCATAGCCAATCCCATACATAGGATATAGCATGCAGCCATTCCTATGGGGAATGAGGATATAATTGCCCAATTACACCCACATATTCAAAAATATGTGCTCCAAGCTTAACTCGTTTCACCATTCAGCAAATTCTGACGTTGATGGATCAGTGATCATGGAAGCTGCATTATATAATATCAATTGATTAATTAAGTGTATTACCATATTCTTTTAGCACCAAACAAGTTTTAAAACATTAACTATTTAACAATTGCTACAAAGAATGTGTAATACTTTTATCAAGTAATGTTTAAATCTTTTAACAAAGCATTGGGATCTCAATCCCTCATCTCATCAGGAGCATTCTCATCCTTTCACAAACTCATCATCATGATTATAGAAAATGGGTATTCAAACCCTCAGTTCATCAAGGAACACTTGTTACCACTTATCAGGTAACTAATACCTTCAGGTCATCTGACCAAGGTAAACATGATACTTGCTACACAAACATCTCACATGGCTCACAAGGCCCATTTCATATCTTGTTACCTCTCACTAGGCAATAAAGCATGTTATGGCTCACAAGGCCCATTAACAATAATAAATGAAACATCATAGCTCATACCTAGCTATGCTCATCATCACATGATACCTGCATCGTTAGTACTGGATAAGAGTTATATCAATCACATTTTAGCACTATGATATACAAAGTAACACCACTTATAACCTTATCAGGGTTAGGTTTTCCCAATTCATATCAATCAGTGTTACTCATCCCCTTACACAAACTAGGGCTAAGATTTCAAATTAGGGTTTCATAATACATAGCATCACCCTGGATTAGGGTTTCATGATACATAGCATCACCCTGGATTAGGGTTTCATATCACATTTCCCTGTATCAGGGTTTCACATTACATTCTTCCCTTGAATTAAGGTTTCTTATAACATTTCCCCTAAAAGTAGGGTTTCATGTAGTTTTACCCAAAAAGTAGGGATTTCATGAAGCATTCCTTTAAATTAGGGTTTTTCACCAAAATACCCTAAATTAGGGTTTCTCATATCATTGTCCTAAATTAGGGTTACACATCACATTACCCTTTATTAGGGTTATACCAAACATTACCCTAAATTTGGGTTAGGGGTCATCACCCTTCTCAATTAGGGTTACATGATCTCTCTAACAAGGATCATACCCGAATTACGTCTTATATTCTTGTTGAGAGTGTTGAGGTTTAATCAGTACATGATTATCACTCATGTATGTTCCTCTCTCTCATCCTCTCTAGGAGGTTAATTACTTTAATCTTGGTTAGATTGAATCAACTTGAATGAAGAGTTGACATAGTGTATTAGGCCATTGCCCCCATAAGCATCAAAAGTTAATCACTCTAAATGTAATAATCACCTAAGTACATTAGAGGTACAACCACTGATTTCAACTTTGATATATGCTATTAACAATCATGGGGTCAATTGGTACATTCTTGAATTGAACCAATTAGACCTTCAAATGGTCTTGAAGTACCTTGACCTTCAAACGGTCTTGGTTCAAGTGTAACTCAAATCAACCCATTTGGTTTTGAAGCCGAATCAACCCATTCGGTCTTGAAACTGAATCAACCACTTGATTTTAAGTCCAATTTCATTCATTCGGTCTTGAAACCGAATGCTCATCAATTGTTTTGAAACCGAATGGACAATCCAACATTGAAAACGATGGAACCTCAAACGGTTTGAGACCGTTTGGGACCGAATGGACACTCCAACATTGAGATTGATGGAACCTCAAACGGTTTGAGACCGTTTGATCCCAAACGGTCTTAAGACCATTTGGACTCAAATGGTCTCAAGACCGTTTGGTCCAAACCACCTTGAAACCGAATGCTCATATTAGAGTTTCCCCAAATCAATCAATTGATTTTAGGGTTTGTTTTATTGAATCACACATTATTTGGACCATTGAAAGTACATCAAATCATGATCCTTGGATCTTCAACCATCAATCATAGCCCTCAATCTCCAAACGGTCAACACATCCATACACTCAATCTATTCAAACAGTTTTGAAACCGTTTCAACATCAATCGGTCAACTCTTCCCAAATAGTCAACACCTCCATACGGTCAACACATCCATACAATCAACACCTCCATACAGTCAACACCTCCATACAGTCAACACTTCCATATGGTCAACACTTCCATACGGTCAACCTATTCAAATGGTTTGAAGTTGTTTCAACATCAATTACAGTTTTGAACCCAATTGATTTAGGGTTTAAAATTAAGGGACCATCGATTGTTGAACCCTTTTTATCTTAATCATTTATGACCATTGAATCTTCATCAAATCATAGCATCACTTGACTACAAATGGTCTTGAGCCCTTTATGACCTCAAACAATCTTGAGATCGTTTGGTGTCAAACGGTCTTGAGACCGATTGATCACCAAAAAGAAAAACCATTTGCACATGTTCTATGTTGAGGTGTGTGCTTAAGATGACATCATCCTCTTCAAGCTTCAAACCTTCGAAATCAGTTGTGATTCTTATGGTGATTTCAACAATTAATCAAATGGAATTTCGAGAATGAAGGAAGAATCAACATATGATAAAGGAATGAAATCAATAACAATGTTTAAGGATTCAAGTTATATAACCCGCCTTCAAAGTTGAAACCATACTTCAAGCTTCACGACTTAAATGGTGAATGCATCTTTCTCAACCTCCCAAGGCTCGTCCTCAACTCCTTAAGTGAAAAGAAATGGCTAGGATTGAAGATTGAATGGAGAAAAGAAGAAATCAAGGATTGATTTTTGATTTCCACCATGAAATCAAGGTTGAAGATGATTAAGGATCTTACCTACAGGTTGGAGTTCATCCTCCTATTTCTCCTAAGCTCCCTTGTGCCCGACCAAACCAAGGAGAGGAAGAAAACCCGAAAAAGCCTTTCATTTGAGTTGGAAATGGGATGTTTATAAGGAAATTCCAATGAGAGAGAAAATGTTATTTAATTCTTCAACTCCCAAAATTGGTGCCACATACTCCCCTACATCTCTTGCATAAGAAGCCATCTCACCCACCTTGTAATTCCTCTTCATTATCCATGAATTACAAGAAAGCGAATTAAGCACCATTATAATAATAATATCCAAAATTGAGTGGATATTACTTTTCCTTTTACTAATGTGAGTGGGCTCTCCACTCACTTTAGATATTTCGTGGCCTTTGCAAGGCACAAGGACGTTCACACTTATGCAAATTCAACCATATCATTTTTGGTTGAAGGACACTTCAATTTATAATTTTATTTTGCATTAAATTGAATTAGGGTTTCAATTATGCTTAAATCTTGATTATTTTAATATCAAGATTCTCTCTCCTCCAAAGTGATTCAAATGAGATGCCCTTCTCATTTTATTCTCTCTACCTGATGCCAAGAAACATTAGGGACTCTCTAGGAGTGATATTTTGCATATTGAACCCTAGGTTTTGGGTAAATTGCACATTACACCAAAACTAGGTTTTAATGCACAAACATTGCTTAATAGGCTCTTTCTTGGTACTCAGGCTTCTACAAGCCATATCTCTGCATCATTTTCATTCTTATGATGCTTCAACACCTGAGGAAAATTTTATCATGTACAATTTGCAAGTTAACTCCTCAACTTGGGTAATTTTCACTCTAGTCCAAAATAGACAAAACATTATTTCAACATTATTCCAAAAGGACTAAAATTGAAACATAAGTTCCTCTTAAGCCTCAATTACTTTTCAAAAGATAAGAGCAATCATATAATTATCTTTATTAAGCAAAAGATATACGGTTAAAGCATAACCCAGGTCAGTGATGTTACGAATTATCCACCCCTAATAGGGATTTCGTCCCCGAAATCATCAAGAGAAAAGAGTAGGGTCCTTCCTCCTCATCTCTTTCTCTAGCTGCCATGTAGCTTATTCAATGCCACGATGATGCCAGAGAACTTTCACCAGACACATGTCTTTCCTTTTTCTCTTTTTAATTCTTTTATCAAGGATCATCACAGGTCCTTCAACATATGATATATCCTCATTTAATTCTACCTCCACAGGTTGCAAAACTAAATCTGTGTCAGGATGACACTTTCTGAGCATGGAGATATGGAACACTGGATGCAACTTATGCAGTTCAGGTGGCAACTCCAGCTGATAGGCTACCTTTCCAATTTGTTCAATGATTGGATAAGGCCCCATAAATCTAGGAACTAACTTTCCCTTCTTTCCAAATCTAAGGACACCTTTCCAAGGTGAGACCTTGAGGTATACTCTGTCTCCAACTTGGAATTCTAAAGATCTTCATCGTTTGGCGTACGACTTCTGTCTATCCTATACAATCTTTAATTGTTGTTGCATTATTTTAATCTTCTCAGTTGTCTGTTGCACTAGCTCAGGACCCAGAAGTTGATATTATCATGTTTCATACCAACATAAAGGAGATTTACAACGTCTAGCATATAATGCTTCATATGGTGCCATATCAATACTGTGTTGATAGCTATTATTGTAAGCAAATTCTATCAAGCTCAGGTGTAGATCCCAACTTCCTACAAACTGAAGGACACATGCCCTAAGCAAATCCTCCAAAGTTTGTATGGTCCTTTCAGATTGTCCATCTGTCTATGGGTGAAAGGTTGTACTAAACCTTAACTGCGTACCCAAAGCTTTATGTAGTTGTTCCCAAAAACGACTCGTAAACAGGGGACCTCTATAAAAAACAATAGTAGATGGAACCCCGTGCAACTATGCTATATCATCTATATATATATCTGTGCTAGCTTCTCAATAGTATAGGTTGTCTTGACAGGAAGGAAATGTGCTGTCTTAGTCAACCTATCAACTATCACCAATATGGAATCATGAACTTTGGTTGTTCTGGGCAAACCAACCTCAAAGTCCATGGTCACATGATCCTATTTCCACTGCGGTATAGGCAAAGGTTGCATTGTTCCTGCGGGCTTTTGATGTTCAGCCTTAACCTGCTGACACACCGGACACCACATAACAAACTCATTAATATCTTTCTTCAATCCAGGCCACCAATACATATCCTTCAGGTTATGATAAATTTTGGTACTCCCTGGATGCATTGCATATATTGAAGAATGAGCTTCTTCCAAGACTAAGTTCCTTAAGTCATCGGCATCAGGTACTACCATCCTACCATGGTAACAGACTACCTGATCCTCTGACTCATGAAAGCCATCCCGTTTCTCACTGCCATTCTCTGACCTCAACTGCTGAATCACGACATCAGCTTGCTGTGCTTCTTTAACTTCCTATCTCAGAGTAGGTTCCACTTGCATCTCAGCTAAAAGCCCGACTAACAATGATACCCTAAGCTGTATATTGTTTTGCCTTAGGGAGATGAGCATATCTCTCTTAGAGCACACTAAGGAGTTCAACTGTGCTTTATTCACGGCTGGTGATGATGATTTCCTACTTAATGAATCTGCCACTACATTGGACTTCCCTGGATGATAATCAATTGTACAATCATAGTCCTTGATTAACTCCATCTAGTGGCATTGTCTCATGTTCAACTCATGTTGTGAGAAGATATATTTTAGGTTCTTATGGTCTATGAAAATCAGGAATGTTTCTCCATAGAGATAATGTCTCCAGATCTTCAAGGCATGGACCACAATAGCTAGTTCTAGATCAAGTGTCGAATAATTCTCCTCATGTTTCTTAAGCTGTCAATAGGCAAAAGAAATCACTTGATTATCCTGCATCAACACACAACCCAAACCATTCTTAGATGCATCACAGAAAACTATGTATTGCTTCCCTTGCTCAGGTAAAACCAGCACAAGTGCAGTTGTTAACCTTTCTTTCAACAACTAGAAAGAATGTTGGCACTTGTCATTCCAAACAAAAGGAAACTCCTTCCTGGTCAACTTGGTTAGGGGTAAAGCTATAGAACTAAAGTTCTTAATGAACCTCCTATAATATCCTGCCAGCCCTAGAAAATTGCGTATCTCTGTTGGTGTCTTTGGCTATTCCCATTGCAGGACAAATTATACCTTCTTAGGATCAACACAGATACCTGAGGCAGATATTACGTGTCCTAGAAAAGAAGCTTCTGGTAACCATTTCTCACATTTGCTAAACTTAGCATACAACTTATGCTCTCTTAGCAAAGTGAAATCTTGACGAAGGTGCTTCTCATGTTGTTGAGCATCTCTACTGTATATCAAGATGTCATCTATGAAGACTACTATGAATTGATCAAGAAAAGGTGGAAAGATTCTATTTATGAGTTCCATGAATGCAGTTGGTGCATTAGTTAGTCCAAACGACATAACTATGAACTCATATTGACCATACCTTATCCTAAAGGCAGACTTAGGTATGTCACCCTCCTTGATACACTATTGATGATATCCTGACCTCAGATCTATCTTAGAGAAGATAGTTGCACCACACAACTGATCAAACAGGTCATCGATCCTTGGAAGAGGATACTTGTTCTTTATGGTTACTTCATTCAACTGTCTGTAATCAATGCATAATTGTATTGATCCGCCCTTCTTCTTAACAAAGAGAACTGGAGCACCCCATGGTGAAGTACTCGATCGGATAAAACCCTTCTCAAGCAACTCCTGCAGCTGTTTCTTGCGCTCTGCCATCTCAGCAGGTGCCACTCTATACTGTGTTTGTGCTATTGGTTGCATGCCCGAGATTATATTAATATCAAAATCAATCTCTCGGGGTGGAGGAATACCTAGAAGTTCCTTAGGAAACACATCTTCAAACTCCCTAACTATCAGAACTTCAGAAAGATCAGAACTCTCTATTGTGGTGTTGACCACATGTGCCAGGAATGCAAAGCATCCTTGTCTCATCAGCTTCTCAGCTATCATAGACGACACAAAATAGGTTGGAAGAATCTTTCTATCTCCCTAAAAGATCCATGTGTAACCATCATTTGTGAACACGACTTGCTTGGAACTACAATCCAAGACAACCTTATACTTTTCTAGGGTGTCCATCCCAAGAACTATATCAAACCCATGCATTTCAAGTGGTATGAGATCCACTTGAATGCGATGTTCAGAAAAGGAAAGAGTGCAGGGAGAACACACCTCCCGCAACACTACAGATCCCAACAAAGGGGTTTCTAATAACAAACTTTCTGTTCTATGACCAACTGTCATGTTGTAGTCAAGAATCACTTCTCTAGTGATGAAGGAATGCGTAGCACCCGGATCAATTAAAACAAACACAAAGCAGGATAAAGACACATCAGAATTAAATAGTTCCATCTGACCTGTCACAACTCGAGGGTTGACTACTGCTTCAGGTTGATTCATCGCATAGAATCTCACCGTTGCTTGCTGTTGACCCTGTGCTCGGTTGTTGGGTGAAAACGAACCAGCTTGGGACACTTTCCCACGTCCTTGAGTGCCACTCAAAAACTGCCTCCTCTGAGAGCCTTGCTGACTCTGCCTCTGGGGTTGAGTCACCATAGTGTTCCCGACTAGACAATCCCTTGCCAGATGTCCCACTTGTCTACACTGATGACAGATCCTGGTCTCAGGATAGGGTCTATGAGGTCCAGTCACCGATGTTGATGTTGTGTTGGGGGCTGTATTTGGAACAAAACTATGACCCCTACCTCTACTTGACGTCCATTGCGTCTGGGTATTGAATCTTGATGGTGCTACCGATGCTATGAAAACCTTGGCTTCTTAAAGCCCTCGTACCTTTGTCCTTGAAACTGAGTGTACACCTTCATACCACTGGCCTGTCGCTTCTCAATCACAGACCTCTCTATTCGTCTGACAGACTCCAAAAATGTGGCAAACCTCTCCCTATTCTCTAAATTAGATAAAGGAGTGGTCAATTCAGCTTTCAACTCCTTCTCAAAATGCTGAATTCTTTCCTCATCAGTAGCTTCCATATGCGGACAGAACTGCAAAAGCTCCATGAACTTAGCCTCATACTCACTAATGTTCATCGTTCCTTGCCTTATCTTCTCAAACTGAGATATCTTTTCATCTAGGTAAGTCTTGGGGAAGTATCTAGTGACAAATTCTCATCGGAATTCCTCCCATCCGAATTTGACGCCTGGCCTTTTGCCTTCTTTAGTAGTCCACCAGTGACCAACACTCCCTTTCAGCAGGTACACTGCATGCCTCACCTTTTCGGCTTCAAGAATATTGAGAATTCTGAATGCCTTCTCCAGTTCAGTCAACCATAAGTGTGCATCTGCTGGGTCAGCTGTGCCAACATACTCTATGGCTCCTACTCGTCAAAGCCTCTCAAACGTTTTGCCAGCTCCCTATCCCTCATTATGGGCTAGTGCCCTAGGTGCAGGTGGTGGCATCCTATCTACCACATGTGTCATAGTTGCCATAAACTGCCCAAATAGAGCATGGAAAGCTGGGTTCTCTATCATGGCTGGGTCAAACTGAGGATGTTCAGGGACTGGTTCATCCCTAGCCTGGTCCTTTGCACCTCTTCCTGGTGCAACAATGCTGCTCTCAGTAGCATGTTGTTCGTGTGATCCAGACATATTCAAGTTCTTCTTCTTCTCTTATATGAGCAGAATTCACTATCAGATAAACTGGAAGACACTAGAATAGACTCAACAACCTTAATCCTATGTCTCTGTAGACTCAGCAAACCTAGAGCTCTGAGACCACTAAACTTGTGGCGTACAAATTGTCATTAACTAAGCGGAAGCGTTCGTTAGCAGTGGATTATTGAAAATCACTAAAAATTAAAACCATTTACAAAGAGATCCGTACACTAGAAAACTCTTTCAAAAAGAACCAAAGTATCACAATTACATTCTGGTTCACAAGTACATGTCCAGTATCATCTCTTCTCAAGGATTACAAGCATCAACTACCCTATTAAAACTCTACATAGGAAGTATAAGAACTTTGAGGCATCAAGCCAAAATCTCAGATCGATTCATTAAACTAACTACTGACTCCAAGGACCTGAGAGTACAAAGACAACACATAGGACTTTATATACAAGACATGACAGCCCGTGTCTCCACCTGAGAGTTCACTACTATCCCTGCTGCTGTTGCTCTTTCCCTGCTGTAGGGTTTCTGCCTCTTCCTCTGCGTTTACCTAAAAAGTTGGATCCCACGGGGGTGAGACAATTGAAATTGTCCCAGTGAGAGATATAACTCTATGCCAGAAACATTATAATTGTAGTTTAATAGATTAAAAATGAGAAGAGGAATCATACATATTCAACAATAGATAAATCAATGTCTGAGCAGAATAGAGCAATACTTATTGTCAAAGCATTTTAGCTAGGACTGATACAACAACATATTATTTATTTAATAAGGAATATAGAGAACATGTATACCATTTATCCATCTAGGATATGCTAAGTAAGATAACATCAACCTATGATTCTCGTATTTCAATCTTAAGAAAATACGATACACAACTGATTACATTTTACAAAAATACTTAAGCCCTGAGAAGATGAGGTATACCGCTCATACTCCAACCGATCATGATTATGGAAAGTATCGGTACCAAGCAAGGTCAATGGAAGAGCCAAACTCCAAGACCTCATCCTTCTTGGTCAGTACGAGATTATTTGATAGAGACATCACATATCAAACTGCAATTAGCTTGCCAGGGTATATTGGCATCTTCGCTATAGAGTTATAGCCTGCAACATATACTCTCTTCAGGGTTATGGCCCGTAGCTAATGCCTAGTATCATATCAGGGAGTCATGGCCCGTAGCCATACTCATACTGGGGTATGGTCTGTAACCAATCCCATCCATAGGATATAGCCCGCAACAAATCCTATGGGGCATGAGGATATAATTGCCCAATTACCCCCACATATTCAAAAATATGCTCTCCAAGCTTAACTCGTTTCACCACTTAGCAAATTCTAATGCTAATGGATCTGTGGTCAGGGCAACTACATTATAGAATATAACTTGATTAATTAAGTGTATTACCATATTCTCTTAGCACCAAACAAGTTTCCAAACATTAATTATTTAACAATTGCTACAAAGAATGTGTAATATTTTTATCAAGTACTGTTCAAATCTTTTAACAAAGCATTGGGATCTCAATCCCTCATCTCATCAGGAGCATTCTCATCCTTTCAAAAACTCACCATCATGATTATAGAAAATGGGTATTCAAACCCTCAGTTCATCAAGGAACACTTGTTACCACTTATCAGGTAACTAATACCTTCAGGTCATCTGACCAAGGTAAACATGATACTTGCTACACAAACATCTCACATGGCTCACAAGGCCCATTTCATCTCTAGTTACCTCTCACTAGGCAACAAAGCATGTTATGGCTCACAAGGCCCATTAACAATAATAAATGAAACATCAGAGCTCATACATGGCTATGCTCATCATCACATGATACATGCATGGTTAGTACACTGGATAAGAGTTATATCAATCACATTTTAGCACCATGATATACAAAGTAACACCACTTATACCCTTATCAGGGTTAGGTTTTCCCAATTCATATCAATCAGTGCTACTCATCCCCTTACACAAATTAGGGTTTCATAATACATAGCATCACCCTGGATTAGGGTTTCATAATACATAACATCACCCTAGATTAGGGTTTCATATCACATTACCCTGTATCAGGGTTTCACATTACATTCTTCCCTTGAATTAAGGTTTCTTATAACATTTCCCCTAAAATTAGGGTTTCATGTAGTTTTACCCAAAAAGTAGGGATTTCATGAAGCATTCCCTTAAATTATAGTTTTTCACCAAAATACCCTGAATTAGGATTTCTCATATCATTGTCCTAAATTAGGGTTACACATCACATTACCATGTATTAGGGTTATACCTAACATTGCCCTAAATTAGGGTTAGGTGTCATCACCCTTCTCAATTAGGGTTTCATGATCTCTCTAACAAGGATCATACCCTAATTACATCTTGTATTCTTGTTGAGAGTGTTGAGGTTTAATCACTACATGATTATCACTCATGTATATGTTCCTCTCTCTCATCCTCTCTAGGAGGTTAATTACTTTAATCTTGGTTAGATTGAATCAACTTGAATGAAGAGTTGACATAGTGTATTAGGCCATTGCCTCCATAAGCATAAAAAGTTAATCACTCTAAAGGTACTAATCACCTAAGTACATCAGAGGTACAACCACTGATTTCAACTTTGATATATGCCATTAACAATCAAGGGGTTAATTGGTACTTTCTTGAATTGAATCAATTAGACCTTCAAACGGTCTTGAAGTACCTTGACCTTCAAATGGTCTTGGTTCAAGTGTAACTCAAATCAGCCCATTCAGTTTTGAAACCGAATCAACCCATTCGATCTTGAAACCGAATCAACCATTTGATCTTGAGACCAATTTCATTCATTCGGTCTTGAAATCAAATGCTCATCAATTATTTTGAAACCGAATGGACAATCCAACATTGAGATCGATTGAACCTCAAATGGTTTGAGACCGTTTGATCCCAAATGGTCTCAATACCGTTTGGACTCAAATGGTCTCAAGACCGTTTGGTCCAAACCACCTTGAAACTGAATGGTCAAATTAGAGTTTCCTCAAATCAATCAATTTATTTTAGGGTTTGTTTTATTGAATCACACATTGATTGGACCATTGAAAGTACATCAAATCATGATCCTTGGATCTTCAACTATCCATCACATCCCTTAATCTCCAAACAATCAACACATGCATAAAGTCAATCTATTCAAACGGTTTTGAAACCGTTTCAACATCAATCGGTCAACTCTTCCCAAACGGTCAACACCTCCATACGGTCAACACCTCCATACAATCAACACCTCCATACAGTCAACACCTCCATATGGTCAACACTTCCATACAGTCAACCTATTCAAACGGTTTGAAACCAATTCAACATCAACTAGAGTTTTGAACCCAATTGAATTAGGGTTTAAAATTAAAGGACCATCGATTGTTGAACCCTTTTTATCTTAATCATTTATAATCATTGAATTTTCATTTGATAATAGCATCACTTGGCCACAAACAGTCTTAAGCCCCTTATGACCTCAAACGGTCTTGAGACCGTTTGATCACCAAAAAGAAAAAACGTTTACACATGTTCTATGTTGAGGTGTGTGCTTAATATGACATCATCCTCTTCAAGATTCAAACCTTCAAAATCAGTTGTGATTCTTATGGTGATTTCAACAATTAATCAAATGGAATTTCGAGAATGAAGAAAGAATCAACATATGATAAAGGAATGAAATCAATAACAATTTTTAAGGGTTCAAGTTATATAACCCGCCTTCAAAGTTGAAACCAAACTTCAAGCTTCATGCCTTCAATGGTGAATGAAGCTTTCTCAACCTCCCAAGGCTCGTCCTCAAGTCCTTGAGTGAAAAGAAATGGCTAGGATTGAAGATTGAATGAAGAAAATAAGAGTTGCTCCTACAGGTTGGAGTTCATCCTCCTGTTGCTCCTAAGCTCCCTTGTGCTCGGCCAAAGCAAGGAGAGAAAGAAAATCCGAAAAAGCCTTTCATTTGAGTTGGAAATGGGATGTTTATAAGGAAATTCCAATGAAAGAGAAAATGTTAATTAATTCTTCAACTCCCAAAATTGGTGCCACATACTCCCCTCCATCTCTTGCATACGAAGCCATATCCCCCACCTTGTAATTCCTCTTCATTATCCATGAATTAAAAGAAAGCAAATTATGCACCTTAACCATTATAATAATAATATCCAAAATTGAGTGGATATTACTTTTCCTTTTACTAATGTGAGTGGGCTCTCCACTCACTTTAGATATTTCGTGGCCTTTTCAAGGCACAAGGACGTTCATACTTATGCAAATTCAACCATATAATTTTTGGTTGAAGGGCACTTCAATTAATATATTTATTTTTGCATTAAATTGAACTAGGGTTTCAATTATGCTTAAATCTTGATTATTTTAATATCAAGATTCACTCCTCCAAAGAGATTCAAATGAGACGTCCCCCCATTTTATTATCTCTAACTGATGCCAAGAAACATTGGGGACTCTCTAGGAGTGACATTTTTCATATTGTACCCTAGGTTTTGGGTAAATTACACATTACACCAAAAACTAGGTTTTAATGCACACACATTGCTTAATAGGCTCTTGCTTGGTACTCAGGTTTCTACAAGCCATATCTCTGCATCATTTTCATTCTTATGATGCTTCAACACCTGAGGAACATTTTATCATGTAAAATTTGCAAGTTAACCCCTCAACTTGGGTAATTTGCACTTTATTCCAAAACAGACAAAACATTGTTTCAACATTATTCAAAAAGGACTAAAATTGAAACATAAGTTCCTCTTGAGCCTCAATTACTTTTCAAAAGATAAGAGAAAGCATATATTTAAATTTATTAAGCAAAACATCTAGGGTTAAAGCATAACCCAGGTCAGGGATGTTACACATACCAACACCCTCCACATCAATATCAACCCCCTCCACTACCACCACCACAAAAGCCTCCATCACAACTATAACTCATTCTCTAAAACCCTAACCCCCACACTACATGCCACCGCCTCAAGGATCACAAAATACACCACAAGCTTATACCTTTTCTACCCATGAGCAAGTGAAGGATGTGACTATGTTGAGAAGCATGAATACTTTCGAACAGCCAAGGGACAAAGCAATTGATGATTTTGTGAGTGAAGATAATGTTGATATTGTGATTGAAGGTAGTGATATCATGATGTAGAGTAGTCATACTGTGATTGGTATTCTAGGTGATATTGTGACATGGGATGATGATGATATCGTGATTCTTGTGATATAGCTTGATGATTTTGTGGATGTGGAAAATATGGGTGCACAACACCTCCTTTCTCTAATACACTTGAAAAGCCTCCTGCCTCCAAAAGGAAGAAAAAGCATACCGAGGACATCATGGAAACATTCAAGAAAGTGAGAATGAATATTCCTTTGTAAGATGCCACTAAGAAAACCCCTCTTATAAATTTTTTTTGAAGAAGATGTGAGTATTTAAGAGTAATTCGACCAGAAGAATGCCTAAGTCAAGATCATTGAATAGGTGAGCTCCATTTTAAAACAAATCACTCCAAATAAGAGGAAAGACTCAGGTGCTTCCATAATTCCTTCTTACATGGGAACACACCACATAGACCAATATCTTATAGACTTGGTTCTAGTGTGAATCTAATAACTTATTCTGTGTATGCTGAATTGAAATTGGGAAACTTGGAGCCATACAACTGCACATTGTAGTTGGCCAACCATTCTACGAAGAAACCTCAAGGGAACATTGATAATGTTTTGGCGAGACTTGATTATGAAACATCTACCTTCTTTACTATTGATTATTATTTTGTACATATAAAAGGACACAAGGAAGGTACCTATTATCTTGGAAAGACCCTTCCTAGCTACAACTGTTGTAGTGATACATGTGAGCATTGGCACCATGTATGTAAATTTCATGAACATGAAGATCTAGTTGAACATCTTCAAAGCTTCTGCTAAAACTGAGGTGATATGTGCCACTAAAGAGTATTATATCTCATGGATTACCTTGAAAAAATTGTTGAGGAATGCCTACCTACATGGATTTACACTGCAACCAAGGGTAGAGGTCAAGAGATTATTGTTGAGATTTATATGAGGATACGATTGAAAGGAATGAGCTTGCATTAGCTTCTACGAGTGAAGATCTTCCTTCTATTTCTAAAAATGCCTTTGAAGAATTATATTGAAGAACCTCCTATACTTGATCTTAAAGCCCTTCATGAAGGTTTGAAGTATGCATTTCTTAGTTCAAATAACACCCTCCTAAATATCCTTTCTTCTATTCTCTCTCCATACTAAGAAAATGCTCTCATTTAGTTTTAAAGAGGCACATTCAGGCCATTAGATGGTCTGCTACTTATTTGAGAGGTGTTGACCCCTCCATTTGTGTCCATAGGATCTATCTTGATGATAATTCAAGGCCCACCTATAAAATGTAAAGAAGGTTGAACCTCAAGTTAAAGGAGGTTCAAGAAGTGGTAAAATTGATTGATGCTAGGATCATCTATCCCATTTCTAACAGTCCTTGAGTGAGTCCCACCCAAGTTGTGCCCAATAAGGGTGGGATCATCATGGCCCAAAATGAGGATGGAGAAATGATGCTGGTGAGAGAACAACCCAATTGGTGCATGTGTGTAGACAATTGAAATCTAAATGAGAAAATAAAGAAATACTCCTTCCATCCCCCATTCATTGATCAAATATCAAAGAGACTTGTAGGACAAAGCTTCTATTGCT
This sequence comes from Alisma plantago-aquatica, assembly GCA_963693085.1. Classification (NCBI taxonomy): domain Eukaryota; kingdom Viridiplantae; phylum Streptophyta; class Magnoliopsida; order Alismatales; family Alismataceae; genus Alisma; species Alisma plantago-aquatica. The sequence goes on along the minus strand of OY856409.1, from coordinate 1,444,743,470 downwards.
TCCTTGATGGTGTTGGGTTTTGTGTGGTCTGAGTAGGCAACACAAACAAAAAATTTACTTGACTATAAACCCATAATTAACAAATCACATCAAATCTATGGAATGGGAAGGATGGTTTTAGTGAGTCATACCTGGTCCTGAGGCTTGCTCAGTGACTATGCCTCACAACAAGTGCGGTCTTCAACCACCTGTCTTTGATAACGTCTGTGCAGCTCCTGGTCTTGACCCAAACTACAGTTGACTGTCATCCTCCTGAGCGGAAGAAGTCTCCCGCCTCTATAGATAGTCCACACGGACCATCGAAAACTCTAGTCGTCCTAAAGAATTGACTAGAAGGAGTTGTCACCTTATGTCAGCATACTAGTCACTTACACACTCTCCCACAATTAGTTTCTTTTCTGCAATTGTCTTTCCCTCACTGTTCCTCCCTGAATAGGTAACTTTCTTGGGCTCTCTCAGTTACCACAACCAGAGAGGACAACAACTTTGTAGAGCAACTGATGTTCTGATTTGTGTGTCTGGAGAAGCCCCCTATACCACTCTATTTATAGCAGAGGGTAGGGTCAGGGTTCCCAGTCTGTGCGGGAGTAGAAAGGTCCAAAATTTCTATAAACAATTTGTACTACAGTAGGAAAACCAGTAGTTTCATAACTGAACCGGTCATTTGGCAAGGTGAGCCAATCGGTTCACTAGTGAACCGGTCGGTTGGGAGTGTGAGTTGATCAGTTCACCCAGTGAACCGGTCATTTCACTTCCCAAACCTGCCTACAATTAACTTTCCTTATTCATTTATAATTAATGCAGAGATTAATTCTTGTCCCAATGGAATTGAAGAAGTGAAACGAAAAAACTTTTCTCATAAATCAAGACAACTCAACACTACTCGTTTGGTCTAGTTGAACCGATCTGTTCAGTAGATTGAACATATCATGTCACTGACTATGAGCCGATCAGTTCACCCAGTGAACTGATTGGTTGGTGGTCCAGAGTGTGCAAAACATAATCAATTCAGTTCTCAATCAATCTGACACTCTAATCAGTTAGTTTAACACTTGAACTTGATGATTCTGAGTCAAGTCTATTGATTGAATGTTTTATTGAGTACCTAAACACTTTATTATTAAATCCAAACATCATTCATGGATAAACTCCTCTTCCATGTTAATCCTTTGTGTGTGATCCTATAGGTCCCATTTCACATTGGTAGTGAATGTCCATAACTAGTTTATGGCATCACAAGCAAAGAGCGGTACCTAGTTGCACATTAGTGCTATCCAAGTGAAAAGGAAAGTTGGAGAATATCTTTCAATCATACAGTCGGTAATTGGTATTCTAGTGATTGTATAATTCCTTTGTCTCTAATATCCGGAATGAACTCAAGGCATGGAGTTGTCATCCTTTCAACGTTCATTCTTGTTTCTTGAACTATATTAGACTATCTGAGATATGTGTGACATCAATATCATATATTGATTCACATGTGCATGTGCATGCCTTTCTCAATCTCGCTTATCAAGTGGCATGGACATCATACTCCCTTAGGAGGGACAAATTTCATATCTATCACTCACAGTCTATCTCATGTGTAAAATCCACCCAATCATCACCGTTATAACAACCCCTATTTTAGGACTGTGTTTGATGATGTCAAAGTGTACCCAATCACATTCGACGAGTGCAGTGATTTTAGGTCTAAGAATCACAATCACCACCATCACTATGAGAGATTATTCTAACTACCATGTCATGGTTCCATGTGTCACTCTCATGGTGGGTCTATCCAATACACTGTTCTCTAACATGTATCTATGTGCTTGTTTGATACCATATATAATGACTAATGAGACACTGTCATCAACCAACACACACTCTAGTCTTGATGTGTCATTGTTGTCTATCAACCTTCCATAATAACATATGACTAGGCACATAACAATAATGTACATAATCTTAGCATCCATATGATCTCATTGATTAGGTACTTAACCTAAAGACATACATCATTGAGCATTTTCATTCTTTAGACATTCGTTTTGCTCCATCATATATCTCATAATTGATTGAGATAGAATATATTGGAAGCTCACCTTTGATATTTATCAAATCAATCAGAACATATGCCAATCCAATCATCATATGATTGGCTCTCTAGGCATACATACCAACAAAATTCCACTTGTACTTAGAGCCAATCACTTTTGAATCATATTCTTAATGATCTCTAAATTTATCCTACATGTTTCTATTGTACTAGTGCTAATCCAGTGAGTTAGCAACATTTTTCTTTAGTCGGTATATTTCATGTTTCACATCTCCTTGATGTATGACATTTTGTATGAGATGGAGTTTCCGTAATATGATATCTGATATTCCTTGCCTAACAATTATCTCCATTGTTTGACTTAGTATTTCTACTTTGTCATCAATTTTTGGAATATCTATAAATTCATATGTATGCACTTCTGAATCCATATAGTATCCTATGGTGTTCATAACACAAGGATACTTAGAATTCCTTTTAGAATTAAATGGCCTTTTAATTTTACTCGAAACATTTCCATTTAACAACTCTTATTCACTTTACAATTGAATATAACTTTTAAGTTTTGCATTTTGCATTCAATGTTCTGTCATTTCGGAAGCTTGCATCAGTATAACTAATTTACACTCAACTCTTCCTTTTATTACAATAAAACTAATCCTTTAATACTTCATAAGTACTTAAATAAGTTCTTAATGGTATTATAGTGACTTTCACTAGAAGTGGACAGACATCGACTCGTCATGTCCATAACATATGAGATAACTGGGTGAGCATATCATATCGTCATGTCCAATACATACAAGATGATGAATGCATATATATTTTCTTGTCATGATCAATACATACAAGATAATGAGATTATTACATACATGATAGATCCAATTGTGAATGCATAAGGCATCTATCCATGTGTTCTTATTCTTCATTAGAATTTGGGATACTAGGCATCTGAGATACTAACTCCATGTAACATGGACAAGTTTTCTCCCACTGAATCTTTGCATACTGACCCCTTCAGCATAGACTTCCAATGTATGCTCTCTCTATCAGGTTAAGAGAGTTTTAAGAACTATCTCTATAGATCTCTATTCCTATCACATAGGACATTTCTCTTCATTCCCTTAAAGAAGGTGTTTCCACACCTATTTCGTTTTATTCCTCATCATCATGTGGACTGTGAACATGCTCCCACTAAATCTTTGTAATCATAGATCCCTTCTTTATTTTGATATATTAGTCAAAACTTTGGAATATATAATCAAAGTAAAGACTCCAGTTTTGAGGTGCTTGTATTTAATCAATCATATTGATTAATCTCTTATAACTTATAGAATGAATTTTCATTAACATAATTATAAAACCTTTCAGGTTGTATCACGTACACAACCTCATGTTATTTCTTTTAGGAATGAGATTTTAATTTCCATATGCCAAATTTCATAGTCTTCAAGTTCCAATAGCAAGCATGATCCTTTATGGCCTATAGCCACTGCAATTGGTTAAATAAAATCATCAGGTTCAACACCTTGAACTCACTTGAATTTATCTCAACCAATCAGCTCTTCAAATGTCATCCATGTAAGTCTTAACTCTTAAGACCCAATTGCACTTATGGGTTTTATCCCTATAAGTGCTACCTATTAAGGTCATACCTTATTTCATTCACATGGACGTCATTTTGGATCTTATTGCTTCAAGACATAACTCAGAATCTAGTTCCTCAACATCGTCTAGATAGATTATTGTCTCATCATCATATGACCAATTCATCACCTTTGAGTTTGTAGGATATCATTTTCCATCAAGCTCAAGGTGTTTTCTACTATATATATGAGGTGTATCTGTTACATGAGAAATTTGAGAATCCACAACACTTGTGATTCTTAATCTCCTTTTGTACCTTTATTCAGTGTAAAGTATGTTCTTTATAAGAATTATAATTTTTTTTTTGATGATCATGTATATAGAGTATGATTCCTTCTTTGATTTATACATCATTATGCCTTAATCATGAGTTATCTATGATACACTATCATACTTACTCACAAGGTCCTCAAACATTTGGTTTAAGTATCCCGTTCATTAATCATATCAAAGAATTAATACTTTTACTAAATTTTTTCTTCATTTATGATATTCTTGAACATTTCAAGATTTTTATATTGGTATTTCATTAAATACCATATCTAAAGTATTATCATTTACTCCAATAGGTATGTATATACATCAATATGTATTATACCTAATAGAATAGTCATTCTCCCACTACATCTAGTAAAGATGGACTTGTCATCATGCCCAATAAACAAGACACTTATATCTCTTAATGGTTCATTAACCAAGAGAGTCTAGTTTGTCCATCAACATGGAACCTAGAGATGAATTTCTCATTCATTTGTTTAGATCATAATGCTAGTTTGAGTCATCAATAACTTCTAGTTATTTTATCTCATACATACCAAGTACCACAAGATAAATAAGGCATTACCATAAAAGATCATATCTTTGAAATTGAAACATGAACTTTATTGATAGACACCCTTGTCATTACAAGATGCAGAAATAAAATGTTTTTATTTATTGGAAAAATGAAATAGCAGTTCATAACTCTATTACATGCCCTTTGGGCTGAAATAAACTAAAAGGTACTACTATCTATGGCAGCAACACTTGCTCCAATGTTGATGAGTCTTCCTTCTTGGTCCTTTCATAAAGGCCATCAATTATTTTAAGATCATGCGCATAATATATGTTATATCTATATCTTTAAATCATATACCTAAGCTAAGGAAGCATTTTAAGTTGATTTCATGATAGCTGAGGTGGAGACTTCCATCCCCTCCTTCTTCTTCTTTAGTTCATCTATGTAGAGAGGGCAATTTCTCTTCCAATGTCCTGGCTCATGACAATGGTGACATTTGCCTCCTTTGTTTCCCTTGGCTTTGAGAGTTAAAGATGACTTGGGCTGCTAGCTAGCATCAAAACCTTTCTTTGCTTTGCCCTTGCCCTTGCCCTTAGAATTTCCCTTCTTTTTGTTGATCACCATCATAGATTTGGGTCTGTCTTTCTTCATATCTGCCTCGACTATCCTCAACATTCCCAACAACTCTGTCAGTGACATGTCAAAGTTGTTCATGTTGTAGTTCATCACAAATTGACTATAGGATTCTGGCAATGATTGTAGTATCACATCAGCAATCAACTCTTGGCTTAAAGGGAATCCCAGTCGAGTTAGGTTCCCCACATACCCAATCATCTTGAGTGTATGAGGACCTACTCAATCTCCTTCTAACATGACACACTTGAGCAATTCCTTGGAAATATCATATCTCTCTTATTGTGCCTAGTCTTGATACATGTTCTTGAGATGTTAAATCGTCTCAATGATGTCCATGTTCTCATGTTGTCTCTGCAACTCATAGTTCATTGAGCACAACATAAAGCACTTCACATCAATGCCATCCTCAATATGCTTCTTGTAAGCATTCCTTTCAGCCTTTGGTGTGGTGGGAGTGAGTTCTCCTGGTTCTGGTGTATTTAGGACATAGATCTTTCGCTCTTGAGTGAGAACAATTCTCAACATCCTAAACCGGTCATGGAAGTTGTTCCCATTTAGTTTGTCCTTCTCAAGGACCGATCGCAATGAAAAGTGATTGTTGTTGGTAGCCATTTATTCTAAAAAAAGAAATTTGAAATTTTAATCCAAAATGCTTTTGATTTGATTTGATTTGAAATTTCTGATATTAATAAGTCTTTAGTTAATTATTACTCCCACTATTTTAATCAAATTGATAGCTCTAACCATCAATTCAGAAGAGTGTAGCGTACAACCTTCTAGTGAGTAAGATCCTGATTTCATCTAAGCCATGGACCAGCTAGGGATGTCACCCACAACTAGAATCTTTCAGGTAGGCAACCTTTGCCAATTGTATCATATGCAACTCTTGATAGATGTCATGCACTACTCCTTGTCGTGTTCATCTTTATGCCTCAAGGTGCTTGATCTGATAAAGATCACCTTGTTAAGTCTGACCCAAATGCCAACACAATGAATATGCACCGTACTAGGACAGACCCACATATTAACCATCACACTTCCACGAGATAGACAATGCACCATGCTAGGGCGTTCCCACACTTATTAGATCAAGCTTTTTATGTGTGCTACTTTTAGAAGGCATCTTCAACTTAATATGTTTGTTGAGGGGTTTTAATATGCTTATATATGCATATATGTATCCAATCACTATATATATAGTATGTATCATATACATGCTATATCCCACAAATGAAAACATGCAATAAAAATAAAGAAATGATTATGGCCATCCTATTGTAGTTCCTTGGAGCCACAATGAACTACGGTCATCTAAGGTCTACATGACATGCAACATGTAATTGACGAAGATCTATTCTTTAAAATTCAGGTTGACTAGTTAAACCTTTGAACCGGTTGACTCACCTCTTGGTCGGTCGGTTGGTCTCCACCAGTCAGTCATCTGGCTCCTCCAGATGGTCGGATCGTTTGGTCATATGGGTTTCTCATCGGTCAACCAACTACTCCTCATTCGGTCATCTCACTCCATCAAGCGATCATCTTCAGTCTTTTTCATAACAAGAGATAAAGCTAATCCTATTTTACATAATCTTTGTGAAACCTTGAGTTACATTTAAGGGGAGCAAAGGCAGAAGAGAATCTCAAGTTATCTCGAGTTACATTTAGAATAGAAGAAGAGGGCTCAGTGCGTAGACCAAGATGTAAACAACCATAACCAAAAACACACATGCACATAGGGTTTATAAGCCATAACCATGCTACACATCTACCATCAAAACCATTTTAGGGTGATGCATATCAATTGCATATATATACCATATCATATATGTATAGATTAGTTTGGGATCATGTGGTATTAATTAGATATTAACATTAGTCATTTAAATATTCTCATCGTATGCAATAAATAAATGATGATAAAACCAAAATCAGATCATATCGATTATCCCAAAACATAGAGTATTGACGTGGCTCAAATACTACTGTTGGGTTTTACATGGTCAGAGTAGGTAGCAGAAACAAAAATTTACTTGACCATAAACCCATAACCAGCAGATCACATCAATATCTATATAATGGGAAGGATGGTTTTAGCAAGCCATACCTGGTCCTGAGGCTTGCTCAGTGACTATGCCTCACAACAAGTGCGGTCTTCAACCACTTGTATTCTACGATATCTATGCTGCTCCTGGCCTTGACCTAGACTATGGATGACTGTCGTCCTCCTGAGTGGCAGAAGTCTCCCACCTCAACAGATAGTCCACACAGACCACTAGGAACTCTAGTCATCCTGAAGAATAGACTAGAAGCGGTTGTCCCCTTCTGTTGGTGTACTAGTCACTGACACATTCTCCCATAATCATTTACTTCTGTAGTTGTCTTTCCCTCATTGTTCCTCCCTGGATGAGTAGAACTTGTTTGGGCTCTCTCGATTACCACAACCAAAGAGTACAACAACTTTGTAGAGAAACTGATGTTAAGAGTTGTGTGTATGGAGAAGCCCCATGTACCCCTCTATTTATAGTAGAGGGCAGGGTAGGGTTCCCAGTCTATGAGAGAGTAGAAGGGTCCAAAATTTCCATGAACAATTTGACTGTGGCAGGCGAACCGGTCATTTCATAACTGAAACAGTCATTTGGCAAGGTGAGCCAATAGGTTCACTAGTGAATTGGTCGGTTGGGAGTGTGAGATGGTCGTTTAACTTCCCAGACCTGTCTGCAATTGACTTTCCTTATTCATTTCTAATTAACACAAAGATTAATTCTTATCCTAATCGAATTGAACAAGTGAAATGAAAAACTTTTCTCACAAACTGAGACAACTCAACACTACTCGTTCGGTCCAACTGAACCAATCATTTCACTAGAGTGAACCGATCGTCTCACTGACCATGAGCCAATTAGTTCACCCAGTGAACCACTTAGTTGATGGTCCAAATTATGCAGAAGATAGTAAATTCAGTTGTCAATCAATCTGACACTCTAATAAGTTAGTTCAACACTTCAACTTGATGATTCTGAGTCAAGTCTATTGATTGAATGTTTGATGGAGTACCTAAACACTTTAGTAATCAATCCAAACATCATTCATGGATAAACTGCTCTTCCAGTTTAATCCTTTGTGTGTGACCCTATAGGTCCCATTTCACGTTGGCAGTGAATGTTCATAACTGGATTATGACATCACAAGCAAAGAGCGGTACCTAGTCGGACATCAGTTCCACCCAAGTGAAAAGGAAAGTTAGAGATCAACTTCCAATTCTACAATGTGATTGGTGTTCTAGTGAATGTATAATTCCTTTGTCTCTGATATCCTGAATGAACTCAAGGCATGGAGTTGTCATCCTTTCAACGTTCATTCATGTTTCTTGAACTATATTAGACTGTCTGAGATATGTGTGACATCAATATCATATATTGATTCACATGTGCATGTGCATGCCTTTCTCAGTCTCTCTTATCAAGTAGCCTGGACATCATACTCCTTTATGAGGGACAAATCCCATATCTATCACTCACAGTCTATCTCATGCATCAAAGCCACCCTATCATCACCGTTATAACAACCCATGTTTTGGAACTGCATTTCATGATGTCAAAGTGTACCCAATCACATTCGACGAGTGTAGTGATTTCAGGTCTAAGAATCACAATCACCATCATCACTATGAGAGATGATTCTTACTACCATGCCATTGTTCCATATGTCACTCTCATGGTGGGTCTGTCTGATACACTATTCTATAACATGTATCTATGCACTTGGTTTGATATCATATATCATCACTAATGAGACATTATCATCAAAAAAACACACTCTAGTCTTGATGTGTCATTGTTGTCTATCAACCTTCCACAATGACATCCGACTAGGGACATAACAAGAATGTACATACTCTTAGTATCTGTACGATCTCATTGTTCAGGTCCTTAATTTGAAGACATATGTCATTGAGTATTGTCATTCTTTAGACATTCATTCTGCTCCATCATATATCTCATAATTGATTGAGTTAGAATAAATTGGAAGCTCGCCTTTTATATTTATCAAATCAATCAGATGATATTCCAATCCAATCATCATATGATTAGCTCTCTGGGCATACATACCAACAGATGGATACTATGGATATTTCCAAGTGACAGTGCACCGTGTAGATCAATATAAGACTACATTCACCTATCCTTGTAGGAGGATTCCTTTTAGGCTATGCAATGCCCCCTCCACCTTACAAAGGTGTGTCACATATATTTTTTCCGATATGCTAGATTGATCTTTCAGGGTCTTCATGGATGATTTATTTATGTTTGGCAAGTCCTTTAATTGAATGCTTGTCCCACCTCACTCTCGTACTTGAAAGGTGTGTCACAGTACATTTGCTTCTATCATGGGAGAAAATTCACTTCATGGTGCCTGAGGGTATTTTTCTTGGTCATGTAGTATATAAATTCAGGTTTGAAGTTGACAAGGACATAGTGTTACCTCATTTTGACTCTAACCATTCCTTCCACCGTAAGACATTTCCATTCTTTTTTGGGTAATGCAGATTTCTACCATTGCTTTATCAAATATTTCAGCAAGATTTCTACATCATTGCTCTAGCTTCTTGAGAAGGATGTTGAGTTCGACGTTAATGATAAATCCATCTAGGCCCTCAACCTCCTAATGCAAAAAAATATTTTTTCCCCTATTAAGTATCCCCATATGTCTCTTTTTCATTTTAGATCATGACCAGTGCATCAGATATATCTTTCGAGGTTGTGACTGGACAAAGGATTTTCTAGATACCCTGTGCAATCTATTACGCAAGTAAAACACCTGATGAGTCTCAAAGGAGTACAATACCACGAAGAAAGAATTGATTGTCATGATTTTTGCTCCTGATAAGTTCCTATCCTATGTTATACAAAACAAAGTGATTGTTTCTACCGACCACATAGCTCTCGAATATCTCATGTCAAAGAAAGACTCAAATCCTAGGTTGATCTGTTGGATTCTATAGCTATAGGAATTTGATTCAACAATTGTTGACAGAAAGGGATTGAAAATTCTATAGCTGATCATCTCTCTTATATTGAATCACCCTATGATGATGTGAAAAAAAATCAAGGACACAATTCCCCCAAAGAAGTTTTTTTTGTTGGTATCTATGCAAAGACCATGGTACAAGCATATAGCCAACACCTTGGATAGCGGGAGAGTACCAAGCACATGGATAGAGAGGAAATTAGAAGGCTATTTTCTATGGTGAAAATTTATGCAAGGGATGACAAATCCATAAGAAGGTACATTCAGAAAATTGGACAATAAGACATTCTCTCCATGTGCCACTCCGGAACATGTGGAGGACATTTTGGTGGAAACAAGACAAAAACAAGTCTTTGTTATCAATGTGCAATTGTTGGCTAAATTGGACATTATGATAATCCCTTCATTTTGATGATGACAAACATTTCATTCTTGTGGTTTTAACGTGTTATTTGGGTATTTCAGGAACAAGCATATAAAGTGGTGGATAACAAAGACTTGGAAGAACAATTTGATAAAATCACTTTATTTTCATGATTGTAATCAAATGTAAATGGTTGTTCAAGTATATAATGTACAAGTAATTAGATATCATGTAAATCAAGCATTTAGATCTTCCCTATCCACTCACAACACTTATATAGGTCATTCCCCAAGATAGTATCACAATTGCACATTGATACACACACTTAGTAAATGAATACATTGAGTCAGTAATATTCTTGGTCGACAAATCTTCGATTGAGAAAATATCAGTCGAAAAAAACTTTGACCGAGAAACTCTCGATCAAAAAAATCTTCGATCGAGAATAGACCCTACTAGCCGTTAGACCCAGCAGACAAGGTGGTTGGGAGTTGGAAATGAACGTTGTAAACACTTGCTCCAGGAAGTCCCTCGGTCAACAAATCTTTGACCGAGAAGGACTCTCGGTCAACAAATCTTTGACCGAGAAGAGTTCTGTCTGCACTTTTCAGGGTCAATTAACTAGTCGTTGCAAATGCAATTAGTGGACACATAATGACTAGTTGAGCACTAAGAACCCCCTAGAAAGTGTCTAGAACGTCCTTAAGCACTTGTAGGTCATTCCTATAAATAGGACATGCCTTAGGACACCTAAACTCACCAATCTACACTTGTGATACACTTAAGCTTACACTTACAATTGTCAATCTGTTTTGAGAAATTGAGCAACACTTGCATTGGCTATTCTTCTCCTTGCTCCAATTTCGTGTCCTATAGGCTAGCATCTCCTATCCACATCAATTACACTTCTATATACATTGGTTAGGAGATCAAAATGCTTGATATAGGAAATCAAGCCTTTAGCTACAAAGTGATATTGTAATTTCTATTTTTCCTTCTTGTTCCTTTTATCCTTTGTATTCTCCTTGCTACTCCTAGGGTTGGAGGCTGTGGAATGGAGAAGGTTCTTCTCGGTGGAGAAGGTGGACTTCAGACTACTTCAAGAAGGCTATTGCAACGGGAAGCTACTTCAAGAGGAAGGCTACTTCAAGGGGGAGCTTGAAGTTACTTCAAGAAGGTTGCTTCAAGGTGGGTGCAATTACTTCTAGGTGAAGGCTGTCCGAAGGGTTGGGTGAAAGAATTGTAATTTTATGTAAAGTCCTTGCGAGGTAATAAAATTTGATTCTTTGAAAATCCCAGTTGGGTAAGCAACCGGGTAGTGGATTGACGGCCTTAGTATTTGCTAAGGTTGGAACCACTCTAAATCCTTGTCCCCTTGTCCAATATCTTTGTGATTGGTTGTTTGAGTTAAATTATTATTAAAATAATCATAAAACCCTATTCACCCCCCTCTAGCGGTTTTTCAATTGGTATCAGAGCAGGCTTCAAGGAGCTCTAATCGAGTCTTGAAGAATGGAGGGTGGTGGTGCCTACAACCGCAAGAAAAGGAGCAACTTGGACAAACCTTCAACAAGTCGCAATTGGTGCTTAGGAACAAGCCACACAACAATTGGTTGCCCATGGAGAGAAAAGAAGGAAGAGGTCCACAAAAATTGCCTTATTGCTACAACAAGTAAAGAAGAAGAAGAGGTAAACCTTTTTTATTTACCTAAAGAAGATTTGATTTGCTAGTCTTCAAGAAACGCATGAAAAATATATTGAGTGCAAGAAGAAATTAAAGAAATCAAATAAAGAAAATAATGAGTTATATGCAAAACTTCTTGCTCTTACATCTGAAAATGAAAATCTTAAAAAGGTCATTGAAGATCACAAATTAAGCTAAAATCAATAGAAGCATATTGCAATCTTCTTTTTCTAGAAAAGATAAACTTTCAAACTCAAGTAAATGATCTTCAAAAACAACCCGTGTTGTGTACACATCTAGATTATGATACTATTATGAAGGAAAGTGATTCTTTATCATCTAATCTAGATCAAGCAAAGCTAGATATCAAGAAGAGAATGAATTATATTACTAAATTACAACAAGAAGTTAGCAGTCTAAGTAATAATGGCATTCTTAATAAAATCTTAAATGATTTTTACCATCAAGTTGGGAGGAGAGGACTAGGTTACAAGCCTAAAGGAAAATCTTATCAAAAACCTAGTTGGGGAAGAACACAAGTGCCAAAGAGTCAATCTATGTATGTACCCAAAGGCAAATACACATATGTACCCAAGAACAACCTAGAACAAAATTATAGAAAGAGATATGAGGTTGATTCTATATGTTTCCATTATTGTTTGCGTCTTGGACATTATTCCTTCTCATGTCCTTACAAGAAAAAGGAAGTTGACTTGGTATGGGTTCCAAAACTCCCAAACTAAATGAACAAAATTAAGTTGAGATATGATCAAAGACTCTAAGTTGTATGTCTCTATGTCTATCTCAACTTAACATAATAAGATAGCAAATTGATTCAAGTAATAAAAATTTCTAACTTGAAAATATACATTTTAAACTAATCTGCAGAGACACATCTTTGAAAATTTGTTTTAGTTAGGGTCCTCAAAACATAAAGATTTGAATATACTTAGTTGAGATTTGATCTAAATATTCCTTTGATATTCATATGTTCTATCTCAACTAAACTAAGTTTTCAAATTGCATAATTGAATTAGAAATGACCTATGATTTACTTGTAACAAATTACTGAAAACAATTCTGAAACAGTACTGAAACATTCTCGGTCGAGAAACTGTTCGACCGAGAACACTGTCGGTCGAGAAATAGTCGACCGAGAAGGTTACTATTTTCAAATGTGTAATAAATCTACTAAACCTATTTTTAATTAATCTAGTTTGCTATTAATTTGTTATTAATGATTGATTTAATATGCAAATCGAGAATAAATCTTGGAGACCATTTTTGAAACAAGACATATTGATCTTTTTGTATCATGAACTAAGATATAACATCATGAATATGAAATCCTTAAACATATTACAAAAATGTTATATGAAGACTGATTTTAAACAAACCTTATTCATTAATTGAAAAAGTTCATTAAGCATGTTTAATTACATGGTTTGTCTTGAGAATTTATGAACCCAAATGAGATTATTTTGGTTTATTCTCTAAATTGATTGGCTTAAATATAAACCATGATTAGTTTAATCAAAGAAATTACTGTCTTATCATAATCCACATGGTTTTTCCTAAAGTATTTCTTGGTCTATCTATATAGGAACCATGTGTATTGAAATTTAGTTTAAATGATCATAATCATTGCAATTATATGCTTTTATCTTGATCATTGTATTGTAGATATGCTTCTACTTTTCTATCATAATTTTTGTGCCATGATCATTGTGTTTCATTGGTTTGTCTAAAATAATCTTGACTTTAAGACATTAACCTTGCTTTCAAGGATATATGTTTCTAAATAATCTTATGATGAATCTGAAAATAAGGGTACAAGAAGAAATGGGATTTGATATTTATACCCATAGCAAAGCTTATGAGACATCATTCACAATGAATGTAAAGCATACATTGTAGGAAAAACAAGGACAAAGACTTCACTGTGATGCCCATATTAAGTTATTCATAATAGGTATCACTCAAAATGCTTCAAATTGATATTCATTTAATCAAGTTACCTGCAGACATTATACTTCACATATGGGTGTTCAAATTGGAAATCTGCAGAAATTGCCTCTTGGTTGAAATCAAGTTTGACCAAGGGGTGCTATGGTCATAGTCAAGGTTGACCTAAAATAAGCTTGACAAAATGCTTATTTGTACATCATTTTACTGCACTTAATCTTAGTATCTTGATTCAAAATATGTTTCACATATTGAAAACATAATTTTAGTGCATAACTCTCATACAAGGTTAACTTATTATGATCTAATATTGACTGTGACCTTAGAATCCTTAAATTATCTTGACTATAAGATTAAGGGGGAGCTCACACAAAGTATCTTGATTATAAGATTAAGAAGCTTACAAAACTTTGTAAAGCTTGTTATGACCTTAGTATTTTTAATCTTGGTTATGAAAATAAAGGAATCTACAAATTTCATGAATGTGATATAATGGAATTCTCTAAACAAATCAGGGCTTAACATCCCATGCATTTGGTTAGAGACACTTTTCATGTACTCTAAGCTTAAAGGATTCTCATATCATTTTCAGGGTCTAACATCCCTTGTAAAATGGGTGAGAAATCAATACACATATGCCATAAACTTAAAAGAAACTCATATCATTTCAAGGCTTAACATCCTTTGCAAATAATTGAGAAACAAATTGTGGCTAAATTTGACAAAAATGGTTTACAATTATATTAATCGCTTAGTTTTTCAAACTGAATATCTTATTAAGTGGGAACATAAAATTATGAAATTAAGGGGGAGAAATAAAAATCATACTTAATATTTATCTTGGTTATCTTTTTGAAATGACAAAGGGGGAGAAATAATATAAAATCAAAAACATAAAATAAAATGAGTTTCATAATATCGCAGCCAACACCTACTTGCAAAACAAGAAAGGCTACAAAAGGTAAACTTCAGGTATGAAACTCATATAATTTATATTTCCTTATTTTATATTTAGGAAATGTTTGTCATCTTCAAAAAGGGGGAGATTATTGGCTAAATTGGACATTATGATAATCCCTTTATTTTGATGATGACAAACATTTCATTCTTGTGGTTTTAACGTGCTATTTGAGTATTTCAAGAACAAGCATATAAGGTGGTGGATAACAAAGACTTGGAAGAACAATTTGATAAAATCGCTTTATTTTCATGATTGTAATCAAATGTAAATGCTTGTACAAGTATATAATGTACAAGTAATTAGATATCATGTAAATCAAGCATTTAGATCATCCCTATCCACTCACAACACTTAGATAGGTCATTCCCCAAGATAGTATCACAATTGCACATTGATACACACACTTAGTAAATGAATACATTGAGTCAGTAATATTCTCGGTCGACAAATCGTCGATCGAGAAAATATCGGTTGAAAAAAAGTTCGACCGAGAAACTCTCGATCAACAAAATCTTCGATCGAGAATAGACCCTACTAGCTGTTAGACCCTGTAGACAAGGTGGTTGGGAGTTGGAAATGAACATTGTAAACACTTGCTCCAGGAAGTCCCTCGGTCGACAAATCTTCGACCGAGAAGGACTCTCGGTCGACAAATCTTCGACTGAGAAGATCTCTGTCTGCACTTTTCAGGGTCAATTAACTAGCTGTTGCAAATGCAATTAGTGGACACATAACGGCTAGTTGAGCACTAAGAACCCCCTAGAAAGTGTCTAGAACGTACTTAAGCAGTTTTAGGTCATTCCTATAAATAGGACATGCCTTAGGACACCTAAACTCACCAATCTACACTTGTGATACACTTGAGCTTACACTTACAATTGTCAATCTGTTTTGAGAAATTGAGCAACACTTGCATTGTCTATTCTTCTCCTTGCTCCAATTTCGTGTCCTATAGGCTAGCACTCCTATCCACAACAATTACACTTCTATATACATTGGTTAGGAGATCAAAATGCTTGATATAGGAAATCAAGCCTTGAGCTACAAAGTGGTATTGTAATTTCTATTTTTCCTTCTTGTTCCTTTTATCCTTTGTATTCTCCTTGCTACTCCTAGGGTTGGAGGTTGTGGATTGGATAAGGTTCTTCTCATTGGAGAAGGTGGACTTTGGACTACTTCAAGAAGGCTATTGCAACGGGAAGCTACTTCAAGAGGAAGGCTACTTCAAGGGGGAGCTTGAAGTTACTTCAAGAAGGCTACTTCAAGGTTGGTGCAATTACTTCTAGGTGAAGGCTGTCCGAAGGGATTGGTGAAAGAATTGTAATTTTATGTAAAGTCCTTGTGAGGTAATAAAATTTGATTCTTTCAAAATCCCAGTTGGGTAAGCAACCGTGTTGTGGATTGACGGCCTTAGTATTTGCTAAGGTTGGAACCACTCTAAATCCTTGTCCCCTTGTCCAATATCTTTGTGATTGGTTGTTTGAGTTAAATTATTATTAAAATAATCATAAAACACTATTCACCCCCTCTAGTGGTTTTTCAAACTCTATTCAAGGATCCCTATGACTATTGCAAAGTGTGCTTGATATGCCAAAAAGTGGGTACAATCTCAAAGAGGGATATGATGCCTCTATCTCATATTCTTATTTTGGAGGTGTTATATGTTTGGGGTATTTACATCATGGCTCCGTTCCCCCCTTATTTTGGTTTTGTGTACATCTTGGTGGATGTAGATTATGTCCCAAAGTGGGTTGAAGCAATTTCAGTAAGAACCAATGACCACAAGGTGGTATGCAATAGGTCCAACATTTTCAGATGGTTTTGGTGAGTCTAGGGAAATGATTAGTGATGGTGAAAGCTATTTCATCCCAAGATCAGAAATTTTTGAAGAGGCATGATGTGTGGATACTCCTTACCACCCTAAAAAAAGTGGTCTAGTTGAGTTGGACAGTTGGGAAATAATTCTCATTCTTAAGAAGATGGTGAGACCAGACAAAAAGGATGGAATCTATGTTCTATGACACTTAATGGGCTTATTGGACCACATTGAATGCTCTGATTGGAACCACATCATTCAAGCCTTGTGGAATTGCAACACAAGTCATTATGGGCCTTCAAATATATGGATATGGATATGTACACCGTCAGGATAAGAAGAAAGATATAGATCCATGAATTAGAATAAAGGAGACTTGCATCCTATGGGTTGTCCAAAAACTACAAGGAGAGAGTCAAGTTCTTGCATGACAAGTTGATAAAAAAGAAATCTTTTCAGCCGGGTCAATGTGTATGGTTATACAATTCTATAATGAAAATCTTTCCCACAAAATTTAGTTCAATATGGGAAGAACCATACCACGTGAAACATGTTTATCCATTTGAAGCTATTATGATAAATGAGAAAGAAGGTGCTGAAGAATTCACAGTCAATGGCAAAGGTTGAAAGCAGTGGTTGAAGTTGGGCCTGACAAGGCTAACCAAAGTTTTGAAATTGTTATGTTGATTAAGGAAATTATGATTGATGAAGAGATCTTATTAAATGACATGAGAATGAAATCTATTATGGTGATGCATTGATGTTCTCAAGGGGATAGAGAATTCAAGAATCATGAAACCCAATTGGAGGCATAATACTTAGCACTAGTGGGAGGCAAACAACCTAGGTTTTGGAATTTTTTCACCCAACATTCATTTTTTGATACTTTTTGGTCATTGTCTACACATTCCAAGAAATATAAAGACACACTTGTGTCTATTAATTTTTGTTTACTTTTTGAAATCTGACAGAGAAATAGGAGAGAGATTGATAGAAAGGGTTCAATTAAGTGAAATGAAATGAAATATCTCAAATGGGTCAAAAATAATGTTTGGAATATGTTTTAGTTGGGAAAAAATGAAGTTTTTGAACTTGGAGAATCCAACATGGTCGTGGTCACAAAAAGGACATGCTATGAGAGTCATTTTTACAATGAAAAATTTGTGTTGTGTGGTTCGGTCAGTACACTCTTTCTAACCAACACGACCATTCTGGCATTACGCTAGCATAGTTGTGTTGGACACAAGTGCTATGTTGGTCTAGGCCCACGACTTAAGTGCGTGATTTCATATCATGACACCACGACCCCTCTAATTTAACACCTTGTTAGCACGCCAGTTCCACGACTATAGCAATTTAGAGAGATGCCAACCTACCTACAATCACCCCGATCTTCCTCCCAACCTCCATTCAAACTTTGTCAAGATCCCAAAGGCCTCCCCCTACCTCCAGCTACTAAATCTATCCTTTCTTCACCGCAATTTTTTAGATATCATACAACTTCCCCCAACTTTATGGAGGGGTGAGAAACCTAGTTCTACCTCAGTTTTCCACCCAATCCTTTCAAAAACGAAGAATGTGGGCAAGGGAAAATAAGGGGATTTAAGGTGGTGTGAGAGCCATCATGGGGAGAATGGTCCACACCAAACCAACCTCCACCAACATTTGTCTCCCCTCCCACGTCCCTACTCCATCATTGTATATTTCCATTTTGGGCTCCCTACAAAGTTCAACATCGATGAATAGCTCTCACTTATGATCTTCCTCAAGCCTCTACACCTTGGATGAAAACTACAACAATCATGAAGAGGAGGAAGATGAGATGGAAAATTTTGTTTATTTAGTTGAAATTGGCGCTCCGGTCTGAGAGAGGAGCACCAAGAAAGTTGTTGTTGCCTTGTCATCACACCTACCTCTGCAACCTACTCTAGAAAGGAACTCCACTTCCTCAACACAATTATATACCATATAGTACCCCACGAGAAGAAGGTTGCTAGTTGAAGAGTAATAATATGATGATGCACCAATTGATATGGTGTCCATTAACTTGGACACAAGTTCGGTGTCACACAAATATGAAGAAGAACAAGAGCAAGATACAAAGAGTGAAGAAATAGAGGATGAGATGATTGATGTGGTTTCACGGTTGGAGGTGGAGAGGATGGAGAACTTTTGGAAATATCATGAGGGGGTCTTTTTTAGAAAGAAAGAACCAAGGATGATTTTGTAAGTCCTCTCCACCCCGAGTGCATGATGAGGAGGGTGATTCTTGAGAATTATACTTGTGTGTCCACTATGCAGGCTCTAGGAATCAACTATCAATTCAAGCATTACTTGAATACACTTTAGTTATAAAAACAACTGACTGAGTTCCAATAGACCTATCTTTAGATAACCCATAAAGTTTTTGAGACACTAGAGAAGGTACAATATCAAGGAAAGAATCCAATCTAATTCCAATTAAATGATTCCACCCATTTTTTATAGCCTCCCACCTCAACATGATCTTCGCTCCCACTCCATAAATGGAAAAGAAATTTGAAGATGGAAGGGTTGATAAATATGGAAGAGCCCATTATTCATCAATGTGGAAGACATTCACATGCGAAGATGCCTTTACTACAGGAAAGTATAATACAACTAAATTGCAAATCCCCTTTTCAAGGTACTTTTCAAAAGTCTTAGAAAATAATTTTTTTGGCCAATATGACTACCAAGGTTATTGTTCTCATAAGGATCTATGAGTAATATCTAGAATGACAAATAATCAAGATATTTATCTAGGTTCTATGTTAATTGACCACCTAAAAACAATACCCTCCAAGAGAAGAAAAAACCCTTCACAATGTGGGGCATAGATGCTACTTCTACTTTGGCCCTAGAATGCAATTTAGAGGGCCTCAAAAACGTGGAAGGGACCAAATGTGTTGATGTGAACTACCTAGAAAGGTCCCATATGATCTCCCTTATCTATGATAAGATCATGTCCATAATGAACCTCAGGTACCCTAGAGTGACTCTAGATCTCCCCTATAATACCAATGTCTTATTAGAAGAGTTAAATCTAATTGAAAACCTCATGGGAGCACTTGCACATTGGGACAAAGATCACCCTAGAGAAGGCTACAGGGTGCCACCAATTGACCTAACTAAGGGAGAGGGGGAGACACATGTTGTAGGAAGCATTAGGTCTTTGAGAAGCCTCATTCCTACTAGACATAGACATGAAGACTTTGATGTGTTGACGCCTCCAACAAATGCATAAAAAATGTATGCCTTCATACATAGTTGAAGGAAATTCAAAATAATAAAGAGGTCATGTGGTTATACAAGAAAAAGAGGCATCACCAAGTCAATCACATTTACTATTTCTAGCATGTGTATGTTCAACATAAAACCCAATGGGGGGGGAGATTTTTCGGGAGCATTGTTTGGGAACTAGGAAACATACCCCTTCCCACCCCTATAGGCAGACTACTGGAGTAGCTACTACTAGTACCATCCACCATAGGGGGTTCCTCCACAGGATCCACCACAGTAGTGACAGCTACCCTATCATACCTAGATTTAGTTTCATGTTGAGGATCACCTAATTCAAAAGTTTGGGTGGTAAGAGCCCTATTTTCTCATATCATTTTGTTAATCTTGTTTCATGGCATCTCACGCTATTTTGGATGATTAATCTATGTAACACCCTATCTAGAGTAGATTTTTACTTGATTGCATACATGTATATCATGTCGTTTAGTTCATTGCAACTTTGCATAAATTTTTCAGAAAAAAATGTTTTCCATGTCATTCCATGCGATGCATTGCATTTGTGTAAATTTGTAGTAAATTTTTTATGTTTTTAGCTAGAATTTTCTTTCTTGTTGCTTATTGATCATTAGTTTACATTTAGATGTGATTGAATTCAAGTTGGCATCATTTTGGCCAATTTTCCCAAACTTGAATCTACTTACCTAATGGTGTGTTTCAACTAAATCTCTACCTATTGTGATGTGAATGAATAGAATTGGGATAATGCAATGCGTTAATGTTGTTTTTGGCTAAATGAGCTCCATGATGGAATTGTGCATGTGCTTTAAGCCTCTCACAAGTAATTGATTGGATTGGTAAAAGTGTGTTTTGTGCAAACCCTGATCACTTGGGAATATTTATTCCATGTGACAAGAGTGTAATCTACCATATTGTTCAGTTTATGTTTTCTTTGTCTATTTGGTAAATGTTGCATGGATTAACTTTCTTGGATGAAATTATACTTGGGTTCTCACCAACTATGACACCTTTTTGACCTGATATTTTTTTAGAATCTACTTACCTATCTGCCTCATGATAGGATGCCAAAAGTGCACATATTAGCCTTGGTCACCCTACAAAAATTTGGGGTGGCCATATCCATACCACCTCTCTTCTTTTATTAACCATGTGCCTCCTTTACATATGAGGTAGAGAAAAAGAGAGAGAAAGAGAAATAAGGGATTTATCTATGCAATAACCTCGAAAGAAAAGAAAAGAAAATTATGAATGCTCCTATGTAATAGCACTACACTCCCTTCCATAACCCTTTCTTCTCTTTTTATGCCTAGTAGGGATAAGGTAAATCTACTCTATCCCTCACACCCCTACACAAGACAAGTAGTTCATGAGAGATGGAGTGGAGTGTATAATGTAAATCTAGAAAATGAAACAACAACTTTTACCATGTGGATGCATGCTACACAAAATACATTCTATCCAGAGCTTTATGAAAATTGTGTCACTTGCATCTGTGAATGATATGCCATATTTGAAGCTATTGTGCTCTATTCTTAAATCACATTGAAAATGAAAATATGAATAGAGAGTAGTGGATTGCATGCTTAATTCCACATTTGAACTCACTTCATCCAATGGAAATAATGATTGCATTTTCCCAAATTCTTATTGAATTAGTTGAAAGAGGGATTATGTTGGAGCATACTTGAGGAAATGTATGTTCTAAGTTTGCGGTGGTGATGCAAACTTATTTGATGGATTCATCTTGTATCTTATTGTACTTTAACAACATGTAAACTTGTTAATTTTATTTACCCTAATTCATAATTTAATATCAAATGCATGTATGGACATTCTTTGCGTGATTTTAGGTACTTGGACCACACATTTGATGGACAAGAGATATAGAGGATGATCCTAGGGTTTATATACCTCTAGAAGAGCCTAAAGATAGAACAAGAGATTCTCCAACAATATCCCTAGTGTCTAAGGGTCAAGCCACCAAGTATTTCAAAGTTGAAGCTCAAAGTGCAAGCAATGCCCCCTAACACGGTTGTGGTGACCCAGAATACCACAACCAAAATCAAAGTGGAAGACTCAAAATTGAGGATGATATAGAATTTTTTTCCAACATGGCCGCACCAAGGATGTTCCATATTGGCCGTGGTTCCAAAGATCATAACACTTGTGTTGTGGAGAATGACCCCCATCCAAGTCGCCCAACACGCTTGTTCTACCCAAAATTGTCGTGCTACCTAGCTCCCACCACAGGCATGTTGCCCCGCACGACCTCTCTACCAGCCTTTAAAGAACCAATTTTTCTTTGAGATTTCCCATTCAAATAGAATACTGATTCCATCTTAGCACGATCATGCTACCCACCATGGTCATGCTTCCCAACACGGTCGTGTTGCAGCCAAACCCTAGCCTTTTGTGCAATAATATTCTCTATTTGCCCCCAGTTAACCTAGTGCTTCCCTACCACCTATATACACATGGGAGGAACATGTAGGACACGTTTTCCCACTCTTTTCCATTCATCTCCACCTACTAGAGCAATGATTGATCTCTCACCTACTCCCACCTACTCCCACCTACCTCCCTACCTAAAAACCCTAGGTTTCTAGGATTTGGACCACTTCCACTCATCTTTCCATGCTATCCATCCACCAGGGAGGGAGAAGGGAATTCTATTGCTGTTTAGGGTGCATAAGAAGAGTGCTTACATGATATTCCATGATTACTCTTATCTCTACTTGTTATTCTTTTGCTCTTTTGTACTATAAGTATCTAAGCCCCTCTAGGTGGGTTGTTTGGGGTAAAAATGTGACTTTGATATCATGTTGTGGGGAAGTATTGTAAACTCCGTGATTTCATTTAAATTTATTTTATTCTACTTTTACCTCATTTTACATGAAATATATTGTGGTTTATTCTATTAAATATGCATAGGTTGTTGATTTGTGTTTGAAACCACCTAGACTCTAGGAAAGAATGGCTTGTATGTGGCTATATTAGGACTGCTCCTAGGTCCAACTAGTGGATCCCTAGATAGCACCCTATCTTCCACATACGTGTTCCCTCACCTACTTCTAAGTATGAGATATAAGTAACTAGTGTAGGAGCATTTAGTGAGATTTCTTTTAAGCTTTCTAAATGCTAGATGGTAGGTTATGTGAAGTGACATACCCTCATTTCCACCCTTCATTATTACCCTTGTCCCAATTTCCCTAAGAGAATGTACTCTAGAATCCTAGACCTGATTAAATCTGATTAGAATTTCACCTAAACCCTAGTCTAAAAGAGATTACTAAGGTTGGATAAGGTGTTGTAGGGTGCAGTTCCCCTTCACACACCTTATACCACCCATGGCCAACTAGTAATTTAGGGTAATTCTATAACATCTATCTTGTTGTTTGGTTTAACAATCTAAATGGATGAATAGAATTTGCATGTTATGACCCCCAACCTATATTGTAGTCATATCACCCCAAAAATCCCACACCTACATAACTTGCTTAAAAACCAAATATGCCTCATTTCTAGTTAATTCTTGCTTATTTATTTGCTTCACTTGACTTCTTAGTTAAATTTCTAGTTCTTAATCTTAGTTAGTGTTCCTTTGTGCTTTTTTGTGATAGTCTTAGCTAGTTAGTGCTAGTTTAGGTCCTTGATTTCTCTAGTTGTCTAAATTGCTAAGTATTATGTATCGATTGCTTAATCTAGTGTAATCCGATTCCTTTCCTACTTAGTTGTCTTTCTTTTTAATTAGAACTAACTATCAAGGGTTAACTTAGGTTTTTCTTCTGCCTTCTCTTAGTTTCCTAATTGAACCATTAGTGTAATCAACCAAAGCCAGGTTAAACCCTTTAACCCTAGACTTCACTTTAGGAACATAGGTAAACTGACTAAGATCTATTGCCCCCATGTCTCTCTTGGGTTCAACCCCAACTTACCGTGCCTATACTACTCCTGAGAATGTGCACTTGTGCGTTTGTTTAGAAGTGTGTCATTGGGTCCTATAAATTTGTGTGCCCTAAGGAAAATCCAATCAAACTTCAATTGGTTGGGTGAACCCCTAGTGAACACATCAGTCATCAGTACATGAAGGAGAAATTTCAATACCAAAAGACGTCGAAGAAACCTAAGAGAGAGAAAAGTAGATCAATTGATCAATATGAGTAATAAGGGGATGCAACATACACCATGTGAGAGAATAACTATATCAATTTCTCAATATAGAATTCATGAGATGCAACATACCTCAATACATGTATCAAAAGGCAAAGTCAAATTCTGCATCCAATAACGGTATTTTTTCACCTAATATTGATTAATATATACAAACCATGAATTGGTATGTATATTATAAACCCTATATTATTAACCCTTATTATAATTGGATTTGGGGTTTGGATTACATTTATTTGGGCAGAGGACACACTAGTATAGAAATAGTCTATAACATCGGTTTTTTTAAGCCTATAGCGTCACTTTTCAGTCGACGCCTAAGTGGTCATCACTACAGTAATTGCTCTGTAGCGTCGGTTTTTTAACACAAAAAAACTGACCTTGTGTAGTAAACAACCGACCCTATAGGCTCTCAAAAACTAAACCCAAATGAGAAATGAAACTGTACCTGAACCCTATAATGTCGGTTTTTTTAATAAATAACCGACTCTACAGATCATATCTAAGGACCTATAGCGTGTTTTTTCTTAAAAAACTGATACTATAGGTGTTTTGGCCGTTCAGCATAGAACGGTCGTGCTGCATAAAAATGTTATGTTAGGAAGAAGTAGAATGACCGTGCACACTAGCACGACTGTTCTACCTCCTCCCAACATGGCCGTTTTATGCAGCACGACCGTTCTACGCTGAACGACCAAAACACCTATAGCGTCGATTTTTTAAGAAAACCGATGTTATAGGGTTGGATTTTTTTTTATTTCTGTAGAAACTAAACAGAACAAAATAGAAGAACAAGAATATATAAGATATGGGAGAGGGGAACATTGATGCTCAACCGTCACCATTCCAAACCACAAATTCATAACAAAAATGATTCATATATATTGAGTTGAGTACACATAGTCACATCATAATTTACAAAATTATAGATTGCAAGTCTGAGATGATATATATTAAAATGTCAGATACAAAGGTAAATATGAAAGAGTACTGAAATCACATACATAAATTGAACGTAACTGACATGTTTATTCCAATGCTATATTGACTTCATTTAGAAAAGCATCTCACCACTCTTCTCGGAATTCATTTAAGTCCTCACGTGAGTAAGGCTGAGTTGTAATGATCTGTAAACAGAAAATGCACATGCTAATATTTTATAAAATGACTACAACTCATTTGTAAATTTATGATGTTATTCTTTATTACCTGATCTATAGTCTGAATGTCATTTGATGCTTGTTTGACAATAGCTTGCATATATTTCATTACATAGTAACCACAAGACCAGTCATTATTTAGTATAGGACACTACAAATAACGAATTATACTTAATGTTAGTAACTACTATAAACAGAAGACTATAAGAGCTGACATATAAGAGTTGAAAATTAATACATATAAGACGAAGCAATTGTCAAAGTAGCTACCTTGACATTTTTCAAAGTCAATGTCTTTAATTTTGTGGTTATTTGTCCTCCGCCTTCACGAAAAGCTTTTATACCCCTATCAATTAAACGATAGTTGGTAAAATAGAATGTCTAAACAGAAATATCATGTTGAAGCATTGACTATATTTATGCTTACGCCATAGCTGGAAATTTCAGTTTGTGACCCCTTGTTGTTTTTCCCATTGGGTCAAGATAATAAAGAGTCATCAATTTTGGGACAATCACCACTGATTCCCAATGTCAAGATCTGAGTAAGAACAAAACAAACATTAAAATAAAATACATTTATTCATTATTAAAATTATATTGAATAATAATACTTACTCGACGTTAAAAGGAATTAGGATAATTTCCTTTCCCACAGTAGCAAAATATTTGAATGCATCAGAGAAGTAATCACTCACTTCGTCAATATGTGTCTCCACTCGACTAGTGACCGAAGAAACTAAGAATCCAACATTCTTTATATCAAAGTTTGTGGCCTCAGTATATAAATGGTTGTTAAACAGTTTGTAATTATTTTCATATATGTATAAATAAGCTAAAAATGTGTATTGGATTTTCTATATTGATAGATCCTTACCTTATCCATACTTCTAATATCGAAGTATTCGGCCAATCATAACGGAACAAATCTATAATATCATCAAGAAAAATATAATTGTCAAAGTCCCTTCCAGTTGCATCTTCTGTTAAATTGATCAACATTTGTAGTCCAGAGCTTTGGTTGGCTAAGTATCAACACAGACATTTACATTTACTTCCCAACTCGTCGAATGTGGATTCTGGAATAATAAATTTCTTGGGCATAGGAGGATGACTAGTAGATTTTTTACTTTTTGGTTTGCAAACGTGTTAATTAAATTACATACTTATATTAGACGAGTTCATATATGCAATCAAATATGAAAAACATGGTAGAATTCAAGTATACCTTGTCATTGATAACCAAGTGTCTAGGCCAACCCACCATAGCACCCTCTGCTTCTTCAACTGTACTATATTCAGGATTAGGTATGGGTAGTAGTTTGTCCCCCGTTCCGTCATACACAAGATAGATGGACACACGACAAATGTCATCAATAATTTGTTGGCAATGCAATGTTCCACCAAGGTTGTACACCTTGCCCGCTGCCACAACATTATATTATGGAGCCTCCACTGCAAGTTTACGGTTCATACCAACCTAGATTGAAATAATATAGGTTATATAAGACGAAGTAGAACCGATACCTGTTCCAACTATATATATTATCATATATCATACTAATAACACAACATATAGAACAAAAACTTACTTCAGATTGTTGTGGTGGGTCATCGGGAGTGCTCACATGACCTTCTGCAACTGGAGCATGGGCTTGTACCTCATCACTTGAGAGACGCACAGTATGATAAGGTTGAGTAGGCTGAAATGAAGACATTATTTCTTTTACTTTATGCGCTACTAATGCTTCAACCTTCTCTTGTGTAAGACCTCCTGCACGACCTTTTTTAGATTGCGAAGGGCCAAAATAAGTCTTGAATCCTATGCCAGATCCTAATCCCCTAACACGGCCAGGATGCTCCTTCGTACCAAGCGCAACTGATAGTTCATCCATGTGGCCAGTTGGGATGAACTTTCCTTCCTTCCTTTGCTCGTGGAGATCAATCTATTCATAGTTAATAAAAATATTAAAACACAATATCCATTAGATATAAATTAATCTAAGTTTGTGGGAGTTACTCTTTACTTAGTTGGGATAAACCTACCATCTTTTGTGCCACCTCCTTAGTTGCAGGGTTGGCAATTTCACCTGCTCAATTCTTTCTAGCATCAATCCATGTCAAGTGTCGGGGTGGATGCTCAACTTGAGTTGTACTAGATTCTTCTCCAGAAGAGGATTGCTTCTCTTGTAGTTGGCGGCGGAAGGCATAACCACCGGGCCCCAAGAGATGGTCATGCACATTTTTGGCCCGTCTTTCCTTTTGAGCCTGGTGGATAGACTGATCATTTAAAATGTAGTATTGCAATTTAAACTTGGCAAACAAGTATAAAAAGATTCACCTCCTTAATTGTATAAAACTGAAGATTCATAAAATACATCACAATCTTTATTACCTGAAACTCTTCCGATCTCCTAGCTGCAACAAATCTTTCCCACACCTCATGATCTATAAAAATATATGCATCTGTTGCTTTCTTCTTTTGTTTAGGATTATCTATAAATTCCCTTGCGAGATATGTCTTAAAACCCCTCCATCGTACACCACAACGTTGTAGCACTCTTTTCTTGTGATCTTTTTCATTTAGATGAAAAACACCCTATACATACAAAAGAAGCAATTGATAATGTTGTTTTGGAAAGCAATTAATTCCAAGCAAACTAAATTAGAACCAATAGACAAAAACATATCAAAATAATATCACTTCCACTCACATATATATCTTTCCATATGAGGTATTTTTTGGCATTAGGAACATCATGCCAATTTTCTATATCTATTGGCACCTTACTGCGCGCGGTCCCCCCTATGTAATGCTTGAAAATGCTAGCATGTTCTCCAATAGGTGCTCCTGTGATATCAAACTGGAGTGGCAATTTCTCCCCTTTAGCCCTGAGCTCCTGCAGCTTACGCATTAGTGTGGGACCTCTATTTTTCTTAGCATCACCACTACCATCCTCATCGTGCTCATGCTCATGCTCAGAATGTTCATCTTCACTCACCATTTTAGAACCTGCAAGTATACATGATAAAAAAATAAGTGATGATAAAAGCACAAGTGATAAGGTATACTAGCTTGAATTATAATAAAATAAATAATTCAAGGAATACATGCCTCTAGTCAAGGAAAATTCCTTCAGCATGGTCTTGACGTTTATAATATTCATCGGTGTTATCTTCAACATTTACACTTGGCAAACCAACTGAGAATGGATTGGAATCATCATACTTTTCGTAGTATTCTTCTTCATTTATAGGATCTATAGTAAACTATCTTTTTCCATGAAGAATGACAGACCAATTTTTATTTGCCGGGTCATCAATATAGAATACTTGTTTTGCTTGGTCTTCCATAATGAATGATTCATCTTTCTCACCAATCTTTTCAAAATTCACCAATTTGAAACCCAACTCATCCACTAAAACTCCTTTGTTGTTATCAACCCAATTACACCTAAATATAGGAACTCGAAAATTTGTATAGTCCATTTCCCATATGTCCTCAATGATGCCGTAATATGACATCTCAGCTTCACGTGGTCTTTTATCTTTGGCACTAGAAAAATACAACGAGCAAGCTGGAACAGTGACCCCACTATTTTGAACTACACTACTTTCATCTTGGCGCTTTGTGTAGAATGAAAATCCATTTGTCATAACCTTCATATGACACAAAATCCATTTTTGGCTTAAAGGCGAGCCATTTTATGTTCTCAACAACATTATTCGGTGATTCAGATAGTTGACTAAATACTTTCTCTTCAAACCAGCTAATAAATGTTCGATTATGCTCTCTTGCAAGCCACATTAAACTTGATCGCGGATGATTTCTCTTGATTAGATCATTGTGTTCTGTGATGTAGCTACTAACTTCATCAATGTTGTGTAAAATATACAAATGCGCTTGTTCCCACAACTCACGACTGATTCCTTTCACTCGTCCTCCCAAAGTTCCTTTGCCACAATAAGATCCAGTGTGATGGGAATTTTTTAGATCGCTACACGTTTCATTGCAATTCAAAAAATCATTACAAAAGTCCATCACCTCCCTAGCCACGTAACCCTCAACAATACTCCCTTCAGGATGATAACAATTCCGAACATCACCTTTAAAACACTCATGTAAAGTTCAAATGGATACATCCAGTGTAAGAAAATTGGACCCAACATCTTCACCTCCCTTGTAATATGTACTACAAGATGAACCATGATATCAAAAAATGAAGGAGGAAAGTACATTTCAAGCTGACACATGGTAATAGTTACATCTTTTTGTAATTTATCGAGAGTATCAGGATGTATCACTTTGTTGCATATTTCATTGAAGAAGAAACAGAGACTTGTGATTGCAAACCTTACATGCTTCAGAAATATAGATCGAATACCCACAGGTAAAATTTGTTGCATTAAGGTGTGACAATCGTGAGATTTGAGACGTATCAGTTTCAAATCCTTCATTGATACCAATCTACGAATATTAGAAGAGTATCCTTGTAGAACCTTAATATTACACAAGCACTCACCAAAAGTCTTTTTTACCTTCTTTGACAAAGTGTAACAAGCTGGTGGCAAATATGTGTGGCGACCCCCTGATCTCCACTGATAATTCTTTTTTTATACCCATTAATTCTAAATCTTTTCTAGATTTGATGCCATCTTTAGTCTTTCCTGGTATGTTCAACAGCATACCGATGATACTATCACAAATATTTTTTCCAACATGCATGACGTCAATGCAGTGTCTAATTGCGAAAGATCTCCAATAAGGAAGATCCCAGAATATCTACCTCTTCTTGTATAGAGATTTGTCACATGCGAGTGTATAACTACTTGAACTCTTTCCAAATTCATTAACAATATGTTTCACCCTATCATATACAACATTTCATGGTATAGGTTTAGGAGCACTTCGTTCCTCCGTTGACCCATTAAAGGTTTTGTGTTGCCTTTGATAAGGATGCACTGGTGGGAGAAATCTCCGATGACCAAGATATACGATTTTACCACCATGTTTCAGTCTGATTGAATCAGTATTTTCCTCACAAATAGGAAATTCTTTGTAACCTTTTATGCTATATCCAGAAAAATTTCCATAAGTTGGAAAGTCATTAATCGTGCAAAACAACATAGCACGCAAACTGAAGGTCTCTTTACGTGAAGCATCATATGTCATAATACCTTCTTCCCATACTTTCATTAGCTCATCTATTAGAGGTTGAAGGTAAACATCAATATCATTTCCAGGTTGCTTGGGCCCTGATATCAATATTGACAACATGACATACTTATTTTTCATACACAACCAAGGAGGAAGATTGTATATAACAATCATAACAGACCACTTGCTATGTTGGCTGCTTAATGTACCATTGGGATTCATTCCATCTGTACAGAGTCCAAGTCTTAAGTTTCTTGGTTCTTTACCAAATTGAAGGTATAATAAATTAATTTTCTTCCATTGTGGTGAGTTAGATGAATGTCGTAGGATGCCATCATCATTGGACTTTAACTCCCCATGCCAAGACAAATTCTACGCATCTTCTGTATTAGAAAATAAGCGTTGAAATCATGGTATTATTGGTAGATACCACATCACCTTGGCAGGAGAGCCATTTTTAGCCTTAGATGAATTACTGGTCTTATACCTTGATGTACCACATTTTGGACAATTTATTAAATTACTATTGTCCTTCTAAAATAACACACAATCATTTGGACATGCATGAATCTTCTTATCCTCCATTCCCATTGGGTACATTATTTTCTTTGCTTGATATGTTGAAATTAGAAGCTCGTTGCCTTCAAGAAGAATTTCCTTTAACAAAGACAACAACGAAGTGAAACTCTTATCGCTCCACCGGTTTTGAGCTTTAAGAGTATATAATCGCATAACAACACTCAACCTCGTGAACTTAGTACAACCCTTATATAAAGGTTTTTCAGCATCATGGACTATGTTTGCAAATAAAGAAGGTGGATCAATGACATTGTCCCGACAACTGCGTAGCATCTCATCAACCATATCATCCTGAATCGGGTCATCCTGAATCGACTCGTCATTGAAATTATCATCATTATCTATATCTTCTATGCCACAACTATTAGTATTGACATTTTCTGATCCAATATTAATTTTCTCACCATGACAATACCATTCATTATAACCTTGTATGATCCCATTGCATATGACATGATCCTTAATTTCCTCAGCAGTATCAACTTTCAAATTGTTACCACAATTTCTACATAGACAATAGAACCTATCTGTAGGTAGTTTCCTATGTTCCTCAGAAAATCTGATAAATTCATCAAGACCTTTGGCAAACTCTGGACTACAACGGTTCTTGATAGACATCCAACTTCGATCCATTTTCTATATCACATTAAAATTAATTATACAACTAAGCATTTAATATTGATACTATAAGATGTAAGTTTTTATTGATAGGAAGTTAATTACTTTTATACTAAAGTGTACCAACTATCCCATTTTTGAATATTTAATCTCATTTGTAAATGTGTAATGTATCTTTAGTTTTGAAGAAAATTTCAGCAACATTTCCCCTAAGTTCTCCAAGTACACCGATGTAAATGGTAAATAAGCACTCACATATGTACCCAGAGAACAAATGAGGAAATACTACTAAAATTTTCTTCAAAACTAAACATATATTATACAGTTACATCCTAAGTGAGATTAAATATCCAAAAATAGTCCCAAACTGGGGACTATCCAATATTTACTCCTATGAGTAAATTTTGAACGGGTTTCTAAGTTGATACATGCACAAAATGTATTATTGTCTTATTTATATATTAAGTTAAACATCATGCATTCGATGATCTCATATATAAACCCTAAAGTGTCAATCTGAGACTACACAATATCTACCCTCATATTTCTGGAATGTCTACCAAGCGTTTCCGTACATGTATTAAATATTTTAATCAAAATGAAGCATAATTGCACATTGAGAGAGTGAGAATATTATACCTCACTTGAAGGCTGAAAAAGAAATATATGCAAGTCAACAACACCTGCAACAACACAAATGCACGATTCAATTCTCTTATAATGTAAGGCATTAGGGTCAATATACATCAATATTAGAGGAGCAAAAAGATTTTAACAAATGCAGTTCAGCAACTCAGCCAACACAGCCGTGCTACCCAACACAACCGTGCTACCTAACAAATATATTTACTCAGCCACAGCCACCACGGACGTGCTACCCATCATGGCCGTGCTACCAACCAACACAGCCGTGCTACCCAACACGGACGTGCTACCTAACAAATACATTCACTCAGCCACAACCAGCAGGACCGTGCTACCCAGCACGGCCGTGCTGGGTACCTAATAAATACATTAACTCCAAATCTTTCCTCAATCGTGACATTACAATAAGAAGAAAAACGGTCGTGGTTATGGAACGATCGTGCTACTACCACCAGCACCCATCGCTACCCAACCACAGTAGCCCCCACCTGCCCCGCCTCTCCTTTCCAACCGAGAAGGCTTTCGACGGTGGCACAACACAACCAAGGAGGAACTTGTGACCGATTTTCGGTTAATAGAATGTACCTTACGAAGACAAGACTCTTCGACGGCGACACGGCTCAACCAAGAAAGCTCTTCGACGGAGGCATGTCTCGATGGCGGCAAAACACGGCACAAAGGTGGCACAACGACACGACGACGACACACAACTGGACTGCTTGGATAGGGTGGCAGCGTTGAAAGCGGAGATGGGCTCCTTGGACACGGAGATGGACGTCGACGTCGGAAGGAGGGGTCTCTAGCGCCGTGCTTTCAAGCAAAATGAAATGAAACCTAGGTTGCGAGTGTATTTGCTAGCAACCCGACCTGTAGCGTCGGTTAACTGAAAAAACTGTCACTACAACCGTGCTCTATAGCGTCGGATACTCCAGAAAACCGTCGCTACAGCCTAAATGGTGCCTGAATTTTCGTAAACCATCTATAAGGTCAGTTATTTTAAAAAAGCGACCCTAGAGGTCAGTATCTATAAGGTCGGCTATCCATAAAAACCGACACTAAAGTTCCAAAGCGGTGCCCGCATTTTTGTTTGACGCTATAGCATCGGTTTTTGGCAAACCCGACGCTATAAATCGACGCGCGAAGACAAAATCGCGTGAACTTTTTCCGTGGGAAACCTGTAAGGTCGGTTTTTATAATAAAACCGATGTAATAGTCTATTAAGTCAGTTATTCTAATAAAAATGACGCTATGGGCAGCGACATTACTGGCCAAAAATGTAGTAGTGACAATTTCATTATTCCAGAGACTATTTATTCGAATTCTTTGATAACTAGAGAAATAGTTATGAGTTTGTATGAACATTGGCTAATGAGAAATCCCAAAATAATTAATCAAAAATCTAAAAAACACTTACACATAAGTTTCTTTGCTCTGAGAAGGCCATGTAGTAACTAGTCACATGGTGCAGGCCTTACACCAACCAGTTGTGTTTCTACTCAGAAGGATGATTGTGAAAATGACCTATCTACCCTAGATAAGGGTTATGGAAACAAAGAAAAGTCTAGGTCAAAATTGGAAATCTGCAAGAAGGGGGTCTTTTCCTTCCCAAACACGCACACCATTGTTGTGAGAAGAATCTAGGTAGGTTGATTCAAAATTTGGGGAAAACATGAGAGGAGATGATTCACATTTTGAACAATCAAATCTTGAAGAAGAGAGGCCGACAAAACTTATCCTAAATGGAATTGATCCCACACAAAGGAAATTGGGATTACTTTGAGCCAATGGAGAACTCTAGTTATCAAGATCTCAGGGGTGGTAGGCAAAGAGAGGAAGAAATTGAAGTGGGAGGAGTGCTTTTGGAAGTGCAATGGACCCAAGGGTAAGGTCCTATGTTTATAGGTCGGGGGAAGATTGCCCAAGTGTGTAGAGGTTTTGAGAAATGGGAGAGAGGAATTGAGAAATCATAAAACAAGGAAATTAGGGTTTGAATTAGGTATGGGTAGATGCAGATTCATATGGGGAAACCAATGGTTCATGATCGAAAGAGGGAGATATCCTCAGAAAACAAAACTAGCTCTACTACATCAGTGTTCACACGTGGTAGTATCCTACTCAAGGTAGGAGACAATATAGGTGTTATCTGATCGAGAGAGGTTGGTCAGCGCTGATCATGAAATCAATAAAGTCCAAAAAGAAACATGACATGTAAAGCTCGAAAATCCATGAAATCAGGCATGTGATAGGAATAACCCACAAAAGTTTATAAAATTAAAATATTACATGTATTTAATTTGAGTTGATTGTTATCATTCTTTCCTTATTCAATTTCAAGGCCCAAACAAGGTTCAAATAGTATCAAATTTGGCACCAAGATGAATTTTGATATTTAAAACAAGAATTTATCATTAGATTTCTCTTTTAAGGTCATCCAATATTTTACTTAAGGTATTATCCTATATTTTCTTTCCTATTTTAAATTAGGAAGGATTACCCAATAATCTCAAACTTAGCATCCAAGGTATTTGGGACCCTAGGCGAATTTGGAGTTATATTTTACTTCTGAAACTTCCTTCTATGAGTTACTATACATTCGGGTTTACACTCATTACCATTATATTTATTATATAATTACATCATTATCATTAATATTCATTTATTAAAAGCTTATTAACTTTACATAGTTATTAAAAAAGTTATGGAATATCATATTGCATGAATTTTCATATTTTACTTATTTAATCTATTTAGTCCATTAATTCAATATTTACTTAGATGATGGTACAATATTCATGCCAATGGACATGAAAACTCCAATTGGTGTTTCAATCAATGTATTAAGCATGTTATACATCTCACTTGACAGATCTTAGTCATTATGAGTATATTAGTTAGAAATAAGTAACATTTGTGACGTATTTCATAAACTCACTTACATGTTAGTGTACAGTAGTTTATTAGGTTAATATGTGTGTATCCTGGTGTGTAATGTTGATTAAAGGACCTAATACCACTTAACATATTATATATGTTTTCAAGTCTATACATGTTAGGGTTACCTTTGAGTTATTCATCTTACATGCATTAACTATATTAATTAAGGTAACAAACAATTGCATTAGTGTATAATCCCTTCCTTGTTTGGTCAAAACCAAAGAACCAATCATACTAATCTTTGAACCATGGTATAAGGGTTTCTAGAGTTTTTTGTGGAGTCTAGATGTAATCTTTGTAATGAAGATGAAGAAAACTAGTGAGCATGTCTTGTGGAAATGCAAGTTCCCCACTAGTTTGTAGGAAGAGCAAAACACCAGATGGGATTCATACCCATAGTAGTTGAAGACCTATTGCACGCACAGGACAACAAGAGATGGTTGCTCAGTAACTGCATTCTCTATCACATATGGCTCTCCTAAAATCAATCTATTATTGAGGAGGTACATCCCAAAGAACACTTAGTCTAGAAAAGAATAAACAATGAACTTGATAGCCTAATATGGTATTTAACAACATATGTTTTCCTATTATATGGGGTTTTCCCTAATTTTCATTTTCATATGGATCCTCCCACCACTTCTATGTAATTTTGAGGAGTAATGAGAAGCAACAACATGCTTAATGATAGAAAAGATAGGCTAGATTTTCGTGTGTTAGAGTAACAAGTTTCATTATCCATATCTAACTTAAAATGGGTCGAACCATGGGTGGCCATGGATTTTGACCCAATTTGACATGTCTACCTGCACCTCCTTCAAGATCAGTTCTCCCATACTTTTGACCCTAGAAGGACCAAAAGAAATACAATATATTCAATAGATCCATTGGTGTCCTTCACAACCTTACTAGAATACACAAACACCAATTTATAATTTGTAAAAATTACTAAAAATATTACATCCTTGCATGCCCTTCATAGATTGTATTTGTATACACTACAAAGATGTGATTTCTAATTTATAATACTAAGTGTAAATATTGCATAAACTCTTGCATCACAGAATTCCTTATTATAATACAATGACTAGTTTGTAGTCTCAAAAAATAAAAGAAAAATGCATATAAAACATCACACACATTATTTTGTATAATAAAAGATCTTGTTTATATTTATAACTAAAAAAGAAAAATTACATGAGTCATGGAAATATGACATTTTTCAAGTTAATTTTCATATGTCCATGAAATCAAATCGAACAACTTGTCTATGTCTCCTTTCTCCAACATGCATGTTTTCAACTAGCATGGTTATGTGATTATCATTTCAACTAGTATATGTTTTCAAGTAGCATGTATGTGTGCTAATGAGCCCATTCTGACTGTGTACTTACATGTTGGACGGGGTTGATAAATGTGTACTATCCTTTTTATTTACATCTTTTAGAAATCTTTATACGATTGTTTTGTTATTTATCTTCTTAGTTTTATAATTAATGGTATTAGTTTAGATTTTTTATTTAAGTTTTAATTATATTTGGTTTATTTTTTTAGGAAAATGGTCTAGTCACTCCAATGTTTAATTCGCTTTGGAAGACATATTGCACAATCCTAACAGTGCTTGATTTAGATATATACTCCACACCAAAATTTCCCTAACTCTCGCATCCCAAGGTGAAATTTAATGAGGAAGTATGTGTTGGAAAGGAAATTGAATTATCTATAGGAAAAACATGTTTGAAGACCATTTTAGAACTTATGAATGAACCGAAAATTAACTTGAAAAGGGAATCTATAGCAAAAAGAATGTGAACGATCAACATAATTAAAGGCAATCAATCATTTTCTTTATTGATCAGATCAAGAAATTTTTAGCCACTGGCCAGGAGTTTTTCAAAGAGACTTATATGTAGGGATTCCACCCCTCCCTCCCTTATAAAATGAGGAGGGACTCCACAAGAAGAGGGAATCCAGTCGTAGTTGTAAATTGAGTCTTAGTTTGTAATCCAGTCTTTTGTATTTGCAATTTACCTTGAGCATCGTTTTTTCAATTCTTAGTTGGTATAATAATTACTTTGGCAATAAAATTAGTTCTTTATCTTTGAATTTATGGATCTTGTTTTTTCTTTTTCCTATTCTTCGTTAGAAGAGGTGAATTAATGGATCAAGCCATTTAATTATTGAAAAACACTAGAGGGGGGGTGAATAGAGTTTTAAAGATATTTTAACAATTATTTAACTCAAACAAACAACCACAAGAATATTGGACAAGGGGACAAGGATTTAGAGTGGTTCCTACCTTAGCAAATACTAAGGTAGTCAGTCCACTACCCGGTTGCTTACCCAATCGGGATTTGGAAATAACTTAATTTTATTACCTCGCAAGGACTTTACATGAAATTACAATTCTCTCCCTAAACCCTTCAAGCAGACTTCACCTAGAAGTAATCGCACCAACCTTGAAGCAGCCTTCACCTAGAAGTAATTGCACCAACCTTGAAGCAACCTTCCTCCTGAAGTAGCTTCCCGTTGCAATAGCCTTCCTGAAGTAGCAACCCGTTGCGATAGCCTTCTTGAAGTAGCTTGAAGTCCACCTTCTCCTCCGAGAAGAACCTTCTCCAATCCGCAGCCTCCAACCCTAGGAGTAGCAAGGAGAATACAAAGAATAAAAGAAACAAGAAGGAAAATGGAAATTACAACTTATCATTTGAAGCACAAGGCTTGATTTGCCTATATCAAGCGTGTAGATCTCCTAACCAATGTATATGCACATGTGATTGTTGTGGATAGGAGATACTAGCCTATAGGACACGAAATTTGAGCAAGTAGAGGAATTTCCAATGCAAGTGTTGCTCAATTTCTCAAAACAGATTGCCAACTATAAGTGTATGCTCAAGTGTATCACAAGTATAGCTTAGGTGTATTTAGGTGTCCTAAGGCATGTCCTATTTATAGGAATGACCTACAAGTGCTTTAGACTAGCCGTTAGGTATAAGTTAGTTGCATTAGTAACGACTAGTTACTTTATTCTACAGTTGCTGTCAGAGTCCATCTCGGTCGAGAAATTGTCGACCGAGATACCTACTCGGTCGAAGTTTTGTCGACCGACAGGCTCTCTGGATCAAGTGTTAGCAATGTTCATTTCCATCTGCCAACTACCTTGTCTGTTGTGTCTAACGACTACTTGGGTCTTTCTCGGTCGAGAAGCTTGTCGACCGAGAGTGTCTCGGTCGAGGACTTTGTCGATCGAGATTGACCCTGTTTCAATGTTTCAACTAAAGTACTAAGTGTGTATGAGTGTGCATATGTGACACTATTGAAGGGATAGGGAAGATCTAATGCTTGATTTACATGAAGTCTAAGTACTTGTACATTATATATTTGTACAAGTTTACAATTGATTACATTTCATGACATTTACAATCATTCAAGCATATAGATTCCCCAGAGCTTTGTCATCCACCTCATTACTGCAACACTCAAGTAGCACGTTAGATTAACAAGAATGAAATGTTTGTCATCATCGAAACAAAAGGGATTTATCATAATGTCCAATTTATCCAACAATTATCACCAACAAGATCTCCTTGGGGATTCTTCCTTTTCTGGTCTATGGCTTCATTCCTTATTTCCCTTGCTCCTTCTTTCATTACTATGAGTAGAAAGTAGTTCTCATATTGAGGCGTGGGGAATAACCCCACATCCATAGTGTTACAATGATTGATTTCTCTATAAATGAATTTTGTTTTGGCTAATGGTCGATTTTGAAGACTTGTTCTCTCTTTTCTATCATATGTCAGTTTTGGGGGAATGTTACCATAGATCTCAAGACATGGAGAAACCAAGCTGAGTTCATAAGGATCTCGATGTGACCATGGAAAGATCCTTATTGGATTGTTTGGACAAGGAACTATGGGCACCAGGACCAATGGGTCCATAAGGACTTTGTATTTTGTAGATCCATTCATGAATGTTTCTACAACTCCACCCAGATCTCGTTTTATCATATAGTCTTTATCGGTTGTTGTTTCATGGTTGTGGTGGTAAAACCCATAGCCTCGATACCCTCTTCTTCTGAGTAAATCTATTTCTTCATTTCTTGATTAGATAATCTTTAATTTAACACCTTTTTCTCTTAATTTCTTAATCGACTCTCTCAAATCAAAATTTTTACAATCGGAATTGAAACTCGACCATTGTCTTTTTTTGTCTCTAAGGATCAATACCTCTCTATACTTGGTTGATTTAGTGCTCACATCAAGCCAACAACCTATTTATAAGGTTAAACTCTAGTACTTGTCCTAGTTATTATTGTGTGTAGAATGATGTAGATCAATTTGGCATCATTTTCGGGAATGAAACATGTTGTTTTTCATATCTAGCTGCTTGTATATCTTGTATAATCTTTTTCATATGTCTCTAACTTGTATAACTTTAGTCTTGTTCTATATCTTTTATTTCATTTTTTTTAGATTTCAAGTAATCTTTTTGCCTTCCGAGTATCATTCTGATAGTGTATTGCCTCCTTTTGTTGAGTTTTCATTTCAGTAGTACTACTTTCTAATTTATTTTTTTGAAATTTTAATCTTGTTCGATAATCTATTTTTTTTTCATATGTTTTTAGTCTATTAAATAATTTTAACCTTGTTCTACTATATTTTTGTAATCTCCTTTTACTACCGAACAACATTCGGGTAGTGTATTTCCTCCTTCTATTGAGTTTTTACTCCGAAAGTATTAATTTCTAGTTTATTTTTTAAATTTAGTTTTGTTCTATAATTTTTTTATCTTTATAATTTTTAGTTCTCTTTGTAATTTCTGACTGACCCCTTATCCTATTTTTGTTCCTTCTTGTTTTGTTTCTTTCAAAATAAATTCTTTTTCAAAATGGGATGGATGATATATTATGGTTCATAATATCAATCTAATGGTTATTACAACAACACATCATCACATTGGCCTAGTGTGCCTTTGGATTATGGTAGCACCTTTTATGATCCCAATCCTTCCTATCATGGTGGGTATGATGTCAACTCTAACCCACAAATTCTCAAAAGCCACTATTAGGAATCATGCTACCTTTATATATATTCTAACGGGGGGTATGACCAACAAAAGTTTGGAAAATATGAATCTATTTGGGATACCCAATATAACCTCAACAACAAGAGAGACTTAAGGCCCTAGAGAAGATGGCAAGACAAGGACAAGCAAAACTAGAAACCAGCCAAGCCATGTTAGCTGCTCTACTAGAAGCTCAGTCTCAAAACCTATATTTTCCAAATGTGTCCTCCCATTTTTCAGTGACACCTTATCATACTAAATCTTCCCCCCAAGATGGACGTAATGAAAATTTCAATCCACCATCTTGAAGACTATTACAAGGAGCAATGCCACAATCAGTATGAGGGGTACCATGACCAAGATCCTTATGGGGGTATGGTGGGGGTAACCAAGAAAATTTTGAGGGGTATGAACCTTATTGTGCAAATCAATATACACCTCAACAGGAGTGGATCAGAGTCCTGGAGAGGCAAGCAGTAGAACTACGAGCATCAGAAATCTTTAGGAAATTCAAAAGCCTTGTTGGACATTTTACTAAAAGCTCACTCACAGAACCCCCCCGATAAATTAGAAAAACCCAAGAAGGTTTTTCCCTACAATGATGATGATCCCATTTCTGTGTCATATATGTCGAATTTTAAAGAAAAAGCATAGACCATGGGGTTGTATTCTTTATGTGATGATGATGTTGGTATTCTAACCCTTCCACTAGAGGCTTTATTACTCGAGTATGAAAAGTTGAAGTAGGAGAGCCATTTTGAAGATCCAAAAAATTTTCTTATCATTGACATAAATCCAAACATTATCATTGACCAATCTCTTGTGGTTGAATCTATTCTGGATAATGAGCACCCAGCCCCCAATGATGAAACAAATCCTCACATTTTTTCACAACCAATTCACATTCCACACAGTTGATCAAGAAGGGGAGACACCACCCTTGAAAGAAGTATATACACCCTCTTATTTTGTTTGTAGGGAACCCATTTCTATTCTTCCTGAACCCTTGGGGACCCCTTACATAGAAGAACTCGAGCTACATGATATATCAACAATGAAACCTACCAATCCCAATGTTTATGCATGATTTTTGAGGAGAAAAACAATACTTATGTTTCTAATTTAAATTTATTTGTTCCCTTCATATTGACACCAATTATCTTCTATGCATATATGTATGACGGAGACACACGAGATCTAGATCCTCTGCCTAATTTTGTGCTTCTAACACTCCATGTGTTACCCGCCAGGCATCCTTTGATCTCCTCCAACCACATCCATGTCCAACACTTCCTTCACTGTTCAAGGAAGATTTATGGATCATGTTGGAGGGTCTATGATGTGAAATGAAATATGAACACCCCATTGAGTCTCCATGACCATGTGATCATTGGGTGTACTATGAAGTTTCATTGATAAAGGTTCCAACCCTCATACATATCCCATTCTGTTGGACATTTTTCGAGCTACCAAGTCCCCTTGGTGACCATCACTCTTCTCTTCCCTCCATCCTAGACTTAAGTTTTTCTCTAGATAAGCAAAATTTTAAGTCTGAGGTGGAGGTGGGTGATACATACTCATTTCACCCACTCTATCTTAGAATTTTTGCAATTTTTATTATGATATATAGTTTAGTTTTAATTCTTTAAAATTTTCTCTTTTGGTTTTGGCCTTTATCTAGTTGGTCATGATGAATATATTTGTATAATTTTTACCCCATTGAATTTAGTAAATATTCTTTGCAAAAAATTTCACAAATTTCCATGTCTGAAACCACCTTGTCACCTAGGACCCCTAAATAACATCACTCCTTGGAATAGTTGGCAAGTCATATGGAATCAATTAGAACCAAGCATGATTTTTTCATATGTTTAAACAATGGATTATGTTGTTATAAGGCTTGTATGATGTGATTTACATGAATAATCTAACTAAAGAAATGACACCCTTTGGAAAATTTTTTTGAAGTTATAAGCAAAGGGACATCTCTTACTTCCCCTTATTTTTCTTCTAAAAAAAGAGAAGCAAAGAATCACCACCAGACAAAAATCAAGTCTGGGGTGGCATGCTTCCCAAAATAAATATTCTATATCCCACAAAGGGGCGTACCATTAAAAGATGCCAAAAATGCACATGAAAAAAAATTGAGACCAATGTAGCCACAACACAAATTTATATGCAGAGTCGAATAGAGGAGGGATCATCATTTTTCCTCACACCACCTTTGTCATGTTCTTGTTCAACAACTCACAAAAACTAAAGATTGAGAGTGTCAAAGAAGAAGTAAGATGAAGCCTATTTTTCTAAAAAATCTTAATTTTCGAAGCAAGATACAACAATTATTTTGATAGGGAATATGAAACTTTGTGCTTTGTAGTTTTAGGAGACTGGGTCACTTGGTTAAAATTTGGAGGTAAGGATTATAGTGATGTTACAATGGTGAGGAATTATTTGTGATTTTATTTGCTTAAGGACGTGCAAAGATCAAGTATGGGGTATTTTGATAAATGTTTATTTATCCTTTTTATTTACATCTTTTAGACGTCTTTTTAGGATTGTTTTGTTTTTATCTTCTTAGTTTTGTAATTAAATTGTATTAGTTTTGATTTTTCTCTTTATTAGGAGTTCTAATTATAATTGTTTGGTTT
Source organism: Alisma plantago-aquatica (assembly GCA_963693085.1). Classification (NCBI taxonomy): domain Eukaryota; kingdom Viridiplantae; phylum Streptophyta; class Magnoliopsida; order Alismatales; family Alismataceae; genus Alisma; species Alisma plantago-aquatica. The sequence continues at coordinate 1,444,700,298 of OY856409.1, read as the reverse complement.
TTTTGTAGGAAAATGGTCTAATCACTCCAATGTTTAATTTCCCGTGGAAGATATTTTGCGCAATCCCCACAGTGCATTATTTAAATATATACCATCAACAAAATTGCCATAACCAAGATGGAATTAAATGAGAAAGTATGCTTTCGAAAGGAAATTGATTTATCTACGGGAAAAACATATTTGTGGACCATTTTTTAACTTATGGCTGAACCAAAAACATTCTTGAAATCATTGTTATGGGAATCTACATCTAAAAGAATGTGAACGATCAACATGATTAAAGGCAATCAATTGTTTTCTCTATTGAGCAGATCTAAAAAGTTTTCAGCTATTGGACAAAAGTTTTCTAAAGAGTCTTGTATGTAGGGTTTCTACCACTCTTTCCCCTATAAAAGGATGGGGTCTCCACACAAATAGGGCATGCATTCATAGTTGTAAATTGAGTCTTAGTTTGTAATCCAATCTTTTGTATTCACAGATTACATTGAGCATTGTTGTTTCAATTCTTAGTTGTGTAATCTTTACTTTGGCAATAAAAATTAATTATTCATTTTTGGCTTTCTGGATCTTGTTCTTTCTTTTTCACGTTCTTCGTCGGGAGTGGGGAATTAAGGGATCAAGCCGTTTAATTGTCACCAACAACATCTCCTTGGAGATTCTTCCTATTATGATCTATGTCTTAATTCCTTCTTTCCCTTACTCCTTCTTGCATTACTATGAGTAGTGAGTAGTTCTCATATCGAGACATGGTGAGTAAACCCATGACCATAGTATTAATTTGATTGGTTCCTCTATATGATTCTATTTGATAAATGGATTTTGGTTTGGCTAATTGATGCAGGGGTTTTGAGTCAATTTTATAGGCTAGTTTTACACTCGTTTTATGTGCTTATTGGTCATATTTGTGGTTAATATCGCATGATTCAATTCTTTTAGCCTATAATCCTTTCCTGCATTAAATTCATATTATTTTACTTTCTTTTTCCATATATTATCATATTTCTCGGATTTGATTTGTGTTTTTCTCTCATTTTTAGGCAATTCACAATTTTGGACCCGTCGATAGCATTGACGGTCCGTCGATAGCATCAATAAAGAAACAATGACAGAGTCGGAGAGGAACCATATAGTTCATTACCATCGACACTTTGTCGATGGTCTCGAAAATCCAACATCGAGCCAAATATCGTCCCGTCGATACCATCGATGAGAATGGTCGATGGTATCGAGATGCCATCAGGCGACTTCTAGAAATTGAAGAAAGCATCGGTACCCTAAGGTGTCGATACCATCGACACCCCGTCGATGGTATCGGTGTCGTCCGATCAATGTTTTGTACATCACGACTTCAATCAGACGACTGCGTTCTTTTGGCGACCGTAAGTGGTACCTATATACCTAGAAAAAGATGGGCAGAAGCCATCATTCACATTGGATTGCATTGCACAAGTTCCGAAGGAGGAGAGAGCGAAGAACACAGTTGACAGCTACGCCTCGGGAGATTCCAGAGATGCATACAGAGTTTTTCACTGCCGAAAGGCTGCAGAACGCTCATCCCGCACTGAGGATCACCTGGTTCTTCTCCGTTCAGGGGTTACACCATCTCCATCCACGTCTTCTCCATGTTTTCTCATTCCTTCATGGTGTTTGCATTGAGATGAACATGTAGGTTTAATCCCCTTTGTCTCTAGGACTGGGAGTATCCCGGGCAATGAATGTATGACTCTTTTTTACATAGTTTATCATAATTTGTCCCTCAAATCCGCAGTCACCACAATGGTAATATGATACCTTTAATTGCTTTTGATGAAGAATTAGTGGTTGAAAATAGGCGGTAATCACATTAACTAATAAATCCTTTGTAAAAAATGATGTACGGTTAATGGTGAGAACCCATAGACATGTTTTTCATGCACCTAGTCTAGGGCATATGTTACTACTGACGTGGAACTGACCTAGATAAAGGTAGTAAATTGTATCGCGGAAGATAGCAATTTTGGCTACAAGCCACTATCCGGAAAGGGAGATGAGTTGTGATAATTGTGAAGGAATTAGTACAACGAGAACCCACGGTGAAACTACAATCCTAGAGATTTGTTTTGAATTGATTAAACCAACCATTTAATTGATTGCTTTGTTTTCTTTTGTTTTTTTTTCAAAACAACTTCCAAACCTTTATAATTGGTTTAGTTGATCGTGAGTAGTTAGTAGTAGTTTACCGATAATTATGTTTCCCCATGTTCAACTCGAGCCTCACAAGGCCTATATTACATTGACGCATACACTTGTGTTATACGCACGGTAAAGTCGTGTCAAGTTTTTGGCACGGTTTCCGGGGAAATGACAATTTTCAACACTACGAGTGCTACAAGCGGCCACTCTAGGCCACTTTTAATAATTTTAATAATTGCGAGCAAATTGTCTATCTTTCAATTTTTTTATTCATTAGCGCTGTACTTGATCAATTTTTCACATTTCAGGTGCTAGTGCATGGTGAAGATGCGTTGTACGGACTATGCACAGTCGACACTTGAGATTCTGCTTTTGGGATCGGGTGATGAGGAGGAGCATATCCACAATCAACCCAAAGACTTAGACATAGATTCTGAACCTGAAGTAATGGATGAGGAACAGACAATATGGGAGAAGATCAAGACTTCTTCCTCATCCGCGTCTAAGGGGCCGATCAAAAAACAGGCGATCAACATTCCTACATACAAGATTGATCTGGAACTGATAAACTTGGTCAAGTTTAATACATTTCATGGGCTGAACAATGAAGATCCAGTGGCCCACATCAACACATTTGTGGAAAACTGTGATATGATAAAGATTGACAGGTTCCCGCAAGAAGCACTCTACTTTAAGTTTTTTCCCAGTTCTCTAGTGGGAAATGCACATGAATGGCTGCACGATCCCGATGACGAGCACGTCAAGACCTGGGGCCAGATGGTAGAGGTCTTCTTCGAGAGATTCTTCCCACCCGAGAAGACAAATGACCACATGAGAAAGATCCATAACTTCGGTCAAAAGGTCGGCGAGACTTATTCAGAGACATGGGAGAACTTTCAGATTATGCTAAGGAAGTGTTCACATCATGGGCTGGATAAGGACAAGAAAGTTAAAATTTTTTACTTTTCTCTAAATGAGCATGACAGAAGCAACTTAGATTCAGCGGGCTCGGGCTTCTTCTTGAACAACATAGGTACAAGGTGTTGGGAGATCTTGAAGAACATGGCCAAGAAGCAGTCGTGGGGTAATAGAGATGCACCAGAACAAAATAGAGTTGCAGTGGAATCAAAGGCAATTAAAGAGCTAAATGAGAAGATGGACCTGATAGAAAAGAGATTGCTAGCAAAAGAGGATGAAGGATCTGATGATGAGGCACATGTCAAATTCATGCGCCAACAACAAGGGTACAAGAATAATGATTACTCTTGGAGGAAGGACAAGAAGTTCTCATGGAAGGATCCCAATAACTTTCTACAAGATCCGGATGCCACACCACAACCTACTACAGAGGAGAAGAGTAATGAGTTGCTCAATAAAATTGTGAAACAAAACCATGAACTCATGAGCACTTTCAACAAGCAGCTGCAAACTCAAGGGGAATTTATGAATCAGTTTGGGCTGATGCTACAAAGCCACGGGGCACAAATTAGGACACTTGATACATCTTTAGTATAGATGGCAGCGGAGATTGTGAGTCTAAAGAAGCCCACAACGCAAGGTTTCCCGGGGAATACTGATGTTCCCAAAATGAACCATCAAGTTAAGGCCGTTCTATTGAGGAGTGGAAAGAAACTTTTAAACTCCAAGGCTGATGAACCGAGCACGCCACAACAAGAAGACATAGGTCAGGCCGTAGAGGATGTCGTAGTTATAGAGACAATGGAGGATGATGCAGAGAAGGCCATACAAGAGCCCATTGTAGAGAAAGAGGCTGAGAAGAGGACGTCTTATGTGCCACCACATCAGAGGGAACACACCGTCCCAATTCCTTATCCAAATAGTCTAAAGGCAAAGAAAGTTGATGCATAGTTAAAAAAGTTCATGGATAGATTTAGGAAACTTTCAATCAATATTCCCTTGCTAGAGGCTATTGAGCAGATACCCTCCTATGTAAGTTCTTGAAGGATATAATTACCAAGAAGAGGAAGATTTCAGACACTGAGGTGGTAGTGCTTAAGGAACAAGTAAGCACCTTTATTCTAGGAAAATTGCCACCAAAGCGACAAGATCCGGGTTGTTTCAATATTTCATGCTATATTGGGAAGGTGAAATTTGGGGAAGCATTGTGTGATTCTTGGGAAAGTATCAACTTGATGCCCCTCTCTACATTCAAAAATCTTAGTCTTAAAGAATCTCGACAAAGCAACATGACAATTCAACTTGCAGACAATTCTGTGGTATGGCCGTATGGTATTTGTGAGGATGTCTTAGTCAAAGTTGACATGTTCATGTTTCTAGCTGATTTTGTTGTCATGGAGATGCAAGTTGAGCAAGAGAATGAGCTGCTCTTAGGAAGACCTTTCCAAGCCACTACCGATATGATATTGGAGATGGGTAGAGGTCAATTGATAATGGGTATATCTGATGATAGATTTGATATATTCATGCCACCAAATTCAAAGCAGTCACAAGCGAATGATCAATGTCACAAAGTGAAGCACTTTGATCATAACATCTCCCTTTGCTTAGGGAAGCCATGTCTTGATATGGCTCACGTCATGATGAAGGCAGATAAGGGAACCATTTTTGTGGACATCATGGAACAAACAAAAGTGGTTTCTCTTGTTAAAGTTTTCGGTTATCCCAATCATGAAGAAGAGGAAGTCTCATCATCTACTGAGGATGAAGCTATAGTAGTCTCCATGCTTGACTCATACCCACAATTACCTCTTGAAGCTTGTTTGTTTAACATAATGGATGATTCGATGAGAAGTATGTCATTACAAGAATGTGTTAAGATGCTTCAAGTGCTTCCTTGCTACTATGTCAAGAACTATGAAGAGCTAGGACCGCTGCCACCACCGCTTCAATCTTTTTTGGTCAGCCCGCCGGATTTAGAGCTTAAGCCGGTGCCCCCTCACTTGAAATACACATTCTTAGCGGCTGATGCAAAGCTACCGGTGATAATTTCGACATATTTGAGTGTTGCTGAGGAAGAACAGTTGATGATAGTGTTGAAGAACCACCGTGGTGCATTTGGGTGGTCGGTATCTGACATCAAGGGGATCTCCCCTACTCTTTGCCAACACAAGATCCAGCTCACTGAAGGAGCCAAACCTGTGATTCAACCACAATGTCTCCTCAACCCCATCATGATGGAGGTTATAAAAAAGGAGGCGATCAAGCTTTTCTCTGCGGGCATCATCTATGCTATTTCAGACTCTACATGGGTGAGCCCAACACAGGTAGTCCCTAAAAAGGGGGGAATCATAGTAACTCAAAATCTTTTGAATGATCCTGTCACCACCAATTAGTTACCGGGTGGCATGTTTGCATTGATTACCGTCGGTTGAATTCTACCACTTTAAAAGATCATTTTCCTCTCCCATTCATCAATCAGATTTTAGAGCGGCTGGCTGGTCGCTCTCACTTTTTCTTTTTAGACGGCTATTCCAACTATAATCAGATTTCCATAGACCCTAAGGACCAAGAGAAGTCTACTTTCACTTTTCCTGATGGGACTTTTGCATATCGCCAGATGTTGTTTGTTTTTTGCAACACACCGACTACTCTTCAACGCTACATGCTTGCTATGTTTCTGGATATGGTGGAGCGCTGTCTAGAGGTTTTTATGGATGACTTTTCCGTCTACAGTGTGTGTTTTGATGAGTGCTTGTATAACCTTGACAAGGTGCTGTAAAGATGTGAGGACACACATTTAGTCCTCAATTGGCAAAAATGCCATATGATTGTTAGCGAAGGCATATTGCTTGGACACAAGGTGTCTAGTAAGGGACTGGAGGTAGATCCAATGAAGATTGAGGTTATTTCCAAACTACCTCCACCGAATTTGGTGAAAGGGGTGAGGAGTTTCCTTGGTCATGTGGGGTTTTATCGTCAGTTTATCAAGGATTTTTCTAAAATCGCTAAGCCATTATCAGAATTTATTGAGAAGGATGTTATTTTTGACTTCAATGATAAATGTATGCATGCCTTCGAGGTTCTCAAGAAAAAGTTGATCTCCGTGCCGATTGCTCAAACACAAGATTGGACTAAGCCCTTGAGCTTATGTGTGATGTGTCAGATTTCTCTGTGGGGGTCGTTCTTGGGCTGTGCCTTGAGAACAAACCCACAATTATTTTCTTTGTCTAAGACTTTGAATGATGCCCAACTCAATTACACCACCACTGAAAAAGAATTACTTGTCGTGGTTTTTGCATTCGAAAACTTTAGGCAATATTTGGTGGGATCTAAAGTTGTGGTATGGACAGACCATGCCACCATAAAATACTTATTGGAAAAGAAAGATGCCAAACCTAGTCTCATTAGGTGGATCTTACTCTTGCAAGAATTTGACATTGAAATTAAGGACAAGGCGAGCATTGAGAATGTGGTTGCAGACCATTTGTCTCAGTTAGAGCGGGTAGATGAGAGAGATACCAACATACCCATTACCGCGACCTTTCTAGATGAGAAAATCCTTTCCATTCAATCTAAGGACCCTTGGTTTTCACATATCGTGAATTATCTTGCATGTAAAGAAATTCCAAATGACTGGACTTATCAAGAGCGAAAGAGGTTTTTCCATTCTGAGATATTATTTTTGGGATGACCCTATTTTGTTGAGACAGTGCAGGGATGGAATATTGCACATGTGTGTACCTGAGAGTGAATATGATAGTGTGCTCAGTCACTGTCATACATTACCCATCAGCAGTCATCATGTGAGTATGAGGACTGCAGCGAAGGTATTAGATAGTGGCCTTTATTGGCCTACACTTTTTCAGGATGCCTATGATTATGTGAGGAGGTGTGAATCATGTCAAAGGGTAGGTAACATATCAAAACGGCAAGAGATGCCCCTCAATGTATTTCAAGAAGTTGAGGTATTTGATTTGTTGGGCATTGATTTCATGGGACCCTCTGAATCCTCTAATTCCAATTTTTATAATTTTGTTGTTGTTGATTATGTGTCAAAGTGGGTAGAGGCAATACCCAAAAGGACTAATGACATTGCGATAGTGTGCAGGTTCGTGAAGGAGCATATTTTTTGTAGGTTTGGTGTGCCACAGATGATCATTAGCGATGGAGGCACCCACTTCATGAACATGAAATTCACTACACTATTGAGCAAATATGGTGTCAAGCATAATGTAGGTACCCCATATCACCCGCAGACGCAGGGCCAAGTGGAGGTGTCCAATAGGAAGATTAAGAAGATATTGGAGTGCACATTGGCCTCTTCAAGGAAGAATTAGAGTGCATTACTACCGGACAAACTATGGGCATATAGAACCGCATTCAAGACACCTATTGGCACCACGCCTTTTAAGTTGGCTTATGGGCGGGCTTGTCACTTGCTGGTGGAATTAGAGCAGAAGGCACATAAGGCACTAAGGAAGTTGAACTTGAATTTGGATGATGCAGGGAGAAAGAGAATGTTAGATCTCAATGAGTTGGATGAGCTAAGGATGAATGCATATGAGAACTCAAGGATATACAAGGAGCAGACAAAGCAAATACACAATCGCCACATTCAATTGTGAGTCTTCAAGAAGGGTGAGAGTGTCCTTTAGTTCAATTTGAGGTTGAAGTTGCATCCCAGGAAATTAAAATCCCAATGGAGTGGACATTTTGTTATAGAGGAGGTGCGACCCCATGGTGATATCATGGTGAAAGACGGTGAAAGAACATTCTTGGTGAATGGTCAAAGGTTGAAGCACTATTATGGGGAAGACTACACAAGGAAAGTGCATGAGATCAAATTCATGGCACTAAATGAGGAATGAGGAACATGCATGTGTCTAGACCAAGACGTTAAATGAGGCTCTTGTTGAGAGGCAACCCAACCTTGGTAATGTACATGTTTGATTCTTTAAATTTTTTGTATTCCTAGGTAGTCTACATTAATTTAGCACTTAGTCTCTAAAAATGATACCCTGATGTGTTTGTTTAGTGTGCAGGCTGGGGAACGGTCGATACCATCGACATCTGGGTCTATGGTATCGAATTTGGAACGAAAGACAATTCTACCAAAACTTCATTCTGTCGATACCATCGACGGCCTCGTCGATGGTATCGAAACTGGAATTGGTAGAAAAAGGATCGAGCGTCTATTGTATCGACTCGTCGTTGATGGTAGCGATATTTTTTTGGATATTTATAGACGAATTTTCTCAGTGATTTTGATACCATCGACACACTAGTCGATGGTATCGACATGTCTACATCAACATTGAATTGGTCAGACTTTGTGGGGATCGAAGTAACATACAGGGGTTGATACTATCGATAAATGGGTCGATAGTATCGATGACACATCAGCGATCCGAGGTCTTCATTGAGCAGTCCACAATGCCTATCCGTGGACTGTGTCGATGGTATCGACACCCTATCACTACCATCGACAAGAGGTCGGTCTGGGTCCCCACATCAAGCCGTCAACAACCGTCGATTGCAGCGAGGGACATATTCCAACAGTCGTCGATACCATCGACGGGCCTGTCGATGGTATCGACACATCGATAGCAGACTCGGCCGTTTCTTATAAAAAGGAGGGAAAATCTTCATTCTAATCACATAATCGCATTGCCTACTCTCCACATCCGAGGCTTAGCATCCCTGAGCGCCCAAGAGCAACCAAGATCACCATCGACAATCGTCTCTGGGCAAATATTCATTCTAATCACACAATCTCATTGCCTACCCTCCACATCCGAGGCTTAGCATCCATGAGCGCCCAAGAGCAACCAAGATCACCACCGACGATCGTCTCTGAGCATCTTTTTCGGCTGTGCGAATCTCAATCTTCTCCGAGTGCCCCGATTGTCTTCTACAAGCTCCATTTTCTTTTCTTTTCCTCACTCATTGTCGTGCAACCATGGTGTGAATGGGAATGTCATCATCTAGGGCTGCACCACCTGCACTACCTGCCTCCCAACAAGGATTAGTCCCTCGGTTTAGGCTAGTCCACCCATCGGCGGAGATAAAGAAGGTTTATGAAGAGTTATGGAAGCGGATGATTGAGCCAACCTAGTATGGTGACCACGAGCTTATCAAGGATCTGGGTTTTAAAGACAATCTCAACTATGTTCTTCAGGGATAACGGTGAGAGTCCCCCATGCTTTTCCATGACCATGAGGACGGGCATCCATTCATAAGTGGATGTCCGACCTACAAGGAAATTGTAATCGAGTTACTGGCATCACTCGATATATGTGTAGTTCCCAATGAACTACTACCAGCGCGGACAACATGGAAGGAGGGTGTGTATCTTTCCGCCTCAAAAATAGGGACTACAATCTTACCCTCTGTGAGTTCAATAGGATATATGGGTGGTGCCATGGTGATCTGTGTCGGCCACCACAGAATGCTGATTATGAAGCAATGTATGCAAATATGGTCACCATACCCGAGGGGTATTCTATCAGCTGGCACCACACTGTTGTAGCTGATTTTGAGCATCCTTTTGTCCGGATTCATCACTGAATAGTTTCCAAGTCATTCTTTGCAAGATCCAAGTTGTCTTAGAGCAAGTTTCAGGAGATGGATCTCTTCTTCCTTTATTGTCTGTAAGAGAGGACATCGATCAATTTTGGAGCCTTCCTTCTCCCGTGCATGATGGTGGTAAAGAAGAATGTTTCTCGTCGGGCTCCAATCTACTTTGGGGGCCTTATTACTCATCTTTCCATGCACTTGGGGATTGATCTTTCTGGGCTCAAAAAGATAGAGAGTCGAAACACGCTCAACCTCTCTCACTTTGTTAACTCCAACCTCCTTGAAGTCTGACATGGCATTTCCTATGCCACATGTCATGTGCGAGGTGTGTTTCAAAGGGTACAATTGCCCGACCCTACTTTCAACATCAAACCAGGCCAAAGCTGTAGGTGGCCGATCATTGATGTTGATGATGAGGGGGAAGAAGAAGCTCAAGAGGTGGAGGATCCAAAGGGCGACGATGATGAAGAAGGGGAGGAGGAAGTCACTATTCCTCTTCGACGACGAGTTGCTCTGAGAAAGCATCCACGAAACTATGGAGAACCTCTTCTTCCCAAACACAGCCACCATAGCCCTCCCATGATGGAGATGACCCCTATTCTATGCAGGGGATGTATACCATGCTCCAGTCGATCCAAGAGTCCCAGCAGACAATGCTGCAGTCACATCAAACAACTTTTGCAGGGATCCAAGATACGCAGAATAGGCTTTATGAAAACCAGCATCCGATCTCCGAGAATGAGAGTCAACTCTTCTCCAACTAGCAGCAGGTCTACGACATGTTGGGGAGGATAGAGCAGTAGTAGTAGCCTTTCTATGATCATTACTAGAGTAGATACTACTTTGGGGGATATCTAAAGCCACCGCCCATGCCACCCTATGATCCCAACTTTCAGGGGAAGTATCTAGAGTGCAGCCCCCATACTCACCAGTACCCGCCGCACCCGCCACCTTAGCAGTAGTAGGGTATCACTATTCCACCTTCTGAGTTTGTTCTTGACTATGAGGCCATAGTCGAATTCAAGCTTGGGGGGAGATGGAACAATTTCTATCTTAGTTTTATTTTATTTTCATCTGTTTGAGCATTTTTCTTAGTTTTTTGCAAATTTTTCTTCTAGTTTTGTAATTTGTTTTATTTACGGCTTTCTAGGACCCACTTTCTATCTAGTGTAATATGTGGGTGTCTAATGTAAGTGTGTCATCTCAATGTTTTTCATATGAGGCTGATGTATGAATTGTTTGAAATTGAGCACATAACTTATGAAAATAATTGGGTAGGTCAACTTTAAAAAATATGATCATAATTGTATATCCTTATGGTTCAAGAAATTAGGACGAATATGGTTGTTGAACTTTAAGTGACCAAACAGTAACGTGACTTTAATTTGAAGTGAGAAAGAGAAATCTCTTAGTTACCCTATGCACATGTTAGTAAGGAGAGACATATAATCTTTTCCAGTGGTTCTGTCATTTAGTCTTGTGATCTATCCACCTCACTTCATTCGCACTCCACGAAAAAGAACTGGGAGCACATTACAGTTTTTCATCTCTTTTTTTTTTCAACCTAAGAGATTATATATTCACCCTGCTCTCTCTTACAGGCTCAAGAGCATCCAAATTAACATCAACAACTATATCCAACCACAGAGGTTTATTTGAAAGAAAGGACAGAACTAGAGAATTAAAGTTTATAGAGCTCCTACTACTTGAGCTAAGTCTATCTATAGTTGTTTGTAGAGCGGCCTTCACAATGCAGTCTGCTACCTTGTTGAGTTCCCTCGGAATCAGGTGGCCATTAGTTTCTTGAATCCCTCCACATAAGGCCTGTATTTCTGTAGAGAGATCCTGTTATTGAAGATATCAACAGCTGTTGAACAGTCCGACAAGATAATGACCTGCGATGGCTGTAGCTTGCTGGCTAGCACAACAGCTTGGAGAATTGCTTGGACTTCTGCATGCATGGCCCTGTTAGCCACCATGGTATGACCTTCGCCTTGCAGACATTGACCCACGGAGTTGACAGCGTGAATACCCAGACCAGAATTATCGTCTTTGAAAGACGCATCAACGAAGATCAGGATAGAATCCTTATTTATCTGGAGGGGTTCATACTTCGTAAGATTCCACCTTTGTTTAGGTTGATCTCTCACGATCTGTGTAATGGAGTTGGTTCTTTCTTTTATGAAATGTAACATAACCTGAAGAGGAGGTATAGAAGCTTTGTAAATGAAATCATTCCTAGTATGCCAAATGTGCCAACACGCAGTGACACAAGTGGTGAACCAAACGGAGTTTGTTGCTGCCATGTTCAAGATGTAACTAGTCCAATCATCTTCAGAGAGAGGATGCATGTCATTCCAATATCCCAGTTCCTTCCAGATGGGGTTGCTTAGCTTGCAGTCGCGAAGACAGTGAACAAGAGTTTCTTGTTCCGCACCACACAGAGGACAAACAACGGAGATTTCTATGTGCCTTCTAACTTTCTCAGCATTAGTTAGCAGGCTTTTGTGCTGCATCTGCCAAAGGAAAAGTTTGATGCATTCTGGTAGATTCGATTTCCATATGGCCTTCCAATTACCTTGGACTTGAACTTCTTTGTCTTTTCACAGCCATCTGTAAGCAGACCTAGAGGTGAAGTTGCCAGTGTGTTCGAAAGGCCAAGCATAGTTATCTTCACCTGCCGCCGGATTAGGTGAAGGAAGCCCTGCAATGTGCAGCCAATACTCTTCAGGGATATGAAGAGTGATAAACTCCCAGTCCCAGGAACCTTCAAGGGTTGTCATATTCTAAACTTTGAGATCGGATAGATCTGAAGGGACTTGGTCTAGCTCATCATTAGTCAGTATTGGTTTGGATCCACACCAGTGATCAAACCATACATTAGTTGAGCCCCCGTTACAGATAGTTTTCACACTTGTTGCCTGCAGCAGAGGAAGTGCTTTCCTTATGAAGTTCCAAACAGATGAGCCCGAGGTTGATTTGTGTGTTCCATTCAACTTGTATTTGGATTTCATGATTTGCACCCATTGTACAGCTTTGTTCTGCATGAAGTCCCAGGCGTTCTTCATCATCAGGGCCTGATTTTGATCCCTAATGTCTTTAATGCCGAGGCCACCAATGTCTTTATGGGATGTTAGCTTCTTCCAAGACACTTGTGAAAGGCGCTTAGTGTCAGAGTTTCCTTGCCAGATGAATTTCCTGATGTGTAGACTGATATCATCACACAATGTAGGAGAGATAGCAATGGATTGCATAGTATAAGAAGGAATAGCCTGCAACGTTGACTTCGCTAGACAAATTCGGCCAGCAAGGCTGAGATGCTTAATGGCCCAGCTGTTCATCTTGTTCTTAATATTATCGAGCAAGTATGTGTGTGTTTTCTTATTGATGCGCTGGTGAATGATTGGAACCCCCAGGTACTTGCCAAGGTCATCTGTTGTTTGGATGTCCATGACTCTGCTGATCCGGCTTTGTTCCTGCTTAGTGACATTCTTGGAGAAAAAGATGCGTGACTTGGAAACGGATACCTCCTGTCCTGAGACAACGGTGAAGTCAGCAAGAGTATCCCTGATTAGCTTGGCTTGCTGGGCCGTTCCTTCAGTGAAGAGGACCAGGTCGTCCGCAAAGCAGACGTGTGTAAGAGGCATGGAAGATCTACTGATCACAATGGGCTTCCAGCTTCCCTCAGCTATGTCATTTAGATAGGGTTGCATTATAGCTAGATTTTGCATAGAAAATGGAAAATAATTTTTTTTGAAGATCAGTTATGCATGCACACATTCTAGAGTGCATGCCATTGTAGTTGCATAATTACTTTCACGTAGTTGCACTTTTCATATTTTTGAGCATATAGGACATTATGTGCCTTTTTTCTTCTGAAAAATAAGAAAAGTGGGTAACTTGTTCTATACTCTCTGAAAAGTAGATTGTAATGCATCAATTTTAGTAGTTATGTGAAAATAAGCATGAGAAAAAAAATTATGTTTTGTAAATATTTCCGTAGTCAATTGAGAAAATTGGGGCTTGAAAAAGAATTAAAAAAAAGAAAAGAAAACAAGAAAAGAAAAAAACAAGCAGAAACCAGAGGGAGAAAGAAACTTGTTTCACCTGCATAATAGGAAGAATAAGCACAAGTTGTAGTTTTGTAGACATTATGTCTCACATTGAGACAGAATAGTAGAGCATGAATCATTCCACCTAAAATGTAGGCATTAGGTCATTTTCATATGCATATGCATCATTTAGGTCATTTTTGTTGTTTCTGCATGTTAAATTGTATTGTGCTTTATGTTCTTTCACAGCTGCCCATTCCATCCACCCATTGCTCAAAATGGTAGGCCACCCATGATTATCTCCTCATTCTTGTATATCAGGAGATCTACTTCCATTGTAGATGGTAGTTAGGATTTGAGCAATGTAGATAGGAGATCACAAGATGCACCATGCATGAACCGAAGGAATTTATTATATTAACTGCTTTATTTGATTGTGTTCATTGATTATGGGGTGGACATCTTTCAAGGATGATCATTTTCACCTTTAGGGTAGTTATTGTTCTGTGGTTAGTGAGAGTGGATGTGTGCCTTGCAGGTGGGAATCATATTGTGATGTCTTTTATGTTATTATGTTCTTTAGTTAACCCTCACAATTTTATTCTATAGTTTTGTTGCTCGAGGACGAGCAAAGTTCAAGCTTGGGGGAGTTTGATGCAGGGGTTTTAAGTCGCTTTTATAGGCTAGTTTTACACTCGTTTTGTGCACTTATTGGTCATATTTGTGGTTAATATTGCATGATTCGATTCCTTTATCGTATTATCCTCGCCTGCATTAAATTCATATTGTTTTACTTTATTTTTGCATAGATTATCATATTTCTCATTTTAGGCAATTCACAATTCTAGACCCATCGATACCATCGACGGTCTGTCAATAGCACCAACAGAGAAATAGTGATAGAGTGGGAGAGGAGGCAGATAGTTCGATACCATCGACAAAAGTACAACAGCGAGCCAATTATCATCCTATCGATACCATCAACAGGAACGGTCGATGGTATCGAGATGCCATCATGCGGCTTCCAGAAATTGAAGAAAGCTTCGGTACCCTAGTCAATGGTATCGACGCCGTTAGATCAGAGTTTTGTCCAACACTACTTCAATCGGACGACAATATTCTTTTGGCGGCCGTAAGTGGTACTTATACATATAAAAAGGGTCCAAAGCCATCATTCACGTTAGATTGCATTGTACAAGTCCGAAAGGAGGAGAGAGAGAAGAACGGAGCTACGACTCGGGAGATTCTAGAGATGCAAACAAAGTTTTTCACTACTGGAAGGCTGCAGAACGCTCATCCCGTGTCGAGGCTCACCCAGTTCTTCTCTATTCAGGGGTTACACCATCTCCATCCATGTTTTATCCATATTTTCTCATTCCTTCATGGTGCTTTGCATTGAGATGAACATGCACGGCTAATCCCCTTTGTCTCTAGGACCAGGAGTATCCCGGGAAATCATTGTATGACTCTTTTTACATAGTTTATCATAATTTGTCCCTCAAATCTGCGGTATGATATCGTTTTCTCCATTGCTATCATTGTGCTTGATAACCATAATGGTAATCTAATACCTTTAATTGCTTTTGGCGAAGAATTAATGGTTGAAAAGGGGTGGTAATCACGTTAACTAATAAATCCTTTGGAAAAGGTGATGTACGGTTAATGGTGGTAACCCAGAGACATGTTTTTCATGCACCTAGTCTAGGGCATAGGTTACTACTGGCGTGGAATTGACCTAGATTAAGGTAGTGAATTGTATCGTGGAAGCGAGCAATTCTGGCTACATGCCATTATCTGGAAAGGGACACGAGTTGATATAATTGTGAAGGAATTAGTACAATGAGAACCTGCAGTGAAACCTCAATCCTAGAGATTTCTTTTGAATTGATTAAACCAACCATTAAATCAATTGCTTTTGTAACATCCCTGACCTAGGTTATGAACTAACCCTAGGTGTTTTTCTTAATTATGTAATTAGATGCTTGTGATTATCTCCTGGTGTGTAATTAAAGCTTCTGAGGAACATATACTTTCATTTCTGTCCTTTTTAAACAATGTTGTAGTATTGTTTTGTAATACAGGGACCTATGTGAAAATTACCCAATTAGAGGGGTTAACTTGTAAATTTCACATATCAAGATGTTCCTCTATTGATGAGACATCATATGAGTGAATATTATGAAGTATGGTGGATTCCCCAAGATTGGGCATCAAAATCCAGCTTGTGGAGCAATCCTTGTGCTTAAAACCCTAATTTTGGTATAAAGTGCAAATTACCCAGAATATGGGGTGCAACTTCTAAAATACACCTTCTAGAGTATCTTATATGACTCTTGACATCATTTAGAGTAATAATGATGAAGAGGGCACTTCAAATGAATAATCAAATAAGAATAACGACCCTTGTATCTAAATCACCAAGTTGTTAGTAAAGAGATCCTTATATATATATGCACCTTAGTAATAAGTTGACCTTCTTTGCCTTTAGCCCTTGGTTTTAGAAGGAGTTTTGATTTAGAAATGAGGAGAAGGGACGTGCCTAAAGGAGACAGGAATCTAGATTTGAAAACAAGGATCTAGATGTCCTTATGTGAAAACTTTACCCAAACTATATAAGCTTCTTTCCTTGCAAGCCAAAGGAACTGTTTCCCTTATTTATCACTTATCCCCCTTGCTAAACCAACTGAAGGCAGAGCTCTGGAGCATTGGGAGACGGACAACCTGTTCTAGGTAAGGATTGACCATTTTCTTGCTTGAATTTGTGGAGGAACCATGAAGCAAGGTTGGTTTGTTAGTATTCCTTACTTGTTTCTTCTTTCTAGCCGATCCTTCCCAACCAATTCTTGGAGAAACGACCTTGGCCAACCTGTGAAGCTCAAGACGCCATTAAAGGCCTGGAAGCTTGAAAGCTTGGAGCTCTAGGAATGACCTTAAGGCGGGTTTTATAACTCTAAACCTTTTGCTTTGATTATGCATATCTTTGTTCTTGCAAATAGTAGCCAGTTCTTCTTCTTCCCCATCTTCCTTTGCAATCTTGCAAGCATATCCATGAAGAATAGACCTTGGTCTCAAGGTAGATGACGATGGGTGTGAATACCTAGGCTACTTTATCAAACGGTCCCTCTCCCATGGTCCAAACAGTTTGCAAAACCGTTTGGGACCAAACGGTTTCAAAACCGTTTGATCTCATGCGGTTTGCAAAACCGTTTAGACTCAAATGGTTTCAAAATTGTTTGACGGGTTTGACCAAGGGTTGACCATTTGAAGGTCTGTTGTACATATCATGAAATAATCACCTACTCAAGTTGAAGGCACTTTAATCACCTAAACCCTAATCAGGTTCAATTGATGATTTTATGGACCAATCTTGTTGAAGTTTGGGTTGAGTGGCCCAAACGGTTTCAAAACCATTTAGGGATCACCCAAACGATCTCAAGACCGTTTGGTGGTCACCCAAGACCATTTGGAGGTCTAGGGTTGAGGTAATTTGATCAATTGAGGGTCCAATTACAATAGGTTGTTGAATTAATTAAAAGTGCTAATGTTAGACCTAATTAGGGTTCAACCCTTAACAAATGAACTTAGAAATTTGATGAGACTTAGGGAAAACGGTCTCAAGACCGTTTGGAGGATATCCAAACGATATCAAGACCGTTTGGGCCAAGTTGGGGCCCAATTGAGTGGTAATTGATGGGTTCAACTTCAATTAGACTCATGTTGATGATTAATTGATTACAAACCCTAATTCAATCAGTCCCAACCATAATTGGCTATCAATTGAGGGTCAATTGAGTGTCCAATTGGTTAAGTATAACCCTAATTGACTCAATTGATAAGTTGTTAACATATATGAGGTCAATTGAGAGGTTCAACATTGAAAACCCTAACCGATTAAAAGTGTTGATGTGCTTTTTAGGTCCATGCGGTTTGAGACATTTGGACCAAACGGTCTCAAGACAGTTTGGGCTCAAACGGTTTCAAAACTGTTTGAAGGTCATGCGGTTTGAACCCATGCAGTTTGGTCATGCGGTTTGGTCATGCGGTTTGATCAAACGGTTTCAAAGTCAACCATTTCCAAATGGTCAACATGATCAAATGGTTTCAAGACCGTTTAAGGTCAAACGGTCTTGAGTGTTATGCGGTCTTGAGGGTCAAAGATACCAAACGGTCAACTCCTCCATGCGGTTTCAAAACCATTTGGAGGTTGAAGTGTGAAACCGTTTGGGGACTTTGAGGGTTAAGGTTGCCTAATGCCTTGAAGGCTTAGACGGTTTAAAGGTTGTTTAATTCAAACCATAATGACACCTAAAGACATTAAGGGGTTAAGTGCTTAGTAGACTAACCCATGTATGATCAATAGTGAACATTACCAATGTACCCTTAAAGGGTTCAAGTAGACATCACCCCCTTGGTTAAGAAAACCCTAATGACATGATAGTGGTGACTTAACTTATGTTAATCAATGTTGATTTGACCTAATCTAATCTAGAGTGGTGTAAACATCATCTATTAGTGAGAGGAGAGAGAAGGCTCCTAATATGAATGAAAGTCAAGTAAAATACCTTCAATACATGTGAATGCGCATGATTAGGGTATGATCCATCAAGGTGAGATCATAGAAACCCTAATTATGATAATTGATGAATCTTAAACCTAAATGAAGGCATCAATGATGATAACTCATACATGGTGATACTATGAGATCAATTCACTATGAAGTGAATAGTAAACCCTAATTCTAGGGTAATTAAATGTGATGTGAATAGTAAACCCTAATTTAGGGTGGTATCATGAAGGGAATAATTCTAGGTTATACCGTTAAGTATGAAACCCTATGAATGAATTATAAAGTGAAGAACCTTTATGCCTTGTAAGCTAAAGGGGTTTGATAACCCTGATTGAAGTGAATAAACCCTAACCCTAGAAATCAATTGAAGTATGTTGATATTAGCACGACCGTGCTAAGGAGCACGACCATGGTAGCTTTCCCTTGCACGACCGTGGTGTTCTACAAAGAAATTGAAAAGTTATGGTATTGTGTTAATATTGTTATATATGCATGTCTTCAATTAGTCATGCAAGTTCTTATCAAGAGGTAATCATAGCCATGTAAGGCTTATGATGTCATATTCCTTGAATCCATATATGATATGTGAAGGATACATATACAATTACTTCAATCAAGGTCATGTTATTAGATGACTTGATGCTTATATGTCACTTGATAGCAAGTGTTATGATGATCTAAGGGTTTGAACACCCATGTTCTTGAATCATAGTGATAAGATGATTAAGAATTGATATCCATATGATAACTGATGTGAGATAAACTTGATACATTTAGTATTCCCCTGTTATAGCAATGTTTAATAGTTAAATGCTTGGAAACATGTTTGATGCTAAAAGAATACTGAAATGTACCTAATTAATCAAGTATAATCATACCATGTAGAGACGTGATCATAGATCCATCATTATCAAAAGCTAAATGATGGTGAAACAGGTTTTCCTAAGGGAACTCCTGGATCACATACTTTTGAGTATGTTGGAGAATATGGACGTGAATATCCTTACGTCCTAGTATAGGAATTGATGTAGATGTACCTTAATCTATCAACCCTTCAATAATGTGTTTATGCCGAGATGATGTATCACTAATCACCCGAGGAATCTTTAAATGCCGCATCGATGAGAGATAAACAAGAGATCTTTCGATGGCGAAGAGAGTACATAATGCCACTGTGACTCTAATAGCGAAGTACCAGAATACCCTGGTAAACTATAGTAGAAGAGACATGAGATGTCCTGCATGTTGATCCTCACACTGACTGAGGAAGATGAGGCCATAATAATCTGGCTCTTTTGATGACCTATGTATGATATCGATGCGACTTAATAGTGATCGATTGGAGTATGAACAGTATACCTCATCTCCACAGGGCATAATAATGTTTGTAAAACATAATCAGCCGCATAGCATATCTGCTAGGGTTAAACTACGAGAAACAATGATTGATGCCACATTGTTTATATTAATATCTTGTTCAAGTATCTAGTATAAATGTTCTTCATATTCCTTAATGAAGTTGCTTTACTTATTATCAAACCTACTGTTGAATGATTTAAGTTACCTTTCTTATGTTATTCCTTACTTGTTATAACAAAGCTTATGGCGGAGAGTTATAAATCTCACTGGGATAATTATTTAAAATTGTCTCACCCTATAGATTTCAACTTTTTAGGTGGACGTTGAGGATGAAGGAACCAGTCTGTGGGTGAGAAGTACCAGTAGAAGCAACACCAGGGACAGTAGTGAATCTCAGGTGGAGATATTGACTATCGAGTCCTGTAGTTAGTTAGTCTTATGTCTTCTTTGTACTCTTAGGTCCTTGGAGTCTGTAGGTCTGAGATTTTGGTTTTTAATCTTGAGATTTTGTGTCTGCATGTATATAATCACTCAAGAGGTGATTTAACAGAGATGTAAACTGTTTATCTTGTTTCTTATTAAGGAGTTTTATGGTTTCAAGATCTTTTCTTAAAAAAGTTTTAAATTTTAGTGATTTTTCATATTCCGCTGATAATCGAATGCTTCCACTGAGTTTACTTCGTGATTTCTGGTTCAGATCCCACAATTAGGTGGTATCAGAGCTCTAGGTTCGTTGAGTGTAAAGAGACATAGGACTTAGGATGTCGAGTCTATCCTTAGTGTTTTCCAGTATATCTAATAAAGTCTTCTGCTCCTCAGGAGAAGAAGATAAGTAAGGATGTCTGGACCATACGAGGAGTATGTGGTAGAAAGTAGTGTCGCTGCACCCTGAGAAGGTGCAAGGAACCCAGAAATAGAGCAACCTGTACCTAGGCCACCCATGAACCCACCTGATGCAGTGATCAACCCTCGGGTTGTGGCAGGTCCAATGGAATTGTTATATTCTGATATGTCTACATCATGTGTTGTATCCGTTTTGATTGACTTGAGTGCTACACACTCCTTTATCACTCAAAGAGTGATTCGTAAATGCAATATGACAATTAGTCATAGGGAAGATAGCATGTTGCTGGAGACACCATTGGGAGGGTTTGTCGTGTTGCAGGAGGTATGCTCTCCTTGCATCCTCTTCTTTTCTGATCATCGCATTCAAGTGGACCTTATACCACTTGAGATGCAAGGATTTCATATAATCCTTGGGATGGATATCTTAGAATGGTATAGGGTTGTCTTGGATTGTGAATCCAAGCAGGCTGTGTTTGTTGATGATAGCAACACATGGATCTTTCAAGGAGAGAGAAAGATTTTACCCACCTGTCTTGTGTCAGCTATGGTTGCTGAGAAGCTGATGAGGCAAGGATGTTATGCATTCTTAGCCCATGTGGTAGATACTACCATGGAGAGTCCTAACCCTGCTGAAGTTCCTGTAGTCAGGGAATTCGAAGATGTATTTCCTGAAGAACTTCCAAGTGTACCACCACCTCGAGAAATTGATTTTGAAATCAACTTGATCCCAGATACACAACCCATAGCACAAACACCGTATAGGATGGTGCCTGCCGAGATGGCAGAACTCAAGAAACAACTTCAAGAGTTGCTTGAGAAGGGTTTCATGTGACCGAGCACTTCACCCTGGGGTGCTCTGATTCTTTTCATTAAAAAGAAAGATAGATCAATGTTGTTGTGCATTGATTACATACAACTAAATAAAGTAACAATAAAGAATAAGTACCCTTTACCGAGGATTGATGATCTCTTTGATTAATTGCATGGTGCAACCATCTTCTCGAAGATAGACTTGAGGTCAGGATATCATCAACTTCGGATTAAGGACAGTGACATACCCAAGTCTGCCTTTAGGACAAGGTATGGTCTCTATGAGTTCATAGTTACGTCGTTTGGACTAACTAATGCACTAGATGCATTTATGGAACTCATGAATAGAATCTTCTGACCTTTCCTCGATCAATGTGTTGTTGTCTTCATAGATGACATTCTGATCTATAGTAGAGATACTCAGCAGCATGAACAACATCTTCGTCAGGCTCTAACTTTTCTAAGAGAACATAAGCTATATGTTAAGTTTAACAAGTGTGAGTTCTGGTTGCCGGAGGTGTCTTTTCTTGGACACGTGATATCTACCTCAGGTATTCATGTTGACCCTAAAAAGGTAGAATTTGTTCTACAGTGGGAACAACTGAAGACACCGACGGAGATCCGTAGTTTCTTAGGGTTGGCCATCTATTACTGAAGGTTCATCAAGAACTTCAGTTCTATAGCCTTACCCTTGACCAAGTTGACCCGGAAAGACGTTCCTTTTGTCTGGAGTGATAAGTGTCAGCAGTCTTTCCAGTGTTGAAGGAGAGGTTGACAAGTGCACCTGTACTTGTGCTACCTGAGCAAGGCAAAGGATACATGGTTTTCTGTGATGCCTCCAAGAATGGACTCAGATGTATGTTGATGCAGGATAAGCAAGTGATTTCTTTTGCTTCCCGACAGCTTAAGAAACATGAGGAGAATTATCTGACACACAATCTGGAGTTAGCTGTCGTGGTTCATGCCTTGAAGATCTGGAGATATTATCTCTATGGAGATACATTCCAAATTTTCACTGATCACAAGAACCTTAAGTACATCTTCTCCCAGCACGAACTTAACATGAGGCAACATCGCTGGATGGTGTTAATCAAGGACTACGATTGTACAATTGATTACCATCCAGGGAAGGCCAATGTAGTTGCAGATGCTCTGAGTAGGAAATCAACAACACCATCTTCTGATAGAGCACAACATAACTCTTTAGTATGCTCTAGGAGAGATATTCTTATCTCCTTAAGGAAAGACAATGTACAGTTGAAGGTGTCATTGTTAGCCGGGTTGTTGGCTGAGATGCACATAAAACCTACCCTAAGAGAGCAAATCAAGGAGGCACAACAAGTTGATGCTGCGGTTCAGAAGATCAGATCGGAGTATGGTGATGAGAAGCAAGATGGTTTCCATGACTCTGAAGATCAAGTAGCTTGTTACCATGGGAGGATGGTAGTGCTGGATGTGGATAACTTAAGGAAGTTAGTCTTGGAAGAAGCTCATTCTTCGATGTATTCCATGCATCCAGGAAGCACCAAGATGTATCGAAACTTAAAAGATATGTATTGGTGGCCTGGGATGAAGAAGGATGTTGCTGAGTTAGTTCTAAGGTGTCCGATGTGTCAGCAGGTTAAGGCCGAACACCATAAGCCTGCAGGAACAATGCAACCTTTACCCATACCACAGTGGAAGTGGGACCATGTGACCATGGACTTCATTGTTGGCCTACCCAAGACAAGTAAAGGACATGATTCCATTTGGGTAATAGTTGATAGGTTGACAAAGACAATGCATTTCTTACCTGTCAAAACAACCTATTCTGCTGATAGGCTAGCACAGTTGTATGTTCAGGAGATAGTACGACTATACGGAGTTCCAGTTACTATAGTTTCAGACAGAGACCCCCAGTTTACGAGTCATTTTTGGGAGCGACTGCACAAAGCTTTAGGCACCCAGTTAAGGTATCGTACATCCTTTCTGTGGCAACACATCCCACTATCACACAGACAATGAGGTGTTACACGAAAATGTGCGGAAATCACCATAACCACATATTACCAAAAACACGGGTTAATTAAAACCGATTGCAGAAAACTGATAAACTGAGAAACTATTACATTCCAGTCCACATCCTGTAAGAAAATAGGCTATATACATTCATACAAGCCTTGATACATGTCCACAGCTTAAAGCAACAACTGTCCTGTCATAACATGAGTTCATCACCTGTTTGTACATACATAAAGGCCCACATCCGGCCAGCAGTAGGACATACAAAACATCTATAGCTGTACATCGTGAAACAACGTCAAAACACCGCCAAGGACCTGAGAGTACAGGGATGACTCTAGACTCTATCACAAAACATCCAAAACAACAGCATATCCATCACTTGCCTTCTACTGTTCTTCTTGCTGCTCGGCCGCAACTCTGCGACCACCACCACGTCAAGCTCGACTACCTAAAAAGGGTGTAAATCAGCGGGGTGAGACAATTGAACATTGTCCCAGTGGGAGGCATAACTCCCCACCAAAACTACAAAACCTCAGATATAAAGCAGCTAACTGATAAAAAGTATGACAAGAGCAGTTATGAAATAAAGTTGTTCATACTTATCAAGCTTACCTAATGTACTCAGCCATTTATCCAACTATTTCCTTATGAATCATGATTAACAAGATAGGATGTATAAATCTTACCACATATGAGAAATGTATAAGCAACTATAAGATACAAATAAAGTTAATAACACAAACAAGGCCTCAACCAATGTTTCGTGTTTGTCTTAAGCAATAAATACTAAACGGCTGGATTACGTATTATTATGCCCTGAGGAAATGAGCCGTACCGCTCAAATCCAACCTTCGGCTGCGAAGCCCAAGCCGGTGTCATACAAGGTCAATGGAAGAGTCGGACTCCACGACCTTCTCCGCCTCATGGTCAGTGCATGAGTACAACATAAGTAGGACCGCAGTCTCATGCTGAAGTGGTCTTAGCCACAGGGTCAGCTCCACAGGCTACCCTCTGCCTAGCCTGCCTCGGTACAGGTCACGACGCTAGTAAAACTGAGCCACAGGCCTGATCACCATGCTCTAAGCCATGAACGCATTCATATTCATCATATCACATATCTGGAGCCATGGACCTGTTACCGTGTTCATCACATATCCGAGTCTACAACCGCAGCTGCACTCATTTCCTCCTCACTTTAGGCTAGGAGAAACATCACATATTCAACAATATGCGCTCCGGGTTAACTTGCAGGAGAACCCGTTTCACCATCACCAATTCCTGACGATGATGGATCTATGGCCAGGGCAAACTACATGATAGATTTCACTGTGATTAATTAGTATCTTTTATATGGATTGCAAGATTCTACCAAGTTGTATATCATGCAAGATATAACACGAAATAAACAACATAAACTCAACATTATGCTTTTACTACAATTCACATCAATCCAGATCCATCTCAAGGATCATCACACATCATGGGATCTCAATCCCTCATCACATGTTGCCACTTCCTCTCAGGGCTTACATCATCATCATCACCATGGAACATCATTCATAATGTACATGTTATCTCAATGATCTCGTATATTCATTCTTCATAGCCTTTCATTTGGCTATGCATTACCTGCATGGTTAGCATCATTCAATAATCATCATGGATAACTTAGAACTTATATTATCAACACAAGGTGACATTAATGATTACATCCTTTTCTTAATCATGCCTCATCTTATGTTCACATGTATAAGGCACATCATCAAGCAAACCCTAATGCATACTCGTTATTGTTCTTAGCATTAAAGGGATAATCAAGGTGGTCACACTCATGTGTATAGCCATGAACAAGATTTATCATAAAGAATACCACTAAGCATGTACAAACGTCACCATCATTATATACAACAAGGGTATACACAACTAGCCTACTTTTCATGACAACCGGAACCCTCACAAGAAGCACTAAGGACCCTCACTAAAAACACTATCGGGTAGGGCTCGCCCTCACCCAAGGTAGTATCGGGCAACCAACACACAACTCCACCACTCACAAGGGCCCGCATACAGTGTGCAACGCTGCGTTACCAAGGGCGAGCGTGCATCATGCAACACTGGGTCAAAGGCATACCGGGCAACGGCCAAGGATCAACCGTGCAACCATGTCGGGAAAGGTGTAACGGGCAACGCGCAACGCGCGCCAAGGCCTGCAGGCTACCGGGCAACGGAGTGTCAGCTGTATGACGCGCACTAGGCGTGCAGCTCATGCCGGGCGACGCGGTGTCAACTTAAGAGTGTGCATGGGTAACATGTAACCGATTCTAGCGTGCAAGGTCCTGTGTCGGGCGTGCAGGGGCAGTGTGCTCACCCGCCACATCACAACGACACGCTCCTCAGGCGTTATCCGTGCAGGGTTGTGACACCCATCACCAAAGGAACCAAAGGGGTATATCACCCACCCATGTGCCGTGCAAGGGGGTCTAGGTCAAGAGGGCTGTCGGGCAGCACCTCCCCATGCACATGTCAACCAAGGGTGTTAACTCTCAAGGCCATCTACTTTCTCACACATGGACACCCGAAACCCTAGTGGGTCAAGAGAAGGCTCACCTCAATCAACTAGGAAGGAGGGGTCTTGCACTTCTTCTATCACCAAACGGACACAAGGAGAAACCCTTGAAAAGAGTCACCACTAACCGAGCTCACCTTCTAGCCCATGGTGAGAGGAGAGTGTTGCTCAAGAAACTAGGACACAATCTCACCTCAATCAACTAAGAAGGAGGGGTGTTGCTCATGATACTAGAAGCTCAAACTCACTCCTCTAGACCAAGGGGAGAAAGGAGTATTTCTCACTCACAAAACCTAGATCACAAGGAATAGGCCAACAAGGATATTAAAGCAAGAACTAAGCTACTAACATGTAAGTAAGATCATGGACATAGCAACATATAAGAACATGGAAAGAGAGTAGTGTAGTTAGGGTTAGAAGTTATGCAACCCGCCTTAGAAACTTTAAGCTCCAAACTCCAAGCACCACTAAGCAAGGAAGATGGAGACTCCAAGGCTATCGGCCACCAACTTGCTCCTCCAAGGTGTGTCGGCCACCAAGATTTGCTCCTTCAAGGAGGATATCGACCACCAACTAGCAAGGAGAGGGTTGTGTCGTGCAACAAAGTGGAGAGGAACCAAAGAACCAAAGGGACCCTAAGCTAAGGAAAGGAACCGCCTATATAGAAGGAAAGGGAGTAGAAAACAAGGTTAGTCCAAGCAAGGTGTCACTTGCCTTGGGACACTTTCCCTAGTGCACGAGCCGCTACTCTAGCAAGCTCCATCCACATGGCCAAGATATGCACCAAGTGTCCACTAAACAAGGTCAAGGCTAGGTCAAGCACCTTGGGCGACACAATAAATTGCACCATGGGAGACACACATCCATGTTGGCCGACACAAACACTCCTAGGCTGACACACACCCCACTTGGCTGATACAAGGCTCAACCAAAGGAAAGCAAGGCACCTCAAGGCCCAAAAGAACTCAAGCATCTAGCCCAAGCCTTCCCCTCTACACGAGAGGAAGCAAAGAGAGAGAGGAACACCTCACAAGGTGGAAAACTTGCCTACAAAACCCTAGACTTGGGTTATTTGCATGTAGCACCTCTGAATCTCAACAAAGCACAACCAAACCCTAATCACCACTAAAGGTGATTAGCAAGCAACAAAGCACCAGGGTTAAGCTAAGCAAACAGGGTACACCCTAAACGAAGGTCAGGGTCCTTACAAGCTAACCACCTTTAAGGGATTTCGTCCCCAAAATCCGAAGAGAAAAGCGAGGGGTACTTCCTCCTTATCTCTTCCTCAAGCTCCCATGTGGCTTCTTCGGTGCCACGATGCTGCCAAAGAACCTTCACAAGAACCAGGTCCTTCCTCTTCAGCTTCTTAACCCTTCTGTCAAGGATCGCCACAGGACCTTCCTCGTAAGTCACATCTTCATCAAGCTCAACTTTAATTGGCTGTATCACTATTCCTGAATCTGGATGGCTTTTCTTCAGCATACTGACATGGAACACTGGATGTAATCTGTGCAACTCAGGAGGTAACTCTATCTCATAAGCTACCTTACCAACACGTGCTATAACTCGGTAAGGCCCCATATACCTGGGTGCCAACTTACCCTTCCGACCAAACCTTAGCACTCCCTTCCACAGCGAGACTTTGAGGTATACTTTGTCTCCTACCTGGAACTCCAAAGGTCATTAGCAATTGTGTGCATAAGACTTCTTCCTGTCCTGGGCCACTTTCAACTGTTGTTGTATCACCTTGATCTTTTGTGTTGTCTACTGCACTAACTCAGGACCCAAAAGCTGATATTCACTTGACTCGTACCAACACAAAGGAGATCTACACTTCCTCCCATACAAGGCCTCATAAGGGGCCATGTCAATGCTCCGCTGATAACTGTTGTTATACGCAAACTCTGTCAAACTCAGATGTATATCCCAGCTGCCTAGGAACTGTAAAACACAAGCTCGAAGGAGATCTTCCAGAATCTGAATACCTTTCAGACTGTCCATCTGTCTGTGGGTGGAAAGCGGTACTGAACCTCAACTGCGTTCCCAACGCCTTGTGTAACTGTTCCCAAAAATGACTCGTGAACTGAGGACCTCTGTTAGAAACTATCGTCACTGGCACACCATGCAAACATACTATCTCATCCACATATACTCGAGCGAGTTTCTCGGTTGTATACGTCGTCTTTACATGTATAAAATGGGTAGACTTCATCAATCTATCCACTATTACCCAAATGGAATCATGATTCCTAGTTGTCCTGGGTAGACCAACTACGAAATCCATGGTTATATGATCCCATTTCCATTACGATATCGGCAAGGGTTGCAACGTACCTGCCGGCTTCTGATGTTCAGCCTTCACTTGCTGACAAACTGCACATCTAGCCACGAACTCAGCTACATCTTTCTTCAAGCCGGGCCACCAATACAAGTCCTTCAGACTATGATACATCTTGGTGACACCTGGATGCATAGAATACATCGACGTGTGTGCTTCCTCGAGCACCAACTTCCTCAGCTCATCAACATCAGGAACCACCATCCTATCACGATAGCAGACTAGCCCATCCTCAGACTCATGAAACCCATAACACTTTTCATTGTCGAACTCTAATCTGATCAACTGTACTGCATCATCTGTCTACTATGCATCTTTGATCTACTGTCTCAACGTAGGCTTGACTTGCATCTTTTCTAGAAGTCCAGCTAACAAGGAAACCTCCATATGCACGTTCATCTGCCGCAAAGAGACAAACATACCCCGCCTAGGGCATACCAGGGAACTCAGTTGTGCCTTCTTGGAAGAAAAAGAAGACTTTCGACTAAGCGCATCAGCTACCACATTCGCCTTACCAGGATGATACTCGATAGTGCAGTCATAGTCATTGATCAGCTCCATCCATCGCAGTTGTCGCATGTTCAACACTTGCTGCGTAAAGATATACTTCAGATTCTTATGATCCGTAAAGATTTGACTCACTTCCCCATATAGATAGTGTCTCCAAATCTTGAACGCATGAACCACTGCTGCCAGCTCCAAGTCATGAGTCAGATAGTTCTCCTCGCGTTTCTTAAGCTGTCACGAAGCAAAAGAAACCACATGATCCTCCTACATCAGCACACAACCTAAACCTTTCTTGGAAGCATCATAGAAAACAACATAGCCCTTCCCAGGCTCTAGCAAGATCAACACTGGAGCACTGGTCAGCTTCTCCTTTAAACTTTGGAAAGCTTGCTGACATCGTTCATCCCAAACAAAAGGTACGTCCTTTCTCGTCAACTTTGTCATCAGTAATGCAATCGTACCGAAGTCCTTGATAAACCTCCGGTAGTATCCTGCTAAACCCAGAAAATTGCGAACTTCCGTCAGTGTCTTCGGCTGCTCCCAATCTGCAACGGATTCCACCTTCCTTGGATCTACCTTGACTCCTTCAGCAGATATCACGTGACCCAAGAAAGTCACCTCTTCCAACCAGAACTCACACTTACTGAACTTGGCATACAACTGATGTTGGCGAAGAAGAGTCAACGCTTGTCGAAGATGTTGCTCATGCTCTTGCCTGTCCCGACTATAGATCAAGATGTCATCTATAAAGACTACAACAAACTGATCTAAGAACGGACAGAACACTCTGTTCATCAGGTCCATGAAAGAAACAGGTGCTTTGGTTAGCCCGAACGGCATAACCATGAACTCAAAGTGACCATACCTTGTCCTGAAAGCTGACTTTGGTATGTCATTTGCCTTTATTCTCAACTGATGATATCCCGACCATAGGTCGATCTTCGAAAACACTGTATCACCACGCAACTGATCAAACAGATCATCTATCCTTGGCAACAAGTACTTGTTCTTGATCGTGACCTTATTCAACTGCCGATAATCTATACACAACCGCATCAAACCATCCTTCTTCTTGACAAACAACACGGGAGCACCCCAAGGTGATGTGCTCGGTCGGATGAAACCTTTGTCTAGCAACTCTTGTAACTGCTTCTTCAACTCTACCATCTCTACTGGAGCCATCATGTACGGTGTCTGTGCAACTGGCTGCGTCCCTGGACCAGATTGATCTCAAAATCAATCTCTCGGGGTGGGGGAACACTAGGAAACACATATGCAAACTCCCGGACAACTGGCACCTCTTCAAGGCTAGGACCTTTCTCCTTGGTAGCCACGACGGTATCCACCACATGAGCTAAGAACGCCTCGCATCCTTGTCGTAGCAACCTATCTTCTATCATAGCTGATACCAGACATGTCAGAAGAATCTTCCTATCTCCTTGGAAGATCCACTTCTCTCCAACATCAACAAACACTACCTGCTTGGACCCACAATCCAAAACCACCTCATACTTTTCTAAGGTATCATCCCAAGGATAACATCAAACCCATGCATATCAAGTGGTATAAGATCTGCCTGAATGCGGTGTCCCGAGAAAGACAAGACACAAGATGGACACTCTTCTCGAAGCAACGAGGAGCCATCAAGAGGGGTTTCTAACAACAAACTATCCTTCTTATGACTAACAGGTAAATGACAGTTCTCAAGCATACTATAGGCGATAAAAGAGTGCGTAGCACCTGGCTCAACCAAAACAGATATAAAGCAAGAAGAAGACATATCAGAATGAAATAACTCCATCTTACTTGTCACTACTCGCGGGTTGACTATCGCCTCCGGCTGACTCATGGTATAGAATTGAGCCGTTGCTTGTTGTCCACGACCTCTGCTTCCTTGAGAAGACGATCCAGCCTGAGACGCTTGACCACATCTTCACCCTCTGCTACCACTGGGCTGCTGTCGTTCCGATCCTTGATGATTCTGCCTCGGCTGCTACGTCACTTCAACATCTCTATTCGGGCAGTTGAACTTCAAATGCCCGATCTGACCACAAAGATGGCATACTCTATCATCAACTCGTGGCCTAGATGGCACTGTCACTGCCATGGAAGCTGTACTGTATGCCTTGGATGGTGAAGAAACATATCCTCTTCCTCTACTTGGAGACCACTGAGACGGTCCACCAGAACCTCTCATCACTGATGGTGATGAAAACCTGGGCTTCTTGAAGCCACCAAACCTCTTAACCCTGGAACTGAGCAGGTCCCTTTTGAACCATAGATTCTCTCTTCTCCCTAACTGATCGTTTAAATCCTCTGGATAGATTCCATGAACGTAGCAAACTTCTCTCGGTTCTCCAACGCAGACACATGTGTTGTCAGCTCAGAACTCAGACCTTTCTCGAAACGTCTGATACGTTCCTCGTCTGTCGATGCCATGTGAGGACAAAAACTCAACAGATCCATGAACTTAGCCTCATACTCAGTGATGTTCATCGTTCCTTGTCGCAGTCTCTCAAACTGACTGATCTTCTCATCAAGATACGTCTTCGGGAAGTATCTGGTGGCGAACTCGCGTCGGAAAACCTCCCAACAGATCACCTCACCAGGCCGCTTCTCTTCCTCGATGGTCCACCAGTGACCAACACTACCTTTCAGAAGGTAGACAGCGTGCTTTACTTTGTCTGCTTCGGGGATGTCGAGGATGCGAAATTCCTTCTCAAGACTCGTCAGCCACAGATCCGCATCCACTGGATCAGCCGTTCTAGCATAGTCTGATGCTCCGACTCGGCAAAGCCGCTCGAAGGTCTTCCCAATACCTGATGATTCACCATGGGGAACCTGTGCTCGCGGAGGAGGCACTGGTAATCGTTCAACCATGAGATTCATCATAGACATCATCTGCCCCATAAGTTGTTGGTAGGCAGGGTGTTCAAGTATGGTTGGGTTAGGTTGGGGGAACTCAGGCACCTGATCTTCATGTGCCTGTCCTACCGCTCCATCAACCGATGCAACATCGTTGTGCTCAGCAACATGTTCTTCATGGTTTCCAGACATCTTGGCTTTTCTTCCGCTGAGGGCAGAAGATGATTGTGAGGAATCTGGAAAACACATAAGAATAGACTCAACCTAGTCCTAGATCCCTGTAGACTCAGCGAACATAAAGCTCTGATACCAAAACTTTGTGGCAACACATCCCACTATCACACAGACAATGAGGTGTTACGCGAAAATGTGCGGAAATCACCATAACCACAGATTACCAAAAACACGGGTTAATTAAAACCAATTGCGGAAAACTGATAAACTGAGAAACTATTACATTCCAGTCCACATCATGTAAGAATACAGGCTATATACATTCATACAAGCCTTGATACATGTTCGCAACTTAAAGCAACAACTGTCCTGTCATAACATGAGTTCATCACCTGTTTGTACATACATAAAGGCCCACATCCGGCCAGCAGCAGGACATACAAAACATCTATAGCTGTACATCGTGAAACAACGTCAAAACACCGTCAAGGACCTGAGAGTACAAGGATGACTCTAGACTCTATCACAAAACATCCAAAACAGTAGCATATCCATCGCTTGCCTTCTACTGTTCTTCTTGCTGCTCGGCCGCAACTCCGTGACCACCACCACGTCTAGCTCGACTACCTAAAAAGGGTGTAAACCAGTGGGGTGAGACAATTGAACATTTTCCCAGCGAGAGGCATAACTCCCCGCCAAAACTACAAAGCCTCATATATAAAGCAGCTAACTGATAAAAAGTATGACAAGAGTAGTTATGAAATAAAGTTGTTCATACTTATCAAGCTTACCAAATGTACTCAACCATTTATCCAACTATTTCCTTATGAATCATGATTAACAAGATAGGATGAATAAAGCTTACCACATATGAGAAATGTATAAGCAACTGCAATATACAAATAAAGTTAACTACACAAACAATGCCTCAACCAATGTTTCGTGTTTGTCTTAAGTAGTAAATACTAAACGACTGGATTACGTATTATTATGCCCTGAGGAAATGAGCCGTACTGCTCAAATCCAACCTTCGGCTCCGAAGCCCAAGCCGGTGCCATACAAGGTCAATGGAAGAGCCGGACTCCACGACCTTCTCCACCTCATGGTCAGTGCATGAGTACAACATAAGCAGGACCACAATCTCATGCTTAAGTGGTCTTAGCCATAGGGTCAGCTCCACAGGCTACCCTATGCCTAAACCACCTCGGTACAGGTCACAATGCTAGTAAAACTGAACCACGGGCCTGATCACCGTGCTCTGAGCCATGAACGCATGCATGCTCATCATATCACATATCTGGAGCCATGGGCATGTTCACCGTGCTCATCACATATCCGATTCTGCAATCGCAGTTGCACTCGTTTCCTCCTCACTTTAGGCTAGGAGAAACCTCGCATATTCCACAATATGCACCATCACCAATTCCTGATGATGATGGATCTATGGCCAGGGCAAACTACATGATATATTTCACTGTGATTAATTAGTATCTTTTATATGGATTGAAAGATTCAACCAAGTTGTATATCATGCAAGATATAACATGAAATAAACAACATAAACTCAACATTATGCTTTTACTACAATTCACATCAATCCAGATCCATGTCAAGGATCATCACACATCATGGGATCTCAATCCCACATCACATGTTGCCACTGCCTCTCAGGGCTTACATCATCATCATCACCATGGAACATCATTCATAATGTACATGTTATCTCAATGATCTCGTATATTCATTCTGCATAGCCTTTCATTTGGCTATGCATTACCTGCATGGTTAGCATCATTCAATAATCATCATGGATAACTTAGAACTTATATTATCAACACAAGGTGACATTAATGATTACATCCTTTTTTTAATCATGCCTCATCTTATGTTCACATGTATAAGGCACATCATCAAGCAAACCCTAATGCATACTCGTTATTGTTCTTAGCATTAAAGGGATAATCAAGGTGGTCACACTCATGTGTATAGCCATGAACAAGTTTTATCATAAAGAATACCACTAAGCATGTACAAACGTCACCATCATTCTATACAACAAGGGTATACACAACTAACCTACTTTTCATGACAACCAGAACCCTCACAAGAAGCACTAAGGACCCTCACTAAAAACACTATCGGGCAAGGCTCGCCCTCACCCAAGGTTGTATCGGGCAACCAACACACAACTCCACCACTCACAACGGCCCGCATGCAGTGCGCAACACTGCGTTACCAAGGGCGAGCGTGCAGCGGGCAACACTGGGTCAAAGGCATATCGGGCAACGGCCAAGGATCAACCGTGCAACCATGGCGGGCAAGGTGTAATGGGCAACGCGCGCCAAGGCGTGCAGGCTATCGGGCAATAGAGTGTCAGCTGTGTGACGCGCACTAGGTGTGCAGCTCATGTCGGGTGACGCGGTGTCAACTTAATACTATGTACGGGTAACATGTAATCAGTTTTAGAGTGCAAGGACCTGTGTCGGGTGTGCAGCCTGTGTCGGGCGTGCAGGTTGTGTCAGGCGTGTAGGGGCAGTGTGCTCACCCACCACATCACAACGACGCACTCCTCAGGCGTTATCCGTGCAGGGTTGTGACACCCATCACCAAAGGAACCAAAGGGGTATATCTCCCACCCATGTGCCGTGCAAGGGGGTCTAGGTCAAGAGGGCTTTCGGGCATCACCTCCCCATGCACATGTCGACCAAGGGTGTTAATTCTCACGGCCATCTAATTCCTCACACATGGACACCCGAAACTCTAGTGGGTCAAGAGAAGTCTCACCTCAATCAACTAGGAAGGAGGGGTCTTGCACTTCTTCTATAACCAAACGTTCACAAGGAGAAACCCTAGAAAAGAGTCACCACTAACCGAGCTCACCTTCTAGCCCATGGTGAGAGGAGAGTGTTGCTCAAGCAACTAGGATACAAGCTCACCTCAATCGACTAAGAAGGAGGGGTGTTGCTCATGATACTAGAAGCTCAAACTCACTCCTCTAGACCAAGGGGAGAAAGGAGTATTGCTCACTCACAAACCCTAGATCACAAGGAATCGGCCAACAAGGATATGAAAGCAAGAACTAAGCTACTAACATGTAAGTAAGATCATGGACATAGCAACATATAAGAACATGGAAAGAGAGTAGTGTAGTTAGTGTTAGAAGTTATGCAACCCGCCTTAAGCAACTTCAAGCTCCAAGTTCCAAGCACCACTAAGCAAGGAAGATGGAGACTCCAAGGCTATCGACCACCAACTTGCTCCTCCAAGGTGTGTCGGCCACCAACTAGCAAGGAGAGGGTTGTGTCATGCAACAAGGTGGAGAGGAACCAAAGAACCAAAGGGACCCTAAGCTAAGGAAAGGAACCGCCTATATAGAAGGAAAGGGAGGAGAAAACAAGGTTGGTCCAAGCAAGGTGTCACTTGCCTAGGGACACTTGTCCTAGTGCACGAGCCACTACTCTAGAAAGCTCCATCCACATGGCCAAGATATGCACCAAGTGTCCACTAAACAAGGTCAAGGCTAGGTCAAGCACCATGGGTAACATAACCACTTGGACCATGGGCAACACACATCCATGTTGGCTGACACAAACACTCCTAGGCCAACACACACCCCACTTGGTCGATACAAGGCTCAACCAAAGGAAAGCAAGGCACCTCAAGGCCCAACAAGCTCAACAAGGCCCAAAAGAACTCAAGCATCTAGCCCAAGCCTTCCCCTCTACACGAGAGGAAGCATAGAGAGAGAGGAACACCTCACAAGGTGGCAAACTTGCCTACAAAACCCTAGACTTGGGTTATTTGCAAGTAGCACCTCCAACTCTCAACAAAGCACAACCAAACCCTAATCACCACTAAAGGTGATTAGCAAGCAACAAAGCACCAGGGTTAAGCTAAGAAAATAGGGTACACCCTAAACGAGGGACAGGGTCTTACACTTTCATCCACAGACTGATGGACAGTTGAAAAGGACTATACAAACCTTGGAAGACTTGTTGAGAGCATGTGTTCTTTAGTTTACATGGAGTTGGGATCTGCACCTAAGCTTGATAGAGTTTGCCTATAAACAACAACTATCAACATAGCATTGACATGGCACCTTATGAAGCTTTGTATGGTAGATGTTGTAGATCACCTTTATGTTGGTACAAAACCGGTGAATATCAGTTGTTAGGTCCTGATCTTGTGTAGAAAACCACAGAGAAGATTAAGGTAATACAACAACAGATTGAGACTGCACAGGATAGGTAGAAGTCTTATGCTGATAGACGTTGTAGACCCTTAGAGTTCCAGGTTGGAGACAGAGTGTACCTTAAAGTCTCGCCTTGGAAAGGAGTTCTTCGTTTTTGAAGGAAAGGGAAGTTAGCTCCTAGATTTATGGACCTTGTCCAATCATTGAATGGGTCAGAAAGGTAGCCTATAGAATAGAGTTTCCACCAGAGCTACAGAAGATACACCCCGTGTTTCACATTTCTATGCTGAGGAAATGTCACCCTGATACCGAGTCAGTTCTACAACCTATGGAAGTAGAATTGA
The DNA here is from genome assembly GCA_963693085.1 of Alisma plantago-aquatica. Taxonomy (NCBI): domain Eukaryota; kingdom Viridiplantae; phylum Streptophyta; class Magnoliopsida; order Alismatales; family Alismataceae; genus Alisma; species Alisma plantago-aquatica. The sequence continues at coordinate 1,444,664,005 of OY856409.1, read as the reverse complement.
ATGATGATATAACTTATGAGGAAGGACTAGTGTCATTCCTTGATAACAGAATTAAAAAGTTGAAAAAGAAAGATATAAGTCTTGTGAAAGTCCTCTGGAATCATCGTGGTGTTGAAGAAGCCACTTGGGAACTAGAGGAAGAGATGAGAAGGAAATACCCTGCTCTTTTCTCTTAAAATGTTTTGTTGATTTCGGGGACAAAATCCTTGTAAGGGGTGGATAATTTGTAACATCCCTGACATGGGTTATGAACTAACCCTAGGTGTTTTGCTTAATTATGTAATTAGATGCTTGTGATTATCTCCTGGTATGTAATTAAAGCTTCTGAGGAACATAAACTTTTATTTCTGTCCTTTTTAAACAATGTTGTAGTATTGTTTTGTAATATAGGGACCTATGTGCAAATTACCCAAGTAGAGGGGTTAACTTGCAAATGTCACATATCAAGATGCTCCTCTGAAGATGAGACATCATATGAGTGAATATGATGAAGTATGATAGATTCCTCAAGCTTGGGCATCAAAATGCAGCTTGTGGAGCAATCCTTGTGCTTAAAACCCTAATTTTGGTATAAAGTGCAAATTACCCAGAATATGGGGTGCAACTTGTAAAATACACCTTCTAGAGTATCTTATATGACTCATGACATCATTTAGAGTAAGAATGATGAAGAGGGCACTACAAATGAATAATCAAATAAGAATAACGACCCTTGTATCTAAATCACCAAGTTGTAAGTAAAGAGATCCTTATATATATTCACCTTAGTAATAAGTTGACCTTCTTTGCCTTTAGTCCTTGGTTTTAGAAGGAGTTTTGCTTTAGAAATGATGAGAAGGTACGTGCCTAAAGGAGAGAGGGACCTAGATGTGAAAACAAGGAACTAGATGTCCTTATGTGAAAACTTTACCCAAACTATATAAGCTTCTTTCCTTGGAAGCCAAAGGAACCGTTTCCCTTCTTTATCACTTATCCCCCTTGCTAAACTGACTAAAGGCAGAGCTCTAGAGAATAGGGAGACGACCAACCTGTTCTAGGTAAGGATTGACCATTTTCTTGCTCGAATTTGTGGAGGAAACCATGAAGCAAGGTTGGTTTGTTAGTATTCCTTACTTGTTTCTTCTTTCTAGCCGATCCTTCCCAACCAATTCTTGGAGAAACGACATTGGCCAACCTATGGATCTCAATATGACATTAAAGTCCTAGAATCTTGAAAGCTTGTAGCTCTAGGAATGAACTTTAGGCGGGTTTTATAACTCTAAACCTTTTGCTTTGATTATGCATATCTTTGTTCTTGCAAATAGTAGCTAGTTCTTCTTCTTCCCCATCTTCCTTTGCAATCTTGCAAGCATATCCGTGAAGAACAGACCTTGTTCTCAAGGTAGATGACAATGGGCATGAATACCTATGCTACTTTATCAAACGGTCCCTCACCCATGGTCCAAACGGTTTGCAAAACCGCTTGGGACCAAACAGTTTCAAAACCGTTTGATCTCATGTGGTTTTCAAAACCGTTTCGACTCAAACGGTTTCAAAACCATTTGAGGGGTTTGACCAAGGGTTTACCATTTCAAGGTCTCCTTTAAATATCATGAAATAACCACCTACAAAGAATCACCATCTAATTGCAAATAAATCTCAAGTTGAAGGCACTTTAATCACCTAAACCCTAATCGGGTTCAATTGCTGATTTTATGGACCAATCTTGTTGAAGTTTGGGTTGAGTGGCCCAAACGGTTTCAAAACCGTTAGGAGATCACCCAAAAGGTCTCAAGACCATTTGGAGGTCTAGGGTTAAGGTAATTTCATCAATTGAGGGTCCAATTACAATAGGTTGTTGAATTAATTAAAAGTGCTGATTTTAGACCTAATTAGGGTTCAACCCTTAACAAATGAACTTAGATTTTGATGAGACTTTGGGAAAACGGTCTCAAGACCATTTGTAGGATATCCAAATGATCTCAAGACCGTTTGGGCCAAGTTAAGGCCCAATTGAGTGGAAATTGATGGGTTCAACTTCAATTAGAATCATGTTGATGATTAATTGATTACAAACCCTAATTCAGTCGGTCCCAACCCTAATTGGCTATCAACTGAGGGTAAATTGAGTGTCCAATTGGTAAAGGATAACCCTAATTGGCTCAATTGATAAGTAGTTAACATATATGAGGTCAATTGAGAGGTTCAACATTGAAAACCCTAACCGATTGCAAGTGTTGATGTGCTTTTTAGGTCCATGCGGTTTTGAGACATTTGGACCAAACAGTCTCAAGACCGTTTAAGTCCAAACAATCTCAAGACCGTTTGGGCTCAAACAGTTTTAAAACCATTTGAAGGTAATGCGGTTTGGTCATGCGGTTTGGTCGTGCGGTTTGGTCATGCGGTTTGATCAAACGGTTTCAAAATCAACCATGTCCAAACGGTCAACATAATCAAACGGTTTCAAGACCGTTAAAGGTCAAACGGTCTTGAGTGTCATGCGGTCTTGAGGGTCAAAGATACCAAACGGTCAACTCCTCCATGCGGTTTCAAAACCGTTTGGAGGTTGAAGTGTGAAACTGTTTGGGGACTTTTAGGGTTAAGGTTGCCTAATGCCTTGAAGGCTTAGATGGGTCAAAGGTTGTTTAATTCAAACCCTAATGATACCTAAAGACATTAAGGGGTTAAGTGCTTAGTAGATTAACCCATGCTATGATCAATGGTGAACATTACCAAAGTCCCCTTGAAGGGTTCAAGTAGACACCACCCCCTTGGTTAAGCAAACCCTAATGACATGATAGTGGTGACTTAACTTATGTTAATCAATGTTGATTTGACCTAATCTAATCTAGAGTGGTGTAAACATCATCTATTAGTGAGAGGAGAGATAAGGCTCCTAATATGAATGAAAGTCAAGTAAAATACCTTAAATACATGTGCATGCACATGATTAGGGTATGATCCATCAAGGTGAGATCATAGAAACCCTAATTATGATAATTGATGAATCTTAAACCTAATTGAAGGCATCAATGATGATAACTCATACATGGTGATGCTATGAGCTCAATTCACTATGAAGTGAATGGTAAACCCTAATTCTAGGGTAATTACATGTGATGTGAATAGTAAACCCAAATTTAGGGTGATATCATGAAAGGAATAATTCTAGGTTATACCTTTAAGTATGAAACCATATGGATGAATTATAAAGTGAAGAACCTTTATGCCTTGTAAGCTAAAGGGGTTTTACAACCCTGATTGAAGTGAATAAACCCTAACCCTATAAATCAATTTAAGTATGTTGATATTAGCACGACCGTGCTAAGGAGAACGGCCATGGTATCTTTCCCTTGCACGACCATGCAAGGAAGCACGACAGTGTTGTTCCAGAAAGAAATTGAAAAGTTCTGGTATTGTGTTAATAATGTTATATATGCATGTCTTCAATTATATTAGTCATGCAGGTTCTTATCATGAGGTAATCATAGCCAGGTAAGTCTTATGATGTCATATTCCTTGAATCCATATATGATATGTGAAGGATACATATACAATTACTTCAATCAAGGTCATGTTATTAGATGAATTGATGCTTATATGTCACTTGATAGCAAGTGTTATGATGATCTAAGGGTTTGAACACCCATGTTCTTGAATCATAGTGATAAGATGATTAATAATTGATATCCATCTGATAACTGATGTGAGATAAACTTGATACATTTAGTATTCCCCTATTATAGCAATGTTTAATAGTTAAATGCTTGGAAACATGTTTGATTCTAAAAGAATACTGAAATGTACCTAATTAATCAAGTATAATCACACCATGTAGAGCCCTGATCATAGATCCATCATTGTCAGAAGCTAAATGATGGTGAAATAGGTTTTCCTAAGGGAACTCCTGGATCACATACTTTTGAGTATGTGGGGGAATATGGTTGCGAATATCCTTACGTCCTAGTGTAGGAATTGATGTAGATGTACCTTAATCTATCAGCCCTTCACTATTGTGTTTATGCCGGGATGATGTATCACTAATCACCTGAGGAATCTTTAAATGCCTTATCGATGAGAGATAAACAAGAGATCCTTCAATGGTGAAGAGAGTACAAAATGCCACTGTGACTCTAATAGCGAACTACCAAAATACCCTGGTAGGCTATAGTAGCAGAGACACGAGATGTCCTGCATGTTGATCCTCACACTGATTGAGGAAAATGAGGTCATAAGAATTCGACTCTTTTTGATGACCTATGTATGATACCGATGTGATTTAATAGTGATCGGTTGGAGTATGAGCGGTATACCTCATCTCCGCAGGGCATAATAATGTTTGTAAAACATAATCAACCGCGTAGCATATCTGCTAGGGCTAAACTACGAAAAACAATGATTGATGCCACATTGTTTATATTAATATCTTGTTCAAGTATCTAGTATACATGTTCTTCATATTCCTTAATGAAGTTGCTTTACTTATTATCAAATCTGATGTTGAATGATTTAAGTTACCTTGCTTATGTTATTCCTTACTTGTTATAACAAAGCTTCTGGTGGAGAGCTATAACTCTCACTGGGACAATTATTTAAAATTGTCTCACCCCGTAAATTTCAACTTTTTAGGTGGATGTCGAGGACGAAGGAACCAGTCTGCGGGTGAGCAGTACCAGCAACAGCAACACCAGGTACAACAGTGAATCTCAGGTGGAGATACTGCTTGTCGAGTCATGTAGTTAGTTAGTCTTATGTCATCTGTGTACTCTCAGGTCCTTGGGAGTCTTTAGGTCTGAGATTTTGGTTTTTAATCTTGAGATTTTGTGTCTGCATGTATATAATCACTCAAGAGGTGATTTAACAAAGATGTAAACTGTTTGTCTTGTTTCTTATAAAGGAGTTTTATGGTTTCAAGATCTTTTCTTAAAAATTTCTAATTTTAGTGATTTTTTGTATTCTACTGCTAATCGAATGCTTCCGCTGAGTTTACTTCGTGATTTCCGGTTCGGAGCCAACAACTTTGTTTTCTTTTGTTTGTGTTTTTCTTTTTCAAAACAACTTCCAAACCTTTATAATTAGTTTAGCTGATCGCGAGTAGTTAGTAGTAGTCTACCAATAATTACGTTTCCATGTGTTCAACTCGTGCCTCACAAGGCCTATATTACATTGACGCGTACACTTACATTATACACACGATAAAGTAATCTCACTAATCTCGGGTTTTGAAGATTTGATCTCTCTTTTCTATCATATGTGAGTTTTCGGGGGATGTGACCGTGGATCCCAAGACTCGAGACAATCAAACTGATTTCATAAGGATCTAGATGTGACCCCAAAAAGATCCTTATTGGGTTGTTGGGACAAGGAACTATGGGCACCAGGACCAATATGTCCATAAGGAGTCTGTCTTTTTTAGATTCATTCATGAATGTTTCTACATACCCACTTTTATCTCATTTTATCATATAGTCTTTATTGGTCGTTGTTTGATGTTGGCTGTGATGGTAAAACTGATAGCCTCAATACTCTCTTCTTTTGATTCGACAATTCTTGATTTGTTGAGCACCTTACTTTTTCTATTAGTTCTTAATCGATTCTCTCAAATCAGAATTTATTTTCTCATTTTCTAATCAGATTTGAAACTCGACTATACTCTTTTTCCGTATATAGGGATAAATACCTCTCTATACTTGCTTGATTTTGTGATCACATCAAGTCAACAATTTGTTTAGAAGGTTAAACTCTAGGACTTGTCCTGGTGATTATTGTGTGTACAACGACACACATCAGGGGTATGTTCAAAATTTAAACAAGTTACTCTCTTTTAGTGGGTTGTATGTAAACTATTTTGTATGACACTATAAAAACAATCACGACTTAGGTGAAAAAATAATTTGGGTTTATAGGGAGTTATAGTAATGTGTATATGTGCTCATTGGTTCATTATTTTTGTTTGATGATCGGTCTAGTTTGTTTTGGGCTTATAGGTTAGACTTGGAGGGAGTGAGTTGGTTATTTATCTGTATTCTCCCTTTTAGTGTGTTGTATACATACTAGTGTGTATGCCATTGTAGAAATAATCATGAACCTAGCAAAAAAATCAAAATGGATTTTAGATTTCGGTAATTATGGAAATGTCATGGCCAATCTGTGTGCTCCTGTCATATGTATGCATACTAATTTGTATAATTTGTCTGTGTGCTTGATAGGAGTTAGCTAACTTTAGTTAAGCTTCAATTTTGTAGTGGGTTGCATATCAGTTATTATGTATGACAATGTAGCACTAATGATGTGCATGGTGAAAGAAAATGATCTTGGAGTTTAGAAGGAGTTCTAGTAACATATTTGTGTGCTCACTGGTCCAACCTATTTATGTGATCTAGATCTTCATGTGTTAATTGTTCCAATATGTCTATGTGCTAACATGTTCGAGGGCATTACCTCGTAATTAATTCATCTGGTCTCTTTTAATGGAATGTATATAACTTATTGTGTATACATTTCAATACTTATCATGAACCTCGAAAAAATTATTTTGAGTTTAGATCTTGGTCCTTTAGGTAATGATACACCCAATATATGTTTTCCAATAGACTGTATGCATGCTAGTCATTCTAGTATGTCTGTGTGCTTACATTTTATATTGAGTCAACTGGTGTCAATCAAAGCACTCTGTCCTAGTGGGTTGCATACAAATTATTGTGTATAGTAGTGCAGTACAAATCATGAGTCTAACTAAAAAACTAGTTTTGGATTCATTGGGAGTTCTAGTAACTAACATATATGTTTGTTCATTGGTCTAGTCTGTCTAAGTGTTCATGCTACATATTTGTGTGCTAATCCATCCAAACTATTTGTGCTTATAGTGGAGGTAGTCATGTAGTTGTTAATCTCGATGCTCTCTTTTAGTGGTGTAACATAACCAAACCTAGGTACCAAAATTATCCCTCCCTTTTCATTTGTCTTTTCCCTTAAAAATAAAATGAGTAAACTCTTTATCAAATTTAAACTATATTAGGGCAATAAGAAGTTAAGTAGTACTAGATAATATAATTATTATATTTGTTTGAAATTTTGGGGTTAGATCAATTATGATGATTCTGTAGATAATACGCTAGATAAACACTTAGCATACAAGTAATTAAAGCATACATTCTATAATCCAAATAGGTAAAATTTCTCATAAAATCATGTTCTTTACTCCTTAATGATCCTACATGCAAATTTTCATTAGTTAGTCTCAATTTCACTCCCACTTGAATTAAGGAAGATAATAATTTATAGATCTAAGCTATAATCAATTAGTTCAATTAGATACATGGATATCCCTAAAGTTCACATTTTATTTTAGTGGTCACATGTCACAACCCTTCTCCGTGCAACGACCCACGATTTAACATTCCCCAACGCCCGATCATTTGATCTGAAGTATGGGACCTTCTCATCTACCTTCAAATATTTGTGTGTAAATGTCCCTTGTGGCCTTAATTTTTAGCATCAAATTGTTTCTCCTTAGTAAATGACTTTGAACACTTTCTTCGCCAAATGTTTCCCTCTCTCCACTGTTCCTTTTGATCCATTACTCAACTTGAATGGAAAACTCTCCACAAAATGCCCAAAGTGTTGATTTTTGCAAACTCCTCGACCACCTACAAAGAATCACCATCTAATTGCAAATAAATCTCAAGTTGAAGGCATTTTTTTGACCTAAACACTAATCGGGTTCAATTGCTGATTTAATGGACCAATCTTGTTGAAGTTTGGGTTGAGTGGCCCAAACGGTTTCAAAACCATTTGAGGATCACCCAAACGGTCTCAAGACCGTTTGGTGGTCACCCAAGACCGTTTGGAGGTCTAGGGTTAAGGTAATTTGATCAATTGAGGGTCCAATTACAATAGGTTGTTGAATTAAATAAAAGTGCTGATTTTAGACCTAATTAGGGTTCAACCCTTAACAAATGAACTTAGATTTTGATGAGACTTTGGGAAAACGGTCTCAAGACCGTTTGGAGGATATCCAAACGATCTCAAGACCGTTTGGGCGAAGTTGGGGCCCAATTGAGTGGCAATTGATGGGTTCAACTTCAATTAGACTCATGTTGATGATTAATTGATTACAAACCCTAATTCAATCGGTCCAAACCCTAATTGGATATCAATTGAGGGTAAATTGAGTGTCCAATTGGTAAAGGATAACCCTAATTGGCTCAATTGATAACTGGTTAACATATATGAGGTCAATTGAGAGGTTCAACATTGAAAACCCTAACCGATTGCAAGTGTTGATGTGCTTTTTAGGTCCATGCGGTTTTGAGACATTTGGACCAAACAGTCTCAAGACCGTTTAAGTCCAAACAGTCTCAAGACTGTTTGGGCTAAAATGGTTTCAAAACCATTTGAAGGTCATGCGGTTTGAACCCATGCGGTTTGGTCATGCGGTTTTGTCGTGCGGTTTGGTCATGCAGTTTGATCAAACGGTTTCAAAGTCAACCATGTCCAAACTGTCAACATGATCAAACGGTTTCAAGACCGTTAAAGGTCAAATGGTCTTGAGTGTCATGCGGTCTTGAGGGTCAAAGATACCAAACGGTCAACTCCTCCATGCGGTTTCAAAACCGTTTAGAGGTTGAAGTGTGAAACTGTTTAGGGACTTTTAGGGTTAAGGTTGCCTAATGCCTTGAAGGCTTAGATGGGTCAAAGGTTGTTTAATTCAAACCCTAATGATACCTAAAGACATTAAGGGGTTAAGTGCTTAGTAGAGTAACCCATGCTATGATCAATGGTGAACATTACCAATGTACCCTTGAAGGGTTCAAGTAGACATCACCCCCTTGGTTAAGCAAACCCTAATGACATGATAGTGGTGACTTAACTTATGTTAATCAATGTTGTTTTGACCTAATCTAATCTAGAGTGGTGTAAACATCATCTATTAGTGAGAGGAGAGAGAAGGATACTAATATGAATGAAAGTCAAGTAAAATACCTTCAATGCATGTGCATGCACATGATTAGGGTATGATCCATCAAGGTGAGATCATAGAAACCCTAATTATGATAATTGATGAATCTTAAACATAATTGCAGGCATCAATGATGATAACTCATACATGGTGATGCTATGAGCTCAATTCACTATGAAGTGAATGGTAAACCCTAATTCTAGGGTAATTACATGTGATGTGAATAGTAAACCCAAATTTAGGGTGATATCATGAAAGGAATAATTCTAGGTTATACCTTTAAGTATGAAACCCTATGAATGAATTATAAAGTGAAGAACCTTTATGCCTTGTAAGATAAAGGGGTTTGATAACCCTGATTGAAGTGAATAAACCCTAACCCTAGAAATCAATTGAAGTATGTTGATATTAGCACGACTGTGCTAAGGAGCACGTCCATGGTAGATTTCCCTTGCACGACCGTGCAAGGAAGCACAGCCGTGGTGTTCTACAAGGAAATTGAAAAGTTCTGGTACTGTGTTAATATTATTATATATGCATGTCTTCAATTATATTAGCCATGCAAGATCTTATCAAGAGGTAATCATAGCCAGGTAAGGCTTATGATGTCATATTCCATGAATCCATATATGATATGTGAAGGATACATATACAATTACTTCAATCAAGGTCATGTAATTAGATGACTTAATGCTTATATGTCACTTGATAGCAAGTGTTATGTGTATCTAAGGGTTTGAACACCCATGTTCTTGAATCATAGTGATAAGATGATTAAGAATTGATATGCATCTGATAACTGATGTGAGATAAACTTGATACATTTAGTATTCCCCTGTTATAGCAATGTTTAATAGTTAAATGCTTTGAAACATATTTGATGCTAAAAGAATACTGAAATGTACCTAATTAATAAAGTACAATCATACCATGTAGAGCCATGATCATAGATCCATCATTGTCAGAAGCTAAATGATGGTGAAATAGGTTTTCCTAAGGGAACTCCTGGATCACATACTTTTGAGTATGTGGGGGAATATGGACGTGAATATTCTTACGTCCTAGTGTAGGAATTGATGTAGATGTACCTTAATCTATCAACCCTTCACTAATGTGTTTATTCCGGGATGATGTATCACAAATCACCCGAGGAATCTTTAAATGCCGCATCGATGAGAGATAAACAAGAGATCTTTCGATGGTGAAGAGAGTGAAAAATGCCATTGTGACTCTAATAGCGAAGTACCAGAATACCCTGGTAAGCTATAGTAGTAGAGACACGAGATGTCCTGCATGTTGATCCTCACACTGACTGAGGAAGATGAGGTCATAAGAATCCGACTCTTTTGATGACCTATGTATGATACCGATGTGATTTAATAGTGATCGGTTGGAGTATGAGCGGTATACATCATCTCCACAGGGCATAATAATGTTTGTAAAACATAATCATCTGCGTAGCATATCTGCTAGGGCTAAACTACGAGAAACAATGATTGATGCCACATTGTTTATATTAATATCTTGTTCAAGTATCTAGTATACATGTTCTTCATATTCCTTAATGAAGTTGCATTACTTATTATCAAACCTGATGTTGAATGATTTAAGTTACCTTGCTTATGTTATTCCTTACTTGTTATAACAAAGCTTCTGGCGGAGAGTTATAACTCTCGCTGGGACAATTATTTAAAATTGTCTCACCCCATAGATTTCAACTTTTTAGGTGGACGTCGATGACGAAGGAACCAGTCTGCGGGTGAGCAGTACCAGCAGCAGCAACACCAGGGACAGTAGTGAATCTCAGGTGGAGATACTGACTGTCGAGTCCTGTAGTTAGTTAGTCTTATGTCATCTCTGTACTCTCAGGTCCTTAGAGTCTGTAGGTCTGAGATTTTGGTTTTTAAACTTGATATTTTGTGTCTGCATGTATATAATCACTCAAGAGGTGATTTAACAGAGATGTAAATTGTTTATCCTGTTTCTTATAAAGGAGTTTTATGGTTTCAAGATCTTTTCTTAAAAAGTTTTAAATTTTAGTGATTTTTCGTATTCTGCTGCTAATCGAATGCTTCCGCTGAGTTTACTTCGTGATTTCCGGTTCGGAGCCCACAACTTTGTTTTCTTTTGTTTTTATTTTTCTTTTTCAGAACAACTTCCAAACCTTTATAATTGGTTTAGCTGATCGCGAGTAGTTAGTAGTAGTCTACCAATAATTACGTTTCCATGTGTTCGACTCGTGCCTCACAAGGCCTATATTACATTGACGTGTACACTTGCATTATACACACGATAAAGTCATCTCACTAATCTCGGGTTTTGAAGATTTGATCTCTCTTTTCTATCATATGTGAGTTTTAGGGGGATGTGACCGTGGATCCCAAGACTCGAGACAATCAAACTGAGTTCACAAGGATCTATATGTGACCCCAAAAAGATCCTTATTGGGTTGTTGGGACAAGGAACTATGGGCACCAGGACCAATATGTCCATAAGGAGTCTGTCTTTTGTAGATTCATTCATGAATGTTTCTACATACCCACTTTTATCTCATTTTATCATATAGTCTTTATTGGTCATTGTTTGATGTTGGCTGTGATGGTAAAACCGATAGCCTCAATACTCTCTTCTTTTGATTCGATCCAGTTCTTGATTTGTTGAGCACCTTACTTTTTATATTAGTTCTTAATCGATTCTCTCAAATCAGAATTTATTTTCTCATGTTTTAATCAGATTTGAAACTCGACTATACTCTTTTTCCATCTATAGGGATAAATACCTCTCTATACTTGCTTGATTTGGTGATCACATCAAGTCAACAACTTGTTTAGAAGGTTAAACTCTAGGACTTGTCCTGGTGATTGTTGCGTGTACAACGACACACATCAGGGGTATGTTAAATGTTAAACAAGTTACTCTCTTTTAGTGGGTTGTATGTAAACTATTATGTATGACACTATAAAAACAATCAGGACTTAGGTGAAAAAATAATTTGGGTTTATAGGGAGTTATAGTAATGTGTATATGTGCTCATTGGTTCATTACTTTTGTTTGATGATCGATCTAGTTTGTTTTGTGCTTATAGGTTAGACTTGGAGGGAGTTAGTTGGTTATTTATCTGTATTCTCCCTTTTAGTGTGTTGTATACATATTAGTGTGTATGTCATTGTAGAAATAATCATGAACCTAGCAAAAAAATCAAAATGGATTTTAGATTTCGGTAATTATGGAAATGTCATGTCCAATCTGTGTGCTCCTGTAGTATGTATGCATACTAATTTGTATAATTTGTCTGTGTGCTTGATGGGAGTTAGCTAACTTTAGTTAAGCTTCACTTTTCTAGTGGGTTGCATATCAGTTATTATGTATGACAGTGTAGCACTAATGATGAGCCTGGTGAAAGAAAATGAGCTTGGAGTTCAGAAGGAGTTCTAGTAACATGTTTGTGTGCTCACTGGTCCAACCTATTTATGTGATCTAGATCTTCATGTGTTAATTGTTCCAATTTGTCTATGTGCTAACATGTTCGAGGGCATTAGCTCATAATTAATTCATCTGGTCTCTTTTAGTGGAATGTATATAACTTATTGTGTATACATTTCAATACTTATCATGAACCTCGAAAAAATTACTTTTCAGTTTAGATCTTGGTCCTTTAGGTAATGATACACCCAATATATGTTTTCCAATAGACTGTATGCATGCTAGTCATTCTAGTATGTCGTTGTGCTTACATTTTATATTGAGTCAACTGGTGTCAATCAAAGCACTCTGTCCTAGTGGGTTTCATACAAATTATTGTGTATAGTAGTGTAGTACAAATCATGAGTCTAACTAAAAAACTAGTTTTGGATTCATTGGGAGTTCTAGTAACTAACATATATGTTTGTTCATTGGTCTAGTCTGTCTAAGTGTTCATGCTACATATTTGTGTGCTAATCCATCCAAACTATTTGTGCTTATAGTGGAGGTAGTCATCTAGTTGTTAATCTCGATGCTCTCTTTTAGTGGTGTAACATAACCAAACCTAGGTACCAAAATTATCCATCCCTTTTCATTTGTCATTTCCCTTAAAATAAAATAAGTAAACTCTTTATCAAATTTAGACTATATTAGGGAAATAAGAAGTTAAGTAGTACTAGATAATATAATTATTCTATTTGTTTGAAATTTTGGGGTTAGATCTATTATGATGATTTAGTAGATAATACGCTAGATAAACACTTAGCATACAAGTAATTAAATCATACATTCTATAATCTAAATAGGTAAAATTTCTCATAAAATCATATTCTTTACTCCCTAATGATCCTACATGCAAAGTTTCATTAGTTAGTCTCAATTTCACTCCCACTTGAATTAAGGAAGATAATAATTTATAGATCTAAGCTATAATCAATTAGTTCAATTAGATACATGGATATCCCTAAAGTTGACGCTTTATTTTAGTGGTCACATGTCACAACCCTTCTCCATGAAATGACCCACGATTTAACATTCCCCTACGCCCGATCATTTGATCTGAAGTATGGGACCTTCTCATCTTCCTTCAAATATTTGTGTGTAAATGTCCCTTGTGGCCTTAATTTTTAGCATCAAATTGTTTCTCCTTAGTAAATAACTTTGAACACTTTCTTCGCCAAATGTTTCCCTCTCTCCACTGTTCCTTTTGATCCATTACTCAACTTGAATGGCAACCTCTCCACAAAATGCCCAAAGTTTTGATTTTTACAAACTCCTCGACCCCCGTGAAGTTGATGCTTATAAGTACAAAAACCCCCAGAGATCTTTAAAGTGACTACATCTTCCACAACTAGTCTTCATCTTAGGTTATCTTCCCCTTGCCCCGAACAACTCACACCTTCATCGTTAATTATGTTCACAATGAGGACCCTAATCACTTCCTCTTTCTTCATGAACAAATATATGATTGTCACCATGGAGTTGTTTGAATCTTAACTATTCTCTAATGCATGTTGGTCCCAGTGAGAGAAATTAGGGGCCCCTAAACACTGGAAACAATGTTAAAAGCTTCATTTAGTTAAGATGAAGCTAGATGGGTCTTTAGTCGATCATTGTTGAGTCTCTCAAGTCATTGAAAAACTAGTATCTATCGACCTATGTTGCTCAACACTACTACAAATTCCTCATTGTGGGCCTTATTTCCACATGATCCTTGATATTCGACATCATTGTGGTCTCTGAAATGTGTTAAGCTTCACAAGTTTCATCCTCCATAGGGGTGTGAGAAGGTATGGTGTGTGTCTATTCATACTCATACCCTTACCCATCTAATTTGGTATGTATGGGTTGGTGTCTAGACCCACACAGTACCCGCAATAGTTGTAGGTATGTGATGCAGGTATGTGGGTAAGATGTTTAATGAAAAGTGTCTTTTTTTAATATGAGAAAAGTAACAATATCTTGTATTTATTAAATAGAGAAATATACTTCTCTACATATGTATCAAAATCACATTATTATATTTTATTATACAACACATTATAGATTGAAAATGAGTTGAGTTAAGTGATTACATATTTGTACTCAATGTCATAGTGTTGTTTTGTAATACTCCATGTTACTATTTTAATTTAGGTTTCCATTACTTTGGTTTATATTTGTAATTATAATGGTTAATTCTTGATTAGATGAGTGAGCCCAATTTTATATTGACTATACTAGTATGTAATGTCAACTTTTAAATTAATTAGACTAGGAAAGTATGATGTAAATAACATATTATTTGAATAATATTTACATAGAGGGAGAATATGGGTCTAAGAATACCAATTAGTTGATCCTCACTAATGGGTTCACCGAATCTAGGTTTACCAAATGTGGGTCTACCCATTATGCGGTTGTGTGGGTATGCAAGTACAAACTATACTCCCGTGAGGGGTTTTAAAGGGTATAGATTTGTGGGTAAGAGGGTATACCTAAACCCATTTACATTCCTAGTCTTCTACTGCCTTTCCCTAGACAGAGTGTGTTATACTAATGACTTTAACGTAAGAGCCTAATACTCCCACATTGATGACTTGATGATAATGTTACACAACTCATTGAGCTTGGCTTGAGCTATGGAACAACTAGCCAACTTGCATGTGCCCCAATAATGACAATGGGAAGGGGTAGACCCTTAGCTAGTCAAGATCCAATGAGCTTCTACTTCCATGGCATACATGGAGAAGAGGAGGGGGACAAATCCCCATGTGATATTCTTCCACTGTCCTTGACAATCCTCATGTTATCATAAGGGTGTAGGAGAATTTCCATCACACACCATTTAAATTTTTTTATGGTCACATGAGTTTTTCCTTTAGGCAATGATTAATATTCCCTTTCACATTCAGATAGTGTATAATAAGATGTGGGGGAATATATTTTATTAATCGATCTTCTTTTTTTGTACAAGTAGAAAAGGATATATATTTGAAATAATCATAACTAACTACTGGTATATCAAGAAATATAAAACAATATGTTTTTAAATTAAGAAAAATTAGCATGATCCATTCCTGAGGTTTTCAAGACTTGCATCTGAGTACATCACTATGGCCAATTTTAGGGATTAAGGGTTTAATTATAATATTTTATGATTCTTGCATTAATATTTAACAATTATTTTTTAATTAGTGCTTATAACTTGGTATGTGTTGATCTATAAGAGGGCAAGGTGTTGAGTAGCCCTGGTCCATGATCCTATGAGTTATTGCTGGAATATAGGGTATAATTGAGGTATGTGCATCTATCATAATTTCAATTGGGAATTAATGATTTGAAATTCCTAATATTATTTCTTGAGGTATAAATCCAAAAATTAATTATATATTCATTTCTTTTGGAAATTATTCATGAAAAGCTATGTTAATATATATAATCTTAGTCATTGTAGTTGTGAAACCTTTATTTATGGATATTATGACCCCAATTTCCATATGTCATATGTTCTCATCTCATTTCTATATTGATATCAATTAGACAACACTTATGATCTTTCCTACTTGATGATGCATATTCATCCTAGATTTAACTGCATTTTAGGCTAGTTTTGCAATTTTTATATCATTTGAGTTTAGAACTAGCTAACATTTAGGTTTTCTTTGTTTTTTGAATTTTTTATAAAATTTTTAATCTAATTATTGATTCACGTGGAATGTTTGAACTTCATCTATTGGGTGGAGTGTAGGAGGTTGTAGTCCTGCTAATTGACTAGAGGGTACAAGAAACTTTTGAATGAATGTACCATATTTTTTATGATGTGTTCCTTCACTAGGTGTTGAATCCATTAATTTGAATTACAAGTGTTACACCATTGGTTTTTTATTGTTGTCTCTTCCATTAATTTATATTCCTTTGGAAGATGCTTCATTAGCACAGACCATCGACCTCATGCCAATACCCCTCATGGATGGGTGTACTTCTGCCAAACCCTCAGGCTGCATCAATCATCCCTTCTTTCAGTTGACAACCAAAGGTAACCTAGGGACTTCCTTCTGATGATTGGTCCACAAGCGAGGACCAAATGGACCTCGTACCTACCTTCTGATGGAATTTCCACAAGAGCCTTCTGATTCTTGTCTATCGATGGTCAACCAGACTCTTATCTTATTAAGGTTGTACTACATTCATGACAACCAATGGTCATCTAGACCTCATCTCCCGATTGCCAACCTACTTCCATCAACTGATGGATCCCCTACTCAGTCTTCCAAAGGCATTTTCGCTTCCCTTCTGATGGATCTTTTGCTTCACCTTTCTATGATCATTTTGTTGTTGCTAACCTATAGCTCCATTGAATGTCAATAAACCCCTCATCTACTGAGGGAGTTACTACAAACTAATGACCCATGGTCTTCTCCGTGTCGTCACTTCCTCTTCATCTCCATGGAGGCATCGATAATTCATTCCATGGTGTTTGGGAGGGCTCTATACCCTATCCTTCATACATAAATAAATGGCCATCACCTGAAGAAAAGGGGATATCCATTGATGTTTCAAGGTTGTTATTTTCAATCCTTACCTTTGATCTCCATCAACCATCAATCTCTTCCATCGGTTGATGAACGTCAACCGAAAGTGGTCCCACCTCCACTCTGCCAATGTACCAATGTATGAACTCAAAGGAGGCATGTCACGAGGACCTACACTCATCAGTTAACAACCCCAACCTTCATCAACCATTGGTCTCTCCTAGTAGTGACTAGGTCTAGCCTTGTAGAAGTAAGAACAATGCTTAAGGTCCACTTCTAATGAATGTCTATGGGTAGATTTGTTGTTGTGTCAACTTCCATCACTTTACATGTCAATGACAAACATATATATACACCACATATCTACTTTTATCTTCTACTATGGTGATGATTTTCTTCTTCTATTTTGTTGTTTTTGTTGTAATCCTGCCATGAGTGAGTAGTCCTCTCGCTAGGTTGTGGGGAGTATCCATGATATCCAATTTTTTTCGTGTATTTGTATCTATTTTTGGTAAGAGCTATTTCATTTCTTGAATCAATTGTTTAATGCTTGTATGCTTGTCTAATCAATATATTTGTATGCTTGTCATGATCTTCTATGTAGATATATAAAACCCAATATTTGAGATATTGATTAGATTCTGGTTAAGGAAGAAGAAAAAATCGAAGATTTCACATATCACTTTTTCTCAAAAAAAGATTTTTTTTGTTGTGCCCTCTGCTTGATGAGAAAACGGGTCTGATTCTTCTGTATAAAACGTATGGTACTTAAGGAATGATGGAAGGGAATAAAAAGAGATGGAAAGAAAATCAAAATGAATGAGATAAAGAATAAAACAAAATAGAAATCAACCTCAAAAAGGATCTTTCTGATTCTCAAAGAATTAGGGACTGATTGAGAAAGATCTCTTGTTCTAATTATAAGTTCTAAGATCGTGATTTGATCCACATATGTTTGGTATAAAGAATAATCTTCTACTTCGATCATAATAAAAAATGGAAAGTGTTCAATTGGAACATGAAAACATGACTGAATTTATCTTAGTTACTCTTCAGGGCGAAGTGGAAGAAGGGAGGAAATTCTCAAATGAGGAAAAGGATCCAATTACTACGAAAGAATTGAACAAGGGGCCGTTGTTGGGTTTTAGGGGAGGCAGAGAAGGCAGCGGAAACAAAATTTTCTCCTCCCCAAACCCAGAACAAGGAAATGTGTCAACGTCTATACAATAGGAAAGGATGGTTTGTGGAAACATACCTTGTCCCGAGGCTTGCTCGGCGACAATACCTCGCGGCTTGCGCGGTCTTCACCTCCGGTCTTGGACGATGTCTGTGCAGCTCCTGGTCGCACCGGGACTGATGACTCCTGGTCTCACCGGGACTGTCAGGATTGGCAGCTATCCTCCAAGCAGAAGAAACCTCCCGCCTTTGAAGTAGTCTACACGGACCACCTAGAACTCCAATATCCTTGTCCTACAAGGAATTGGAAGGAGTCGCACCCTCCTATTGGTGTACTAGTCGCCAGCACACTCTCATGCTACCAGTCGCTTTCTGCAGCTGTCCTTCCCTTTTTGTGCCTCCCTTATCGGGTAGCACTTGCTCGGGCTCTCTCAGTTACCAAAACTAGAGAGAATGACAACTTTGCAGAGCAACTGTGTTTGCACTGAGTTGTACATTGAGAAGCCCCCAATACCCCTATATATATAGGAGTGTCATGGGACAAGATTATCTATCCCGGGCAATGCAAGACTAAAAGCAGGAGTAGAAGGGTTCGAGATTTTCCACAAAACAACCAACACGCAACCTGAACCGATCATTTCACAACTGAAACGGTCGGTTGGGGACCTGAGCCAGTCGGTTGAAATCTCAACTGATCGGTTGGGACCCATGAGACAGTCAGTTCACTTCTGAACTGATCGGTTCATGGTCCTGACCAGTTCCCAATTGATTTTCCCTCTTTTTTTCTAATTGGTATCAAATACCAATCCTTTTCCCAATCAAATTGGGCAAGTGAAACAAAAGGAAAATTCTCACTAATCCTACGTTCCCAAATTGCTCGGTTGCACCAGTTGAATTGATCGTTTCAACACTTGAAGCAATCATTTCACCCTGTCCATGAGTCGATCGACTCAGCACCTGAGCCGATCGGTTCACCAAGCTAAGCCGATCGGTTCATCTCATGAGCTGATTGGTTGGGAGTGCAGAATGTGCAGAATCAGTCAATTGCAGTTTCAATCATTCTGATACTCTAATCAATGCATCCAACATCTTGAACATTATGATACTAAGTTATCAATTGATCAAGTGTTTAATTGAACTACTAAACTCCTTTAATAATCAATCTAAACATTGTTTGTGGACAAAACTCCTCTTCCAGGTTAAATCCTATGTGTGTGACCCTACAGGTCCATTTCACGTTGGTAGTGAAAGTCCATAACACTTATGACTTCACAAGCAAAGAGCGGTGCCTAGTCACACATCAGTGCTACCCAAGTGAAATAGAAAGTTGGAGAACAACTTTCAATCCTACAATCCGTGAATGGTGTTACAGTGAATGTATAATTCCTTTGTCACTGATATCCCGAATGAACTCGAGGCATGGAACAGTCATCCTGTCAACGTTCATTCACTTTCTTGATCTCAGAGTAGATTGGAAGAGATATGTGTGACATCAATATAACATATTGATTCACACATGCATGCACGACTTTCTCAATCCTACTCATCAAGTGGCCATGGATATCATACTCCCTCAGGAGGGACAAATCTCATATATATCACTCACCCCTCAAAAGCCCCATGTGTCAAAGCCACCCAATCATCACCTTTATAACAATCCATGTTTCAGGACTGCGTTTGATGATGTCAAAGTGTGCCCAACGACATGTGTTGAGTGCAGTGATTTTAGGTCAAAGAATCACACTCACCACCATCATTGTGAGTACTGACTGTGACTACCATGTCATGGTTCCATGTGCCAAACTCACGGTGGGTCTGTCCGGTACACTTGTTCTCTAACAAGTACCTATGTGTTTGGTTTGATATCTCAATATCATGACTAATGAGATTATGTCATCAACCAACACCACAATCTAGTCTTGTGTGTCATTGCTATCTATCTACCTTCCACAATGACATCTGACTACAGACATAATGAGAATGTACAAACTCTTAGAATCCGTATGATCTCATCGTTCAAGTCCTGAACCTGAAGGCATACGTCATTGAGTACTGTCATTCTCTAGACATTCAATCTGTTCTATCACTATCTCATATGATTGAACCAGAAAGAATTGGAAGCTTGCCTTTGATATTTATCAAATCAATCTTAATGTATCCCACCAATCAACCCATGATTGGCTCTCAGGGCATACATACCAATAGACTCCCACTTGCACCATGAGCCAATCACCCTTGAATCATATTCATAGTGATCTTCAAACATGTCCCACATGTTACTATGCTCTAGTGGGAACATAGTGAGTTGTGGCAACACCTTGCCAAAGTCTGTATAAATTGCATGTCTCTCAACTCTTCATTGTACGTAACACGTATGAGATGGAGTTGTCGTAATATGTGATCTAGTATTCCTTTGCTAACCTTTAGCCACATTGCATTATCAAGGATTCCATACTTGTCATCAATGAGCGGAATATCTATAAGTTTATCTCATGAACTTCCAGATCCATATAGTGTCCACTGTTGTTCTCTAACACACGGATAGTCGACATTTCCTTTTAAATGGTTTAATAGGAACATTTCCAATTATCAACAAACTTTCACTTTTATATATCCTATATATATTTTGCGATTAATTTTTTGTCCTTTCGGAAGTTCACATCAATATAACTCTTTACATTGAACTCTTCCATATCTCCATAGAACTAGTACTTCTCAAGTACTTATCAAGTCCTCATGGTATTCCAGTAACCCTTACTGGAAGTAGACAAACATCCACTTGTCATGTCTCACATACGAGATTTTAGGATGAGCACATCATATTGCCATGTCCTACATACAAGATGATGAATGCATTTTGTTCTTGCCATGTCGATACATGCAAGATAATGGGATGATTACATACATGATAGATCCATATCTATTCTTACTGTTCCCATTCTTCATAAGAATTGGACACTTGGCTTTGGCATACTGACTCCATGTAACATGGACAAGTTTTCTCCCTTTGAATATGTGCATACCGAACCCTTCAGTACAGATTGCCCATGTATGCTTTCTCTTTTCAGGTCAAGAGGTTTTTGAGAACTATCTCTATAGATCTCTATTCCTATCTCATAGGAAACATCTCTATCTTCCTTAAAGATAATTTCCACTTTTGGATTTCCATTCTAGAACATTTCCATTTCACATCAACATGTGGAATGTGAACACACTCCCACTAAATCACATATCCCTTCTTTTTCTTTGACATATCAGTCAAACCCTTTGACTATATCATCAAAGTAAAGATCCAATTCTGAGTTGCTTGTACTCAATCAATCACATTGATTAGTCCATTGTAACTTATAGACTTCATTTGCATTAGTGGATTCATAAACCTTATAGGTTGTGTCACGTACACATCCTTGTTTTATTCCTCATAGGAATGTTGTTTTAGTATCCATATGCCAAATGTCTTAGTCATTAAGTTTCAATCAACAAGCATCATCCTTCCCAAAATGTTATCCATGTGTCTCAACACTTGAGATTCATTTCCACTTATGGATTTCATCCAATGGGTTCTACCATCAAGGTCATACCTTATGGTTCATATGGATGTCATTTAGGACGTAATGGTCATAAACCATAACTCAAAATTTGGTTCCTCATATTCATCTAGATAGTTGACTCGTCACATGAACATCTCATCACATAGATAATTGAGGTGTAAAGATATAAGAATTCACAACCCTTGTGATTCTTAATTTCTTTTATTAGTGAGGGGTATTCTTAAGAAGAATTCAGTTATTTGATAATCATTCTCTAACTCCTTAGAGTATGATTCCTTCTTGATTTAGACATCACCATGCCTTAATCATGAGTTCACTATGATACACTATCATAATAACTCATAAGGATCTCAAACATTTGGTCCAAGTATTTCATTCATTGATCTCATCAAGAATTAACACTTTACCAAATTTGTACTTCATCCATGATAATCTTGAACACATCAAGATATTCATATTGGTATTTCTCTAAACACCATTTGAAGTATTAGCATTTGTTCCAATAGGTATGTAAATACATCACATGCATCATACCTAATAGGATAATCATTCTCTCACTACCTTTAGTGAAGATTGATTATTCATGTCCAAGATATTCATATCTCTTACTGGTTCTCTAACCAAAAGAGTCTAGATTCATCTATCATATGGAAACTAGAAATAAATTTCTCATGATTGATGCTAATTTTATTGTTTGAGTTATCTATAACTTTTAGGTATCATTTTATCTTATGCATATAAAATACCACAAGATAAATAAGGCATTGCCATAAAGATCATATCTTTATAAATTGAAACATCTTTTTGTTGATGCCATCATTGTCATACAATATGCAAAAATAAATTATTTCTATCTATTGGAAAATATGAAATAGCAGTTCATAACTGTATTACATGCCTTTTAGGCTGAAAATAAACTAAAGTACTCCTATCTATGGCGGCAACACTTGCCCCATTTATTTAGTGTTTTACACTTTACATCTTGGTATCATATACCTCAAAAAGTGTTACAAGTTTACTTTCATGACACCTTTAAGTAGAGATGTATGTTGCCTCCTTCTTCTTTTGTTCTTCCAGATAGAGAGGACAATTCCTTTTCCAATGTCCTGGCTTTTGACAATGGTGGCAATTTCCTTTCTTGGTCATGCCTCCCTTGTCCTTGAGAGCTAAAGATGACTTGGACTCCTGGATAGCATCAGAACCTTTCTTAGCTTTGCCCTTGCCCTTGCGCTTGCGCTTGGACTTGCCTTTCTTGCTTGTGATCACCATCACAGACTTAGTCTTGTCCTTCTTCATCTGTATCTTGTCTGTTCTAAACATGCCCAACAACTCTGACAGTGGCCTATCAAAGTTGTTCATGTTGTAGTTCATCACAAACTGACTGTAGGATTCTGGCAACGATTGCAGTATCACGTCAGTAGCCAACTCTTGGCTCAGTGGAAATCCCAATCTTGTCAGGTTCTCCACATACCCAATCATCTTGAGTGTGTGAGGACCAACTGGATCTCCTTTTGTCATGACGCACTTGAACAGTGCCCTTGAGACATTATATCTCTCTTGTTGTGCTTGATCTTCATACATGTTCTTGAGATGTTGAATCATCTCTATGACACCCATGTTCTCATGTTGTCTCTGCAACTCGTGGTTCATAGAGCACAACATCAAGCACTTTGCATCAGACATCATCAGAATGCTTCTTGTAAGTGTCCCTTTCTGCCTTTGGTGCATTAGGAGCAGGTTCATCTGGAATTGGAGTATCCATGACATAGCGCTTTTGCTCTTGAGTGAGAACAATCCTCAATGTCCTATACCAGTCATGGAAGTTTGTCCCATTCAGCTTGTCCTTTTCAAGGACCGATCACAAAGAAAAGTGATTGTTGTCATTTGTACTACAAAAGGAAATATGCAATTTTAGTCCAAAAAATTCATTTTTGACTTATTTTATTGATTTGAAAAGTTGACGATATAATTAGGCCTTTAATTAATTATCGCTCCCACTATTTTACTTCAAATTGATAGCCCTCACCATCAATTCAGAAGATTGCAGCGTACAACCTTCTAGTGGGCAAGATCTTGAAATCCTCTAAGTCATGGACCAGCTAGGGTTGTCACCCACAACTTAGATCTCTCAGGTAGGCAACTCTTGCCAATTGCATCATATGAAAATCTTGATAAGATGTCATATGCAACTCCTTGCCATGATCATCTCCATGCCTCAAGGTACTAGATCCCATCTAGATCACCTTGTTAAGTCCGACCCAAAGCAAACACGATGAATATGCACCCTGCTAGGGTAGACCCACATATCCATCCTTCACGCTTCCACGAGATAGACGGTGCACCACGCTAGGGCGTTCCCACACTTGGTCGATCAAGATTTTCACGTGTGTCGCATTTGGAAGGCATCTAAAACTTAATATTTAATGAGGGATTTGGTTTTATATACATATACATATCCAATCACCACAATACATAGTATGTATCATATACATGCTATATCCCATAGAAAACATGCAAAACGATAAAAGTGATGATTATGGCCATCCTAATGTGATTCCTCGAGCCAAGAGGAATCACAGTCATCTAGGTCTACATCACATGCAACATGTACAAGATGAACTTTATGCTTTGCCTTCTGAGTAGATCAACTCATCACATGAATGACTTGCTCGTTCTGCCCGGTCGTCTGGGTGCCACCAGTCGATCGGTTGGCTCCTTCAACCGATCGGTTTGTCTGGTCTTCGTGCATCTCATCATGTTCGCAACCCCCTCGTTTTTCTCCTCAAACCAGTCATCAAACGATCGGCTCACTCCTTGAACCGATCATCTGGATCGTCAACCGATCGGTTCATGCCTTGAACCGATCGTCTCATCTGTCGTCAGCATGTCCTCCGTTCTTTGACATAACTAGAAATAAAATTCTATCCTATTTTACATTATAAAAAAAAAAGAAACCTCGAGTTACATTCGAGGGGAGAAAAGGTAGGAAAGAAATCTCGAATTATTTCGAGTTACATCAGGAATAGGAGAAGAAAAATCGGTGCACAGACCGAGATGCAAGCAACCACATACAACCATACACAGATAAGGTTTATTGGCCATAACCACGCTATACATCCACCACAAAACTCATTTAAGGGTGACGCGTATCAAGTGCATTAATAATACATATCATATATGTAATTAGGGATTTGTGGATTTAGGATCAAACATGCATAAAGCCAATTTTATTTGCATCGTATGCAATAAATAAAGGCGACAAACCAAAATCAATCATATCGATAATCCTAAAGTATAGAGTAGTTGATGTGGCTTTGATACCACTGTTGGGTTTTAGGGGAGGTAGAGAAGGCAGCGGAAACAAAATTTTCTCCTCCCCAAACCCAGAACAAGGAAATGTGTCAACGTCTATACAATAGGAAAGGATGGTTTGTGGAATCATACCTTGTCCTGAGGCTTGCTCGGTGACAATACCTCACGGCTTGCGCAGTCTTCACCTCTGGTCTTGGATGATGTCTGTGCAGCTCTTGGTTGCACCGCGACTGACGACTCCTGGTCTCACCGGGATTGTCAGGATTTACAACTGTCCTCCGAGCAGAAAAAACCTCCCTCCTCTGAAGTAGTTCACACGGACCACCTGGAACTCCAATCTCCTTGTCCCACAAGGAATTGGAAGGACTCACACCCTCCTATTGGTGTACTAGTCGCCAACACACTCTCCTGCTACCAGTCACTTTCTGCAGTTGTCCTTCCCTTGTTGTGCCTCCCTTATCGGGTAGCACTTGTTCGGGCTCTCTCAGTTACCAAAACTAGAGAGAACGACAACTTTGTAGAGCAACTGTCTTTGCACTGAGTTGTACTTTGAGAAGCCCCCAATACCCCTATATATAGGAGGGTCATGGGATAGGGTTCTCTATCCCGGGCAATGCTGGACTAAAAGCAGGAGTAGAAGGGTTCGAGATTTTCTACAAAACAACCAACTCGCAACCTGAATCGATCGTTTCACAACTGAAATAGTCGGTTGGGGACCTGAGTCGGTCGGTTGACATCTCAACCGATCGGTTGGGACCCATGAGACGGTCGGTTCACTTTTGAACCGATCGGTTCATGGTCTTGACCAGTTCCCGATTGACTTTCCCTCTTTTGTTTCTAATTGGTATCAAATACCAATCCTTTTCCCAATCAAATTGGGCAAGTGAAATGAAAGGAAAATTCTCACCAATCCTACTTTCCCAACTTTCTCAGTTGTACCAGTTGAATCGATCATTTCAACACTTGAAGCAATCGTTTCACCCTGTCCATGAGCCGATCGACTCACCACCCGAGCTGATCAATTCACCAAGCTGGGACGATCGGTTCATCTCATGAGCCGATCGGTTGGGAGTGCAAAATGTGCAGAATCAGTCAATTGCAGTTTTAATCAATCTGATACTCTAATCAATGTGTCCAACATCTTGAACAATATGATACTGAGCTATCAATTGATCGAGTGTTTAATTGAACTACTAAACTCCTTTAGTAATCAATCTAAACATTGTTTGTGGACAAAACTCCTCTTCTAGGTTAAATCCTATGTGTGTGACCCTGCAGGTCCATTTCACGTTGGCAGTGAAAGTCCATAATACTTATGTCTTCACAAGCAAAGAGCGGTGCCTAGTCACACATCAGTGCTACCCAAGTGAAATAGAAAGTTGGAGAACAACTTTCAATCCTACAATTTATGAACTCGAGGCATGGAATAGTCAACCTGTCAACATTCATTCACTTTCTTGATCTTAGAGTAGATTGGAAGAGATATGTGTGACATCAATTTCACATATTGATTCACACATGCGTGCACGCATTTCTCAATCCTACTCATCAATGGCCATGGATAACATACTCCCTCAGGGGGACAAATCCCATATCTATCACTCACCCCTCAAAAGCCCCATGTGTCAAATCCACCCAATCATCACCTTTATAACAACCCATGTTTCAGGACTGCATTTGATGATGTCAAAGTGTGCCCAACGACATGTGTTCAATGCAGTGATTTCAAGTCAAAGAATCACACTCACCACCATCACTGTGAGTACTGACTGTGACTACCATGTCATGGTTCCATGTGTCAAACTCACGATGGGTCTGTCCGGTACACTTGTTCTCTAACAAGTACCAACGTGTTTGGTTTGATATCTCTATTTCATGACTAATGAGATTCTGTCATCAACCAACACCACAATCTAGTCTTGTGTGTCATTGTTGTCTATCTACCTTCCACAATGACATCCAACTAGGGACATAATGAGAATGTACAAACTCTTAGCATCTGCATGATCTCATCATTCAAGTCCTGAACCTGAAGGCATACGTCATTGAGTATTGTCATTCTCTAGACATTCAATCTGTTCTATCACTATCTCATATGACTGAACCAGAAAGAATTGGAAGTTTTCCTTTGATATTTTTCAAATCAATCTTAATGAATCCCACCAATGAACCCATGATTGGCTCTGAGGGCATACATACCAACAGTCGTATGAGGTGAAAATCTCATGTACTTGACGAAAGTTTTGGGTAGGTGTTTTCAAAGGTGATAGATGTATGATCTATAGGTAAGGCAACGACAATCCTAGAGTGATATTTGTCTGGGTTTTGATCCTCATGTCATAAGGGGGGTTATCCTAGCCTTAACATACATATATAAAGTCTTGATATGATGTAGTGAGAGAGGGAATAATAGGTAGGTGTGTTGAAAGTCACTTCACCCTAGTGTTCCCTTCATTTGATAAATTTATACTTTGATTAAATCTTTTCTATTCTATAGTCTTGGCATAATCAACAACAATCACCCGATTGTATTAAATCATAGTTCTTTCCTAGTTACTTTGATCATATAACTTCTTAAATATGTTGTCATTTGGGTTTGATCCTAAACTCTCCTATAATAAGATTTGTCTGCTTGTGGGTGGTGATTGTTGTACTTGTTTAGGTAAACTCTAGGGATTTTACCCCTAGTGAATTTTTTGATGCAGTAAAAGTCACATCATTACTATATTTGCATGTGATACTTGGACTAGTATATCTATTAGAATTTTGATGGTTTAAGCACAAAGGTTTTATTCATCCTACCAAGAACTTGGGTTTTATTCTCCCTACCACATGATATATATTTGAGAAGTAAGATTTTATTCCTTCAACCAGACACTGGGGTTTATTCTCACTATGATGTGTTATATTTTGGACATTGAGGTATTATTCCTCCTGCCATGTCTTGTCATTTATGGTGCCCTAGCCCTACTTTGGATTAATCTAGTATTTTTTATAATCTACATGCAATTCCATTGTTGTTTGTGAGATTTGTTAAAGGGTTTAAATATTATTTGTCTAAGCTAAAAATTTCCTCAACCTTATGTTAATCATTATTTTATTACTTATTCTATGTTTACATTCTCTTGATCTTACCAAATTGCTATAGCCTCTTTTACTGGGAATACCCTCATAATTATACTTATATGCTTATTATGCCCACACCTTTTATTTAATACTAGTGCTTGTATCACATACTTTTATGTTGTTCTCTTTTGGATATTTTTCCCAACGCACCCAGGGTTAAAGCACCCTATGGATTCAGTCATTTGAGAGTCATATCAAGACCTTCAAGATAGAGTCTAAGATACCTAGGCTTCCCTATGTAGTCAATGTACTTAGTTATTAGTAATGTTTCTTATTTACCTTTATTTCACCATGAAATAATATGTTGAACTTTGTTTAAGTTTATATTAGCTTAGTTTATTTTTATGTTTCTATCATTTCACCTGATTTATGTTCTATACAATTTTTGAGATAAAATATATTCCCCTTAATTATTTTATTGTGGGTGAATGTTAAGGTTTTTTGGTTATTTTTCAAAATATAGAAAAGGAGTGACTTAACTGCTAGTACCCACTCCATACAATATCAAAGGACAAGGAGTTTCCTCCCTTTCTTAGAACTTATATTTCAAAAATATTCTTAAATATAATATTCTAGATAAATTAATTTAATTGAAGCTCTACTATTAAGTCCTTTGGGATAATAAATCAAGAAGTCATGGTACAAGAGTATGAACACCATTCTTTTTGTAAATCAAGTGATACCATGAGTTAAATGTTGGTCGATAAAAGTTATTTTTGTTGGGAAATACCGGCACAAAATCAGAAGCAAATAAATAAATTATTTTCGTATTCCCATGAATAGTAAGATTAAGTCAACTACTATGTAATGAGAAGGATGGTTTTAACAAGTGCATACCTAGTCCTGGAGCAAGTCCAATGACTACAACTCATTTCAATGCAACTATCTTCTAGTTTCTCTTGGACGACGTCTATGCAACTCTCGATCTTAACCATGGATTGCAGGCTGGCATTGCCCTCCTAGCGATGGGTAAAGGCCGCCTTTCCTCTAGAGAAGTCCACATAGACCAATTAGAACTCATGTTGTTCTAGAGAAGCTTGAACTAGTCATTTCTCCATGTTTTCCAACCACATATGAATTGGGAATTTTGAATCTAATTATTGTTCAACATTAATTTCATGCATCAATCGAATTGAGCAAGTGAAACAACCAACTATTCTCATCAATCAGGAAAATCACTAAAAGCTTTGGTTGTTATGACTGAGCCAATCATTTCACTGGGTAAACTGGTTTTCTAACCAACCTAAGTAGATTGATTTTCTTAGTGATCAGTCGGTTCCCTAATTTATGCAGAATTCAGCCAATTCAATTTCTAATTAGCACGACACTCCAAACGGTCATCTCATCGCATGAATTGATTGACTGGGAGATTAGTCAGTTGATTTGTTGCTTGAATTGAAAACCTAAGCACTTTAGTAATTGATCCAATCATCATTCATGATTAAACTCCTTTTCTAGATGAGTTCCTATGGGTGTGACCCTGTAGGTCCCATATCATGTTGGCAGTGAATGTCCATAACTATCTTATGATATCACAAGAAAAGAGTGGTCCCTAGTAGCACATCAGTGCTACCCAAGTGAATGGAAATTCAGAGAACAACTTCAACCTACAATATGTGTAAGGTGTTACAATGATTGTATAACTCCTTTGTATCTGATATGCGGAATGAACTCAAGGCATGGAAGCATCATCCTATCAATGCTCAATTTATGTTCCTTGAACTAGAGCTGACTATCAAAGATATATGTGACCTCGATATCATAATTCATTCACATGTGCAGGGGATGTGTTTCTCAATCTTGTTTATCAAGTGGTTAGGATATCAAACTCTAGTAGGAGGGACAAATCCCAACTACATCACTCATACTCAATCCTCATGTGTTACAATTACCCAATCATCACCTTTATGATAATCCTTATTTAGTACTATGATTGATTATATCAAGTACACTGAATGACATGTGATGAGTGTAGTGACTTCATGTCTAAGAACCATAATCACCACCTTCACTATTAGAGATGACTATGACCACCTATGATGATTTCCATGTGTCACTCTCAAGGTGGGTCTGTCTGATAAATTGTTCCCTAACAAGTATCTATCTGCTTGGCTCGATATCACATATCATGAATAATGAGATTATGTCATCAACAAGGACCTACTCTAGTCTTTATTGTTATTGGTGTCTATATGCCTTCCATAATAACTACTAATTATATACATTATAAGAATGTACATATTCTTAGTATATGTATGATCTCATTGTTCAAGTCATGTATTGAAGACATATGTCATTGAGTATTGTCATTCTTTAGACATTCATTGTGTTTCCTCATTATCTCATAATTAAGTGAAACATAACGAATTGGAAGCTTGCCTTTATGATTATTATTAATCAAATCCTTTATGACATCACAATCATCATATGATTGGCTCTCTAAGCATACCATACCAATAAAGTCCCACTTTCAATTATATCCAATCACCCGCGAATCATACTCTTAGTGTTCTAAACATGTCCACCATGTTTTCTACTGTGCAAGTGCTAATCCAGTAGGTTAACAACACTTTGTTATAGTATGTATATTGCATGTTTCTCATCTCCTTGTTGTGAGATGAAATTATTGTAATATGGTATCTGATATTCCTTGCCTAACTAGTAGTTGTGTCATCAATGGTGGGAACATCCTTAAGTTCATCCACACAAACTTCTAGATCCATATAGTATCCACTCTTGTGTTCATAACACTAAGATACTCATCTTCTATTGTAGAATGAAATTAATGACATGTAGTTCGGAACCCTTCCAACTTAAAACTCTTTTCTTAAAATAAACACATTTTATATTGCAATCACTTTCTTGTCATTATGGAATCTTGCCTCGGTGTAACCCTTTACACCCCAAATGTTCCCTATTTCTATTTCTAGAAACTTATCCTTTAATGCTTCACAAGTACTAATGAATGTCTTTAATGATATTCCAATGACCTTTATTGGAAACTAATATTGTAACACCCCCTTTAAAGCATACATATATCAATAGAAGCAACACCCACGTTTTCCATAACATGGGGTACTTTATCTCAAACGAATGTCACAATCATAATAATCATTGCAAATAAAGTAAACAATAACCATGCATAAATATTAAACCCGACTTACACATTGTTTACAATAGAATTCTTGAATTGAAACTAACTAAGATGTGGCTCCCCGATTCCCGAGGCATCTTTAATGACCCCGAAGATCGGGGAGTCACCCTGGGTAAACCACTCTTAACTTTTTTTTAATTGATCACTTAAATTCAACTTAAAAGAAAACCATAAAAATCGAATAACATCGAATTGAAATAAAACTACAAAAGTAACTTACCATTAACTCTATTAGGAGGAAAACCAAACTTACATGTCATATTACACTGTTCTATTTGAAATATGAAGCACAACAGATAACTGTAAATTTAAGCTACATATTACATAACACTCTCTCTATCTCACCACATGCCCAAGGACCGAGGAGAAAGGACCAAGAGACCTCTAAACATAACTAAACACTACCCTCGAAGTGTCTGGGTGATATGATCCTTCCGCTTCCTCGTGCTGATGCTGACTTGAAAAATGTTTTAGTAGGTTGGTGAGCTACTGGCTCAGTGAATAGAATTTCACCCAAACATCATAGATAACTCATTTTATGTATATTAATTGCAATAAAATACAAGATAATACTATACTAAGCAGATCTAAACAATATAATTTAAGCGACAGGAGATGTCAACATTTCAATAAGATAACAACTGCTGCAAAACTGTAGATATGATTAAATAATAGAGAATACTAAAATTTCATTTAAAGGACAACTGTTGTGAAACTAACTCAAATATTTCCTAACTCTTTAACTTATAAGAAACTCTGTGAACCTATATGAATGTATTTTATCGTATGCCCTAATCATATGCAATGTACTCTACGTATGAAGACTCATAGCGAACTACGATCCCACCGTACAAGACTTAGCTTAAAACTTGGGAAGCTTAGCCTAAAACTGAGTCTGGGTCTGCTTGGCTCAAACTGTCACGTCTGATTAAGGTGGCTAAACAGTTGGCCTTTAATTGGACCTCTCTTCTAGGTTGAGTACACAGGCAGAGGATCTGAGACACTCTGTGGGACTCAACTTGGTACGCTCTATGGGTACCTCTGGGTTACCACCGGGACTTCCGGTTCATGTTGGGCAACCTACTTTTTCTTAGGAGACTTCCTCAAGGGCTTCGTCTCCCCGAACGCTCTATGGGTGCGTTCTGATCCATGTATACTGGTCGCTGCCAGGGTGGATGTGACAAAGTGGTTTTTGCTTTAATTCCGAGGACAAAATTTTCTTTTAAGGTGTGTAGGATGTGATGGAGTGGATTTTTGAAATCCATAAATCTCCAATAACATATTAGAATCCATATCTTGAGTTATAATGAGAGTTCCAAGTGTTTTAGTAAAGTTGGAATGTTGATTGAGATTTATATAATGATTAAGATCTCTCTTTTAATGCCTTTTTGAGGAATTTTATTGAATGGTCCAACAGATGAGTTTGGTCACCAATTTTGAATAGAAGGTCTCTCGAGAGGTATGGGATCTATGGTTAAAATTTGGTGGCATTTGGAGGTTCCTAGAGGAAGTTATTGGGGTTTGATTTTGGTGAAATAATGTGCTTGGTTGATGGTTTATAGACCAAAGTTGGGCTTGATTTGTATGTCACACGCCCCCTTAGTTGAGTTTGGTATGCCTGGCCGAATCCTAGCCCTAGGTATCCAATCTAGTGGTAGTGACAATTGCTTTAGATGAGCCGCGAATATGCTTGAATGGAGGAGTAACGTTGACCCTTGGATGACAGATCGAGGGCTATCGGGCTGTCTCCCACCTTGCGGTTAGAGCAAGGAGAGGGAGCAACAGTCGCCCGACTTTCCCACCCCCCACTCGTCCGGATCGTGGGATGTAAGCGAGGCTAATGGAGGAGTGGGAATCCTCTAGTGACCACGACCACGACCTGCTCGAGCCTTTTTTTGCGACAAACCAACACCTAAAGAGAGAGAACCAGAATGCCTCGAGCGCAGTCTCTCCACTGTGACCTGTTGCTAGTGGTTGAGGTTGTAGAGAAGAGGTGAGGGCTCATCGGTGGCTTCTTAGGATCTAGATGAGCTCACAAAGGAAGACCAAAGTCAGGGGAGTCTGCCCATGAATTTGTGTGCCCTGCGATGGTCGTCTCCATGGCTGACCGACTTGGGTTGTCTGGAGCTTGAAGATGGAGCTCGGGGAGGTGCAAGGAGTGTATCACTCTGCATATGGAGATCACAATTGAGTTTCTAGAGTTGGAGCGCTGCTTTGAGAGGCCTTGGATCAAAGAAATGGAGAGTAAAGGCATAATGCCTCTTCTTCTCCACTGCGCCAGCAGCTATTGCCGGCGAGCTTTCCCAGATCGTGAGCAGAAGCTGAAGGCAATGAGTTTAAAGGACGGCGGCGTGGAGGAGGAATCACCAGATCTGATGGCAGTCTTGGAGTTTGACGGAGGCCACGATGATGATGGCATCACCTCACCGGAGCATCTCCCTCACGACGGCACCCTGCAGATCAGAGTCCCGCTTGGGACTGATCGCGTGGACCAGGGAAATAAAGAGAGTGGATCGGGTCTAGTCAGCAGACCGCCGACCCAATTAGTGAACTATTAAGATTCGGCCAGTTCATTAATGCCAGACCAAGAGAGGATGCGCCCCCTTGCTAGCCATGTGGCAACACACCATTGGATAAAAAAGGTAAACCCCCAGATTTAGTCCAGATCTTATATAATTCGTAGAAAATAGCGTGTTGATCAGAAAAATACATATAATATACCAAAATTCTCAGAAAAATGCGTAGAACACAATGGAAGCATAATATTAGGCTTTCGACGAACTAATATCAGAGTAATCATGTAAGATGTGAAATGGTCTTTTCATGAATAATAAATATCAAACGATGTTCTAAAATTATGAGAACATGTCAGTAGATTCATAATTATGTTTGTAATGCATATGATATCAGTTATGGTCATGTTGATGTACGAAATCATGTAATTTGCTCCATATGTATAATTAGGGCTTTTAACCCTAAATAAAATGCAATAAATGTACACATGCTCAATAAATGATGAAATTCACAACGTAAGCTCATATCAGTATATGAAACCTCAGTTTTAATTATGATAGCATAACAATGAACATAATCCATGTTATATGAAGATGAATCTTAATACGTTATAAAACCCTAATCTAGGTTAATGATGTAACCTAGGGTTAATATGTGCAAAAAAAGGATATGGACCCTAATGTTCAGATGATGAACTTTGATAATGAGATGTAATCTGGAAAATGACAACAATATGATAAATCTAAGATAAGAAGACAAGTAATAATGTATATAACATAATGAGATAAGCAAACCCTAATGAACACGACTAGGGTTAAGATGAGATGTAAGATGATGAGAACCTGATGATAGTATATGATCTTGTCTTAATCAGGGTTGACTAAGGTTAGGATTGACATGAGGAATATGTGATTGTGATCTATCTCTTTGGAAGGTATGCCATTACCTCTTACTTGGCTTATTATACAATATGCTTGTGTTATATGTGTAGTAAAATTCTTGGCATATGATATTGGATGATATGATTGTTCTTGTAGGATATCTTGCTTGATTTTACATACTTATGGCTATGAAAACATGAAACGTAAAATATTCTGATCCATCATATGATAGAACTAAACTCTTTGGTAGTACAGTGCATTGACAATCCCTTGGTGGCAGATGTAACATCAAAGCCCTAGGGGAAGATGTACAATTTATATGACAAGGCCTAATAACATCAAAGCCCTTGGGGGAAGATGTACGAGATATATGATGGAAATGTGATTAAAAATATGTGTTCTCTTTTTCTAATGAATATCTTTGTGCAAGTATACACTTTTATTATATTCTTCTGTCACTGCCAAGTATTAGTTTTATTTTATTGCCAAGATATGACGAGTGGTATATAAAAGACATGTAGGCATACTCAGTATAATATTCTTGAATATTGTGCTAACGTGTACCGCATGTAATCTTTTTTTTATGTTGTGGTTATGATCTTGAAGACCCAAGATAGTTGAGAGTTGTGTGGCGAGCTGATGTACAGGTGGACCTATTGTCTTAAGATCCTATATTTTAGTGGCAGTACATGTATATGTATAAGTTTTCTGTTCAATATGTAATATCAAATATTGTGACAATTCATGTTGTAATTATATGTTGAATGGTGAACATTTGTGTATGGTTTTATTATTGTTCATGTACATGTGCTACTGATTGTTTTCCTTCTGACTCCCTCGATTTTCTTCTTCTTAACCTAGTGTGGGATGTTAAAATTGGGATTCTCACTGAGGTGAGGGTTCCAATTTGGACGTCACACATCAGATTAAGTTTTAGAAAATCTAGGGACCTCACAGGTGGTATCAGAGCATGAACAATAGCAAAGCCTGACATTTGCTCATTATGCAACTCAGAACCAAAGAACCTTGAACTTAATAATCTTTAGGGTTAGATTAGTCATCTTTTAGAGACTAGATCTGACTAGCCTCTAGGTTAGCACCTAGATGTCTGAGAACTAGGTCTAGACTGGTGCTTGTTGAGTAGCATGTCCTTAGATGTCGTTCTTTCCTTGTAGTGCAGCGGTATGGGACGTTGTACTATTTGGAAATGACGTGCATCAAGGGAAGAGAAACCCTAGACATATTGTGCAGGTTGTCTAGAGTATCTACACTAGTCTATCCCTTGTTCTCACCCTTTTCACTAGTTTTCATGACACTGTACTCTCTACTATGTGTGGGACACTCGTTTTCAGAATTTGGTTTCTGATTCCAGTTGAATCGAACCTTGATAGTTTTCTCTGACGCTTGTTTTACTGGAGAAAAACTATATAATATTTTATTATATATATGTATTACAAAATTGTGTCCCCACACATGTACGAGTAGGAGGTGGTCATGCAACCTAAGTAAAAGTGAATGATATCAGTATAGAAGAGAGAGTAGTTCTAGATTAGATGTCTAGAGCCTTGTTGGAATATATGATAGATGAAATAGATGAAATAAGTTAAGATGATATGATATAAGTCTTATATAGATGACATAAGATTGTTATGATGATCTATGTTTTTCTTCGAGGACTTAAGTTCAGTTTTGTGGATTTGAGATAAGTTTTGATGATGCAAGTACGAGTTCTTTTATGAGATGAGATAAGTTAAGCTAAGGCAAGGATGTGGATCAGCCTGAGCCTCATGCTCTTTTACAAAGGAGGACCTCTAGTGTTGGGACCAATTTTAGGGTTAACTCTAGATAGAGCGAGACCCATTGGGAGAAGGTTAGAGAACCTAAACTCCATAATATGAGAATTCTGAGATATGTCCTAAACTATAATACTCCTGAGTGATTGAGTTGAGTCGCTTTATGCATTATCGTTATAGCTTTGTTGAACCCTAGATGTCCTTGGGAGAACCAACCCTAGAGACAGAGGCTGGTTATATATGTGCATATGTGAGTATGAATATGAGTGTCTGCCATCTGGGTGAGGGAGAGAGCCCAAGACCCTGGAGGAGGTAGCTATGTTTGTTTTGTACAACCTCATGCTCGGGTTGATGGTTTCCCACATAGGAATCTAGTGGTGTATAAAAGAGAGTTTTAGGTAAGATGTTACATGGTTAGAGATTTATGAAGAGAATGTCATAACATGTTTGGTTGGTGCTTATGTGGCTAGAGCTTGTAAAGCTCTCACGAGTGCCAATTAGGTAATCTGAAACCCTAAACCCAGGAGGGAGGATAAAGTATATGCATATGAGATACTCAAAGAGATGAGTTAGCTCAAAGAGTTTGAGCATGACAGTACCCTCATGATATGGGACAAGAGAACCTGAGTTGGACTAGATAAAGTTTTGATATATGTTTAACAAGTCACTTTTATAAGTTTGTTAGCACAACCGTGATATAATATATGTAAGATGTGACCTAATCTCGAGACGTGAGATATGGATATGATAAGATGGAAACCTAGAGATGGTTTAATAGATGGAAATGCATTAATGGTTAACCATATACATGAATAATGACGATAATGTGAAATGGTTGGTTAATCTTATGACAAAATCACTAGTAGATGTTACAATATACTTTGAACAATGACATAAGATCGTATGGAAACATGTTACATGAGATGTTAAGCTTAGTGCTTAATAATGATGTACTATATATTTTGAAGGTTAGCACAACATAACATGTATGACACCTTGATATGATCTAGATGGATAAGGTGGGTTAACTTTAGTTAACTCCCTCCTAAAAGGCATATGTTAATATTAAACATGTTCTAGCAAATAGCTCAATAAAATGTTTATGATACCTTAATATTGTGGGTTAGCTTTGGTTAACTCCTTTAGAGCATGGTAATATGATGTGGGAATCCTAATGCACCGGTTAAGATAAGGATGCGTCCCTGATATATGGGATATGTCATGACATAACCTAAGTTTCTAAGCCTTAAGTTTAACCTTAAATGGAGTGTTTATGCACCAAGATGGTTGTAAAACCCCCTAATAGTGCTTTGGATACATGGTTATAGGTAACTTTTGTGGATATGTTACACATAGAATAATGCCTACATGTGGATGAAGACATGGTAGTTTCCTTGGAGTACGAGTATGGTTGACTTTCGAGGATGAAAGTTCTTTTAATATTTATATGATGTGACAATGTGGTTTTTGCTTTAATTCCGAGGACGGAATTTTCTTTTAAGGTGTGTAGGATGTGATGGAGTGGATTTTTGAAATCCATAAATCTCCAATAACATATTAGAATCCATATTTTGAGTTATAATGACAGTTCCAAGTGTTTTAGTAAAGTTGGAATGTTGATTGAGATTTATATAATGATTAAGATCTCTCTTTTAATGCCTTTTTGAGGAATTTTATTGAGTGGTCCACCAGATGATTTTAGTCACCAATTTTGAATAGAAGGTAGCTCGAGAGGTATGGGAGCTATGGTTAAAATTTGGTGGCATTTGGTGGTTCCTAGAGGAAGTTATTGGGGTTTGATTTTGGGGAAATAATGTGCTTGGTTGATGGTTTATAGACCTAAGTTGGGCTTGACTTTGATGTCACACGCCCCCTTAGTTGAGTTGGGAATGTGTGGCTGAATATTAGCCCTAGGTATCCAATCTAGTGGTAGTGACAACTGCTTTAGATGAGTCAATGATATGCTTGAATGGAGGAGTAATGTTGACCCTTAGATGACAGATCGAGGGCTAACGAGCTGTCTCCCACCTTGCGGTTAGAGCTAGGAGAGGGAGCAACAGTCGCCCGACTTTCCCAGCCCCCACTCGTCCGGATCGTGGGATGTAGGTGAGGACTAATCGAGGAGTGGGAATCCTCTAGTGACCACGACCTGCTCGAGCCTTTTTTTGCGACAAACCAACACCTACAGAGAGAGAACCAAAATGCCTCGAGCGCAGTCTCTCCACTGCGACCTGCAGCTAGTGGTTGAGGTTGTAGAGAAGAGGTGAGGGCTCATCGGTGGCTTCTGAGGATCTAGATGAGCTCGCAAAGGAAGACCAAAGTCAGGGGAGTCCGCCCATGTATTTGTGTGCCTTGTGATGGTCATCTCCATGGCTGACCAGCTTGGGTTGTTTGGAGCTTGAAGATGGAGCTCGGGGAGGTGCAAGGAGTGTATCACTCTGCATATGGAGATCACGATTGAGTTTCTGGAGTTGGAGCGCTGCTTTGAGAGGCCTTGGATCAAAGAAATGGAGAGTAAAGGCCCTATGCCTATTCTTCTCTGCCGCGCCAACAGCTATTGCCAGCGAGCTTGCCCAGATCGTGAGCAGAAGCTGAAGGCAATGAGTTTCAAGGACGGCGGCATGGAGGAGGAATCATCAGATCTGATGGCAGTCTTGGAGTTTGACGGAGGCCACAATCTTACTGGCATCACCTCGTCGGAGCATCTCCCTCACGGCGGCAGCCTGTAGATCAGAGTCCCGCTTGGGACTGATCGCATGGACCAGAGAAAGAAAGAGAGTGGACCGGGTCCAGTCAGCAGACCGTCGGCCCAATTAGTGAACCATTGAGATTTGGCCAGTTCATTAATACCAGACCAAGAGAGGATGCGCCCCCTTGCTAGCCACGTGGCAACACGCCATTGGCTGAAAAAGGTAAACCCCAAGATTTAGTCCAGACCTTATATAATTTGTAGAAAATAGCATGTTGATCAGAAAAATACATATAATATACCAAAAGTCTCAGAAAAATACGTAGAACACAATGGAAGCATAATATCAGGCTTTCGACGAACTAATATCAGAGTAATCATGTAAGATGTGAAATGGTCTTTTCATGGATAATAAATATCAAATGATGTTCTAAAATTATGAGAACATGTGAGTAGATTCATAATTATGTTTGTAATGCATATGATATCAGTTATGGTCATGTTGATGTACGAAATCATGTAATTTGCTCCATATGGATAATTAGGGCTTTTAACCCTAAATAAAATGCAATAAATGCACACATGCTCAATAAATGATGAAATTCACAGAGTAAGCTCATATCAGTATATGAAACCTCAGTTTTAATTATGATAGCATAATAATGAACAGAATCCATATTATATGAAGATGAATCTTAATACATGTTATAAAACCCTAATCTAGGTTAATGATGTAAGCTAGGGTTAATATGTGCACAAAAAGGATATGGAACCTAATGTTTATATGATGAACTTTGATAATGAGATGTAATCTAGAAAATGACATTAGTATGATAAATCTAAGATAAGAAGACAAGTAATAATGCATATAACATAATGAGATAAGCAAACCCTAATGAACACGACCAGGGTTAAGATGAGATGTAAGATGATGAGAACATGATGATAGTATATGATCTTGTCATAATAAGGGTTGACCAAGGTTAGGGTTGACATGAGGAATATGTGATTGTGATCTATCTCTTTGGAAGGTACGCCATTACCTCTTACTTGGCTTATTATACAATATGCTTGTGTTATATGTGTAGTAAAATTCTTGGCATATGATATTGGATGATATGATTGTTCTTGTAGGATATCTAGCTTGATTTTCCATACTTATGGCTATGAACACATGAAACGTAAAATATTCTGATCCATCAGATGATAGCACTAAACTCTTTGGTAGTACAGTGCATTGACAAAACATCAAAGCCCTTGGTGGCAGATGTAACATCAAAGCCCTAGGGGCATATGTAAGATTTATATGACAAGGCCTAAAAATATCAAAGCCCTTGGGGGCATATGTACGAGATATATGATGGAAATGTGATTAAAAATATGTGTTCT
This sequence comes from Alisma plantago-aquatica, assembly GCA_963693085.1. Lineage (NCBI taxonomy): Eukaryota > Viridiplantae > Streptophyta > Magnoliopsida > Alismatales > Alismataceae > Alisma > Alisma plantago-aquatica. The sequence continues at coordinate 1,444,623,503 of OY856409.1, read as the reverse complement.
CTTTTGCTAATGAATATCTTTTTGCAAGTATACGCTTATATTATATTCTTCTATCACTGCCAAGTATTAGTTTTATTTTATTGCCAAGATATGATGAGAGGTATATAAAAGACACGTAGGCGTACTCAGTACAATATTAATGAATATTGTGCTGACATGTACTGCATGTAATCTTTTTGTTTAGATTGTGGTTATGATCTTGAAGACCCAAGATAGTTGAGAGTTGTGTGGCTAGCTGATGTACAGGTGGACCTGTTGTCTTAAGATCCTGTAGTTTAGTTGTAGTACATGTATAAGTGTAAGTTTTCTGTTCAATATGTAATATCAAATATTGTAACAATTCATGTTTTTAAATTATATGTTGAATGGCAAACATGTGTGTATGGTTTTATTATTGTTCATGTACATGTGCTACTGATTGTTTTCCTTTTGACTCCCTCGATTTTCTTCTTCTTAACCTAGTGTGGGATGTTTAAATTGGGATTCTCGCTGAGGTGAGGGTTCCAATTTGGACTTCACACATCATATTAAGTTTTAGAAAATCCAGGGACGTCACAGTGGATCGTTTCTTTCCTATAGTGCATACATCCATAGGGAATCTACGGTGTCAGGGCACCTATGTCTATTATTTTATTTAATTTGGAAAACTCTTACTATATGGTATCTCTTTCTCATTTATACTTGACTTTGGTATCTCTATGATATCTCTTCAATTTAATCAAAGCTTATAATGTAACACGAATATCATTCTAAATTGGACAAGTTGTATACTCAAGTACTATAGATACCAAGAAATTCAACATATAAAGCATGCAGGCAAATTTCAAGTTCTTGAATAAACCAAATTCATATCCCCATGAAATTTACTGAGAAATCAACATTATTATGCATCCATGTGGAATAAAATTCTTAAATAAATAAAATCATATCAACTTGGCACATATACGCTGAAATCATACAAATGATCATTGTAACATGCTAACAAGAGTTATTTACTCAATATATATGAAATTGTCAGTAGCACTTGTAAATTATCTAAAATTCCTCAATAATCATGCACATCAATCTAAATTATGGGTTGAGCATCACATAACTCAATTAAAGATTAATTTACTTATCATGGCAAGATTCAACATATAAACATACGCACTAACCCAAATCTTGAACTATGCATCACATAACTTAATTAAGTTTATAATTACTCATCATGTCACAAATTATTAATATTAATTGAAAAATCAAATGATTTCTTGAGTTGAGCATCTCATCACTCAAATAAGAGTTAAATCATTATCATGGCACAAATTATTATTAATAATTAGGAATTCCTAATAATATCTTTGAGAAGTGTGTCAATTTGAGTAAATATTAAATCATTCACATTAAATATGACCTAGAGCGTGCATCTAGGTTTTCTTGAATATTTTTCACATCATCATCATTTCTTTGTAATCATGCATCATTTAATTTATTAAAATCGTACAGTCTCGGTTTATACGCATGCTTTCCAATTTCTTCTTTGTGCACTAATGTTTTCGACATTTAATGGACTAAATTAGGTTTTGTTTGATCGTGTAGCTTCACTAATATAAATCACATAAAACATTAAGCTAATTAGCACTATGTAAACGTTAATAAGTAAAATGCATAATTTAGAAATCGAGTGGCGTCGGCACTACCAAGTGTCGGGTAAACACCGACATCTGTGAATGTACCGATTTTGACCAAAATGTCTGGTTATTGGAGTTATCCTTGCGTTTGGGAGTGAGATTCTACTCACATATATTTGGGATGTCCGAATTTGACTGGAAATGGATCCACGGGGTTTTCTTCAACCTCTGAATAGCCCGGATTTCAAACCTGCTACAAGAAGCAACTTCACCTCACACGTACAAGTTGGAATTGAACTCCAATTTGGGTGCTACTCATGACTATGGTTGCAGATTACTGCTTAGACCTATTGGCTGAACTCAAAGTGGTCAATTTGGTGATGTTCTTCGCACACAAATGGCTCTGGTCATTGCTTCACACAGCTAATGTTGCTTCTTGGTAGGGTCGTCGCCCTAGGGCTCGATTGGGGTGAGGAAGCTAGCTGGGAGTTGTGGTTTTGGATCCTAGCCTCACGATCGAGCTCAAGGTTGTGATTTTGTAGTGTTTGCTCACCCAAACAGGCCCTTGGTCGGTGCCCTGCAGCTGGCTGCTGCTGCTTGGCCGGCCAGTGCCCTTGCAGGTCGGGCGCTGCTACTAGGGTGAGGTGGAGGAAGAAGAAAAGGAGGTAGGGCGCCGCTGGTCAGAGGTGAGGGAGCCAAGAAATCACCCTCATGATCCCCCACCCCCGCTACTGTGATTGAGCTGCTTGGGCACTAGGTTGGGTGCCGCTTAAGCATGCGTTCGATCAGATGAAGATGACAGGGAAAAAGAAAGGGAAAAGGGGTTATAAGCCAATAAATTTGGAAAAAAATGAAATATCAGCCCAAGAAACTCAAAAGTGTCATAACTTTTGCCTCGTAGGTCTAATTCAACTGATTTCTTTTGCAAACTTTTAAGCGTGAAATCCTCTACAACCTAAATGTGAGAAATCATGCTAATAAGACTGTAACATTAGATCAAAGCACCAATTGCATTCTTGTGTACTTAATTCAACTTAATTAACTTAATTAACTTATTCATGATGTGATTATCATACTTACTAGTTAAATTTAGTGTGGGTCATAACAATCTCCCTCCCTTATAATAATTTCATCCCGAAATTCCTAAAAGAGAAAAAGAAACTTGTTATGCATCTCGGACTCAATCTCCCACGTGGTTTCCTTCACGTTATGGTTCCTCCATAAAACCTTCACTAATGGTATCTCGCGATTCTTGAGCTTCTTGATCCTTCGATCAATTCTCTATACTAGTCCCTCAACATAGGACACATCTCGTCTAAGCTGGGTAGGTTCTGGGTCCATTATTTTCTCTGTACCAGGGTAACACTTATTCAACATCGATACATGAAACACATCATGTAGATTAGCCAACTCGGATGGCAAATCCAACCTATAGGCTACAGGTCCAATCCTCTCAATGATAGGATATGGGCCCATGAACCTAGGAGACAGTTTGCCTCTCTTGCCAAACCTCAACACTCCTTTCCATGGTGAAACTCCCATATACACTTCATCACCAACCTGAAACTCAAGAGGTCGACGTCTCTTCTCGGCATAACTCTTCTGTCTATCATGTGCAGCTTTCAACTGTTCTTTAAAAACTGCAATCTTCTCGATAGTCAAATCCACTATCTCTGGTCCAAGAATCAGCTTTTCTCCCACCTCATACCAACATACGGGTGATCTACACATTTTGCCATATAAAGCTTCATATGGGGCCATACCCAGACTAGATGATGACTATTGTTGTATGCAAACTCTATAAGGCTCAAGTGTTCTTCCCAACATCCACTGAAATGTAAGACACATGCTCTTAGCATGTTCTCAAGAGTCCGAATGGTCCTCTCTGACTGACCATCTATCTGCGGGTGAAAAGATGTACTGAACCTCAACTTTGTGCCCAAAGCACGATGCAACTGATTCCAAAACCTAGACGTGAACTTAGGATCCCTATCTGATATAATTGAAACTGGGATACCATGCAACCTAACAATCTCATCCACATATATCTTAGCCAGCTTCGGAACATCATAGGTTGACTTAATAGGAAGAAAGTGAGCAGACTTAGTCAGTCTATCCACAATCACCCATATAGAGTCACAATCTCTAGGTGTCCTTGGTAACCCTTCCACAAAATCCATTGTGATATGTTCCCACTTCCACTCAGGTATAGGAAGAGATTGCAAGGTACATATAGGTTTCTGGTGCTCAGCCTTAACCTACTAACATACACTGCACCTATCCACATACTCAGCTACATCCCTCTTCATACCAGGCCACCAATATAACTCCTTGAGAGTCATGTACATCTAGTGTTTCCTGGATGCATAGAGTACAGCGATGCATGTGCTTCCTCAAGAATATGCTCTCTCAAATCACTGTCTTAAGGTACACACAACCTGTCATGCTGATACAACACACCATCATCTGAAAAGCTAAACTCTGGTCTTTTCCCCCATGGCATGTCATGCATGATCTGCTGTAACTTGCGGTCATTCTACTAAAGTTCTTTAATCTGATCATAAAAAGTAGGCTTGACTCGCATCTGTGCAATCAAACCACTCTGTGTTGTCACCTCTAAGTCTAAGTTCAACTTCTACATCTCTACTAGCAGGTCTCTCTTGTAACATGCCATAGAGAATACATCAGTTGTTGAACTTGACTTCCATTTGAGGGCATCAGCCACCACATTCACCTTTCCAGGGTGATAATCTATCATCACATCATAATCGTTGATCAATTCTAACCATCTTTGCTATCTAATATTCAGATCCTTCTGGTTAAAGATATATTTCAAACTCTTATAATTCGTAAACACCTAACATGTCTCACCATAAAGATAGTGACACCATGTCTTAAGAGCATGAAATACAACAACTAACTCCAAATCATGTGTCGAATAATACTCCTCATTCTATGCTACATACTTCTTGTTAATTATCCTTCTCATTTTGATCATATAGAATAAACATCCCTAAAATTGAAACACACAAGGTAAGAATAGATTATTCCTCATTATTTTTATTACTATAAGAATTTATTTTGTAACACACTTCACTTATATTATATTTCTCCTTTTGTTCAAAACACACTTGCTACATTTCAAATTTATATCTTACTCTTTTCTCTGAATCATTTTTATATTGTTTATCTATCTTTCAGATTATCTACCTTTAAACCCTAGATTATAATAGTGCTAGCTTACCTTTCATAGTGAAAATCTCATGATTGTTTTATAGAGATGCTAGTATTCAAGGTCAAATCACTAGTGACATCCCTTAAACCACTTCAACTCTAAACATTCTAGGGTTTGGTCATTATCAGTAACAGCGTTATTGTGATGTGACTTTGCTCACTTAGTTTGAAATTCAAACTTTGGATCTAATAAGTTTTACTAAAGTCTTCCTTATCTTATCATTGGAATTTTCTTTCTCTTACTTTGACATTCAGATAAATTACATTCTCAATTTACCTTGCTAGGATTTCATCATCATATTGTGTTTCATTAATTCATTCACTTAGACGTCTCTACCATGGTAGTTATGCATCATATATGATTCATTTTCTTATCACTTCATCCCACATTGCTATCATTAAGGAAGATATGAAAGAGAAGATGATTCTAAAACTTAGAATTCTTATCTTCAAACGTTCCCTTATTACATTTCTCGTATGTATGTAGGTTTAATTAGTTATCAACAAGGATACTTGACTAGTTAGCACTTACTTGAGTGTCGCAATCTCTTTCTTTTATAATCTATATTACCCCCTCAAGCTTCAAACCCTTCCCTATTTTCCATAATCATCTTGCCATATCCTACTCTTTCTATCATGTTTCTTATTGATATGTATGTTCATGTATACCATGTTTCATATATATATATATATATATAATTTCTTCTGAAGGATCTTTATTTCTATGTATTGTATACTTAACTCTTTTCTTCTATTTTCCCTTTGCTTTGAAGTACATAGAAGTATTTTACTCTATTACATAATCCATTCCATGGTTGATTCTTACTATCTTAGCCCTTACATACTTTTCTCAAATCTTTTTCATATTCTCATATTTAGAGTTCATATAATTCTAATCATTAAATTTAATCTGAACCTTATATCGTGTTCCTTTATTTCCAATTAAGGTTTTCTCATATGAGGCCCCAATGTTGGGTCTCTGATATTAGTTCCAAATAATTCTTAGATGTTCTAATCTTTCCCTTATATCTCAACATCTTAGTGTATGTAAATTCTCACTGTGATGTGATGTGGGTCTAAATTATCCAGAGTCTACTTGATACAAAGAATATAAATAATAAATAAATCACTTCATGACACACAAAAATATAAAAGAATCATATTTATTCTACAAACTAAAAATCTAAATTTATACATATAAGAACATTTCTAGTGATCTCCAATCAAATAAGAAATATAAAGAAAGAGTTGTATCACATCATATGTTTAATCTCTTACTCCTACATTAATTTTCAGTTATTAAGCCTAAGATTTCTAGGGTTTCTCTCTAGACCATCCTTCCTCTCCATACCTGGCCAGGGTATTCAGGGAAGAATAGACAGAGTAGCTTGATACTGGTTAATCTAAGTACTCAGATACCTAGCTAGGGTATCTAAATACTCAGACCTACCAGAGCTAAAGACACATCACTTCCTGTCTACCACACTTATAACTCTATCTTTCTATCCTAATGGTCCCTGACGACTCAGCCTAAGCTCTCTACTTGGTTGTCGTGACCATGTCCTCTTCCTGCCATTTGCAATAGTATAACAGAACACTTCCTGTTAGAAAATTGTAGATAGAAGGAAGACACCTAAGTCCTAATCCTATTGGTCTCTTATCATCCCCTGACCTTGACTTAGAGTAACCATGTACTCAACCTACGCTCTGATACCAAATTAGTTGTGATGCCCTGATAACATCCCATTTTTTTGATGTTATCTTATTAGTTTTTCTTAATTTTCCATACTCTTTTTATATAAATTAGATATAATCCTTAACTTTCTGTGTTATTATGAATTCACCATTAAACTAACATTTATCTCCTTCTTCTTATAGAAAAACCCCAAAAAATTGCAAAAGGGGCAAATGGTCTGGAGACCGTATGAAGTCCAAAACGGTCCCAAGACCGAATGAACCCAAACGGTCCCGAGACCAAATAAAGGCAAACGGTCTGGAGACCGAATGAAGTCCAAATGGTCCCAAGACCGAATGGACCCAAACGGTCCCTAGACCAAATGAATTCAAATGGTCCCGAGACCGAATAAGGGCAAATGGTCTGGAGACCGAATGAAATCCAAATGGTCCCAAGACCGAATGAACTCAAACGGTCCCAAGATCGAATAAAGGCAAACGGTCTGGAGATCGAATGAAGTCCAAACGGTCCTAAGACCGAATGAACTCTAATGGTCCTGAGACCGAATAAAGGCAAACGGTCCCAAGACCGCATGAACCCAAACGGTCTCGAGACCGTTTGATGCCAAACGGTCCCTAAACCATTAAAGACCCAAATGGCCCCAAGACCGTTTGGGATTCTTTGGAAGCCTATAAATAGGACCTAAGGAGTCCTCATTTGACATCAACTTTTTGGATGCCCAGAGGCTGCCCCATTCACTCCAGAGTTGTTCCACCTCCATCCTTTGCCCAAAGGCTGCCGGTTCAAGATCCATACTCCATCTTCAAGCTACCTCCTCTCTCGTCAACATAAGAAGGTGGGAAGTGGAGGATTCTTCATCATGACAACCATGCGGCGTGAAGATAGTTGCCCTATCATCCAAGGGGTCGACCTTCCTCCCTCCTACGTGGAGATGATGCTTTCTCTCTCTTCCCGCCTCCTTCTTTGTTCTTGCCATGAGCGAGTAGTCTCATACACTAGGGTGCGGGGAGTAGCCCCTCGACCCATGTTTTCATTTCATACATTGTAATTCTTGAGTTTGCAATAGAAAAACACTATATGTCCAGTTCAACATCAATCATTTAATGAATGCTAGTTGCTTGATCACCAACTTGTGTTAACTATTATCTGTTAGTGCAAATTGTCTATGTTTGTACTTCTAAATTCGAATATCGACTACTTGTTGGTTCCAGATTGTATGTAGTCACCATACTTTTGGTTCGGTATCTAGGAATGTTTCTCAAGGAGTGGAGTAAACTCACCTCCATCATTGTACTTTCATATTATGAAATGGAATCAGTTGACATATGAAAGTACAACCTTGATAGGTTGAGGAACATAGTTTGTGAGGGGAGTGATGCAAAGTAAGTGACCATTCGTCTGGGGATGGCTGGCATTGCAACACTTCCATGTTTCTCATAGTTAATTATAAGGAAGCTAAGTCTAAAAAGATACTAACATTTTAGACTCCTTTCTTTGCAAGACAAGTTATTGTGATGTATGTTTTGATCCATGCATAGTGGTGGTGAAACTCGATCACATCCTAGTGGTTTCTAAATATTGTTTACAACCTTAAGCTTACTTTCTTGTTATTTTCTTTCTCCGCACATTAGCTTAACCATCAAATCAACTCTTTGATCTAAATATCAACTCTTAAGTGGATAAGTAGGATTATTACGTGTTCCATCTTGTTAAACTCTTAACAAGATACTACGATAAGACTTCAACATATCTTAGCATACGTGGGAGGAGATCTTATTATAGCATACGCAAGGCTAAACTTAGATATTAACTTTCTCTAGGATTTTTAGCGGTGCACGCAACTCCACATAAGTGGAGGCTCCATCAAAAATTGGCGTCCTTGCTGGGGACAACTCAACGTTTTAATTTTACTTGTTACCTTTTCTAGTTGATTAGGATTTTACACTTTTCTTTAATCATAATTCATATCATCTTGACTTCATCATTTCTCCGCATTACCTAAAGTGTGTTTCTTCTTCTACTCAGGTAGAAAATGTGTATGCAACCTTTGCACAACATCGGATTCTCCCCTGAACCAGAGTACGACTCTGAGGTAGAACGAAGCTTCCACCGAAGCATCCGCCTCAACCTCCAATGAGCCAGACAAATGGCTGATGAACAATACCAAGCCGCTTTGGTTATGGAAAGAGTCAACGCGACCATAGCATCTCAAAGAGCACAACTTATTGCTGACACACATGCTTAGATTCAAGCTGAGGTCCGAGATGAAGAACATGCCTGCATTCAAGCTGAGAATGAAGCAGCCACATCCGCTACTGAGATAGTGTTGCAAAACAAACAATTTCGGGATTACACCATTCCTAAGAACTTTGAAGATAATCACCATGTTAGGCCCCCACTCATCAATGTTCCTAACTTTGAGATACGCACGCAATGGATCCAGATTATGCAAGGCATTTCATTTTCTGGAGGTGATGGGGATGACTGCATGGATCACCTAAAGCGATTCAAGTCTCTTTGTCGGCTAGTACCACATGTCAGAGCTCCTTTTAACACAATCATGCTACACCTTTTTCACTTCACTTTGTCCGAAAGGGCATTGAGCTGGTATAATGCACTAGATGGAGAGCCAATCACTACCTGGGATCCTTTGGATGAAAAGTTTTTAGAAAAGTTCTTTCCACCTTCGTTGACTTATGAGATTAGGGGACAAATTAATCACTTCTCTCAACTCCCTAGGGAATCACTAGCAGAGTCATGGGAGAGATTTACAGAACTTTTGAGGAAATGTCTGCATCACGGAATCTTTCAAAACCAGCTGATAGAGACATTCTATAGAGGAGTAAGTGATGAAATTAATAAATTTTTGGATTCCTCGTCTGGAGGGAATTTCATGTGAAAGAACTACGAAGATTCCTGGAGGATTGTTACACTTGGGGCCGAGAACCAATATAATTGGGGAAGGTCGTCCACCGGGGGAATTCTAAAAGTTTGTAAGGCTGAAGAATCAATGGAAATGAAAGCTATTGCCGAAGCCTTAAAAACTATCGCTCACAAGCAAAAAGTTCTTGAAACGACACTTGGAGAAAAGAAGAGCCCGCAACAGGTCAAGGTAGCGACCACGACTTGTGAGACATGCCATGCATTTGATCACCCCACATTATCGTGTGGTCTCCTATATAATGTGATGATGGACATGCAGACACCACAGCCACAATATGAACCAATCATTGAACATACTAAGGATCTATCACCAGAACAAGTAAATTCAATCCACACTATACCAGGACAAGCTTATTATAACCCAAATCAACCAAGAAACCATCTCGGGTTTCAATATGGGAATCTTGTGGGGACTGCCAACCCACAACACCAGACCTAAGGAGGAGTTTTTTATAGATCGCCACCAGGTTTCCAGAACAATTATAATCGAAACCAGGGAAACTTTAGAGGAGGATTGCAAGGATTCACACAACCAAGAAATCCTTCTGCATATTACCATTATACTCATCCACCATTGCACTCGCAACTGCATCAACCTCAGTTGCAACAACCACAAGTTCAACAACCCCAACTATCCACTGTGCCTCAGCAGCAACAACCATAACAATTTCAACAAAATCTACAAAAGAATAATCCGCCTCCACCAACGGATCAACTGTCATTGATAAGACAAATGTTGCAGTCACAACAAACCATGCTTGCCAACCAACAAGCCCAACAAAAAGCTATTGAAACTCAGTTAGCACAAATTGCAACTCAACTAAAACCTCTGGTAGGCACTTTTGCTGGTCAACCAGAGATAAACCCAAGACACGATCAACCCAGACAAGAACAATTGAAAGCCATCACCACAAGGTCAGGTGGTCTCCTTACTAAAGCCACAAAAATCATTCAAGAAGATGAAGATATAGCTATCATCAACCCAATCGCAAGAACAAACCAAGAAACCAAAAAGACTAACGAATGCGAGAAGGAAAAGGGAAAATAGCAAGTTACCAAAGAACCAGAAGTCCCACCGTATAAGCCTAGGATACCCTACCCAGGCAGGTTGAGAGGGACTAATCTGGATACTAGGTTCCAAAAATTTAAGGAAGCGATGAAAAAACTATATATTGATATCCCGTTCCTTGATGCTTTCTCTGATATACCATCTTGGGCCAAATACCTAAAGACCTTGTTATCAAGGAAATGTATGACTGGAGAATAAGAGACTGTTAAATTGGCTCAGACAACTTTTGATATTATTCTCAACAAAATGCTAAGGAAACAAAAGGATCCTGGATCCTTTGGTATCCAATGTTCCATCGAGAATGCCTCTAGCAAAAAAGGGTTAGCTGATCTAGGAGCTAGTATATCTATCATGCCCTTCTCAATGTGTAAAAGGTTGGGTTTTATTGAGTTGTTACCAACATCAATGACAATTCAGCTGGCTGATTCTACCATCATTGCACCATTGGGGATCATAGAAGATATCCCAATCAGGATAGGGGGGGCTGTTATGTCCCTTGCGACTTTGTTATTATGGGCATGAAGGAAGATCTAACATATCCATTAATATTTGTCAGGCCTTTCCTTGCTACCGCAAGAGCACTTATCGATGTTGCAGCAGGCACAATTATCATAAGACTAAGAAAGAAAGCCATCCAATTCAGAGTCCTTAACAACTTGAAAGGTCCCAGTATCCAAGAAGAAGTTTTCCTTCTCGAGGCAATAGATAAACTATCTCAATTACAACCAGAATAGCCCAACCATCTGATGATTTGGAGAATGTCTTGACAAATCCAGAAGTTGAATTTTCAGCCAGCAAACTAGTACAACAATGTTTGCGATACTTAGACCAAGCCGAAGAAGCTCCGGCTTCCACTTTTGAGGAATTGAAATCTGTCACCACCTTGGAAACTACAGAAGTACTCCAGGCCCATGAAATGAAAGCCTTACCAACAAGGCTCAAACATGTCCTCCTGGATGAAGAAAATTTGTGCCTAGTCATAATCAGCTCTACTTTAATAGATGATAAAAAAGAAAGACTTCTTGCTGAGCTAAGGAAACATAAGAAAGCTATCAGATATAAAATGACTGACCTAACGGGAATAAACCCAACTCTGTGCATGCACAGACTACCTATGGTAGAAGAGTTCCAACCATCGAGGGAACACCAGAGGAAACTAAACCCAAACCTTAAAGAAGTGGTTTGCCTCAAATTCCTTAAACTCCTAAAAGCTGGTATCATATATCCCATTTCTGATTCTCAATGGGTCATCCCAGTCCAAGTGGTCCCCAAAAAGGGGGGGGACCACTTCGTACTGAATGATAAAAACAACCTAATACCCACAAGGACTGTCACAGGACGGAGGATGTGCATCGATTACAAAAAACTAAATAAAGCAACCAGAAAAGATCATTTCCCTATACCTTTCCTTGACGAAGTCCTTGAACGCTTGGCCCATCAAAATTTATTCTGCTACCTCGATGGTTATTCTGGGTTCTATCAAATTCCAATACATCCGGAAGACCAAGAAAAAATAACCTTTACTTGTCCCTTTGGAACATATGCTTTCAGAAGGATGCCTTTTGGGCTGTGTAATGCACCTGCAACCTTCCAAAGGTGTATGTCAGCAATTTTTGTGGGATTAACTGAGTCCATAATGGAAGTATTTATGGACTACTTTTCAATTTACAGAGATTCTTTTGACAATTGTCTACTTAACCTCAGGAAAGTTCTACAAAGATGTGAGGAAACAAACCTTATCCTGAACTAGGAAAAGTGCCACTTTATGGTGATTGAAGGTGTTGTCCTCGAACATCGAGTAAGTGAATGAGGAATTGAAGTATACAACGTGAAGATCAATGCCATCTCAAAGTTATCACTGTGAAAGGACATAAGGGGAGTGCGAGCATTTCTGGGTCATTCTGGATTCTATCAAAGATTTATTAAAGACTTCTCGAAAATAGCAAAACCCATGACCTACTTGTTGACCAAGGATGTTGATTTCAATTTTGACCATGAATGCCTACATAGCTTCACAACCTTAAAGAATGCTCTAATATCTACACCTATTCTGAGAGCACCTGACTGGTCACAACCATTCGAGATAATGTGTGACGCTAGCGACTATGCTATAGGAGCGGTGCTAGGGCAGAGAATAGACAAAAAGCCCCATGTGATATACTATGCATCAAAGATGCTAGATGAGGCATAAAAGAACTATACTACCACTGAAAAGGAATTATTGGCCGTTATCTATGCCTTTGAGAAATTTTGTTCCTATCGTATCGAATCGAAAGTCATAGTATACACATAGCACCCAACCATTAAATACCTAATTCAGAAACAAGATGCAAAACCCAGACTCATCCGCTGGGTATTGATGCTTCAAGAATTTGACTTAGAAATAAAGGACAAGAGCAGGGTGGAAAATGTTGTCGCTGATCATCTAAGTCACATCGAGTCTCAAGAGGATGAAAATATACCTATTACAGACTCCCTACCCAACGACCAACTTATGAAAGTTACTACCGGATTTCCTTGGTATGCTGATATAGTGAACTATCTAGCTACAAGAATTATCCACCCCTCCATCTCTTACCATGATAAAAATAAATTCCTTCATGATGTTAAGCAATACTTTTGGGACGAACCATATCTTTTCTGTCTATGTGCGGATGGACTTTTCCGTCATTGTCTGCCAGAAGAAGAAATTATCCCTGTTCTAGAACACTGCCATTCTGGCCCTACTGGGGGGCACATGAGTTCAAAGAAAACCGCTCTCAAAATTCTTCAATCTGGTTTCATTTGGCCAACGATAGCAGAGGACACCCATAATTTTGTCTGATCCTGCAATAAATGTCAGCTTTCCGGGGGTATATCTAAAAGAAATAAAATGCCTTTTACTTGTGGCAAGAAATCGAGATTTTTGATGTATGGGGAATAGACTACATGGGCCCTTTCCCCTCATCTTACAGATTCTCATACATATTGGGTACTGTGGATTATGTTTCAAAGTGGGTAGAAGCTATAGCCACTGTTTCTTGCGATTCCAAACCAGTTATCAAAATGTTCAAGGATATCATTTTCCCTAGATTCAGAATCCCTCAAACAATCATATCTGATGGGGGATCTCATTTCTTAGAGCGAAGTTTCAAAGCCCTCCTAAGAAAATATGGAGTTAAACACAAGGTCGCCACACCTTACCATCCACAGACAAGTGGCCAAGTTGAAGTTTCAAATAGACAACTAAAGGCCATTCTAGAAAAATGGTAAACATACATCGCACAGATTGGTCCACTAAGCTCCTTGATGCCCTTTGGGCATACTGCACTGCTTATAAAACACCAATATGAATGACCCCATTTCGTTTGGTATATGGGAAGTCTTTTCATCTTCCAGTTTAACTGGAACACAAAGCTTGGTGGGCCATCAAAAAATTGAATTTCTATTTCAAAGGCACTGGCGAGTATAGACAACTACAATTATAAGAACTTGAGGAACTACAAATGACCGCCTACTAAAGTGCTAGGATCTATAAAGAACAAACTAAGATGTGGCATGATGAACATCTCAAAAGGAAAGATATCATTGTCAGAGATAAAGTCCTTCTTTTCAACTATAGACTTAAGATGTTCCCTGAAAAACTTTGCACAAAGTGGTCTGGGCCATTCACCATTAAGCACATCTACCCAACCGGAGCAATCATCATTATTGACAATAATGGAGGGGAGAGGATTGTAATGACCACTTATTGAAGAAATATTATACCCCAGCTGACGAAACTCCAAGACAAACCATTGAGATTCATGATCCTGCCACATCAATCTAACCAAGTCAGAACCTTGTTGAGCCAGCGACATAAAGCCCAGGCACTACTTGGGAGGCAACCCAAGATCTCAGTATCACCTTTATTTTATTTAGTTTTTATAATTTTCTATTTTCTTAGACCCTTCACCTTTATCCAGAAAATATAAAAATTTACTCAATATCTAAAAAAAAATATAAAAACCAAAAACCTTTTCTATCCTAACGGTTTTGAAACCGTTTGGGTCCTTACGGTCTCAAAACCATTTGAGCTCCATACGGTCTCGAAACCGTTTGGATCCATACGGTTTCGAAACCGTTTGGACTCCACATGGTCTTGAAACCATTTGGATCCTTACGATCTCCAAATCGTTTGGGCTCCATACGATCTTGAAATCGTTTGGATCCATACAGTCTCGAAACCGTTTGGGCTCCATATAGTCTCAAAACTGTCTGAGATCCATATGGTCTTGAAACTATTTGCCCTTGAGAATTTGTAACGTCACTCCTCCTTTTTCTATAAATATCACTCGACCCCCTCTCTTTGTCTTTCCTTCGCTTCCTGAGATTTTACTCACGTGCGAAACCCTATTCTATTCACTCTGACTCTCTGCTCTCACGACCGTTGTCCTCTTCCTCTCATCTCCACTTCATTTCAACTTGCTCCATTCACTCCCCTGACGATACCACCACCGTGATGCATCCTTCACCTTTGTCATCATTGTCTAAGTATAAGGTAGAATGTTTCTACCGCAACCACCGTTCCCACTAATGTCAGCGATGTTTCCGTCATTTCTACCACAAATGAACTTTCTCGATTACCGCCACTGCTATCACCGCCATTAACACCTTCATCGATGGCGTCATTTTCACCTTTTTCTCCATCTTTTCACTGCTAGTCGTCCATGCCGTTTCATCTTCCTTGCAGTTTCGGCCCAAATAGTCGTGCAACCATATGGAGCCATACGGTCTTGAAACCATTTGGATTCATACTGTCTTGAAACCGTATGGAGCCATACGGTCTTGAAACCGTTTGGAGCCATACAATCTTGAAACCGTTTGGAGCCATACGGTCTTGAAACCGTTTGGAGTCGTACGGTCTTGAAACTATTTGGAACCATACGGTCTTGGAACCATTTGGAACCATACGGTCTTGGAACCGTTTGGAGCCATACGGTCTTAAAACTATTTAGAGCCAAACGGTCTTGAAATCGTTTGGAGCCAAAACAATCTTGGAAACCATGATTTCACCCTTAAAACGATTTCATTTTTCAATATTCTTTTGCTAACATATATAATTTTCTGATTACAGAATGGCCTCACCTATAAAACAAGCCACAGGAACTGGTGACGCTCCCTTCTGGACAAGGGAGAAACTACTGGAGGATCGCACAAATCTCCAGCACCTCAAGGACACTTATGAAAAGACCGGAAAGGTCCCACCAAAAGTTGACCTGATTAAAGTCATGAATGAAATTGACCAAATCAATATGTGCTTAACCGAAGACCCTATCGAAGAAGTGGAGGAGATTTGCTCCAGTGACGATAGTTCAGAGTATGCACCAAACTCTGAGGATAAATCCCCAGTCCTAAAGTCTAAACGCAAAAGGCAGACTGAAGAAGCCGTCAAGGGACAACCATCAAAGAAAAGGGCAAGGAAGAAAGTTCGGCCCTCTACCACAAGGGAACAGATCTTGGCAGACCACGCTATCCATGTTGTTACAAATCCCATTACCACCATCTCCACAGAACCTGCACCAGCTGACCTATACATCCAACACCTCCCAGCTGGTGACAAAGTTGTACGATCGACAAAGTACGTCTGCCCCAACGTATTGAAGAAGATAGGGATTTATGACAAAATTCTCACTTTCCTCGACAACATGAATCTTTCAAAACTTTGTTTTGTCGCAGAAACCTCATATGTTGAGACCACGGTAGAGTTCTTCACATACCTTAACAAAGAAATCATGGACGTAAAGGATAAATGGAAATACGGAGGTGACCGCAGGTTGGTCACCTCACTTTTAGGAAGCAAAGTGGTCTTAACTGAAAACATGTTGAACGAGATCTTCATCAATAACCAGGATCAGCTGAAGAAGGCTAAAGCCGTAGGCCTGGAAAACTCCCAGTTCAACAGGCACAACTTTTGGAAATCCTTAACGAGGATTCCAACTTATGAGGCAAAAAGTTGCAAGGCCTCTAACATTCATTCTGGCCTGGTGCGCACACTGCACAAAATCATCACTGACACCCTTTATCCCAGGATAGAGAGTGGGAACATTATTATCTCCGATCTCTTTATCTTATGGTCCATTCTCATAGGGCAGTCGGTCAATATAGGCCGGAAACTGATTCACAAGCACGCAGCTTATGCCCTAGGGAAAGAAATCTGCATGGGTGGTCATATAACATCAATCTTGAAATTTCTCAAGATGGACAGACCGCTACCCAAGTGAACGGTGATAAAGGGTGACATCCTTACAAATGAGCAGAGTTTAAAAAATGCATACATTATAAAGGAAAAGGATGCTAAACTCCACTACATTTTCTACTCAACCGTGAAAGCATCCAAAACTCTACTACCTCTTCCAGAATTGATGGACTATGACAAAGATAAGCTGCTCTTCACTGAAAAAGAGCTTGCCAACCTCATAGCCTCAGTCGAAGCAAAAGAGAAGCAGGAAAAGACAGGGAAAAATGAACACAGCATCACTGCCCCCACAGTAAGGCCAAAGAAAATTCCAGTAACACGATCTTCAAAGTTGCGTATACAAAAACAACAGCAATAAAAAATGCCCACATCAAAGATAAACCCAGAGGCAGAGCCAACTCATAGCAATGAAACACCAGAAACCTTCATCTTTGATCTCGATGTTGAATTCACCTCTACCACCACTACAACCGCTACCACCTTCCACCACTTCGTCACCACACCACCACCCTCCACCATTCCACCATCCATCGCTCTTCCCCCATTCCCCACAACAACGTCCACCATAATTCCCTCATCCACATCCACAACTTCACCCACATACTCCGCCTCACTCTTTTCCCCTTCAGGCACTCCATTCTCCACCTCAACACCCGATCTCACCTTCACTTCAATTTCTTTCCCCTCGTCACTTCCATTTCGTCCCTTCTCACCCGAGATGTCACCACCATTCCCATCCACCACCACGCCTATATCACTAGTGACTCCATTAATAGTCACCACGCAATTCGTGGGTCCATCGATAGTGTCTCTCTCGCAAGGCACTACCCCCCTTCCACCCCGACCCCAGCCACCTCACCCTTCCATCTCTGGGGTCCCCTTTTCTAACGTCGGTGAGGAATTCAGACGACAATTTGATGCCATTCGAAACCTCCTCACTGATCCTTCTAACATATTATCATCTATTTTTTCTTGTATGTAGGAAATCTCTTCACATGTCTCCAAGACCAATGAGTGGAACAACGCCTTGCCAGGCATCATCGTAAGCATCCAACAATGGCAGGAAGCAGCGGCTCAGCAATTCGACTACATCAAGAGTTGATTACAAACCTTGCTGAATTGGTGCTCGAGATGAAAGGCCAGCAAGAGGTGTTATCCCATAAAGTCGATAGGGTTCCTAAGCAAACTCAACCCTTGCATGAGACCCTCCACGAGCTTCAGTAGCAGCAAACTGCTCAAAGCATGTGCTTGGACGACATCAACAACAACCTTCTACAACTCTTCCCCCTCCAGGAGGAGAACTCCATTAAAGAACTTAATGACCTTCTCACACAAACAATCGATCTGTCTGCATGACTCCGCTCCGCCGAAAAATGATATGCAGATCTTAAAGACATCCATGACGCATTGCTCGAAACCCACGAGCATGTGCAAGTGGCACTTGAAGAGCTGTATGCAATCCATCAACGGTGCAAGAACATTCGATCATGAAGTCAAAAGAAAAGGTAGCAGATGATGATGATGCCAGTAAAGACGATGATGAGGACTCTAACTCCTCGGCTGACTCCAACGATGACAACTCCTCCTCAGACGATCAACCCAATGACCCAGACAATGCTGGGGAGGGCACAAGCCGAGGGGTAGACCCCGCAAAATCAGGACAGGATAGAGGCCACTAAGATGGTGGAACCAAAGATCAAGTCCCCCAATAACAATGAAAATGTCACAATGTCATATGGGGACCAGTTCTTCAATTTCTCAGTCATGGGATCACTGGGGGAAACTGCTCAAGAAGTAGCTTTTTCTGAATTTCAACAATGTATCATGGAAACCAGCATAAGCCCAGCTACAACAAAAATTCAATAAGCTACAAACCTCCCCCCAGAATAGGAAGAACCCGATAGAGTGAGTCTAGACACAGATTATAGACTCGACTCAAGTTATGACTCAGACAAAGACAAAGCCCTACCTCCATTCTTAGAAGATAGTGCACAGACTCCACACCCTCCACAAGACCTGCCCCCACTGCCACCTCTACCTCATCTAATGAAAAATCTAGAAATGGCAGCCATCTCTACACTAGATGTTCAGGACATCTTTATCCTAAACACTATTTTAGACGATGCCAAGAATGAAGGGGAAATCATATATAATAATACAAAGACAAAGCACAAGTTGACCCACGAAGATTTCTGTATTCTCCTTCGACCACAATCGGCGGTGACGATGGCTCTCTTCCGCATCCTACTTGCCAATGCTGTAGAGGAATTCTGAAGCTCCAAGAAAGCACATCCTGTTTTCAACACTTCACCCGCCCCGTCCCTATCTCTGCTACACAAGGACTTACAGGAGAAGTCTGTAGAGCGGCTACAGGCTGGTCTAGCAAGGAGGGCACGCTACATCACCGAGCCCTTTAAAGTTTCAGGACATTGGTTGCTCATGATTGTCGACATCGAGGCACGCAATGCCAAGGTGTACAACTTTTGTTTCAGTAAACTAAAAGTCGGACATATCAACTTTGTTGGGTTAGAAGCCGGGGAAGCATGATGCATTCCTTTCTGGCTTCTCAAAATAATATGGGTCGCTTGCCCAACGCTTAGACATGGTTGGAATCAACTCTAGTTTCGAATCATCAACCCGCCTATCCAAACAATTGAGTGTTCTGGGGATTGTCCTTTTTGTACAATAAGACACACAGAAGCACTAAATCGACAACTCCCATTTACTGAGTTAGCGATAGAGGATATGCACTCTTTATGGGGATGTTATGCTATGGAACTCATCTGCGATAGACGATTCTTTAAGGATCTGACAATGGCACAGGACGACGTACCTCAATATCTCTTCTCTGCTATCCAACGTCCGTAAAAGCGTACATACAGGACAATTCTTAAAGAGTTGGAGAAAAAGCAACATCAAACCGCCAAAGTCCCAGAACAACACTAGTGGGACCCTTATGCTTTCAATATAGTGGCGGACAAGGGGGACATTGACTTGATAACAGGGGCCACCATCAACAGAGCTTTCTAACCAATGGTTCCCCTATCTACTATACAACCAATGTTTCCAAATTTTGACCTAAACGCATGCAAGAGCCTCTCCGACAACAAACTCCGACTCATCATGTCTCGGCTACACACAGAGAACGGTGAGCTGGTTTTCCTGCACGGAGATATTTTGGTAATGGCAGATTCTCTCTGTGAAACCGTACAAGTTAAAGGTTCTTTATCTATGAGCGTAATGACTATGCACCAGTTTCTTCTAGCACAGAACCACCCTACGGTTTATATGTCATCAGCATACATGAAGGATGATCTATTAGGGTCGAAGAACTTTGGAACCATAGAGGAACTAATTTCATATCTTCAACATACAACTCTTAAGTTCATTATGGTTCCCTTTCTTCAATCCGACCATTGGATGCTACTGGCAAAAAACCTACATGAAGGAACAACAATCATCTACAATAGTTCTGACAACCATTTTGATCCAAACCAAAAAAAATGTTGTTACAGCAAAGACGCCCATGGAGGAAGTGGTGAAGGACTGTGTTGAATGACTACATGATCTCCTGGGCAAACACACAAAGGCGTACGAAAAAGAACATTTTCACCGCCCATCCTTCTGCCACAGATGTCCCCAGTAGATCATAGAATCTAGCGACTCTGGTTTCCACATCCTTTACTGGATGTTCACCCTTATTGTCCACGGTAAGCATGTGGAAGACATGAAGGATGTGGATTATCATGCTTTATGGGGAAAGTTTGCAGCTACTCTCCTATGATCGTATGGAGCAAACAAGGGATTAACAAAACTGTGATACCCTTGCCCATGTACTTCTCAACCTATCACCTTGACACTCTGAGGACAGAGTAGATGATAAGTCGGGGGGTACACTGGGCAAGGGCGAGGTATCATATTCAAACCACCTTTTCTCTTTATTCCTTCTTTCACCCCTGTTCTTTCGTACATATTTTTCCTTTCCTTCGACACTTAGATTTTTCAGTAATTTCTTTAATAGAATAACTCTTGCATATAAAACAACTCTCTTTTTGGAAAAGGAACACCCCTATCTAAGTTAGAGACAAAGTAATCCTCACTTACATATGAAGCATTTAGTCATGTAATGGCGAATTAATAAATCACTTTCATACCTAATTCTTATGCTTTTGCTTCAATTCTACATCAGACTCTCCACAGGTTAACATCCTGACCGACACAAGCTAAACACTCTCAAGAACGGGAGGGAACCAGGTGAAATCCAAATCAAGGAACCTTGTAAGCGGACCACCAAGTATGAAACCGTAATAAGTGCATGTCATGAATCCCTAAGAAACAGTTTTCTTCTTTTCAAAAAGAGGCTTGACATCCCAAATAAAATTCTAAATACAAATCCTAAGCCTGTGAGCATATGAATAAAAGCATGAGTGTTGAATAAAAACATGAGAGTTGTGTCATGCATAAGGACTTATATGAAGAACCAATAAAGATCTCACTCGGCCGGTACGTTCAACTTCCCTCACAAAGGTAGATGTGTCACACCCGGTAGTGAGATCCTAAGGCATCCAAGTATATGAAAAAGTTGATAAAGGACTCACCCAGTCGGTACGTTTAGCTGCCCTCACAAAGGTAGATGTGTCGCGCCTGGTAGTGAGATCCTAAAAGTTTAGATAAACCCTCCCCCACCTAAAGGGGGATTTACACAATAGCATTTATCCAATGCTCATACCTATCTTAGCTTTCGGTAGGATTTTCAAAGAAGTACAAAATTGCTTAGAGACAAAAACATGCACGAAATGCGATCAAGGAAAAGGTGGTCCCAGTGCGAGTTATGCGATACGGAAGAAACCTGAGATTCACACAACTCCCACCCGAAAGAGTTAATGCAAGAGGAAGTCCCAATAAAACTCTAGGAGATCTCTGGTTTAGAATTGATGCAAGAGTATGGAAATCTTCACTAAATAAAATCACCTCACCACTACGTGCCTTAGCTCTATCCATCTTGAGGACAAGCTAGACTCTAAGTTAGGGGGTGATAACCTCCCATTTTTGTAATGTTATCTTACTAGTTTTTCTTAATTTTCCATACTCTTTCTTAGATAAATTAGATATAATCCTTAACTTTCTGCGTTATTATGAATTCACCATAAAACTAACATTTATCTCCTTCTTCTTACAGAAAAACCCCAAAAAAATTGCAAAAGCGGCAAACGGTCTGGAGACTGTATGAAGTCCAAAACGGTCCCAAGACCGAATGAACCCAAACATTCCCAAGACCGAATGAACCCAAACGGTCCTGAGATCGAATAAAGGCAAACGGTCTGGAGACCGAATGAAGTCCAAACGGTCCCAAGACTGAATGGACCCAAACGGTCCCAAGACTGAATGAACTCAAACGGGCCCGAGACCGAATAAAGGCAAACGGTCTGGAGACCGAATCAAGTCCAAACGGTTCCAAGACTGAATGAACTCAAACGGTCCTGAGATCGAATAAAGGCAAATAGTCTGGAGACTGAATGAACTCCAAACGGTCCCAAGACCAAATGAACTCAAACGGTTCCTAGACCGAATAAAGGCAAATGGTCACAAGACCGCATGAACCCAAATGGTCTCGAGACCAATTGATGCTAAACGTTCGCTAAACCGTTAAAGACTCAAACGGCCCCAAGACCGTTTGGGATACTGTGGAAGCCTATAAATAGGACCTAAGGAGTCCTCATTTGGCATCAACTTTTTGGACGCCCAGAGGCTGCCCCAATCACTCCAGAGCTGTTCCACCTCCATCCTTCGCCCAAAGGCTTCTGGTTCAAGAGCCATACTCCATCTTCAAGCTACCTCCTCTCTCGTCAACATAAGAAGGTGGGAAGTGGAGGATTCTTCATCAAGACAACCACACGACATGAAGATAGTTTCTCTCTCATCCAAGGGGTCGACCTTCCTCCCTCCTATGTGGAGATGATGCTTTCTCTCTCTATTCCTGCCTCCTTCTTTGTTCTTGGCATGAGCGAGTAGTCTCATACACTAGGGTGGGGGGAGTAGCCCCGCTACCCATGTTTTCATTTCATACATTGTAATTCTTGAGTTTGCAATAGAAAAACAATATATTTCCATTTCAACATCAATCGTTTAATGAATGCTAGTTGCTTGATCTCCAACTTGTGTTATCTATTATCTGTTAGTGCAAATTGTCTATGTTTGTACTTCTAGATTCGAATATCGACTGCTTGTTGGTTCCAGATTGTATGTAGTCACCATAAGTTTGGTTCGGTATCTAGGAGCATTCTGAAGGAGTGGAGTAAACTCACCTCCATCGTTGTATTTTCATACTATGAAATGGAATCAGTTGACATATGAAAGTACAACCTTGACATGTCGAGGAACACACTTTGTGAGGGAAGTGATGCAAAGTAAGGGACCATTCATTTGGGGATGGATGGCATTGCAACACTTCCACGTTTCTCATAGTTAGTTATCTGAAAGGAAGCTAAGTATACAAAGATACTAATTGTTTAGACTCTTTTCTTTGCAAGCCAAGTTATTGTGATGTATGCTTTGATCCATGCGGAGTGGTCATGAAACCCAATCACATCCGAGTGGTTTCTAAATATTGTTTACAACCTTAAGCTTACTTTCTTGTTATTTTCTTTCTCCGCACATTAACTTAACCATCAAATCAACTCTTTGATCTAAATATCAACTCTTAAGTGGATAAGTAGGATTATTACATTTTCCATCTTGTTAAACTCTTAACAAGACCATTGTCTCGTGGATTTGACCCTTAACTATACTACGATAAGACTTCCACGTATCTTAGCATACGTTGGTAGAGATCTTATTATAGCATACACAAGGCTAAACTTTGAGATTAACTATCTCTAGGATTTTTAGTGGTGCACGCAACTCCACATAAGTGGAGGCTCCATCATGCCCCGATCCCTGAGCCATCTCTAATGACCCCAAAGACTGGGGAGTCACCCTTGGTAAACCACTCTTAACTTTTCTTTACTTGATCACCTAAATTCAACTTAAAAGAAAACCATAAAACTTGAATAACATCGAATTGAAATAAAACTGTGGAAGTAACTTACCATTAACTGTATTAGATGGAAAACCAAATTTATATGTCATATTACACTGTTCTATTTGAAATATGAATCACAAAAGATAACTGTAAATTTAAGCTACATATTACATAACATCCTCTCTATCTCACCACATGCCCAAGGACCGAGGGGAAAGGACCAAGAGACCTCTAAACCTAACTAAAGACTACCCTTTAAGTGTCTGGGTGATACAGTCCTTCAGCTTCCTCATGTTGACGCTGACCTAAAAAATGTTTCAGTAGGTTGGTGAGCTACTGGCTCAGTGAATAGAATTTCACCCAACCATCGCAGATAACTCATTTTATGTTTATTAATTGGAATAAAATATAAGATAATACTATATTGAGTATATTTAAACAATATAATTTAAGTGACAGGAGATGTCAACATTTCATTAAGATAACAACTGTTGCAAAGCTGTAGATATGATTAAATTACAGTGAATAGTAAAAAAATTCATTTAAAGGACAACTGTTGTGAATTGTGAACCTATATGAACATATTTTATCTTATGCCCTGATCATATGTAGTGTACTCTACATATGAAGACTCGTAGCGAACTACGATCCCACCGTACAAGACTTAGCTTAAAACTCGGGAAGATAAGCCTAAAACTGAGTCCAGGTCTGCATGGCTCGAACCATCACATCTGACTAAGGCAGATAAATAGTTAACCTTTAACTGGACCTCTCCTCTAGGATGAGTACACATGCGGAGGGTCTGAGACACTCTGTGGGCCTCAACTTGGTACGCTCTGTGGGTACCTCTGGGTTACCACGGGGACTTCCGGTTCATGTTGGGTAACCTACTTTTTCTTAGGAGACTTCCTCAAGGGCTTCATCTCTCCACATGCTCTATGGGTGTGTTCTTATCCCCGTATAATGGTCGCTGCCAAGGTGGATCATTTCCTCCCTACAGTGAAGATATTCGTAGGGAATCTACGGTGTCAGGGCACCTATGTCTATTATTTTATTAAATTTGGAAAACTCTTACTATATGGTATCTCTTTCTCATTTATACTTGACTTTGGTATCTCTATAATATCTCTTCAATTTAATCGAAGCTTATAACATAACATGAATATCACTCTAAACTGGACAAGTTGTATACTCAAGTATTGTAGATACCAAGAGATTCAACATATAAAGCATGCCGGTAGATTTCAAGTTCTTGAATAAACCAAATTCATATCCTCATGAAATTTACTGAGAAATCAACATTATTATGCATTTGGCAGACTAAAATTCTTAAATAAATAGAAATCATATCAACTTGGCACATATACGCTGAAATCATACAAATGATCATGATAACATGCTAACAAGAGATATTTACTCAATATATATGAAATTGTCGGTAGCACTTGTAAATTATCTAAAATTCCTCGATAATTGTGCACATCAACCTAAATTATGGGTTGATCATCACATAACTCAAATAAAGATTAAATTTAATTATCATGGAAAGATTCAACATATAAACATACATAGTAACCCAAATCTTGAACTATGCATCTGTTGGGTTTTAGGGGAGGCAGAGAAGGCAGCGGAAACAAAAATTTTCTCCTCCGAAAACCAAGAACAAGAAAATGTGTCAACGTCTATACAATAGGAAAGGGTGGTTTGTTGAATCATACCTTCTCCCAAAGCTTGCTCGGCAAAAATACCTCACGGATTGCGCGGTCTTCACCTCCGGTCTTAGACGGTGTCTGTGCAGCTCCTGGTCGCACCGGGACTGACTACTCTTGGTCTCACCAGGACTGTCAGGATTGAAAGCTATCCTCCAAGCGGCAGAAATCTCCCGCCTCTAAAGTAGTCCACACAGACCACCTGGAACTCCAATCTCCTTATCCCACAAGGAATTGGAAGGAGTCACACCCTCATGTTGGCATACTAGTCACCGACACACTCTCCTGCCACCAGTCACTTTTTGCAGTTGTATTTCCCTTGTTGTGACTCCCTTATCGGGTAGCACTTGCTCGGGCTCTCTCGATTACCAAAACCAGAGAGAACGACAACTTTACAGAGCAACTGGTTGCACTGAGTTGTACTTTGAGAAGCCCCCAATACCCCTATATATAGGAGGGTCATGGGACAGGGTTCTCTATCCCAGGCAATGTGGGACTAAAGCAGGAGTAGAAGGGTTCAAGATTTTCCACAAAAACAACCAACTGCGTAACCTGAACCGATCGTTTCATTTATGAAATGGTCGGTTGGGGATCTGAGTTGTTCGGTTGACACCTCAACTGATCGGTTGGGACCCATGAAACGGTCGGTTCACTTATGAACTGGTCGGTTTGTGGTCCTGATCAGTTCTCGATTAACTTTTCTTCTTTTATTTCTAATTGGTACCTAATACCAATCCTTGTTCCAATCAAATTGGGCAAGTGAAATGAAACAAAATTTCTCACAAATCCTACTTTCCCAACTTGATCAGTTGGGCCAGTTGAACCGGTCATTTCAACACTTGAACCGATCATTTCACCCTGTCCAGGAGCCGATCAATTCACCAACTGAGCTGATCGATTCACTAAGTTGAGCCGATCGGTTCATCACATGAGCCGATCGGTTGGGAGTGTAAATTGTGCACAATTAGTCAATTGCAGTTTCAATCAATCTGATACTCCAATCAATGTGTCCAACGCCTTGAACATTATGACATTGAGCTATCAATTAATTGAGTGTTTAATTGAACTACTAAACTCCTTTAGCAATCAATCTAAACATTGTTTGTGGACAAAACTCCTCTTCCAGGTTAAATCCTATGTGTGTGACCCTGCAGGTCCTTTTCACGTTGGCAGTGAAAGTCCATAACACTTATGACTTCACAAGAAAAGAGTGGTGCCTAGTCACACATCAGTGCTACCAAAGTGAAATAGAAAGTTGGAGAATAACTTTCAATCCTACAATCCGTGAATGGTGTTGCAGTGAATGTATAATTCCTTTGTCAATGATATCCCGAATGAACTCGAGGCATGGAACAGTCATCATGTCAACGTTCATTCACTTTCTTGATATCAGAGTAGATTGGAAGAGATATGTATGACATCAATATCACATACTGATTCACACATGCGTGCATGCCTTTCTGAATCCTACTCATCAAGTGGCCATGGATATCAGACTCCCTCAGGAGGGACAAATCCCATATCTATCATTCACTCCTCAAAAGCCCCATGTGTCAAAGACACCCAATCATCATCTTTATAACAACCCATGTTTCAGGACTGCATTTGATGATGTCAAAGTGTTCCCAATGACATGTGTTGCGTGTAGTGATTTCAGGTCAAAGAATCACACTCACCACCATCACTGTGAGTACTGACTGTGACTACCATGTCATGGTTCCATGTGTCAAACTCACGGTGGGTCTGTCCGGTACACTTGTTCTCTAACAAGTACCTATGTGTTTGGATTGATATCTCTATATCATGACTAATGAGATTCTGTCATCAACCAACACCACAATCTAGTCTTGTGTGTCATTGTTGTCTATCTACCTTCCATAATGACATCTGACTAGGGACATAACAAGAATGTACAAACTCTTAGCATTCGTATGATCTCATCGTTCAGGTCCTTAACTTGAAAGCATACATCATTGAGTATTGTCATTCTCTAGTCATTCAATCTGTTCTATCACTATCTCATATGACTGAACCAGAAAGAATTGGAAGCTTGCCTTCGATGTTTATCAACTCAATCTTAATGTTACCCACCAATCAACCCATGATTGGCTCTCAAGACATACATATGAACGAACTCCCATTTGCACTGCGAGCCAATCACCCTTGAATCGTATTCGTAGTAATCTTCAAACATGCCCCACATGTTACTGTGCTCTAGTGCGAACATAGTGAGTTATGGCAACACCTTGCAAAAGTCAGTTTTTAACTGCATGTCTCTCATCTCTTCGTAGTACATCACACGTATGAGATGGAGTTATCGTAATATGCGATCTAGTATTTCTTTGCTAAATTTTAGCCACATTGCATGATCAAGGATTCCATACTTGTCATCAATGAGCGGAATATCTATAAGTTAATCTCATGAACTTCCAGATCCATATAGTATCCACTGTTGTTCTCTAACGCATAGATACTCGGCATTTCCTTTTAAATGG
Organism: Alisma plantago-aquatica; assembly: GCA_963693085.1. Taxonomy (NCBI): domain Eukaryota; kingdom Viridiplantae; phylum Streptophyta; class Magnoliopsida; order Alismatales; family Alismataceae; genus Alisma; species Alisma plantago-aquatica. The sequence goes on along the minus strand of OY856409.1, from coordinate 1,444,595,509 downwards.
TTTTATTGGAACACTTCCAATTATCAACAAACTTTCACTGTTATATATCCTATATATATTTTGCGAGTAATTTTTTGTCCTTTCGGAAGTTTGCATCAATGTAACTCTTTACATTGAACTCTTCCTTATCTCCATAGAACTAGTACTTCTCAAGTACTTATCAAGTTCTCATGGTATTCCAGTAACCCTTACTGGAAGTAGACAAACATCCACTCGTCATGTCTTACATACGAGTTATCAGGATGAGCACATCATATTGCCATGTCCTACATACAAGATAATGAATGCATTTTGTTCTTGCCATGTCGATACATGCAAGATAATGGGATGATTACATACATGATAGATCCATATCTATTCTTAGTGTTTCCATTCTTCATAAGAATTGGAAATGGCCTTGGGATACTAACTCCATGTATCATGGACAAGTTTTCTCCCACTGAATCTATGCATACTGAACCCTTCAGTACAGATTGCCAATGTATGCTTTCTCTTTTCAGGCCAAGAGGTTTTCGAGAACTATCTCTATAGATCTCTATTCCTATCACATAGGAAACATCTCTATCTTCCTTAAAGATAATTTCCACTTTTGGATTTCCATTCTAGAACATTTTCATTTCACATCAACATGTGGAATGTGAATACGCTCCCACTAAATCATAGATCCTTCTTTATCTTTGACATATCAGTCAAACCCTTTGACTATATCATCAAAGTAAAGATCCAATTCTGAGTTGCTTGTACTCAATGAATCACATTCATTTGTCCATTGTAACTCATAGACTTCATTTGCATTAGTGGATTCATAAACCTTATAGGTTGTATCACGTACACATCCTTGTTTTATTCCTCATAGGAATGCAATTTTAGTATCCATATGCCAAATGTCTTAGTCATTAAGTTGCAATCAACAAGCATCATCCTTCTCAAAATGTTATCCATGTGTATTAACACTTAAGATTCATTTTCACTTATGGATTTCATCCAATGGGTGCTACCATCAAGGTCATACCTTCTGGTTCACATGGAAGTCATTTAGGATGTAATGGTCATAAACCATAACTCAAAATTTGGTTCCTCATATTCATCTAGATAGCTGACTCATCACATGAACAACTCATCACATAGATACACGAGGTGTATCCGTCAAGGATATAAGAACTTACAACTCCTTGTGATTCTTAATGTCCTTTATTAGTGTGGGGTATTCCTTTATTAAGAAGAATTCAATTATTTGATAATCATTCTCTAACTCCTTAGAGTATGAGTCCTTCTTGATTTAGATATCACCATGCCTTAATCATGAGTTCACTATGATACACTATCATAATCACTCATAAGGATCTCAAACATTTGGTCCAAGTATTTCATTCAAATCTCATCAAGAATTAACACTTTACCAAATTTTCACTTCATTTATGATATTCTTAAACACTTTAAGATATTCATATTGGTATTTCTCCAAACACCTTTTGAAGTATTAGCATTTGTTCCAATAGGTATGTAAATACATCACATGTATCATACCTAATAAGATAATCATTCTCCCACTATATTTAGTGAATATTGATTAGTCATGTCCAAGATATTCATGTCTCTTACTGGTTCTCTAACCAAAAGTGTCTAGATTTATCCATCACATGGAAACTAGAAATGAATTTCTTATGATTGATTCTAATTTTATTGTTTGAGTTATCTATAACTTTTAGGTATCATTTTATCTTATGCATATCAAATACCACAAGATAAACAAGGAATTGCCACAAATATCATATATTTAGAAATTGAAACATCTCTTTATTGATTGCCATCATTGTCATACAATATGCTAAAATAAAGTGTTTCTATCTATTGGCAAATATGAAATAGCAGTTCTCAACTCTATTCTGTGCCCTTTCAGATGAAATAAACTAAAAGGTACTCCTATCTATGGCAGCAACACTTGCTCCAATGATGGTAGTACTCCTTTCTTGGTCCTTTCACAAAGGTCATCACTTCTTTGTGGATATTGCATATCATATATGACATATCCATATCTTGGTATCATATACCTCAGATAAAGAAGCGGTTCATTTCATGATACCTTAGGTGGAGATCTCCATCCCCTCCTTCATCTTCTTTTGTTCTTCCAGATTTAGAGGGAAATTCCCTCATACACCCTTTCCCCATGTGCCTTGAGGTTGAAGACGGCTTGGGTTGCTGGCTAGCATCAGAATACTTCTTTGCTTTGCCCTTGCCCTTGCCCTTATGACTTACCTTTCATTGAACTCAGCAAATATTAGGGTTAGTCTTTTTTCATATTTGCCTCTACTATCCTCAACATGTCCAACAACTCTGTCAACGCTTGTCAAAGTTGTTCATGTTGTAGCTTATCATGAATTGTCTCGCAACATTTGCAGTATCATACCAATAGCCAACTCTTGGCTCAGAGGGAATCCTTCTTAGTCAGGTTTTCCACATACCCAGTCGTATTGAGTGTGTGAATACCTTACTGGATCTCCTTCTGTCATGAAATACTAGGACAATGTCTTGGAGACATCATATGTCTCATGTTGTCTCTGCAACTCATAGTTCAGAGAACACAACATCAAGCACTCATCATCAATGTCTTCCTCGGTAGCTTCCATAAGCATACTTTCAGCCATTGATATGGTGGGATCGAGTTCATCTGGTTCTGGTATAACTAGGACTTAGAGCTTTCACTCTACGATTGAGAACACTTCTCAATGTCCTAACTAGTCGTAGAAAAATCCCATTTAATTTGTTGGTCTCAAAGACTGATCGCAAACAAGTGATTATTTTTTATCAACGATTTATTGTACAAAAGGAAATATATGCAATTTTAGTCCAAAACTCCTTTTGACTTGTTTGAGTGATTTGAATGGTTGACGATATAATTAGGCCTTTAATTAATTATCGCTCCCACTATTTTAGTTCAAATTGGTATCCCTCACCATCAATTCGGAAGATTGCAGCGTACAAACTTCTAGTGGGCAAGATCCTGAAATCCTCTAAGTCATGGACCAGCTTGAGCTGTCACCCACAACTTAGATCTCTCAAGTAGGCAACTCTTGCCAATTGCATCATATGCAACTCTTGATAAGATGTCATATGCAACTCCTTGCCATGATAATCTCCATTCCTCAAGGTGCTAGATCCTATCTAGGTCACCTTGTTAAGTCCGACCAAAAGCCAACACGATGAATATGCACCCTGCTTGGGCAGACCCACATATCCATCCTTCACGCTTCCACAAGATAGATGGTGCACCACACTTGGGCATTCCCACACTTGGTCGATCAAGATTTTCACGTGTGTCGCATTTGGAAGGCATCTAAAGCATTAATATTTAATGAGGGATTTGGTTTTATATACATATACATATCCAATCACCACAATACATAGTATGTATTATATACATGCAATATCCCACAGAAAACATGCAAAATGATAAAAGCGATGAATATGGCCATCCTAATGTGATTCCTCGAGCCAAGAGGAATCACGGTCATCTAGGTCTACATCACATGCAACATGTACAAGATGAACTATGTGCTTTGCCTTTTTGGGTTTGATCAACTCACATGACTGATCGGCTCACCATCAGGTCGGTCGGATGGGTTCCACCAGCCGATCGGTTGGCTCCTCCAACCGATCGGTTCGCCTGGTCGTTGTGCATCTCATCATGGCTGCCACCCACTCGTCTCGCTCCTAGAACTGGTCATCAACCGATCGGTTCAAACGTCAACCGATCGGTTCACGCCTTGAATCGGTCATCTCATCTGTCGTCAGGATGTCCTCCGTTCTTTGACATAACAGGAAATAAAATTCTATCCTATATTACATTATAAGAAGAGAAACCTTGAGTTACATTTGAGGGGAGCAAAGGTAGGAAAGAAATCTCGAATTATTTTGAGTTACATCAGGTATAGGAGAAAGGGAATCGGTGCATAGACCGAGATGCAAGCAACCACATACAACCATACATAGATAGGGTTTATTGGTCATAACCACACTATACATCCACCACAAAACTCATTTAAGGGCAATGCGTATCGAGCGCATTCATATTACATATCATATATGTATATTGGGATTTGTGGATTTAGGATTGGACATACATAAAGCCAGTTTTATTTGCATCGTATGCAATAAATAAAGGCGACAAACCAAAATCGATCATATTGATAATCCTAAAGTATAGAGCAGTTGATGTGGCTTTGATACCACTGTTGGGTTTTAGGGGAGGCCGAAAAGGCAGTGGAAACAAAAATTTCCTCCTCCCCAAACATAGAACAAGGAAACGTGTCAACGTCTATACAATAGAAAAGGATGGTTTGTGGAATCATACCTTGTCCCGAGGCTTTCTCGGTGACAATACCTCGCGGCTTGTGCGGTCTTCACCTCTGGTCTTGGTCGGTGTCTGTGCAGCTCCTGGTCGCACCGGGACTGAAGACTCCTCGTCTCACCGGGACTTTCGGGATTGACAGATGTCCTCCGAGCGGCAGAAATCTCCTACCTCTGAAGTAGTCCACACGGACCACCTGGAACTCCAATCTCCTTGCCCCACAAGGAATTGGAAGGAGTCGCACCCTCCTGTCGGCGTACTAGTCACCTACACACTCTCCTGCCACCAGTCTCTTTCTGCAGTTGTCTTCCCCTTGATGTGCCTCCCTTATCGGGTAGCACTTGCTCGGTCTCTCTCGGTTACCAAAACCAGAGAGAACCACAACTTTACAGAGCAACTGGTTGCACTGAGTTGTACTTTGAGAAGCCCCCAATACCCTCATATATATAGCAGGGTCATGGGACAGGGTTCTCTATCTCGGGCAATGTGGGACTAAAGCAGGAGTAGAAGGGTTCAAGATTTTCAACAAAAACAACCAACTGCGCAACCTGAACCGATCGTTTCATTTCTGAAACGATCGGTTGGGGATATGAGCCGGTCGGTTGACACCTCAACCGATCGGTTGGGACCCATGAAACGGTCGGTTCACTTCTGAAATGGTTGGTTCGTGATATGTGGAAAACTTGACTAAGAAGGATTCCCTCTGAGCCAAGAGTTGGCTATTGGTATGATACTGCAAGTGTTGCAAAATCATACAATTCATGATAAGCTACAACATGAACAACTTTGACAAGCGTTGACAGAGTTTTGGCCATGTTGAGGATAGTAGAGGCAAAGATGAAGAAAGACAAACCATAGTCTTTGATATGATCAAAGAAAAGGTAATCTTAAGGGCAAGGACAAGGGCAAAGCTAAGAAGTGTTCTGATGCTAGCCAGAAATCCAAGCCGTCTTCAGCCTCAAGGCACATGGGGAAAGGGTGTATGAGGGATTGCCCTCTATATCTGGAAGAACAAAAGAAGATGAAGGAGGGGATGGAGATCTCCACCTAAGGTATCATGAAATGAACCGCTTCTTTATCCGAGGTATATGATACCAAGATATGGATATGTCATATATGATATGCAATATCCGCAAAGAAGTGATGGCCTTTGTGAAAGGACCAAGAAAGAAGTACCCATCATTGGAGCAAGTGTTGCTGCCATAGATAGGAGTATCTTTCAGTTTATTTCAGCCTAAAAGGGCATGAAATAGAGTTGAGAACTGCTATTTCATATATTTCCAATAGATAGAAACACTTTATTATTGCATATTGTATGACAATGATGGCAATTAATAAAGTTGAGGTTTCGATCTTAAAGATATGATCTTTGTGGCAATGCCTTGCTTATCTTATGGTATTTGATATGCATAAGATAAAATGATACCTAAAAGTTATAGATAACTCAAACAATCTAATTAGCATCAATCATGAGAAATTCATTTCTAGTTTCCATATGATGGATAAATCTAGACTCTTTTGGTTAGAGAACCAGTAAGAGAAATGAACATCTTGGACATGATTAATCAATCTTCACTAATGTAGTGGGAGAATGATTATCCTATTAAGTATAATACATGTGATGTATTTACATACCTATTGGAATAAATGCTAATACTTCAAATGGTGTTTAGAGAAATACCAATATGAATGTCTTGAAGTGTTCAAGATTATCATAAATGAAGTACAAATTTGGTAAAGTATTAATTTTTATTGAGATCAATGAATAAAATACTTGGACCAAATGTTTGAGATCCTTATGAGTGATTATGATAGTGTATCATAGTGAAATCATGATTAAGGCATGGTGATGTCTGAATCAAGAAGGAATCATACTCGAAGGAGTTAGAGAATGATTATGAAATAACTGAATTCTTCTTAATAAAAGAATACCCCACACTAATAAAGGACATTGAGAATCACAAGGAGTTGTGAGTTCTTATATCCTTGACAGATACACCTCAATTATCTATGTGATGAGTTGTTCATGTGATGAGTCAACTATCTAGATGAATATGAGGAACCGAATTTTGAGTTATGGTTTATGACCATTGCATCCTAAATGATTTCCATGTGAACCATAAGGTATGACCTTGATGGTAGCACTCATTGGATGAAATCCATAAGTGCAAATAAGTCTTAAGTGTTATGACACATGGATAACATTTTGAGAAGGATGATGCTTGTTGGTTGCAACTTAATGACTGAGACATTTGGCATATGGATACTAAAACTGCATTCCTATGAGGAATAAAACAAGGATGTGTACGTGACACAACCTATAAGGTTCATGAATCCACTAATGCAAAATGAAGTCTATAAGTTACAATGGACCAATCAATGTGGTTGATTGAGTACAAGCAACTCAAAGACTGAATCTTTATTTTGATGATATAGTCAAAGGGTTTGACTGATATGTCAAAGAGAAAGAAGGGATCTGTGATTTAGTGGGAGCGTATTCACATTCCACATGTTGATGTGAAATGGAAATGTTCTAAAATGGAAATCCAAAAGTGGAAATTATCTTTAAGGAAGATAGAGATGTTTCCTATATGATAGGGATAGAGATCTATAGAGATAGTTCTCGACAAATCTCTTGACCTGGAAAAGAGAGAGCATACATTGGCAATCTGTACTGAAGGGTTCAGTATGCACATATTTAGTGGGAGAAAACTTGACCATGTTATATGGATATTAGTATCCCAAGGCCAAGTGTCCAATTCTTATGAAGAATGGGAACACTAAGAATAGATATGGATCTATCATGTATGTAATCATCCCATTGTCTTGCATGTATGACATGGCAAGAATACAATGCATTCATCATTTTTTATGTATGACATGACAATATGATGTGCTCATCCTGATAACTCGTATGTGGGACATGACGAGTGGATGTCTGTCTACTTCCAGTAAGGGTTACTGGAATACCATGAGAACTTGAGAAGTACTTGTGAAGTACTAGTTCTATGGATATAAGGAAGAGTTCGATGTAAAGAGTTACATTGATGCGAACTTCTGAAAGGACAGAAAATTAATCACAAAATATACATAGGATGCATAAAAGTGAAAATTTGTTGATAATTGGAAGTGTTCCAATAAAACCATTTAAAAGGAAATGCCGAGTATCTGTGTGTTAGTGAACAACAGTGGATACTATATGGATCTAAAAGTTCATGAGATGAACTTATATTCCACTCATTGATGACAAGTCTGGAATCCTTGATTATGCAATGTGGCTAAAAGTTAGCAATGGAATACTAGATCGCATATTACGGCAACTCCATCTCATACGTGTGACGTACAACGAAGAGATGAGAGACATGCAATTTATACTGACTTTGGAAAGGTGTTGCCATTACTCACTATGTTGGCACTAGAGCACAGTAACATGTGGGACATGTTTGAAAATCACTATGAATATGATTCAAGAGTGATTGGCTCGCAGTGCAAGTGGGAGTCTGTTGGTATGTATGCCCTGAGAGCCAATCATGGGATGATTGGTGGGATACATTAAGATTGATTTGATAAACATCAAAGGCAAGCTTCCAATTCTTTCTGGTTCAGTCATATGAGATAGTGATAGAACATATTGAATGTCTAGAGAATGATAGTACTCAATGACGTATGCCTTCAGGTTCATGACCTGAACGATGAGATCATACGGATGCTAAGAGTTTGTACATTCTTGTTTTGTCCCTAGTCGGATGTCATAGTGGAAGGTAGATAGACAACTATGGCACACAAGACTAGATTGTGGTGTTGGTTGATGACAGAATCTCATTAGTCATGATATAGAGATATCAAACCAAACACATAGGTACTTGTTAGAGAACAAGTGTACCGGACAGACCCACCGTGAGTTTGACACATGGAACCATGACATGGTAGTCACAGTCAGTACTCATAGTGATGGTGGTGAGTGTGATTCTTTGACCTGAAATCACTACACTCAACACATGTCGTTGGGCACACTTTGACATCATCAAACGCAGTCCTGAAACATGGGTTGTTATAAAGGTGATGATTGGGTGGCTTTGACACATGGGGCTTTTGAGGGGTGAGTGATAGATATGGGATTTGTCCCTCCTGAGGGAGTTTGATATCCAAGGCCACTTGATGAGTAGGATTGAGATAGGCATGCACACGCATGTGTGAATCAATATGTGATATTGATGTCATACATATCTCCTTCAATCTACTCTGAGATCAAGAAAGTGAATGAACGTTGACAGGATGATTGTTCCATGCCTTGAGCTCATTCGGGATATCAGTGACAAAAGAATTATACATTCACTGTAACACCATTCACGGATTGTAGGATGAAAGTTGTTCTCCAACTTTCTACTTTCATTTGGGTAGCACTGATGTGTGACTAGGCACCACTCTTTGCTTGTGAAGTCATAAGTGTTATGGACTTTCACTGCCAACGTGAAATGGACCTGCAGGGTCACACACATAGTATTTAACCTGGAAGAGGAGTTTTGTCCACAAGAAACGTTTAGATTGATTACTAAAGGAGTTTAGTAGTTCAATTAAACACTCAATCAGTCGATGGCTCAATATCGTATGGTTCAAGGTGTTGGACGCATTGATTGGAGTATCGTATTGATTGAAATCACATTTGATTGATTCTGCACAACCTGCACTCCCAACTGATCGGTTCAAGTGTTGAACCGGTCGGCTGAGGTTGCTGAACCGGTCAGCTCAAGTGTTGAGTCGATCGGCTCATGGTCAGAGTGAAATGATCGGTTCAAGTGTTGAAACGATCAGTTCAACTGGTGCAACCGAGCAAGTTGGGAAAGTCAGGTCGGTGAGAATTTTCCTTGCGTTTCACTTGCCCAATTTGATTGGGAATAGGATTGATATTCGATGCCAATTAGAAATGAAAGAAGGAAAGTCAATCGGGAACCGACCAGGACCACGAACCGACCGGTTCAGAAGTGAACCGATCGGCTCATGGGTCCCAACCAATCGGTTGGTGCTCCAACCGACCGGTTCAGATCCCCAACCGATCGGTTCACATGTGAACCGATCGGTTCAGGTTGTGAGTTGGTTGCTTTTTGTGGAAAATCTCGAACCCTTCTACTCCTACTTCAGTCCCATATTGTCGGGCACAGAGAACCCTGTCCCATGACCCGCCTATATATAGGGGTATTGGGGGCTTCTCAGAGGACAACTCAATGCAAGTCGGTTGCTTTGCAAAGTTGTCGTTCTCTCTGGTTTTGGTAACCGTGAGAGATCCCGAGCAAGTGATTCCCGCAAAAGGGAGGTGCAGTAAGGGAAGGACAACTGCAGTTGCAACTGGTAGCAGGAGAGTGTGTTGGCGACTAGTACGTCAACAGGAGGGTGCGACTCCTTCCACTTCCTTGTGGGATAAGGAGAGTGGAGTTCCAGGTGGTCCGTGTGGACTACTACAGAGGCGGGAGGACACTGCCGCTCAGGAGGACAACTTTCATCCGATAGTCCGGTAGGAAGAGGAGTCGTTAGTCCCGGTGAGACCAGGAGCTGCACAGACACCGTCCAAGACCGGAGTTGAAGACCGCGCATTGCGTGAGGTATTGTCGCCGAGCAAGCCTCGGGACAAGGTATGATTCCACAAACCATCCTTTCCTATTATATAGACGTTGACGCGTTTCCTCGGTATGGGTTGGGGGGAAATTTTTTTGTTTCCGCTGCCTTCTCTGTCTCCCCTAAAACCCAACAGTGGTATCAGAGCCACATCAACTGCTCTATATTTTAGGAATATCGATATGATCAATTTTGGTTTGTCGCCTTTATTTATTGCATACGATGCGAATAATATTGGCTTTATGCATGTCCAATCCTAAATCCACAAATCCCAAATTACATATATGATATGTATTATTAATGCACTCGATACACGTCGCCCTTAAACGAGTTTTGTGGTGGATGTATGTAGCATGATTATGGCCTATAAAACCCCTATCTGTGATTGGTTGTGTGTGGTTGCTTGCATCTCGGTCTGCGCACCGATCTTCCCTCTCTTATTCCTGATGTAACTCGAAATAATTCGAGATTCTTTCCTACCTTTGCTCCCCCCCCGAATGTAACTCGGGGTTTCCCTTTTAAAGCAATGTAATAAATAGGATAGATTTTTTATTTCCTGTTATGTCAAAGACCGGTGGACATCAATACGACAGCTGAAACGATCGGTTCAAGGCGTGAACCGATCGGTTGACGTTCCAGACGGTCGGTTCAAGGAGTGAACCGATTGGTTGATGACCAGTTCGAGGAGCGAGACGAGTGGGTGGCGGACATGACGAGATGCACGACGTCCAGGCGAACTGATCGGTTGGAGGAGCCAACCGATCGGCTGGTGGCACCCAGACGACCGGCTGGAGAGTACATATCATTCATGTGATGAGTTGATCAACTCGTATGGCAAGGCACAGATGTTCGTCTTATACAGGTTGCATGTGATGTTGACCTAGATGACTGTGATTCCTCTTGGCTCGAGGAATCACATTTGGATGGCCATAATCATCGCTTTTTATCGTTTGTGCATGTTTTCTATGGGATATAGCATGTATATGATACATACTATGTATTGTGGTGATTGGATATGTATATGTATATAAAACCAAATCCCTCATTAAAATATTAAGTCTTATATGCCTTCCAAATGTGACACACGTGAAAATCTTGATCGACCAAGTGTGGGCACGCCCTAGCGTTGTGCACCGTCTATCTCGTGGAAGCGTGAAGGATGAATGTGTGGGTCTACCCTAGCAGGGTGCATATTCATCGTGTTTTCTTTGGGTTAGACTTAACTGGTGATTCTTAGAGCGTCTAGGCCCAGAGGCAAGGAATGTTCATGGCAAGGTGTTGTGCATGTTCATTCAACAAGAGTTGCATATGATGCAATTGGTAAAAGTTGCCTACCTGAGAGATCTAAGTTGTGGGAGATCAGCCCTAGCTGACTCATGACTTAGAGGATTTCAGGATCTTGCCCACTTGAAGGTTGTACAATGCAATCTTCCGAATTGATGGTGAGGGCTATCAATTTGAAGTAAAATAGTGGGAGCAATAATTAATTAAAGGCCTAATTATATCGTCAACTTTTCAAATCAATCAAACAAGTCAAAAAGAGTTTTGGACTAAAATTGCATATATTTCCTTTTTGTTAATATAAATGGTTAATAAACAAATCACTTTATTTACGATCGGTCTTTGAGACCAACAAATTAAATGGGAATAATTCCACGACTGGTTAGGATGATGAGAAGTGTTCTCAGTCAAAGAGCGAAAGCTCTATGTCCTAGTTATACCAGAACCACATGAACTCGATCCCACCACATCAATGGCTGAAAGTATGCTTATGGAAGCATACTGAGAAAGACATTGATGGGGAGTGCTTGATGTTGTGTTCTCTGAACTATGAGTTGCAGAGACAACATGAGACATATGATGTCTCCAAGACACTGTCCTAGTATGTCATGACAGAAGGAGATCCAGTATGGTATTCACACACTCAATGTGATTGGGTATGTGGAAAACCTGACTAAGAAGGATTCCCTCTGAGCCAAGAGTTGGCTATTGGTATGATACTGCAAGTGTTGCAAAATCATACAATTCATGATAAGCTACAACATGAACAACTTTAACAAGTGTTGACAGAGTTGTTGGACATGTTGAGGATAGTAGAGGAAAAGATGAAGAAAGACAAACCATAGTCTTTGATATGATCAAAGAAAAGGTAATCTTAAGGGCAAGGACAAGGGCAAAGCTAAGAAGTGTTCTGATGCTAGCCAGAAATCCAAGCCGTCTTCAGCCTCAAGGCACATGGGGAAAGGGTGTATGAGAGATTGCCCTCTATATCTGGAAGAACAAAAGAAGATGAAGGAGGAGATGGAGATCTCCACCTAAGGTATCATGAAATGAACCGCTTCTTTATCCGAGGTATATGATACCAAGATATGGATATGTCATATATGATATGCAATATCCGCAAAGAAGTGATGGCCTTTGTGAAAGGACCAAGAAATAAGTACCCATCATTGGAGCAAGTGTTGCTGCCATAGATAGGAGTATCTTTCAGTTTATTTCAGCCTAAAAGGGAACAAAATAGAGTTGATAACTGCTATTTCATATATTGCCAATAGATAGAAACACTTTATTATTGCATATTGTATGACAATGATGGCAATTAATAAAGTTGAGGTTTCGATCTTAAAGATATGATCTTTGTGGGAATGCCTTGCTTATCTTATGGTATTTGATATGCATAAGATAAAATGATACCTAAAAGTTATAGATAACTCAAACAATCTAATTAGCATCACTCATGAGAAATTCATTTCTAGTTTCCATATGATGGATAAATCTACACTCTTTTGGTTAGAGAACCAGTAAGAGACATGAATATCTTGGACATGATTAATCAATCTTCACTAATGTAGTGGGAGAATGATTATCCTATTAGGTATAATACATGTGATGTATTTACATACCTATTGGAATAAATGCTAATACTTCAAATGGTGTTTAGAGAAATACCAATATGAATGTCTTGAAGTGTTCAAGATTATCATAAATGAAGTACAAATTTGGTAAAGTATTAATTCTTGATGAGATCAATGAATAAAATACTTGGACCAAATGTTTGAGATCTTTATGAGTGATTATGATAGTGTATCATAGTGAACTCATGATTAAGGCATGGTGATGTCTGAATTAAGAAGGAATCATACTCTAAGGAGTTAGAGAATGATTATCAAATAACTGAATTCTTCTTAATAAAAGAATACCCCACACTAATAAAGGACATTGAGAATCACAAGGAGTTGTGAGTTCTTATATCCTTGACAGATACACCTCAATTATCTATGTGATGAGTTGTTCATGTGATGAGTCAACTATCTAGATGAATATGAGGAACCGAATTTTGAGTTATGGTTTATGACCATTGCATCCTAAATGATTTCCATGTGAACCATAAGGTATGACCTTGATGGTAGCACTCATTGGATGAAATCCATAAGTGCAAATAAGTCTTAAGTGTTAAGACACGTGGATAACATTTTGAGAAGGATGATGCTTGTTGGTTGCAACTTAATGACTGAGACATTTGGCATATGGATACTAAAACCGCATTCCTATGAGGAATAAAACAAGGATGTGTACGTGACACAACCTATAAGGTTCATGAATCCACTATTGCAAAATGAAGTCTATAAGTTACAATGGACCCGTCAATGTGGTTGATTGAGTACAAGCAACTCAAAGACTGGATCTTTATTTTGATGATATAGTCAAAGGGTTTGACTGATATGTCAAAGAGAAAGAAGGGATCTATGATTTAGTGGGAGCGTATTCACATTCCACATGTTGATGTGAAATGGAAATGTTCTAAAATGGAAATCCAAAAGTGGAAATTATCTTTAAGGAAGATAGAGATGTTTCCTATCTGATAGGAATAGAGATCTATAGAGATAGTTCTCGACAAATCTCTTGACCTGGAAAAGAGAGAGCATACATTGGCAATATGTACTGAAGGGTTCAGTATGCACAGATTCAGTGGGAGAAAACTTGTCCATGTTATATGGATATTAGTATCCCAAGGCCAAGTGTCCAATTCTTATGAAGAATGGGAACACTAAGAATAGATATGGATCTATCATGTATGTAATCATCCCATTGTCTTGCATGTATGACATGGCAAGAATAAAATGCATTCATCATTTTTTATGTATGACATGACAATATGATGTGCTCATCCTGATAACTCGTATGTGGGACATGACGAGTGGATGTCTGTCTATTTCCAGTAAGGGTTACTGGAATACCATGAGAACTTGATAAGTACTTGTGAAGTACTAGTTCTATGGATATAAGGAAGAGTTCGATGTAAAGAGTTACATTGATGCGAACTTCTGAAAGGACAGAAAATTAATCACAAAATATACATAGGATGTATAAAAGTGAAAGTTTGTTGATAATTGGAAGTGTTCCAATAAAACCATTTAAAAGGAAATGCCGAGTATCTGTGTGTTAGTGAACAACAGTGGATACTATATGGATCTAAAAGTTCATGAGATGAACTTATATTCCACTCATTGATGACAAGTCTGGAATCCTTGATCATGCAATGTGGCTAAAAGTTAGCAATGGAATACTAGATCGCATATTACGGCAACTCCATCTCATACGTGTGACGTACAGCGAAGAGATGAGAGACATGCAATTTATACTGACTTTGGCAAGGTGTTGCCATTACTCACTATGTTGGCACTAGAGCACAGTAACATGTGGGACATGTTTGAAAATCACTATGAATATGATTCAAGAGTGATTGGCTCGCAGTGCAAGTGGGAGTCTGTTGGTATGTATGCCCTGAGAGGCAAGCATGTGATGATTGGTGGGATACATTAAGATTGATTTGATAAACATCAAAGGCAAGCTTCCAATTCTTTCTGGTTCAGTCATATGAGATAGTGATAGAACATATTGAATGTCTAGAGAATGATAGTACTCAATGACGTATGCCTTCAGGTTCATGACCTGAACGATGAGATCATACGGATGCTAAGAGTTTGTACATTCTTGTTTTGTCCCTAGTCGGATGTCATAGTGGAAGGTAGATAGACAACTATGGCACACAAGACTAGATTGTGGTGTTGGTTGATGACAGAATCTCATTAGTCATTATATAGAGATATCAAACCAAACACATAGGTACTTGTTAGAGAACAAGTGTACCCGACAGACCCACTGTGAGTTTGACACATGGAACCATGACATGGTAGTCACATTCAATACTCACAATGATGGTGGTGAGTGTGATTCTTTGACCTGAAATCACTACACTCAACACATGTCGTTGGGCACACTTTGACATCATCAAACGCAGTCCGAAAACATGGGTTGTTATAAAGGTGATGATTGGGTGGCTTTGACACATGGGGCTTTTGAGGCGTGAGTGATAGATATGGGATTTGTCTCACCTGAGGGAGTTTGATACCAAGGCGACTTGATGAGTAGGATTGAGATAGGCGTGCGCACGCATGTGTGAATCAGTATGTGATATTGATGTCATACATATCTCCTTCAATCTACTCTGAGATCAAGAAAGTGAATGAACGTTGACAGGATGACTGTTCCATGCCTTGAGTTCATTCGGGATATCAGTGACAAAAGAATTATACATTCACTGTAACACCATTCACGGATTGTAGGATGAAAGTTGTTCTCCAACTTTCTACTTTCACTTGGGTAGCACTGATGTGTGACTAGGCACCGCTCTTTGCTTGTGAAGTCATAAGTGTTATGGACTTTCACTGCCAACGTGAAATGGACCTGCAGGGTCACACACATAGGATTTAACCTGGAAAAGGAGTTTTGTCCACAAGCAACATTTAGATTGATTACTAAAGGAGTTTAGTAGTTCAATTAAACACTCAATCAGTCGATGGCTCAATATCGTATGGTTCAAGGTGTTGGACGCATTGATTGGAGTATCAGATTGATTGAAATCGCGTTTGACTGATTCTGCACAATCTGCAGTCCCAACCGATCGGTTCAAGTGTTGAACCGGTCGGCTGAGGTTGCTGAACCGGTCAGCTCAAGTGTTGAGTCGATCGGCTCATGGTCAGAGTGAAATGATCGGTTCAAGTGTTGAAACGATCGGTTCAACTGGTGCAACCGAGCAAGTTGGGAAAGTCAGGTCGGTGAGAATTTTCCTTGCGTTTCACTTGCCCAATTTGATTGGGAATAGGATTGGTATTCGATACCAATTAGAAACGAAAGAAGGAAAGTCAATCGGGAATCGATCAGGACCACGAACCTACTGGTTCAGAAGTGAACCGATCGGCTCATGGGTCCCAACCGATCGGTTGGTGCTCCAACCGAGCGGTTCAGGTCCCCAACTGACCGGTTCACTTGTGAACCGATCGGTTCAGGTTGCGAGTTGGTTGCTTTTTGTGGAAAATCTCGAACCCTTCTACTCCTGCTTTAGTCCCATATTGTCGGGCACAAAGAACCCTGTCCCATGACCCGCCTATATATAGGGGTATCGGGGGCTTCTCAGAGGACAACTCAATGCAAGCCGGTTGCTTTGCGAAGTTGTCGTTCTCTCTGGTTTTGGTAACCGTGAGAGATCCTGAGCAAGTGCTTCCCGCAAAAGGGAGGTGCAGCAAGGGAAGGATAACTGCAGTTGCAACTGGTAGCAGGAGAGTGTGTTGGAGACTAGTACGTCAACAGGAGGGTGCAACTCCTTCCACTTCCTTGTGGGACAAGGAGAGTGGAGTTCTAGGTGGTCCGTGTGGACTACTACAGAGGCGGGAGGACACTGCCGCTCAGGAGGACAACTGTCATCCGACAGTCCGGTAGGAGGAGGAGTCGTCAGTCCCGGTGCGACCAGGAGCTGCACAGGCACCGTCCAAGACCGGAGTTGAAGACCGCGTATTGCGCGAGGTATTGTCGCCGAGCATACCTCAGGACAAGGTATGATTCCACAAACCATCCTTTCCTATTATATAGACGTTGACACATTTCCTCGGTATGGGTTGGGGGAGAAAATTTTTGTTTCCGCTGCCTTCTCTGTCTCCCCTAAAACCCAACACACTCACCCTTCAAAAGCCCCATGTGTCAAAGCCACCCAATCATCACCTTTATAACAACCCATGTTTCAGGACTGCGTTTGATGATGTCAAAGTGTGCCCAACGACATGTGTTGAGTGCAGTGATTTCAGGTCAAAGAATCACACTCACCACCATCACTGTGAGTACTGACTGTGACTACCATGTCATAGTTCCATGTGCCAAACTCACGGTGGGTCTTTTCGGTACACTTGTTCTCTAAGAAGTACCTATGTGTTTGGTTTGATATCTCTATATCATGACTAATGAGATTCTGTCATCAACCAACACCAAAATCTAGTCTTGTATGTCATTGTTGTCTATCTACCTTCCACAATGACATCTGACTAGGGACATAACAAGAATTTACAAACTCTTAGAATCTGTATGATCTCATCGTTCAGGTCCTTAACCTAAAAGCATATTTCATTGAGTATTGTCATTCTCTAGACATTCAATTTGTTCTATCACTATCTCATATGGTTGAACCAGAAAGAATTGGAAGCTTGCCTTTGATATCTATCAAATCAATCTTAATGTATCCCACTAATCATCCCATGAATGGCTCTCATGACATACATACCAACAACATCACACAACTTAAATAAGTTTATAATTACTCATCATGTCACGAATTATTAATATTAATTGAAATTTCAAATTATTTCTTGAGTTGAGCATCTCATCACTCAAATAAGAGTTAAATCAATATCATGGCATGAATTATTATTAATAATCAGGAAATTCTAATAATATCTTTGAGAAGCGTGTCAATTTGAGTAAATATAAAATCATTCATATTAAATATGACCTAGAGCATGCATCTAGGTTTTCTAGAATACTTTTTACATCATCATCATTTCTTTGTAATCGTGCGTCATTTAATTTATTAAAATCGTACAGTCCAGGTTTATACCCAGGCTTTCCAGTTTCTGGTTGTGCACTATTGTTTTCGACATTTAATCGACTAAATTAAGTTTCATTTGATCGTGTAGTTTTACTAATCTAAATCACACACAACATTTAGATAATTAGTGTCGTGTAATCGTTAATAAGTAAAATGTGTAATTTATAAATCGAGCGGCGTCGGCACTGCCCGACACCTGGGTAAACGCTGACATCTGCGAATAGTATCGATTTCGACCAAAACGTTCATTTATTGGAGTTATGCTTGTGTTTGGGTGTGAGATTCTACTCACAGTTATTTGGGATGTTCGAATTTGACTGCAAATGTGTCCACGGGGTTGTCTTTAACCTTCGAATAGCCCAGATTTCAAACCTACTACATGCAGCAGCTTTACCTCGCACATATAGGTTGGAATCTAACTCCAAGTTGGGTGCTACTCATGGCTATGGATGCGGATTACTGCTTAGACCTCTTGGCTGAACTCAAAGCGGTCAATTTGGTGTTGTTCTTCGCGCCCAAACAGCTTTGGTCACTGCTTCGCGTAGCTACTGCTCCTGCTTGGTAGGGGTGTCACCCTAGGGCGCGATTGGGGTGAGGAAGCTAGTTGGGAGCTAAATTTTTGGATCCTAGCCTCACGGCCAAGCTCAAGACTGCGATTTCGTAGTGTTTGCTTGCCCAAATAGGCCCCACAGCCGAGCTCAAGGCTTGCGATTTCATAGTGCCCTGCAGCAGGCTGCTGCTGCTACTTGGCCGGCCGGTGCCCTTGCAGGTCGGGCGCTGCTGCTAGGGTGAGGTGGAGGAAGAAGAAAAGGAGGTAGGGCGCCGCTAGTCGGAGGTGAGGGAGCCAAGAAAGCACCCTCACGATCTCCACCCCCCCTCCCGCTACTGTGATCGATCTGCTTGGGCACTAGGTTGGGCGCCGCTTAAGCCTACGTTCAATCGGATGAAGATGACAGGGAAAAAAGAAAGGAAAAAAGGGGTTATAAGCCAATAAATTTGGAAAAAATTGCAATATCAGCCCAAGAAACTCAAAAGTGTCATAATGTTCGCCTCGTAGGTCTAATTCGACTGATTTCTTTTGCAAACTTTAAAGTGTGAAACCCTCTACAACCTCAAGGTGAGAAATCATGCTAATAAGAATGTAACACTGGATCAAAACATTGATTGCATTCTTGTGTACTTAATTCAACTTAATTAACTTATTAATGTTGTGATTATCATACATACTAGTTAATTTTAGTGTGGATCATAACATAAGATATACATGATTAGACATTATTTAAGACATACATGAAATTATCTAAACTCATTAGGATCTTCTATTGTATATGGAACCCCACCGCGTAAGTCT
The DNA here is from genome assembly GCA_963693085.1 of Alisma plantago-aquatica. Classification (NCBI taxonomy): domain Eukaryota; kingdom Viridiplantae; phylum Streptophyta; class Magnoliopsida; order Alismatales; family Alismataceae; genus Alisma; species Alisma plantago-aquatica. Next base: position 1,444,576,264 of record OY856409.1, on the reverse strand, counting down.
TTTGAAACCATTCATCTATTCCTAAAGCTGATCTTCACATGGTCTATCCTTGACATATCTTTATACATGTGGGCATCACGCCCCCATCCATGCATAAAAACTGCGTTAGAGTAATCAACATTGCGTATTATTATAACAACATAATAATTTGGCGATAAGGAAAACGTGAAACTAATTGAACAATAGATTTGGATTCACATAACTTAATCTTGATGGTTAATTGAAGTAGCCTCAATACTTATGCACTAATGGTGCTCATAAGGCATGTGGGCTCAAAATTAACATGATCACGACATAATATGCAACTCATTGCATGATTCATCATTAACTTGACATAATTAACTTTACTTGGATTCCCCACAATCATGGCATAAATTATTGAAGATATAACTTGAAAACATAAGAATCATATAATAACATGGATGCAAGAAGTATTTCAGTTGAAGTACATGGCTAAGCATATAGTTTAACTTGATCATCATGGTTAAATAAACATAAGGCAACTTAAAAATCATATTAAATACTCAAAGTACATAAGCCCACTTACCTCTCTCATAAAGGAGATCTTAATTGTTTTCTTTAGGTTGATGAAACCCTAATCATGACCTTGGATTGGTTGGACCTAATTCTCCTATTCAATCAATTAACATCCATTAATACCTAATTCTTAACTTGATGTCTAGGGTTTCATGTTTCTTTAAACCCTAATTATACTAAGTTTGATGATTCATGAAAATGAAAACAAAACATGCTCTGAAACCTAGTCCAAGTTCTAGATCTCGAAAAACTGAGAAAAATCCATATATGGTTCAACCCAATCAGAGATACCAAACAAAGATATTGAATTTCGTAAATCATCCAATCAGAATCAAGGTAAAAGCTCTATAATTATTTCTTTGGAATCGAATAACCAAAAGAAAATCAAAAGTCCAAAATACCCTCTAATTATCTAATGAATCATAGGCATGACAAGGAGCATCATTGTAAACCTTAGTGCATTGCATATCATACAAAAATCATTCTTAAAATTAAGTAAAATAATGCCAATCGTGACACATTATATGATCCCTAAGGGTAGACAAGACGAATTAAACCCCTATTCATCGTCTTCAACAACATCAATTTGACACATAGTGAAAAACATTGAGAACTAGATTTGAGTCTTGTACCCTAGAAACAGACTCGACCAAAACTTCTTGGAACTGATTTCCTAATATTGTCCTGGTCACAAAGAGCCCTAGGAGGGCACGTGGGGTGGCCTATGGCCCGAGAAAACATTGCCGCCATTACTGGCTAGTCAAGAAGAAATGGAATCCAAACTAGACCATAAAAACAAAGCTAAACTCGCTATAATCTTTTGGAAGACCTCATTGAGGAAGGGCGAAGGATGTTTTGTGATTCCCGTAGCCAAAGTGCCACTGAAGTGGCCTACCGTTCAACACTGATGAGCAGGAGCATCCTAGTTATAGGGTACTGAGTCTAGGGCGATCATAGAGTAAATGGGTGATCGAGAAATTAAAGGAAGGGGGTCTAGATGCTTACCACCTGGTTAATTGTAGGAAAGACAAGGCGAGGGGGAGGTAGAGCAACTATTGTTGTTGGGGGGGAGAGACTGAGTTCCCGGTGAGGTTTGAAGGGAAACCAACAAAATTGACGGCGTTAGTGGCTTCCTCACAGGTCGGAGAAGCTTCAAGGCCCTTTATATGCCTCCATGAGAGCCAAAAAAGGTGACTACAACAAGGACCAGAGAAAGGAGAAGACACTTTCTTGGGCATTTTTTTTTAAAGCGAGTTAGGGTTTGTTTCGCATATAAGTAGGTTCACCTTGACGTCCTGAATCCATTGGGACTTAAAAAACTTACCTGATTCGCAACTGATACTGAGGAAATTGTGAGGATTTGAGATCCCTCAGACTATACAGAGTCCTAGCCACAGCGGGAGCTAGGTGACGAGTTGCCAGCATTTGGATCTTCATCCAACGACTTCAGCGACTCGTTCATGAGAGGAAAACATTAATGAAACGTGTGACACTTAATAAACTGGAAACTTTGGCCGAAAACCAAACTATACTAATAATTTTATTGTGACATTGAAATGATTGTAACATATGAAATCGATCTGATTAAAGTGAAAATGATGGTTATTTAGGTCCTAACTATATAGAAACTTCTAAAACTCATATGAGGGGTCAAACAAGGTCAAAAAGCCTTCAAATTTTAACCATAGCCTCTCACTAACATGTAGAACATTATTTTGGAATTAGATTCCCAATTTTCTCAACCAAAATTCCTAAGTAATTTAATTAGGTTTAAAACTTCTATAATTCCTATCTAAATGTAGGAACATCATAATCTTTTCAAAATTGGGCATACATATTATATCATCATACTCTTTAACATGAAATTTGTTTCAGCTCTCATTTTTCTCTAAAAAAGAATAAATAACATATTCGACATTCTGATCTCATAAAGAGTGAACTTTATGTAACAAAAGACATTACATACCTAACGAAAAAGAAAAATGGGGACGTGACAATTCTACCCACCTTATAAAAATTTAATCCTTGAAATTTCCACCGACTACCCACCTTAGGGTTTGACTTAGCCTATGTATGCTAAATCTCTAATATCATCTTATAGTCACATTATCATACTTATGACATGACTTACTCATATTTAACATAATTACATGATGACTTGATTAACTTGACATGATTTCATTTTAAGATGGACTTTTACTTGAGTTGATATAGTCACTCTCCTAATTGCACCCACAGTGCTCATAAGGCCGGTTAAGGATCACATAATTCTCCCACAGAGCTCATAAGGCCAATTCAGGCTCACATAAGGCCGGTTAAGGCTCACATAATGCTCTGACAGAGCTCATAAGACCAATTAAGGCTCACATAAGGCATGTTAAGGCTCACATAACATGATGGAGAGGAAAATATCAACTTAACGTGATTTCTCATACTTAAACATGATTTTCATAATTCATAAGCAAATAAATAATGCATGATTTACAACTTGAACACATAATCATAAAATAGTGGAGAACATTTTTTATTAATATTATGATTTTTTTGGAGTCATATTATTTACCCTTTGTACGCATGCTTGGTCTTATTTTGTAACTAATTAGGTTTAGGTGACTATGTATCTCAAACTTGAATATCAACTCTAATTTTCTATGTCCCCTTTGGATACATGTCGACCGATCATATATTCAAAAGTGACATGTCTTATCACACTTATCTTAGCAACTCTCTCATATACATGATACCACATGCACTTGAAAGGACAAGACAACCATTATTTTTGCACATAACATTCTCTCTACAAAATCCCACAAGCCTATGTCCCATACCACAAACACATGGGAAGAAGAGAGAGGTTATTACAAACAATTTTTGAGTTAACATCAAAATCCAAAACATCTAGGCACATAACCCTAATCATGATTTAAACTTATATTTCTTGTCTAGACCTCTACTTCAAATTTTAACATCTTTCCAGTTATTAATCTATACCACATAACCCTAATAATTCCACTTACTTATCTATACCTTGGGTTAGATCATGTGAATTGGTTTTTATTTCATGGTGGCCATCTACTTATTCTCTCTGATACCATTCTTGTAACACCCTCTTTAAAGCATACATATATCAATAGAAGCAGCTCCCACATTTTCCATAACATGGGGTACTTTAGCTCAAAGTAATGTCAAAATTATAATAATCATTGCAAATGAAGTAAACAATAACCATGCATAGATATTAAACCTGACTTATACATTGTTTACAGTTGAATTATTCAATTGAAACTAAATAAGATATACATGATTAGACATTATTAAAGACATACATGAAATTATCTAAACTCATTAGGATCTTCTATTGTAGATGGCACCCCACCGTGTAAGTCTTTTGAAAGCATTGATCTATTCTTGAAGTTGATCTTCATATGGTCTATCCTTCACATATCTCTATACCTACGGGCATCATGCCCCAAGCCATGCATAAAAACTGCGTTAGAGTAATCGATATTGATTATTATTATAACAACATAATAATTTGGCGATAAGGAAAACACAAAACTAATTGAACAATAGATTTGTATTCACATTACTTGAACTTGATGGTTAATTGAAGTATCCCCAATACTTATGCACTAATGGTGCTCATAAGGCTCATGGGCTCAACATTAACATGATCACAACATAATATGCAACTCATTTCTTGATTCATCATTAACTTGACATAATTAACTTTACTTGGATTTCCCACAATCATGGCATGAGTTATTGAAGACAGAACATGAAAGCATAAGAATCTTATAATAACATGGTTGCAAAAAGTATTTCAATTGAAGTACATGGCTAAGCATATAGTTTAACTTGATCATCATGGTTAAATAAATATAAGTTGACTTAAAACTCATATTAAATACTCAAAGTGCATGAACTCGCTTACCTCTCTCATAGAGGAGATCTTAATTGTTTTCTTTGGGTTGATGAAACCCTAATCACGCCCTTGGATTGGTTGAACCTAATTCTCCTATTGAATCAATTAACATCCATTAATACCTAATTCTTAACTTCAAGTCTAGGGTTTCATGTTTCTTTAAACCCTAATTATACTAAGTCTAATGATTCATGAAAACAAAACAAAACATGCTCTAAAACCTAGTCCAAGTTCTAGATCTCAAAAAATTGAGCAAAATCCATATATGGTTCAAACCCAATCAGAGATACCAAAAAAAGATATTGAATTTCTGAAATCATCCAATCAAAATCAAGGTAAAAACTCCATAGTTATTTCTTTGGAATTGGATAACCAAAAGAAAATCAAAAGTCCAAAATACCCTCTTATTATCTCATGAATCATAGGCGTCACAAGGGGCATCATTGTAAACCGTAGCACATTGCATATCATACAAAAATCATTCCCAGAACTAAGTAAAATAATGCCAATCATGACACATTATATGATCTCCATGGGAAGATAAGACGAATTAAAGCCCGATTCATCATCATCAACAACATCAGTTGGACACACAATAAAAATCAGTGAGAACTAGATTTGAGTCTTGCTCCCTAGAATCATACTTGGGCAAAACTTCTTGGAACTGAGTTCCTAATGTTGTTCCGGTCACAAAGAGCCCAAGGAGGGCACGCAGGGTAGCCTATGGCCCGAGAAAACATTGCCACCATTACTAGCTAGCCAAGAAGAAACAGAATCCAAAACAGACCATAAAAGCAAAGATGAACTTGCTATAATATTTGGGAAGACCTCATTGAGGAAGGGCGAAGGAAGTTCTCTGATTCCTGTAGCCAAAGCGCAACTGAAGTGTCTTGGCGTTCAATGCCGATGAAAAGCAGCATTCTAGTTATAGGGTACAGATTCTAGGGCAATCATCGAGTAAATGGGCGATCGAGAAAGCAAAGGAAGGGGTTCTAGATGCTTACCACTTGGTTAATTGTAGTAAAGATAAGGCGAGGGGGTGTGGAAAAAATGTTGCTGGGGGAGAGAGATCGAGTTCACGGTGAGGTTCGAAAGGAAACCAACAAAATTGACGGCATTAGTGGAATCCTCACATGCCGAAGAAGCTTCAAGGCCCTTTATATGCCTCCATGAGAGCCAAAGAAGGTGACTACAACAAGCACCGTAGAAAGGAGAAGACACTCGTTTGGGCGTTTCATTTTTTTTTGAAAGCGAGTTAGGGTTTGTTCCACATATAAGTAGGTTCCCCTTGACGTCCTAAATCCATTGGGACTAAAAAACTTACCCGATTCGCACTGATACCAAGGAAATCATGGGGATTTGAGATCCCTTGGACTGTATAGAATCCTAGCCACAGTCGGAGCTAGGTGACGAGTTGCCAACCTTTGAATCTTCATCCAACAACTTCAGTGACCCGTTCATGAGAGGAAAACATTAATGAAATGCATGACACTTAATACACTTGAAACTTCGACGAAAAATCCAAATATACTAATAATTTGAGTGTGACAATGAAAAGATTGAAACTTATGAAATCGATTTGATTAAATCGAAAATGATGGTTATTTAGGTCCTAACTATATAGAAACTTCTAAAACTCATATGAGGGGTCAAACAAGGTCAGAAAGCCTTCAAGTTTTAACCATAGCCTCTCAGTAACATGTAGAACATTATTGTGGAGTTATATTCCCAATTTTCTCAACCAAAATTCCTAAGTAATTTAATTAGGTTTAAACCTTCTACCTTGCTAAATGTAGGAGCATCATAATCTTTTCAAAATTGGGCATAAAGATTATATCATCATACTATTTAACATGAAATTCATTTCAGCTCTCATTTTTCCCTAACAAAGCATAAATAATATATTCGACATTGTGATCTCTAAAAGATTGAACTTTATGTAATAAAAGACATTACATACCTAAGGAAAAAGAAAATTGGGGATGTGACAAATACCATCTTGTCATGTTTAGTACATACGAGACTATAGGATGAATTTATTTATATAGCATACATAATAGATCGATTGTTGGTGTACATGGCATCTCACTCATGTCTTTCCATTCTTCACTAGAATTGGAACTTAGGGTTCACAATAGACTAATCCAAATCCTCTCTCATTGAATCCTTCATGTTGAACTATTTCAACATCTTGATATTATATATGCTCATACTTTATGAATCTTTTGAGAAATATCTCTATATATCTCTATCCCTATCATATAGGATGTTTCACCTAATCCTTCATTGCTGAAAGTGTTTTTCGTGCCATGTCTCAATACTTATAATATGGAGATGTTACTCCTCATCAACATGTGTCATATTCACATATGCTCCCACTAAATCAGAGATTTCATCTTTTATATTGTCTTAAGTCAAACTCTTTGACTATGTTGTCAAGTCTAAAGGTTCCAATTTTTTAGATGCTTATTTCAATATCAAGATTGAACTTTGTAGCTTATAGACATTATTTGCATTCTTGAATTTGTAAAACCTTTAGGTTGTTTCATGTACAAATCCTCTCAAATATTTCTTTAGAGGAATCTAGTTTCAATCTTCATATGCCAAATCTCTTAGTCTATACTAGTTGCAACAACAAGCAAAACAATTGGGAAAGGGATTTCATTATGTTCAAACACTTTAAACTGATTTGAAAACCTTTGTAGCCAATCTGTCCTTTATGTTATCCATGTAGGTCTTTGCAACAAAACCCTACTTCCCCCATTGGGTTTTACACCTTGAGGTGGTACTATCAAGGTCATACCTTGTTAGTTTACATGGACTCCTTAATGGCTTTGAGCCATTTCTCAGATTATGGTTCTCAATAGCTTCTAGTTGATTTGTTGGCTCATCATCATATGATCAAACCATATGAGTTGTTGGATTCACAATATTTCAATCTCATATTCAATCTATTAGAACTATGAAGTTCTATGTTACATGAGGAAATTGATATTCCACAACAATTTTTGATTATCACTAGTTCTAATTGTACCTCATTGTTGACCTTGAACCCTTTGAGTTCAACTTTTACTCCCACTAATTCACTTGGAACTCAGTTATCCTAGAAACAAACGCTTTGTTGTCAGATTAGGATCAAAATTATCATTAAAGAATCATGGTTTGGGGATAAACATTTTCCAAAAACTACTTTCTTTATGTAGGTTTAAATCTTAAAGACATATTGGGACATTCCCGTATCATATCACATATGATGTCTTTTAAAACCATTTGGGATGGTACATTGTTTTAGTGTAAACCATGTATCTTTGAGGATATTAGATTATATGATAATTATATCATGAGGATATAATTCCTTATTTCTGACACATCATCGTGTTCAGATGGATTTGACTTGTTGTACACAATCACGGTCTATTTATAAGGTCCACAAACTATTGATGTAAAGTTTCAACATTTTATCACATCAAAGTTCCTTAATACTTTTATTAAATTTATACTTCATTTATAATCTCCTTAAACACCTCGAGAGACTCATGTTTGTATTTTACCAAATATAAACTCTATATCAACTGAGATCATTAGTGGATAGGATGAAGTATTAACTACCTTTAGCATTTATTCCATAAGATCTTCATGCATGAACATGTAGAAGTTCTAGTATAATGCTTATTCTCCCACTACATTTAGTGAAGTTGATGTGTCATATTACTCATAATTAGGACTTGAATATCTCTTATTGGTTTAATAACAAAAAAGAATCTAGATAACCATCAATATGGATTATAGTAATGCATTTCTTATATATGTGCTCTAGATGACAATGATATAGATTGTTTGAGTTATAGAACATAATCCTTTGGTGTTATAAATATTTATCTTAAGATTCTTTCATATAAATATCATTATATGGTTGGTCATTGCCATACAAGATCACATCTTTGAAACGGAAACATCAACAATTCTTTATTTATACATCATCCTTGTCATACAAGATGCATAAAGTAAATGTTTCTATTTATTGGCATAATAAAACAGCAGTTCAACTAACTCTATTACATTCCCAATGAAATAAGATAAACTTAAATGTAGATCAAAGTTGTATCAACTCTTGCTCTGCATGTCCCTTCTTTGTCCTTTCATTAAGGCTTTAATTCTTGTCAAATCATGTACATCAGGTATGTCAGATCTTTATAATGTATCACATACTGAGATGAAGAAGTAATCAAATTTATCTCATAAATTTATATTTGAAGAATAGGCCTCTTACCCTTCTTTCTTATTTAGTTCCTCTAGAAAAATAGGGCAATTCCTTTTTCAATGTCCAAACTGGCGACAGTGGTGACAATCGCCTATTTTCTTTACTCCTCCCTTTGCCTTGAGATCTAAATATTTAGGCTTCCAACTAGCTTTAGAACTCTTCTTATCTTTGTCTTTGCCTTTAGACTTTCCCTTTGTCTTGTTGATCATCATAAACTTGGACTTGTCTTTCTTCATTTGTGCCTCATCTATTCTCGACATGTCCAATAACTCTATTAAGGGCTTGTCAAAGTCATTCATGTTGTAGTTCATGATAAACTAACTATATGATTTTGGCAGGGACTATAGAATCACATTAATGGCCAACTCTTGACCCAAGGGGAATCCTAGTCTAGCCAGGCTCTCCACATACCCAATAAGCTTGATCACATGAGGACCTACGAGATCTCCTTCTATCATGTTACATTTTAACAACACCTTAGAGACATCAAATCTCTCATATCTTTCCTAATCTAAGAACATGTTCTTAAGATGTGTGACCATCACAATAACATCCATTTTCTCATGTTGCCTCTGCAACTCATAGTTCATGGAGCAAAGCATCAGACACTTGACATCCATGACATCTTCAATATGCTTCTTGTAAGCATCCATGTTAGCCTTAGGTGCATTGGGAAGGGGTTCATCTGGCTTAGGTGTCTCGAGGACATAGAGCTTGTGCTCATATGTGAGAACAATTCTCTATGTCCTAAACTAATCGTGTAAGTTGTTCCCATTTAACTTGTCCTTCTCAAGGACCGGTCATAGATAAAAGTGGCTATTGTTTGTTGCCATTTGATTCTACAAAAGAATTTGAATTTTTTCAAAAACTCATTTTTTATTTGATTTGATTTCATTTTATTAGAATTTTGAAGATATTAATTATGTCTTTAATTACTATTGGTCTCATTATTTTGATAAAATTGAAAACCCTCAAGTATCAATTTGAAAGATTGCAGCAAACAATCTTCTAATGATCCAAGATCCAAAATAATTCAACTATTAACCAGACAACATCAACGTCCATGGTCACTCATTAAGGTAGACAACATTTGTCAGTTGCAGCATATGCAATTCTTGGATATATGACATGTGCAACTCTTTGCCATAATTATTTTATGCTTTTTGTGCTTAATCCCATTAAGTACACATAGTTAAGCCTGGCACAAAACTTGACACAATAATAATGCACCCTACTTGAGTAGAACCTACATTACTACCATCACACTTCCACAAGATGGGCAGAATACCACGCTTGGGCATAACCTATGCTTAGCCGGTCATGTTTTTCATGTCTTCTGCTAATGAAAGCATCTAAGACTTAATATGTTTAATTAAGGGATTTTATATATATCATATATATACATATATTATTTCCAATCACCACATTCTAATATGTATCATATATATGCTATATCTCACAACATAAACATGAAATATAAATAAAAAAGTGATGGTTATATCCATGTCTATTATAATTTATTCTAGCCACAAGAAATTACCACCACCTAGGTCAATATCACATCACATGCATGAACCTATTGTTGGTGTAGATTTGTGCTTACCAATCCGGGTTGATCGGATTAACCCTTCAATCATTTATCTCGCCTCTTGGTCGGTCAGTTGGTCATCTGAAAGATCAATTAGACTCATGTCCAACTGATATCTAGACACCTCCAGATAGTTAGTTTGAACCACTAGCCAATCGGTTCACTCCTCTTGCAATTTGCCCTCTTTGGTCCTCCATTTGGTCGGCTCATCACATGAACCAGTCGGCTCGCATGATGATGATCATCGTCTTAGACGTTGCAAGAAAGAAAATTATCCTATTGCTATTAAACTTATTACATGGTAAAGAGATACCTCGAGTTACATTCGAGGGGAGAAAAGACATGAAAGAATTAACTTTCACATTGGGAAGAAGAAGGTAGAGGATCGGTATGCAAATCAAGTTAAAACAGAAATAAAAATAAACCATCCAACCACATACAGATATAGGGTTATTGGCCATAACCACTCTACACATCGACCATTAAAACTCACTTTTAGGGCGATGTGTGTAAATTGCATGTATGTATATATATATATATATATATATATATATATATATATATATATATATATATATATATATATATATATATATATATATATATATATATACATATATATACATATATATATTAGTTTGGGATTATATGTGGTCTTTAATAGGATACGCATATTGAAAAGTTTAAATATTCACATTGTATGTAATAAATAAACAATAAAATCAAAATGTGATCATATTGATTATCTCAAAACATAGTAAATTGACATGGCTTTGATACCATTGTTGGGAAATATCAGCACAAAATAGGCAACGGAAAAAAAATATTGTTGTATTCTCATGAACATCAATATCGTGTAAACTACTATGTAATGGGAAGGATGGTTTTAACAAGTTCATACCTGGTCCTGGAGCAAGTCTAGCGACTACAACTCATTGCAGTACAACTATCTTCTAGTTTCTCTTGGACGATGTTTGTACAACTCTAGGTTTTCACCACAGAATACAGGTTGATTTTATCCTCCTAGAAACAAGCAAAGGCCACATCGCCTTTAGAGAAATACACACAAACCAACTAGAACTCTTGTTGTTCTAGTATAAAAAATAGGAAGGAGTAATTCCCTCTCGTTGGCGTATTAGTCACCAATTTTCTCTCCTACAATTGTTTCTCCCTTGTTATACCTCCCTTTAGTCGGTAGGACTTTCTCATGATCTCTATTGATTACCACAACCAGAGAGGATAACAATTGTCAGAACTCTAAAATTTTATATATGCTTTTAATATATGTATGAACTAGCATTGTCCTTGGATATATCTAGACATGATCTAACGTATGTTGCATCCCTTCTTAATCATATTGAGAAATCACCTATGCTTTTCTCTCTCTTGATCCTTTTGAGACATATTACCCTATACAATTTCTCTCTCTTCTAACATGTTAACTCTTGTGAGTGGATATATTCTGAACTTGATCTTGAGATTTTCTTACTCTATTGCATATGCATGTTGAACTCTAAAATTTGTATCTTATCGATCCTATTTCAAGTTGTAACCTTACTTGTGGATTTGTAATTGGATTGAATTTATTTGTGAAATGGAATCCTATTTTCCAAGTGAGGCTTCTTATGGACTTTTTATCTCTTCTTTATTATTTTTATGTTTGAATATTTGTTTATGGGTCCTCCAATCCCACTTGATATTATTTGGACATTGTCATCCCCTTAATATAGCCTAGTTGTGAGATATCTCTTTGTATGTTATGATATTTGAGTTCAGGGAGGAATTTGGCATGAGAATGAGAAACTAGCACTACTATAAAAATGGCTTGTAACGTCACTTTTAAAGGTGTCGGTTGCATAAATACACCGACACCTAAAAAATAAAGCGTCGGTTTATGAAATAAATCGACATCAATCTGTGAAGGGCGACCAGACACAGATATTGCTTTTATTCGGTGTCAGTTCCTTAATAACAAACCGACGTCAAAAATTTATTCGCCAAATCCAAAATTTCTAGCAAAAAAAATTACCTCCAAAAATTTAACATATGGCGTCGGTCGTTAACTAATAAACCGACGACTAAAGTTTATTCGCAAAATATAAATTGGGCACATTTTGGTCGTCGGTTTTTCAACAATGACCGAAACTTGTGGGTTTTCCCGCACTGATTGCGGGAAATTTTTCACACCCTTTGAGCGTCAGATTTTTAAAAAAACCGACGAATATGGTCATTAGTCGAGAACCAATTTTTTAACCGGCATATGTAGATAGACGTGGTTTTTTTCTAGTTAAAACTGACGATTATCGTTGAGAACAGGTGTCATTTTTTGTTGTTAACCAACACCTTTAGTTTTATGTGTCTATTTTGTTGAATAACTGACACTGAATGTTAATTTAATAGCGCGCGAGCGAGCCCGACTCTTCCCCTTTCTCTCTGTGTTACAATCGGCTTAGGGTCTGGCGATTCCGGCCGGTGAGCAAGCAGACTCCCTCCGTGCCACCACCCACCGTTGCTGTTCTCCTTGCTCACCGCCGCCATTCTCCTTGCTCGCCATCGGCCACCTGCTGCTCGCCGCTTGCTGGCCGGTCTCTGCTCCTCTGCCGCCGCCGCTCGCTACTCCAGTGGCCAGCCTGGTCTCCTGCTCTCCAGCGGCCTGCTCTCTTACTACTCCGACGCCTCCGACACCTGCTCTCTTACTGCTCCGGCCAACTCCGACGGCCTGCTCTCTAACTGCTCTCTTGCCAACTCTGACGGTCTACTCTCTTGCTGCTCCAGCGCCTCCGACGGCCTGCTCTCTTACTGCTCCGGCCAACTCCGGTGGCCTTCTCTATAACTGCCCAAACTCTAGCGTCGCCTTCCTGCTGCCTTCTGCCGCCATTGCTGCTCCGGCCAATCAAAGGTAATGGAACCATATTCGTTTCTACGTGTGTTCTATATGTGTGACCTATAGGATTACCTTATAGTCTGGTCTCCATCTCTATTTCTAGTGTGGTTGATCCACTGGTTTTATGTGTGTGCTATTGTAACTAGGAATATTGTACAGTCTAGTCTCCATCTTCATTAATTGTATCCAATGTTGATTTTTGTAGGGTTCTTGTCTGACCCAACTCTAGTATTGGTGTCATTTTTACTTGATTAGTCCTTTAATACATTGTTAAGAGTGGATATGATGTCTACCTACATGGGAGTTTTGATCTTGAATCAATATATATTTTTCCAGAGTATTTAAGACTTGACTTTGTGCCTAATATTAGATCCTCTAAGGGAGTGTTTATTTAAATTGAACATTGCATATGAAACAAAATATGATTGTCTAGTATTTTTTCAATGATCACTTCCATTACAGTTCAGGAGCTCGCCAGCCTTCTGCCTACTCCAGAGCTCACCGCCTGCTCCAGAGCTCGCTGGCCTTCTACCTTCTCCAGAGATCGCCACTCATTGGCTTCCTGCTCTAGAGCTCAGTGCCTACTTCCTGCTCATCGCCGCCCTTCTCCCTCCTCGCTCGCTCGATGACTGCCTGCTCACTGCTCAAACAGATGTAAACATCCCCAAAAACCCTCTGTTTTGCCCTCTCTCCCAGCTCCAGAGCAAGATGCTCTGATTTGTATTTACTTAAATACTTATTTGTATTTACTTATCTACTCATTCGTTCATCTAATGATTTTTTATTCATCACATTATTTAAATTTAGGGCTTTATATTTATTCATCTACTTTTTAAAATTATTTAATCATCTCTTGATTTATATTTGTTTATCAACTGAGATGTACTTTTTTATCTATTGCTTTGTATTTGTTTATCTACTGATTATATTTATTTATCTAATGTTTTGAGTTTACTTATTTAGATGTTGCTATTGTAAATCAACCTAGGATATGAATAAATCTTGTGCTTGCATATATTTGTGCTTCTAATCCTCATGCTTGACCTAATTCAGTAAACCCTAGGAATTGATAGTATAAATGCATCTAAACATTCATAAGCTATTAATGTTGATTAATTTAGGAAGCATTGATATGTTGTTATGTCTGTCCACAAATGTTTTTATAAGAAATTGTGTGTTGAATGGGGTTGTGAACAAGGAACTGGTGTTGTATTTGTTGGCCTAGAAACCCGTCCAAGATTTACTCATTAGGAGTAAATCTTGGATAGTCCCCGATTTAGCACAGTTCTTGAAAACCTAATCTCACTTAGGATGTAAGTGTATAATGTGTATTGGGTTTTCAAGAAAATTTTGGCAGCATTTCCCCGTTTGTTCTATAAGTTCATGTGTACTTGGAGAACAGTGGGGAAATGCTGCCGAAATTTTCTTGAAAACCCAATACACATTATACACTTACTAGTGATATTAGGTGTTCAAGAATGAGATAGGTGGTACACATTTATTATATATAAGAATGACATCAAATGTATAAACCCTAAAGTTTTAACCATAAACTCTAATCTGTTTACCCTAGACCCTAATCTTGTTGTAATATATATTTATTTTCTCTTTGATCATGGAATGGATAGATCATGGATGTCCATTCGCAATCGCTGCACCCTAGATATTATTTTTGGTCTTGACCAGTTTATTAGATTTGCCTAGGAACATAGGAAACAACCTGGAGATAGTGTTGGTATGTATGCCCTGAGAGCCAATCATGGGATGATTGGTGGGATACATTAAGATTGATTTGATAAACAACAAAGGCAAGCTTCCAATTCTTTTTGGTTCAGTCATATGAGATAGTGATAGAATAGATTGAATGTCTAGAGAATGACAATAATCAATGACGTATGCCTTCAGATTGAGGACCTGAACGATGAGATCATACATACTCTAAGAGTTTGTACATTCTTGTTATGTCCCTAGTCGGATGTCATTGTGGAAGGTAGATAGACAACAATGACACACAAGACTAGATTGTGGTGTTGGTTGATGATAGAATCTCATTAGTCATGATATAGAGATATCAAACCAAACACATAGGTACTTGTTAGAGAACAAGTGTACCGGACAGACCCACCGTGAGTTTGACGCATGGAACCATGACATGGTAGTCACAGTCAGTACTCACAGTGATGGTGGTGAGTGTGATTCTTTGACCTGAAATCACTACACTCAACACATGTCGTTGGGCACACTTTGATATCATCAAACACAGTCCTGAAACATGGGTTGTTATAAAGGTGATGATTGGGTGGCTTTGACACATGGGGATTTTGAGGGGTGAGTGATAGATATGAGATTTGTCCCTCCTGAGGGAGTTTGATATCCATGGCCACTTGATGATTAGGATTGAGAAAGGTGTTCACGCATGTGTGAATCAGTATGTGATATTGATGTCATACATATCTCTTCCAGTCTACTTTGAGATCAAGAAAGTGAATGAACGTTGACAGGATGACTGTTCCATGCCTCGAGTTCATTCGAGATATCAGTGACAAAGGAATTATACATTCGATGTAACACCATTCACGGATTGTAGGATTGAAAGTTGTTCTCCAACTTTCTACTTTCACTTGGGTAGCACTGATGTGTGACTAGGCACCGCTCTTTGCTTGTAAAGTTATAAGTGTTATGGACTTTCACTGCCAATGTGAAATGGACCTGCAGGGTCACACACATAGGATTTAACCTGGAAGAGTAGTTTTATCCACAAGTAATGTTTAGATTGATTACTAATGGAGTTTAGTAGTTCAATTAGACACTCAATTGATTGATAGCTCAATATCATAATGTTCAAGGTGTTGGACATATTGATTGGAGTATCAAATTGATTGAAATAGCAATTGACTGATTCTGCACAATCTGCACTCCCAACCGATCGGTTCAAGTGTTGAACCGGTCGACTGAGGTTGCTGAACCGGTCGGCTCAAGTCCAGGGTGAATTGATTGCTTAAAGTGTTGAAACAATCGATTTAACTGGTGCAACCGAGCAAGTTGGGAAAGTAGGATTGGTGAGAATTTTCCTTTCATTTCAATTTTTCAATTTGATTGGAAATAGGATTGGTATTCGATACCAATTAGAAACAAAAGAAGGAAAGTCAATCGGGAACCGACCAGGACCACCAACCTACCAGTTCACTTGTGAGCCGACCGGTTGAGGTGTCCCAACTGACCGGTTCACTTGTGAACCGATCGGTTCAGGTTGCGAGTTGGTTGCTTTTCTGGAAAATCTCGAACCCTTCTACTCCTGCTTTTAGTCCCGCGTTGCCCGGGATGGAGAACCATGTCCCATGACCCTCCTATATATATAGGCGTATTGGGGGATTCTCAAAGTACAACAACTCAGTGCAACCAGTTGCTCTGCAAAGTTGTCATTTTCTCTAGTTTTGGTAACCGAGAGAGAGCCTGAGCAAGTGCTACCCGCAAAGGGAGGTGCAACAAGGGAAAGCCAACTGCAATTACAACTGGAGGCAGGAGAGTGTGTTGGCGACTAGTACGTCAACAGGAGGGTGCGACTCCTTCCACTTCCTTGTGGACAAGAAGTGTGGAGTTTCAGGTGGTCCGTGTGGAATACTTTAGAGGCGGGAGGATTTTTCCGCTCAGGAGGACAATTGTCATCTGACAGTCTGGTGAGATCAGGAGTCATCAGTCCCGGTGCGACCAGGAGCTGCAGAGACACAGTCGAAGACCGGATTTGAAGACCGCGCGAGGCGCGAGGTATTGTCACGGAGCAAGCCTCAGGACAAGGTATGATTCCGCAAACCATCCTTTCCTATTATATAGACGTTGATGCGTTTCCTTTGTCTGGGTTTGGGGGAGAAAATTTTGTTTCTGCTGCCTTCTCTATCTCCCAATAAACCCAACAGTGGTATCAAAGTGAGGTTAATTATTCTATATTTTAGGAATATTGATATGATCGATTTTGGTTTGTCTCCTTTATTTATTGCATGTGATGCGAATAATATTGGCTTTATGCATGTCCAATCCTAAATCCACAAATCCCAATTTACATATATGATATGTATTATTATTGCACTCGATACGCGTCGCCCTTAAATGAGTTTTGTGGCGGATGATTAGCATGGTTATGGCCAATAAACCCTATCTGTGATTGGTTGTGTGTGGTTACTTTCATCTCGGTCTGCACACTGATCTTCCTTCTCCTATTCCTGATGTAACTCGAAATAATTTGAGATTCTTTCCTACCTTTGCTCCCCCCGAATGTAACTCGGGGTTTCCCTTTTAAGCAATGTAATATTAGGATAGATTTTATTTCCTGATATGTCAAAGAAGGTGGACATCCATACGATAGCTGAGACGATCGGTTCAAGGCGTGAACTGATCGGTTGACGTTCCAGATGATCGGTTCAAGGAGTGAACTGATCGGTTGATAGCCGGTTCAAGGAGCGATACGAGCGGGTGGCATCCATGATGAGATGCACGATGACCAGGTGAACCGATTAGTTGGAGGAGCCAACCGATCGACTGGTGGCACCCAAATGACCGGCCAAAGAGAGTAGATAATTCATATGATGAGTTGATCAACTCGGAAGGCAAAGGTACAAATTTCATCTTGTAAAGGTTGCATGTGATGTAGACCTAGATGACTGTGATTCCTCTTGGCTCGAGGAATCACATTAGGATGGCCATAATCATCACTTTTATCGTTTGTGCATGTTTTCTATGGGATATAACATGTATATGATGCGTACTATGTATTGTGGTGATTGGATATGTATATCTATATAAAACCAAATCCCTCATTAAAACTTAAAGTCTTCTATGCCTTCCATTAGCGGCACACATGAAAAGCTCGATCGACCAAGCGTAGGTTATGCCAAAGCGTGGTGCGCCGTCTATCTTGTGGAAGTGTGAAGGGTAGACGTGCAGGTTCTGCCAAAGCAGGGTGCATGTTTACCGTGTCGGCTTTTGGGTTAGACTTAACTGGTGATTCTTAGAGCGTCTAAGCCCAGAGGCAAGGAATGTTCATGGCAAGGTGTTGTGCATGTTCATTCAACAAGAGTTGCATATGATGCAATTGGAAAAAGTTGCCTACCTAAGAGATCTATGTTGTGGGTGACAGCCCAAGCTGGTCCATGACTTAGAGGATTTCAGGATCTTGCCCACTAGAAGTTTGTACGCTGCAATCTTCCGAGTTGATGGTGAGGGCTATCAATTTGAACTAAAAATAGTGGGAGTGGTAATCAATTAAAGGCCTAATTATATCGTCAAATTTTCAAATCAATCAAATAAGTCAAAAATGAGTTTTTGGACTAAAATTGCATATTTTCCTTTTTGTAGTACAAATGGCAACAAACAACAATAACTTTTCTTTGTGGTTGGTCCTAGACAAGGACAAGATGAATGGGACAAACTTCCACGACTGGTATCGGACATTGAGAATTGTTCTCACTCAAGAGCGTAAGCTCTATGTCCTAGATACTCCAATTCCAGAGGAACTCGCTCCTAATGCACCAAGGACAGAAAGGGATGCTTATAAGAAGCATTCTGATGATGCCATTGATGCAAAATGCTTGATGTTATGTTCAATGAACCATGAGTTGTAGAGACAACATTAGAACATGGGTGTCATAGAGATGATTTAGCATCTCAGGAACATGTATGAAGATCAGGCAAGGCAAGAGAGATACAATGTTTCTAGGGCACTGTTCAAGTGCGTCATGACAGAAGGAGATCCAGTTGGTCCTCACACACTCAAGATGATTGGGTATGTGGAGAATCTGCAGAGATTGGGATTTCCACTGAGCCAAGAGTTGGCTACTTACGTGATACTGCAATCGTTTCCAGAATCTTACAGTCAGTTTGTGATGAACTACAACATGAACAACTTTGATAGGCCACTGTCAGAGTTGTTGGGCATGTTGAGGACAGCCGAGATACAGATGAAGGACAAGCCTAAGGCTATGATGGTGATCATGAGCAAGAAAGGAAAGTCCAAGTGCAAGGGCAAGGGCAAAGCTAAGAAATGTTCTGATGCTAGCCAGGAGTCCAATCCATCTTCAGCTCTCAAGGCCAAGGGAGGCGTGACCAAGAAAGAAAATTGCCACCATTGTCAAAAGCTAGGACATTGGAAAAGGAATTGTCCTCTCTATCTGGAAGAACAAAAGAAGAAGGAGGTGACTGATGTCTCTACTTAAAGGTGTCATGAAAGTAAACTTGTAACACTTTTTTAGGTATATGATACAAAGATATAAAGTGTAAAGCACTCATAATTGGGGCAAGTGTTGCCTCCATAGATAGGAGTACTTTAGTTTATTTTCAGCCTACAAGGCATGTATTACAGTTATGAACTCTATTTCATATTTGCCAATATATAGAAACACTTTATTGTTGCATATTGTATGACAATGATGGCAATTAATAAAGTTGATGTTTCAAATCTTAAAGATATGATCTTTGTGGCAATGCCTTGTTTATCTTATGGTATTTGATATGCATAAGATAATATGATACCTAAAAGTTATAGATAACTCAAACAAACAAATTAGCATCAATCATGAGAAATTCATTTCTCGTTTCCATATGATGGATAAATCTAGACTCTTTTGGTTAGAGAACCAGTAAGAGACATGAATATCTTGGACATGATTAATCAATCTTCACTAATGGAGTGGGAGAGTAATTATCCAATTAGGTATAATACATGTGATGTATTTACATACCTATTGGAATAAATTCTAATACTTCAAATGGTGTTTAGAGAAATACCAATATGAATATCTTGAAGTGTTCAAGATTATCATAGATGAAGTACAAATCTGGTAGAGTGTTAATTCTTGATGAGATCAATGAATAAGATACTTGGACCAAATGTTTGAGATCCTTATGAGTGATTATGATAGTGTATCGTAGTGAACTCATGATTAAGGCATGGTGATGTCTAAATCAAGAAGGAATCATACTCTAATGAGTTAGAGAATGATTATCAAATAACTGAATTCTTCTTAATAAAAGAATACCCCACACTAATAAAAGAAATAAAGAATCACAAGGGTTGTGAGTTCTTATATCCTTAACAGATACACCTCAATTATCTATGTGATGAGTTGCTCATGTGATGAGTCAACTATCTAGATGAATATGCGGAATCAAATTTTGAGTTATGGTTTATGACCATTACATCCTAAATGACATCCATGTGAACCATAAGGTATGACCTTGATGGTAGCACTCATTGGATGAAATCCATAAGTGCAATTGAATCTTAAGTGTTAAGATACATGGATGACATATTGAGAAGGATGATGCTTGTTGATTGCAACTTAATGACTGAGGCATTTGGCATATGGATACTAAAACCGCATTCCTATGAGGAATAAAACAAGGATGTGTACGTGACACAACCTACAAGGTTTATGAATCCATTAATATAAATGAAGTCTATAAGTTACAATGGACTAATCAATGTGATTGATTGAGTACAAGCAATATTTTGATAATATAGTCAAAGGGTTTGACTGATATGTCAAAGATAAAGAAGGGATCTGTGATTTAGTGGGAGCGTATTCACATTCCACATGTTGATGTGAAATAGAAATGTTCTAAAATGGAAATCCAAAAGTGGAAATTATCTTTAAGGAAGATAGAGATGTTTCCTATGATATTGGAATAGAGATCTATAGAGATAGCTCTCAAAAAATCTCTTGACCTGAAAAGAGAGAGCATACATTGGCAATTTGTACTGAAATGTTCAGTATGCATAGATTCGGTGGGAGAAAACTTGTCCATGTTACATGGAGTTAGTATCCCAAGGTTGAGTGTCCAATTCTTATGAAGAATTAGAACACTAAGAATAGATATGGATCTATCATGTATATAATCATCCCATTATCTTGCATGTATGGACATGGCAAGAACAAAAATGCATTCATCATCTTGTATGTACGACATGACAATATGATGTGCTCATCCTGATAACTCGTATGTGGGACATGATGAGTGGATGTCTGTCTACTTCCAGTAAGGGTTACTGGAATACCATAAGAACTTGATTAGTACTTGGGAAGTACTAGTTCTATGGGGATAAGGAAGAGTTCGATGTAAAGAGTTACATTGATGCGAACTTCTGAAAGGACAGAAAATTAATTACAAAATATACATAGGATGTATAAAAGTGAAAGTTTGTTGATAATTGGAAGTGTTCCAATAAAACCATTTAAAAGGAAATGTCGAGTATCTATGCGTTAGAGAACAACAGTAGATACTATATGGATCTGGAAGTTCATGAGATGAACTTATAGATATTCCACTCATTGATGACAAGTATGGAATCCTTGATCATGCAATGTGGCTAAATGTTAGCAAAAGGAATACTAGATTGCATATTACTGCAACTCCATCTCATACGTGTGACGTACAGCGAAGAGATGTGAGACATGCAATTTATACTGACTTTGGCAAGGTGTTGCCAATACTCACTATGTTTGCACTAGAGAACAGTAACATGTGGGACATGTTTGAAGATCACTATGAATATGATTCAAGGGTGATTGGCTCGCAGTGCAAGTGGGAGTCTGTTGGTATGTATGCCCTGAGAGCCAATCATGGGATGATTGGTGGGATACATTAAGATTGATTTGATAAACAACAAAGGAAAGCTTCCAATTCTTTCTGGTTCATCCATATGAGATAGTGATAGAACAGATTGAATGTCTAGAGAATGACAGTACTCAATGACGTATGCCTTCAGGTTGAGGACTTGAATGATGAGATCATACGGATGCTAAGAGTTTGTACAATCTTGTTATGTCCCTAGTCAGATGTCATTGTGGAAGGTAGATAGACAACAATGACACATAAGACTAGATTGTGGTGTTGGTTGATGACAGAATCTCATTAGTCATGATATAGAGATATCAAACCAAACACATAGGTACTTGTTAGAGAACAAGTGTACCAGACAGACCCTCCGTGAGTTTGACACATGGAATCATGACATGGTAGTCACATTCAGTACTCACTGTGATGGTGGTGAGTGTGATTCTTTGACCTGAAATCACTACACTCAACACATGTCATTGGGAACACTTTGACATCATGAAACGCAGTCCTGAAACATGGGTTGTTATAAAGGTTATGATTGGGTGGCTTTGACACATGGGGCTTTTGAGGGGTGAGTGATAGATATGGGATTTGTCCCTCCTGAGGGAGTTTGATATCTATGGCCACTTGATGAGTAGGATTGAGAAAGGCGTGCACACATGTGTGAATCAGTATGTGATATTGATGTCATACATATCTATTCCAGTCTACTCTGAGATCAAGAAAGTGAATGAACGTTGACAGGATGACTGTTCCAAGCCTCGAGTTCATTTGGAATATCAGTGACAAAGGAATTATACATTCGCTGTAACACCATTCACGAATTGTAGGATTGAAAGTTTTTCTCCAACTTTCTACTTTCACTTGGGTAGCACTGATGTGTGACTAGGCACCGCTCTTTGCTTGTGAAGTCATAAGTGTTATGGACTTTCACTGCCAACGTGAAATGGACCTGCAGGGTCACACACATAGGATTTAACCTGGAAGAGGAGTTTTATCCACACGCAATGTTTAGATTGATTACTAAAGGAGTTTAGTAGTTCAATTAAACACTCAATTGATTGATAGCTCAATATCATAATGTTCAAGGTGTTGGACATATTGATTGGAGTATCGGATTGATTGAAATCGCAATTGACTGATTCTGCACAATCTGCACTCCCAATCGATCGGTTCAAGTGTTGAACCGGTCGGCTAAGGCTGCTGAACTGGTCGGATCAAGTGTTGAGCCGATCGGCTCAAGTCCACGGTGAACCGATTGCTTCAAGTGTTGAAACGATCGATTTAACTGGTGCAACCGAGCAAGTTGGGAAAGTAGGATTGGTGAGAATTTTCCTTTTGTTTCAATTTTCCAATTTGATTGGAAATAGGATTGGTATTTGATACCAATTAGAGACAAAAAAAGGAAAGTCAATCGGGAACCGACCAGGACCACCAACCGACCGGTTCACTTGTGAGTCGACCGGTTGAGGTGTCCCAACCGACCTGTTCACTTGTGAACCGATCAGTTCAGGTTGCGAGTTGGTTGCTTTTGTGGAAAATCCCGAATCCTTCTACTCCTGCTTTTAGTCCCACATTGCCCGGGATGGAGAACCCTGTCCCATGACCCTCCTATATATATAGGGGTATTGGGGGCTTCTCAAAGTACAACAACTCAGTGCAACAAGTTGCTCTGCAAAGTTGTCGTTTTCTCTAGTTTTGGTAACCGAGAGAGAGCCCGAGAAAGTGCTACCCGCAAAGGGAGTTGCAGCAAGGGAAAGACAACTGCAGTTGCAACTGGAGGCAGGAGAGTGTGTTGGCGACTAGTACGTCAACAGGAGGGTGTGACTCCTTCCACTTTCTTGTGGGACAAGGAGTGTGGAGTTCCAGGTGGTCCGTGTGGACTACTTCAGAGGTGGGAGGATTCTGCCGCTCAGGGGGACAACTTTCATCTGACAGTCCGGTGAGATCAGGAGTCGTCAGTCCCAGTGCGACCAGGAGCTGTACAGACACCGTCGAAGACCGGATTTGAAAACCGTGCGAGGCGTGAGGTATTGTCACGAAGCAAGCCTCAGGACAAGGTATGATTCCGCAAACTATCCTTTCCTATTATATAGACGTTGACGCGTTTCCTTTGCCCGGATTTGGGGGAGAAAATTTTGTTTCCGCTGCCTTCTCTGTCCCCCAATAAACCCAACAGATAGGTTCTACTGTCTATGTAGGCATTGCGGTAACAAATCGAAAGTCAGTATTAGTGACGAAATCAGAAGTCATGTCATGTGCAACGGGATTGTACAAGGCTACACAGAATGGCACTGGCATGGAGAGATTTCAAACCAGAAACCAGTGGATGTCGATAACAGTGCTTGTGTGGAAGAATAAATTGCCTCCGATGACGTCGATGTGAATGAACCAGTTCCAGTAGACATCGTTGATGCGATGATGGATAGTTGTGGGGTAGAGCACATCGATCCACCTCCCATGTTTAGAAACATTTTGCATGATGTTGAGATACCATTATACACGGGTTGTAAGTTTACGAAGCTTAGCGCTGTGTTGAGATTGTATAAACTAAAAGCTAACAATCGATGGAGCGACAAAAGCTTCACGTCATTGTTGAAAGAAATTCTGAAGGAAACGAGTTGTCGATCTCAACATACCGATTAACGAAATTGTTGTGCCCAATGGGAATGGAGACCAAGAAGATACACGCATGCAAGAATGATTGGGTATTATTTCAAAAGGACTATGTGGATTTGAAAGATTGCCCGAAATGTGGTGCGTCAAGGTATAAATTGATGACTTCGGAGGAGTCCAAAACTGGTTCTCCCGCCAAGGTGATGTGGTATCTACCTATAATACCACGGTTTCAATGCTTGTTTGCCAATCCTATAGATGCGAAGAATTTGAGGTGGCATGCAGATGTTAAGAAAAATAATGATGGGATCCTACGACATGCGTCTGATTCCTTACATTGGAAGAAGATTGATTTATTGTACCCTGAATTCGGTGAAGAGGGAATCTAAGACTTGGGCTTTGTACAGATGGGATGAATTCGTACGGGACATTGAGAAGCCAACATAGCACTTGGCCAGTCATGCTTGTTATATACAATCTTCCTCCCTGGTTGTGTATGAAAAGTAAGTATGTTATGATGTCGTTGTTGATATCAGGCCCTAAACAACCTGGAAATGATATCGATGTTTATCTTGAACCTCTGATTGATGACTTAAAGAAACTCTGGGGTGAAGGTGTGATGACCTATGATGCTTCACGAAGAGAGACATTTTGTTTGCATGCTATGTTGTTTTGCACTATGAATGACTTTCCAACATATGGGAATTTGTTTGGATATAGTTTCAAAGGATCTAAAGCGTGTCCTATATGTGAAGAGAACACTAATTCAATACGACTAAAACACAGAGGCAAGACTATATATCTTTCTCATCGAAGGTTTCTTCCAAAAATTGACATTTGTATCGTAGGTTGCGTAAAGCATTCAATGGACGGAATGAGGAACATAGTGCACATAAACCTATATCAAGGGAGGATGTTTATGAAAGAGTGAAATACATTGCCAATGAATTTGGTAAGAGATCACAATGTACGATGGACACAAGGAGTGACAAGTCTTTATTCAAGAAGAAGTCGATATTTTGGGATCTTCCTTATTGGAGTTCTTTGACAGTCAGGCAGCGTATCGATGTCATGCATGTTGAGAAAAATGTATGTGATAGCGTCATCGGTACTTTGTTGAATATACCAGGTAAGACTAAAGATGGAATAAAGTCCAGAATGGACCTATGTGAAATGGAAATAAGGACAGAACTAATAGAAGTAGTTAGTAGCAATCGGAGAACATACTTACCTCCCGCTTGTTACATGTTGTCTAGAAAGGAGAAGAAATCATTTTGTGAATTCTTGGTAAATGTTAAGGTGCCATAGGGTTACTCATCCAACATCCGTACATTGGTATCAATGAAAGATCTGAAGTTGATAGGTCTTAAATCTCATGATTGTCACATTCTAATGCAACAAATATTGCCTGTGGCAATTAGATCTATATTGCTAAAGCATGTAAGGTTTGCAATCACCAGACATTGTTTCTTTTTCAACGGTATGTGTAGCAAAGTTATTGACCTTGATACTCTCGATAATTTGCAAAGAGAAATGGTTGTTACCCTATGTCAGCTTGAGATGTATTTTCCTCTGTCGTTCTTTGATATCATGGTACATCTTGTTGTCCACTTGACTAGGGAAGTCAAAATGTTGGGACCAATTTTCTTGCATTGGACGTATCCCTTTGAACGATACATGAGCATTTTTAAAGGTGATGTTCGAAACCATTATCGTCCTAAAGGGAGTACTATTGAGGGTTATGTGGCGAGAGAGGTTATGGATTTTTGCAATGACTTTCTGAGTGGTAATGATGCTCCAGTGAATGACAAGAATATTGAGGAGCATTTTGGCAAAGGATTTTCGGGATCACGGGAGAAAGTAATCAGCCGCGAGTAGTTGGAGCAAGGTCACTTGTATATTTTACACAACATCGACAAAGTGAGTGTTTATATCAAGGAACATACCAATTTCATCAAGAGACAATATCCTCAATCCAATTCAATGTGGCTTGCTAGAGAGCATAACAAGACATTTATTAAGTGGTTTGAAGATAAAGTCTTACATCAACTATCTCAAATACCAGATAATGTTACTGAAACCATCAAATGCCTAGCCTTTAAACCAAAATTGAATGTTATGTCTTATGAAGGGTTTGACATAAATGGTTTCTCATATTACAAAAATCTTCAAGATGATAAGAGTGTCGTCCAAAACAGTGGGGTCACCCTTCAAGCGTCTTCATTGTTTTTTGCAAGTGCAAAGGATAGAAGTCCACGTGAAGCTAAAATTTCATATTACGGTGTCATTGAAGACATATGGGAGTTTGACTATGTAGATTTTAGAATTCCTCTCTTTAAATGTAATTGGGTTGACAACAACAAAGGAGTTATAGTGGATGAATTGGGTTTCACGTTAGTGAACTTTGAAAATATTGGCGAGAAGGGTGAACCATTCATATTGGCATCACAGGCAAAACAAGTATTTCATATCGATGATCCTGGAAATGATAAATGGTCGGTTGTTCTTCATGGTAAAAGATAGTTCATTGAAGATCCTATAGATGAAGAAGAGTACTATGATAAGTATGATGACTCCAATCCATTCTCAGTTGGGTTGCCAACACCACCAAACATTGAAGTTGGGGATCACAATGACTTGTATGTTTGCGGGGATCATAATGAAGGATTGTTAACTGATAAAAGATCACAATATTAGAGGCATGGATGTTTATATTTTTATTATGTTCCCATGATTACCGTGTTGATGATCACCGTGAGGGTGAGAACGTGCTTGCACTGCCTGACAATGTAAGTTTTAAGAATATATCCCTGAGGTTTCTATCTATATGTTCATTTATAATTATATTATGTAAGTGTGTTTTTATCAAATTTTAGGATACTAGTTAATAGCAATTCTATTTAATTTGCAGGAGTTCGCCAAAGACTACAGGCTATACAGGACGGCCATGACATTGCTTTGTAAATCCAAAGCACAACAGTCAGAGAGAAAGCAAGCATCCCACACTAAGGTTATATAGATATATAGTGGGACTAAGATGATGATCCCACCTGCTAAAACAGGTTACCGACAACTACATGTTATGAATGGGAGGTCGTGATTCAGCAACCGTATGTATTAGCAGGAGGACAAACAGATTTCACCACGAGTTAACATTGAAGAAGGTCTACTAACCTACACTGAGCTAAACAAGTTTATTAGTACTGATATACTTGTTTAGCTCAGTGTAGGTTAGTAGACCTTCTTCAATGTTAACTCGTGGTGAAATCTGTTTGTCCTCCTGCTAATGCATACGGTTGCTGAATCACGACCTCCCAGTCATCACATGTAGTTGTCGGTAACCTGTTTTAGCAGGTGGGGTCGTCACCTTAGTCCCACTATATATGTACTAAGCTATAATGTTGTATGTAAATTCGGTGTTGTTTTTGTTATGCACTATATATGTGTTAGTCTGTCATGTTGTTATATGAATCTGAAACACTTGTGCGTGCTGCACTTTATGTATTTGTATTTGTATCATGCTTCTCTTCATTGTGGCTTCTTTTGTTGTTTCATGGCTCTTCAATATGATTTTGTTGACAATGATGACAATGATGAATAAAGAATAACTTTGTTCTCATAATTAATTTTTTGTGAATGTGAATGAATTGTCATATGTGTGTGAAAATCATCAATACATGAATGTTTCTACATGTGTCTGAATGTGAAAAGAGATGAAATAAATGGAACTACAGGTTGCTACTAGTTTCTACATGTGTGTGATGCAAAAATAATATGAATTAAATGTTCTTATACATGAGTGTGAATCACATATATATAATATTGTCCATCATGTTAATTTTGCAAGTTTGTGGCCTGTTGTTGGCTGATATTAATGGATGTCATAAAACATGTAGTTCATAACTGAACTGCTGGTTTATCATCCTGCGACCAACCACAGTAGATCTGCAGACTGACAGAAAAAAAACCATAAAATAGGCGTCGATTATTTGTATAAAACTTACGATATATTGTTACAGTGTCGGTTTCCATACTAATAACCGACGTCGATTTCCCTAATGAGGCCAGACACCATGGTCGTGCTGGCCAGCACAGCTGTGGTAGTGGACCAGACATAAAATAGGTGTCGGATATTTGTAAGAAACTAACAACATATGTTAACAATGTCAGTTGCCTATTAGTAACTGACGTCTATTTCCCTAGAGGCTAGAGACCAGCACGGCCGTGGCAGTGAGTGAGATGACGTCAGTTATCACTAATAAACCGACGCTGATAGTGCCCTAGATGGCGCGCTTTCTGTGGCACGAAGGTATATGGCGTCGGTTTCTAAGCTAATAACCGATGCCTATACCCCCTGCTGGCATATTTTCGACGTGTTTTTGGTGGCACGCGAAGGGTTGTGGCATCAGTTTGATAACCGACGCGTAACGGTTGGGCTTTTAGCAGCACCCACATACGTGTCGCTTAGAAACTGACACTAAAGGCCTTAAATAACCAACACTAATGACTAGTTATGTACTAGTGTAGTTGATAAGAGAACTTAATATGGAAAACTTGTGGCTTGGTTCTCGAATTGGTCTTGGTACCATCTTTGTTTTACATTGCCAAGTTTTTAATGTTAAAATCTTATTTTCCATTATACTACTATATGTACAATTTTTTTTGGATTTTATTGATTTTTCTTGAACTAAGTCACAATGATAATATGTATGAAGTTTGGTGGGGAAACAATAGAACTAGCTGGAGTATAAATCCTAAATCCTAGTTTTGATTATAGAGTGATGACTAGGAAGATTTGGCATGTAGTAAGGTTTAGTCAATCTACCCTATTGTCTCCATTAAGTTGTCGAAAGATGTGTTGGGTGTCTTGTTAGATGCATGTGCTCCTTAAGGTTGCTAGCTTAGAACCACAAGGGCATAGGATTCATCTCTAGGTAGATAAAATCATCTAGTTGGAACACAACCATGTGATTATCTATAACCATCATACCTTTTGTGTTATTTAATTTCAATTATTAGTTTAAAACTTCTTAAGGAGTGGAGAGTAGTTGGTCAGTAGTGTAAGGATGGTTATATTTTGAGGACTAATTTTCTCTTTAAGGGGTGTAGTGTTGTAGCATATTGAAACCTTCCTTTGTAATATGCAAAACCCTAATTCTATGGATTTGGTACCAATGTGTATACTTCTTAGGTTAACCCCAAATAAGGTATAATATATACCCATACTTGGATATATGATAGATTAGATGACCTTCGATGCCTTTATTGACTTAATGGAAATATTAGGAATCATATAATGTAAAATATAGGTCCTTTGTCACCCTTAACCTTAATAAAATAGAAATAATTGGAAGTTAGTGCTAAGATGGCTAATCTTAACAAATAACACATAATTTAACTTTTGTAACAAATGCTAGATAATGTAATGTACAACTCGTACACTCAAAATTGAATTATAATTCATTATTCAACATCTCATGTAATAATATATGGCAAGTTTCACATATTGAAAATGCAAGCATGTAAATATGCTAATGTGTTTCTTAACCCTTAATAAGGTAAACATTTCAATTAATATGTTTAGTAGTCATGGAAATGAGTCTAAATAATTCATAAAAAATAATGAGGGGAAACATCCTAATGATAATAAAATGGATATAAAGAACAATGGGCAGACAGTTTGTTTTAATTGGAAAGATATTATCTCTAAAAGCAAAACTAGAAATGAATAGTGGATATGGTTTCATATAAGAGTTAAGGAAAGTCATTCAAGGGAGGATTATCTTGAAAGATAAATCTAATATCAAGATATTATCCATATATATTTATTTGGTGAATAAATGTCACAAGTACATCTTTTAACCCTAAGACATAATGGACAATCTCAAAATTGAAAACTTGAGTAAATATGGATGACAACAAGATATTGGTGACAATGATAGTATTTGATGATTATATAAACCCAAAATAAACCAAATTCCAATTTATTCATAAAAAGTCATTAATTATAATAATATATTTGGAAATCATATCATTATGCTCAAAGTACTAAATAATAAGTAAGATGGTCTTAAAAATATTGAAACTAAACCCATTTTCAGAATGATCATTTTTAGTTGGCTTATGAGCCAAGTTTCACATTAAATGAGTAATACTAGATGCCTCAATTTCATTAAGTAAATAAAATATAAGTTAAACTCTAAAATATTAAATAAGGTAATGGATGACACCAAAAATGGAAAGTAATGGAAAATTTGGACTCTATATGCTTTAATTAACTCATATGTAAATTTTCATCTTAAGTGGTAATTGGCAATTCGCCTAAGTAAAATAGGAAAGAAATGATACTAAAATTATCCTAAAATTTTTAATATTTGAGATAATATATTCAATTTCCCTAAGTTCCATATTTAATAATTGTCATGTGGAATTCCCACAATTGTATCGAATATGTTGCGTTAAAGTTTCTTAAACTCAAATTTATACATATATATATATATATTTGTGTGTGTGTGTGTGTGTGCTCTCCATCCCAGTCATTGAATCACGATCTGGAACACCAGAGACCATCTTCTGCCTTGGATATCAATAGAAAACTTAGATTGTTTTTGTAAAATTATGAGTTGTCTTTCCATTTATGATTTCTCCCTCATCCCTTGACGAATTTCCATGATTTCTTCTCCCCTACTTTCCTCCACATTTCTATATCTTTTGATTATGAGTATTTTGTGATTTCATTATCTATTCTTTTCTAAGATACCATGATTCCCTCGTCTCCCATGTTTCTCCTATATTTCCCTTTCCCTTTCTTCTTTCTCAGATTCCGATAACGCATTTTCATAATTTCTTAGTTGTGGTTGAGTTTTGGTTTTGTTGTTGGTTACCCATTTTTTTGGCATCACGACGACATCTTTGGTGGCTCTGGAGTAGTTGACTACACCTTAGTTTAAGTGTGTTGAACTCCTGAGGATTGTCAGTCTTGGAAGAGGACTTCTTTTGGTCTTCAACGCACCATAAGGTCCAACCTTGAGGTTAATGGAACTGGGGGAGCCTTAGGAATAAGGTTCAGAGATGTGATTCTTGACTTATTCATTGATGGCAAGTTTGCAAGATCAAATCAATGCATAAAATGTAAAACTTTCTCATGGTATTTCTTCTAAACAATTAAGATTCTAGAGTCCATGTTTTGCACTCATATTCATTTCAATTCATCATGCTTGATTTGGTTTGAATCATCTTTAAACTTCATTCAATGCTCTTTATTCAAGTGACCCTAGTTACAAACTTATTATGTCATGCATCAAGCGATTGATGCATGATGCAGAGGTATCTTGGTCATGGGATCGATTTTTTCTTCAAATTCATGTAAATTAGGCACATAAATGGATATTTGAGATATGCATATTTGATCATGATTCAAGTCTAAAATTTTGAAAAATTTATGACATCTACATAATCTAAAATAGAATTAGGATATCAAATTTAATATCCAAATTTTTATAATATCATGGTGTATCCTTCTGAAAAAATCTGAATCTGGTAAATATAAACATATATTATTAAATATATATTATGTATATACATAAATAGAAAATATAGATATTTTATCATATATATTCATAGTAATGTCAATATTATATATATATATATATATATATATATATATATATATATATATAATAATAATAATAATAATAATGAACAACAAGTTAATGATTTTGGGTTCGGATCGGATATTTATCTGAATTCAAATATTATTTGTTCAAATCAAATTCATATATTATTACATGATATCCATATGATATCAGATATGATTTTTATTTGGATTTGTATATGGGATATAGCAGTATCCACTATGTATCCAATCCGTTTACGAGTTTGATGTATATGTGTTAACTTGACTAATTCATAACTAGTTATAGGTAGCATTAAATGATATAATAAATGTTTTGAAACTAGGAAATTATTATCCTTGTAATGATCCCGTTTTCATAAACTAATTCTAAAATTATAGATATGTTATTTTAAATGATTTTTCTTATTAGTTGGAATATATAAAATTCATGTCTAATAATATATAAGTATTAAAAAAAGGTAAAATATGGTATGAATCCATAAAGTATATTGATGGAGAAGTTTGATGACCTAAGTCAATAATCTCAAAAGATGACTTTTTTAGGTTTATGAATATAATAATAAGCTAACCTGGATTTCATGTATGATTTTAATAGGTGGCTTGTGACCCCTAATGTGGAACAGGGGTTGACTATGGATATATTTGAGAATACCCAAATTTAAGCACTAATGTTGATTATTTAACAATAGTTTTGTGTCTATAACAGTGTTGACATACTCAAATAACTCTAGATGCTTAGCTTTTCATAACGTACCCATTTTGAAGATAGAATTTCTACTAGCCACTTTTGGGACTTATAGACACCGAACAGAGAAAGATATCACTTCCATGAGATCAATAAAGCAACATATTTCAATCATGAGCTTCCATAATGACTTTGCCCCGCTCTAGCTTGAATTTGGCCCCCATGTACTACAATTTGCACGACTATAGTGATTGAATTCTAGTAGATATACCTCTACCAAGTAGATTCTTTGAGAAAATTCTATTGGAGGGAATCCAACCAGACTTGCCTCAATTCCAATTGGATTCCCACCTTCAATTCATCGAAGTATTTCACCAGCTAGCAAGTTCGTCAATCTATAACTTCATCGACTAGGGACTTCATTAGTTAATATCTACCAATGGAATTTCTTCACTAAATGTGTACCATGAATGTACACTGATGATCAACAATTGATGGTGCAAATATAATTAAGTTATCTCGAATCTTATATGATTTGTGTCCGCATTTAGTCTGAGACTTCATCAACCTTGGAAATTGATGACCCAAAGACCGATGTCATGAATGTGGTTGAGTTTGCTCAAATTCACTCTGATTCATGCCTAGATTTGAGCTGAGACTTCATTGGCAATCATTGTCATCGACTTGGATATTCATCAACATTTGGCCTTGAAAACCAACTAATTCAAGAACAATGAAGTACCTCAACTGATGGGACTTCATTGACCTTAACACCTAATGAGCTAAAGATCGATTGTGAGAATTTGGTTGAGTTAATGCTTGAATTCGAGCCATGACTTCATCTTGCATCATATTTCATCAACTTGGAGTTTTGTCAACCTTTGGCCTCATCAACCGACGAATTTACAACTTATGAAGTACATCAGCTTATGGGACTTCATTTACTTGATAACCAATGGCATGAATTTGGTCAAGTTCGCTCAAATCTGGTCCACTTCGTGCCTAGAATTGAGTTGGGACTTCATTGATCTTTACAACAACAAACCAAAGACCGTTAGCATGAATCCAACCAAGTTAAATCAAATTTGGTCACATATGTACCCATATTTGAACTGGAGGTTTGTTGAGAGAGATTTCATCAATCAATTTTTGTTTCAGTTGATGGCTAGACTAATGGAGTTTGTAAACCAATGAAACTTTCCAACTGATTGTAGGGAAATATGGCTATAGAATAGGCAGTGGAAAAAAAAAAACTGGCATATTCCCCATAAACCAGTAGATCGCATCAACAACTATATAATAGAAAGGACGGTTTTTGAGATTATACATGGTCCTAGAGCAAGTCCAGTGACATCTCCTCATTGTTGTAGATGTGCAACTATCTTCTAATTGCATTGGGACTCGTTTGTTGTGCCTCTTGGTCTTTTCCATGGACAACATGTTGATGTTGTCCTCCTAGAGACAGACAACAACCACCAATACTCTATGGAAGTCCACACGGATCGCCTAGAACTCATGTCATCCTACTAGAATGGACAGGAAGGAGTTGTGCCTCCCGTTGGTGTACTAGTCACCATTTTGCTCTTCCACAATTGTTCTCCCTTGATATCCCTTCCTTTATTGGGTAGGAATTTTTTTGGTTCTCTTGGTCACTACAACCAGAGAAGGAAAAAAAATTTCAGAGGCAATCGATGTGTCTGAGAAGCCCCCCCAGTACCCCTCTATTTGTAGAAGGGGTTAGGGTTAGGGTCCCTAGTCTGTGTGGTAGTGGAAGGGACTAGAATCTTGAATTTTTTCAACCCACAAGAAGCATATTGGTCGGTTCGTCAAGCAAACCGGTCAGTTGGCATGCAAGCTGATTGGTTTTCCTAGTGAAATGGTCATTTCATCATGTTTCCCAATCTCATATGAATTGGAAATTCTATTCCAATTTATGCACGACATGACATCGACACTAATCCTTAATGTAATCAAATTGCATAACAAATCCATTATTTCACTTAGTGAAACAGTTGTCTCACAACATGAATCGGTCCATTTTCTCCCCAGCTCAGCCAGAGTTTAGCCAATGCAATATCCAATCAACCTAAAACTCCATTTGATCCTTTCATCACATGAGCCAATCGGTTGGGAGTCCATTCAATTGATTTGTTGCTTGAAAATTGAATACCTTAACACTTTAGTAATAGATCTAATTATCATTCAAGATCAAAAGTCCTCTTCTATGTCAATTCTTGTGTGTGTGACCCTGTAGGTCCCATATTATGTTGACAGTGAATGTCCATAACCAACTATGACATCACAAGCAATGAGTGGTGCCTAGTCACACATCAATGCTACCCAAGTAAATGGAAAGTTGATTAACAAATTCAACCTACAATCTATGTGTGGTGTTACAGTGTTTGTATAGATCCTTTGTCACTAATATCTAGATTGAACTCAAGGCATGGAGTAGTCATTCTCTCCAACATTCAATTTTGTTTCTTGAATCAGAGTAGATTGTCTGAAATATATGTACGTTCAATATCACATATTGACACACATATTCATGGTAATGCATTTCTCAGTCTCGATTATCAAGAGGTCTAGGATATCATAATCCTATTGGAGCGACAGATCCCATTTACATCACTCACAAACTGTAACATACTAGATCTTGGACCCTACCTGAGAACTTTGACCTTTTTGGACTTAGCCAAACAAGGTTGATGTTAGACGTAAAAGATTCTTAGTATAACCCTAATGAGCTATGTGCATGTATAAATCACCCTAATGCAACCCAATGTTCACACATTAGTCATAGGTCATTAATGGACACATAAATATGTTACATGCGATAAATGGAGATTTCATAATAATTTGTGCAAAATAATCATACATAAGTCCTTTGGTGATAATATGAAAACATGGAACCAAATTGGATGAATAATTGAGATAATAGAGAAATAATATAATAATGGGCCATAAACAATAATTGTGACATATCTTACAATAGGGAATCTTAAAACTGGAAAACAACTTCAAAATCCTAATCTACATGTTAAAAATGGATTACATGTTAATTTTCATCTAATTTGGACAACCTTGAATAATTAGGGTATGTTTAGGAGAGAGAAAATGTGTAAACTCTATATAACATATATAATATGATAAATAACTCAAAGATGTAAATAAAGCAATTTTGTATTTAACACACTAAAGATTACTTGTGGATGATGTTTCACCATATTTGGATGATCCTTGTGTCATCAATGCTTGAAGAAAGAGAAAATATGATTTGCTTAATTAATACATCAAAAGTTTCCAAATGGGAATACTAGTGCCAAAATTAGATTCTTCATATCCTAGTTAGGCTAGATGTCAATTTTCATATTAACTGGACTTTGTTTGGACCTTCATTTTGAATAGGAAAATAAGTAATAGACTTTAATACTTAATATTCAATAGATTTAACCATATATTAGGTTTCTTGAACTTTCTAGAATTCTAATGTTTGTTACACTATTCTTTAATTTGGATTTGTTTCTCAACTATTGGTTTTTGATCGTGCATTCAGAAACCCATCTTCAACCTATGATGAATCAGGCAAGTCGGCCAATTATTCAAAAATAGTAGCCATATTCTTTTTCACTCACTTTCTCTCTCACCTTTCCATACTTGACTCTGATTTCATTTCCTATGGATTATTTGCATGATTTTGCACAGTGTGACCCTAAACTATATAGGGTTTGGTTGCTTCTTTCTCTCTATTGAACCTTACGCCCATCAGATCCACTATTTTCCCCCTCCTTTCTTCTTCCCACCACCCATAAGCCTCAGAACCTTATATATCTTCTAGATTACCTTTGAAACATTTTGTAGTGACCAAAACCACTGTTGATTTGATTCCATTTTCCCTTGTGTATGTTGGACCAAACCGCTAAACCTCCATCAGTCTCGTTGCAATCGTCTCATGGTTCTGGGCCACCACATGGAATGGAATTTGTCCGGAGGAGTCCCTTATCTCCCTATGAAGGTACAATCTAACCTAATTTTCCTATTAGGCTCATGGTTGGTTTTTTCCAAATTCTTACTTGTGTTTCAACCTTGAAGTAATCTCTGATGTTCAACCCTATACTCCTCAGTTTTTCTCTTGGGTCGGTTCCAGTTCTGCAACAGCGAGTTGTCGCATGTTTTTTAGCCTCATTTTCTCTTATATTCATCTTCTATGATTCTTAGAAGATCTCTTCTTTCAGTTGTGTTCACAACATGTGCCCTTTTTCCCTCCATGGCACTACACTGGATGAACCATGGGTCGCCGAGTTCAATAGGATTCAAGAAAGATGGTGAGCATCCCCATTGTTGCTGTCTCACCAAGCTTCATGACTTGGATTGTAGTCCTATGACACCATTGTTCTGTGAGTTTCATGGCTTCAACTTCAGTCCCGAGCAAAGAAGATAATGATACATGAATTCTCATTTTTGCCCCAATTCCTATTTCATTTTTTTCACCGAAATATGGGCTCTTAAATCTTTACCTCCTGCTATTTTGAGATAATCGTGCACTGGTTTTGTAGTGAGCCATGATTCAGGTGGCTATTTCTTATTGGTCCACCTCAGTAGGACCCACTCAACTGGTCGAGGTTTCTTTGCATATGTGGATAATTGGAATTATCCAATTGGCCAGTAACTCTAAATTTCATAATTAATTATTAACAACTCAGAAAAATAAAATAATATATGATTTGGAATCAAAAAATTATGATCTACCTAATGGCACTTGTTTCAATGCCTAAATCAAATATACTCAATAAATGATATTAATGGATTTATGTAATTAGTTTTGTCTTTCTAAAATTCATAACTAATAATTTATAAGTCAGAAATATATAATAAAATATGTTTTGAATTCAGAAAAATATAATCTAAAACATGAAATGGATTTGATAACCTAATTCACATATACAAAAAAGGTGATTTGTAGGGCTTGATTAATTGACGTGAAATTGACTCTAAATCTACATATATGTTTAGTAGGTTCTTTGGAGGCCTAGGCTTGGACCTAAATTTGAGTATGGACATATTAGACTCTGAAGAGTGGTATGTTTGCATCCCCTATTATTCCTTTTGATTAGTTAACCTATTTTCTTCTTTCTCTTGGTCCTATGGACACTAACCTACACATTATCTCTTTTTCTCTAAAAATTATCGTTCATGTGGACTACTTTATTTGTTACTGATCTTGTGATCACATTATGTTGTTTGGAATTCTCTTGGACTCTTCCTTATACATTAATCATGGTGAAACATTCTTTGGTGATATATTGTCTTTTTCGCACTTTTAAGGTGGATGTTGATTAGGATCATGTGATCCCACTTTATGTATTTGTTCGATATTCTCATCTCTTTTATTTGGTTCATTCTTGTTTATTCTATTGTTATGCATCATTTGGAGACTGCTACTATAATGTTACATGTTATTTTATGTGGATATGAAAATTCCCACACATGAATGCATATGTGAAAATTCCTGCATATGAAAATAATTAGGGCAGACGTGCCTAGGAAGATGTTAGCAGACCCTGCCACCCCATATTTTAGAGCAGATGTATACAAGACCATGCTCACCCCATATTATTTTTGGTATATGTGTTATTTCATGTCTACATGTTTATATTGATGAGTATTTTCACAGGTGAACCACATGGATGCCTTGATCTTATACTTTGCTCTTAATTATCTCTTTTATTGTGTTTCTTTTCGTTTTATGCCCGATTAGGTAGTACTTTTCTCTATTCTATGGGAAGCCTTTTTGTTTTGACGTCCTTTATTTCATTATATTGCTCAATTTCCTATTTAGTATGCACATAGCAGCCTTTGTTGATGTTATCTACTTTTCTCTTCTGATTGGGTATGCTTCCAACCCTAGGTGAAGGACTTGGATGATATGGCATGAAGACTTATAATTAGCTTAAGGAGTTAAAGCTTGGAGAAAAACTTGTTATGGTCTAGATTCCCCTCTACTTAGATCCACATGTTGTATCTTACATGTAAACCCTTTTGTGGGAGATTATGATGGACTTTTGCAATGTTGATGAAAAATTGAATGTAGTCATTACTTTTATACCACTGCTATACTCTTTGGTCTTTTGTATACCATTATTTGAAATTTGAAAATTTTACCCCTATCCCAGCATACCTTTGAGTGTGTATGGAATGTTTGTTTTATTTCTCAAATTTTTAGTAGGGAGTGGATCCCCTATCGGGTCCCACTCCTTACAAAGATAGTCCCCATGTGTGAATGTCACCCAATCATCACTGTTATGGCAACCCTTATTCATGATTATGTTGGATGAATTCAAAGCATACTGAATGACATGTGGTGAGTGCAATGACTTCAGGTCTAAGAACCACAATCACCACCAACACTACGAGACATGACTATGAATACCATTATAATGGCTTCCAAGTGTATGTCTCATGGTGGGTCTACTGGATACACTCTTCTCTAACTTGTATCTGTGTTCTTGGTTTGATATTATGTATCATGATTGGTGAGATTATGTCCTCAACCAACACACACTCTAGTTTTATGTGTTATTATTGTCTATTTGCCTTTCACAATAACATCTGACTAGGGATATAATGAGAATGTATATACTCTTAACATCCATATGATCCCACTGCTCAAGCCACATACTTGAAGACATATGTCATTGAGTAATATTGTTCTCTAGACATTTGTGACGTTACATCAATATCTCATAATTGAATAAAATAGAATAAATTGGAAGCTTGCCTTATTATCAATCAAATCAATTACAAATTATCCCATTACAATCATCAAATATTGGGCTATGGGCATACATACCAACAAACTCCCACTTTCACTTAGAGTCAATCACCCACAAATCTTATCCCAAGTGATTTAACATGTCCATCATGGTTCTGCTATGAAAGTTCCTTTGTCAAGGGGTCAGCAACATTGTTCTTAGTTGGTACTCTACAAATCTTCACATCTCCTCATTGTATGATCTCTCATGTGAGATGGAATGCCTTTGTATATTCTTGGAACACTGATGGGATCTGGGTTCCTTATCTTGTGCAACAGCTCCACTGTTGTCACAATATAGCTCGATTGCGTCGTCGATGCTTAGAACAACTCCAAATCCAGAGATGAAATTCTTGAACCATACAACCTCCTTTGTTTCATTTGACATAGAAACATACTTGGCCTCTATTGTAGAATCAACAAATGTCTCTTGCTTGGAACTCTTCCAGCATATAGTTCCATTGTTTAGACAAAACTTGAATCCTAATTGTGATATGTAATCAACTTTGTCAGATTGGAAGTTTGCATCGGTGTAACCCTTTACCACCAACTCTTACTCTTCGACGTAGATGAGAAACTGGTCCTTAGTTCTTCTCAAGTACTTAAGGATGTTCCTAATGACTGTCCAGTGAGCATCACCTGAATCTGACTGATATCTGATCTTCATGCTCAAGGCATATGAGACATTAGGATAGATACACAACATTGCATACAAGATTGATCCAATTTTTGATGCATATGTAAACAGACTCATGTGTTCCCTTTCTTTAGAAGAACTGGGACTTTGAGCTTTAGAGATGGTAACTCCATGACGCATGGGCAAATTTGCTCTCTTTGAGATATCCATGCTGAACCGCTTCAACACTTTGTTAATGTATGTGCTTTGAATTAGTCCAAGAAACCTTCCAAATCTATCTCTATAGATCTTGATCCCCGAGATGTAGGATGATTCTCCTAAGTGTTTCATAGAAAATGTATTTCCCAACCATGTCTATACCTTTTGTAAAGTAGGTATTTCATTCCCCATTAATAGTAAGTCATATACATACAATATGAGGAATGTCACTATGTTCCCACTAACCTTATTGTACACACAAGGTTCATATTCATTTTGACTAAACCCAAACTCTTTGATTGTATCATCAAAACAAAGATTCCAACTCCAAGATGCTTGCTTCAATCCATACATTGACCTTTGCAGCTTACATACTTTATTTGCATCCTTTGGATTTATAAAACCCTCAAGTTGTGTCATGTACACATCCTTAAGAAGATTCTTATTTTGGAATGTGATTTTAACATCAATATGCAAAATCTCATAGTCATGATAAGATACAATAGCAAGCACAATCCTGATGGACTTGACCATGCCCGTTGGAGAAAAGGTTTCTTCGTAGTCAACACCTTAAACTTGTCTGAAACCCTTCACAACCAATCTTCCCTTATAGCTTTGTACTTACCGTCCATGTCAGCCTTCCTATTGAAGACCCACTTGCACCCTATGGATTTTACCTCTTCAGGTGGATCCGTGAAGGTCCATACCTTATTGTTCTACATGGATTCTATCTCATATATCATGGCCTCAAATCATTTCTCAGACTCTAGTCCCTTAGTAGCTTCTAGATAGGTTGTTGGCTCATCATCTATGACCAACTCACCACCTTCCTGAGTCACAAGATATCTAAATCTATCAGGTTCATGGTGTGTCCTATTAGATCTACAAGATACATGTGTTACTTGAGGAATTTGATATTCTAAAACACGTTGTGATTCTCTTTGTTCCTCTTGTACATATATCGGTTCAATTTTGTGTTGTTGGTCTCTAACCTCTTTGAGTTCCACTTTACTCCCACTGATTCCAACGGAAATAAATTCCTTTTCTAGGAATACAACATATTTGGCAACAAACACTTTGTTGTCAGATAGGGAATAAAAGTAATATCTTTTAGTCTCCTTAGTATATCCAACAAAATAACATTTAGCTTATTTTGGGCCAATCTTTTAAGGAAACATTTTCCTTACATAAGCTTTGCATCCCCATATCTTCATCAAAGACAAATTGGGACGCTTCACATATCATATCTCCTATGGTGTCTTTTGAACAGATTTAGATGTTATCGGGTTTAGTGTAAACACGATGGCTTCTAGAGAATAACCCTAGAAGGTGGTCAGAAGCTCAGCTAAACTCATCATTGATCGAATCATATCCCACAATGCGTGATTCCTTCTTTCTGATACACCATTATGTTGAGGTGTTCCAGGTGGAATCCATTGAGATACAATCCCATGGGCTCTAAGAAGGTTCTCAAACTCTTAGCTTAAGTATTATCCACCTCAATTAGAACAAAGTGCCTTAATACTTTTTCCAAGTTGGTTATGTACTTCATTTATAAACTCCTTGGACCTGTCAAGAGTTTTTGGTTTATATTTCATCAAGTAAGCATAATTGTACCTACTAAAATCATCAATAAAGGTAATGAAGTAGTGATACCCGCCTATAGTGGTTGTTCTAAAAGGCCTGCACACATCAGTATGTATGAGTCCTAATAGATCACTAGCCCTCTCATTATTTCCACAGAAAGGGGTCTCAGCCATCTTTCCCAAAAAACAAGATTCACATGTCTCTATTTATTCAAAATGAAAAGAGTCTAGATAACCATCTTCATGTAGTCTAGATATTTGATTCTTATTTATTTTCCCTAGAAGACAATGCCAAAGGTATGTTTGTTTTGAGTTATTGAGTTTAGTTATTTGGTATATACGTTATAGACCTCTATATTTAGATCCAGAAAATAAAGACAATAAGACATTAGGGCACTATCATAAAAGATCCCATGTTTAGAAATAGAACACTGACCACTCTTAATATGAAATTAATATTCAACCTTGTCCATACAAGATACATAAATGACATTTCTATTTATGGCAGGTACATAATAGTAGTTCATTAACTCTATTACAAGACCTATGGGCAGAGATAAACCATAGGTTCAAACTATAGTGGCAACAACTCTTGCTCCATTTGTGACTCACAGTTTAACATTGCCCTTTCCCAGAGGCCTACTTCTATTCAAATGTTGCATATTCAAGCATATGTGAGAAACACATCTGGTATCTAGTACCCATGATGAAAAAGTAGATAAGTTTAAATCAATAATGTATATACCTGAAGTGGAGATCTGTATCCCCATCTTCTTCTTCCTAAATGCTTTCAAGTACAAAGGATATGTTCCTCTTGTACGTTTCTTTCTCCTCATATTGAGTGTTGAATATTTGGATTTGGGCTTGGTCTCAAAACTCTTCAAGGCCTTTCTCTAATACTTGGACTCAACCCCACATATCACTATCATAGATTTGTCCTTCTTCATTCTTGCTTTGGCATGAATCAGTATAAGCAAATCTGGCATTGGTATGGACATATTATTCAAGAGGCAACACTCAATAAAGTGGCTATATGATTTTGGCAATGATTTCATAATCATATCCATGACCAACTCTTGGCTCAAAAAAAAATCCCAATTCTTCAAGATGATACACATGTCCAATCATATTGAGCACATTATCTTCTACTGAGTCTCCCTCTATCATTTTATACTCAAAGAGTGCCTTATGACCTTGTTTCTTTCTTGCTTTGTGAGCTTATGGTTCACTTTCCTAAGATGTGTTGCCATCTCAAGAATCCCCATATCCTCGCATTGCTCATGCAACTCATAGTTCATGTATCTTAGCATAAGGTACTTTATGACCAACGCATCATTGGCATGCTTCCAGTAACCATCCACTTTACCCCTAGGTGTATCAAGAGTAGGTAGTTATGGCATTGCTTTATGAAGGACATGGAGCTTGCACTCTTCATTGAGAACCCTTCTCAAAGTCCAAAACCATTCATATAAATTTGTCCAATCAAGTTTTTCCTTCCTAAGGACTAATCGTGATAAAAATTTGTTCATCATTTGATTCTATGAGAGAGAAAAATTCATTTTTATCAAAAACCCTTTTTGATTTGATTTGATATG
Organism: Alisma plantago-aquatica; assembly: GCA_963693085.1. NCBI lineage: Eukaryota > Viridiplantae > Streptophyta > Magnoliopsida > Alismatales > Alismataceae > Alisma > Alisma plantago-aquatica. The sequence goes on along the minus strand of OY856409.1, from coordinate 1,444,532,695 downwards.
AAAATTTTGACAATATTCAGTTAGCTATTTTATTAATAATTTCTCCCACAGTTTATTCAAATTGATATCTCTCACATATTAATTTAGGAGATTGTAGTGTACAACCTTCTAGTAAGACAAGATCCAAAATAATTCAACTATTATCCAGCCAACGCCAACATCCATAGTCAATTATTAAGGTAGGCAACTCATGCCAATTTGATCATATGCAACTCTTGGATAGATGATATGCACAACTCTTTGCCATAATCGTCTACATGCTTCGGGTGCTTAATCTCATTAAAGTCACATAGTTAAGCCTGACCCAAAATCCAACATGATAATTATGCATGTCACTTGGTGGGCCCACATTATTATCATCACACTTCCACGAGATAGACAATGCACCACCATTGGGGTGCCCACACTTAGTTGATCAAGACTTTCATGTGTGTTTCTAATGGAAAGCATCTAAGACTTAATATTTGATTGAGGAAGTTTGTATTTATATTTACATATACTTTATCCAATCACACATATATAGTATGTATCATATACATGCTATATCCCACAACAAAAACATTCAATAAACAAAAAGCAATGATTTTTCCATTATAATGTGATTCCTTGGAGCCACGAGGAATTACCACAACCTAGGGTCCACATCACATGCAGAAACATGTTGTTGATGAATATGTGCTTGCCAATCTGGGTTGATCTGTTCAACCCTTGAACTGGTCGGTTTGCCTCTTGGACGGTCGGTTCATCATCTCATTGGTTGTATGTTTTGCGGTCCACCATCTTCTGGGTTCTCCAGTCAATCGGTCAAGTCCACCAGCTGATCAGTTTGACCATGCATAGATAATAGGGTTATTGGCCATAACCATGCTACACATCCACACATAAAACTCATGTTTAGGGCAACATGTGTAAATTCCATATATATATATATATAAGTTTGGGATTGTATATATATATATATATATATATATATTATTTTAGGATTGTGTGTGACATTTGATTGGAAACAATTATTTTCATTGTATGCAATAAAAAAATGTTAAGACCAAAAATCTGATCATATTGATTATTCTAAAATATAGTAGATAAATGTGGCTCTGATACCACTGTAGGGAAATTTAGCTATAGAATAGGGAGCGGAAATAAAAGTTTTACTATGATCACTACTACAGAACCTACCTTTAGTGTCGGTTATTTAAGGCCTTTAGTGTCGGTTTCTGAGCGACGCCTATGTGGGCGACACTAAAACATCACCCATTACGCGTCGGTTCCAGAACCGACACCCAAACTCTTCGCGCGCGACCGAAAACACATTATCAGGGGACTATAGGCGTCGGTTATTAGGTAAGAAACCGATGCCCAAACCCTTCGCGCCACAGAAATGGCGCCATCTTGGGCGCTATCAGTGTCGGTTATAAGCCAACAACCGACGAAATATGTCTTCGCGCCAAAAGAATACGTGTCGGTTACATTTAAATATCCGACACTGTAACGTTATGTGTCGGTTTTTTACAATTACCGACGCCTATTATTGGTGCCAGCTTGGGCACTGTCAGTGTCGGTTTGTAGTAAGAAACCGACACCATATATGTTCGCGCCACAGGAAATAGGCGCCGGTTATATCCAAAAAACCGACATTACATCATTGTGTGTCGGTTTTTTTACAAATAACCGACGCCTATTGTTTTTTTTACAGACCTGTAGACCTGTTGTGGCTGGTCGCAGGATGAGAAACCTGCAGTTCAGTTAATTGAACTGTAGGTTTTACGACATCCATTGATATCAGCCAACAACAGGCCGCAAACCTACAAATTTAACAACAAAAAATATTCACACATGCATTTAGCAATACAACCTGCAGTTCCATTTTATTTTCACACATTTAGAAACATTCATGTAGCTAGAAATCTGTAGTTCCATTCATTCACATTCACACATGTAGAAACATTCATATAGTAACCAACACTTTCATTCATTTTCACTCAGACACATGTAGAAACATCTAGACATGTAGAAACATTCACACATATTATAATTCAGAAATTCATTTACAAAATCCCCACTATTTGTATGGTTGTTGCCATTCTTCTCTTACTTCATTTAATTCTCCCATCATATAGGGAGCATGTACATCTGGTAAGTTTGTTCTCGTAGTTGGGTCAGCTTTAAACACCTGTAAAGAGAATGATGTATATATGTAATTAATGAGCTATAAATAAGATTGATATATTTCATATTATCTAATGAGACTATATAATACCTGAGCAATACAATCGATGTCCATACAACATGACAGACTAACACATATATAGTACATAACAACAGCAGCGTCGAATTTACATACAACACTAGCTTAGTACATATATAGTGGGACTTATAAGGTGACGATCCCACCTGGTAAAACAGGATACCGACAACTACATGTTACGACTGGGAGGTCGTGATTCAGCAACAGTATGCATTAGCAGGAGGACAAACAGATCACCATATGTTTTTCCTCATATGGTGATCTGTTTGTCCTCCTGCTAATGCATATGTTGCTGAATCACGACCTCCCAGTAGTAACATGTAGTCGGTAACCTATTTTAGCAGGTGGTATCGTCACCTTAGTCCACTATATATGTACTAAGTTAGTGTTGTATGTAAATTCGGATCTGCTGTTGTTATGCACTATATATATGTGTTAGTCAGTCATGTTGTTATATGAATCTAAACCACTTGTGTGTGCTGCACTTTATATATTGTATCTGTATCCTGCTTCTCTTCATTGGGGCTTCTTCCTGCATATCTTGCATATCCTGCATAGCTATGTCATGTTCGTCCTGCATAGCCTTCTTCCTATATTTATTTTTCAAAGAGAATACAAACAAAAATTATTAGTGTAGAGTTAGTGAAATACTGATCAATGTCTAGAATTGGAATAGATCAAGAACCTACTCTCAGCATCGCGTATGTAATCTCGGGTGAGATTGGTCCTATAGTTCTTTAGCACCCTCCCACAATGTTTAGCATTTGTATTACCTAGAAGATAATGAAACATCAAATCAGAAAATGATATTGATATTAAAAAAGTAAACATTTAGCTTCAATAAAAAATATAAACATGCATGCCTCTAAAATTGTGATCTTTTATCAATTAACAATCCTTCATTGTGATCTCCATGCACATATAAGTCATCATTAGCTTCAATATTTTCTGGAGTTGGCAACCCAACTGAGAATGGACTGGAGTCATCATATTTATCATAGTACTCTTCTTCATCTATAGGATCTTCAATGAACTATCTTTCACCATGAAGAACAACCGACCATTTATCATTTGTAGGATCATCAATATAAAATACTTGTTTCGCCTGTGATGCCAATATGAATGGTTCAACCTTCTCGCCAATCTTTTCAAAGTTCACTAAAGTGAAACCCAATTCATCCACTATAACTCCTTTGGTGTTATCAACCCAATTACATTTGAAGAGCGGAATTCTGAAATCTATGTAGTCAAATTCCCATATCGCTTCAATGACATTGTAATATGACATTTTAGCTTCACGTGGACTCTTATCCTTTGCACTTGCAAAAAACATAGTCGATGCTTGAAGGGTGACCCCACTGTTTTGGACGACACTCTTATCATCTTGGCGCTTTGTGTAATATGTGAATCCATTAATGTCATACCCTTCATAAGACATAACAGTCAACTTTGGTTTAAAGGCGAGGCATTTGATAGTTTCAGTAATATCATCTGGTGTTTGAGATAGTTGATGTAAGACTTTATCTTCAAACCACTTAATAAAAGTCTTATTATGCTCTCTAGCAAGCCACATTGTATTGGCTCGAGGATATTGTCTTTTGGTGAAATTGGTATGTTCCACGATATAAATGTTCACTTCGTCCATGTTGTGTAAAATATACAAATGACCTTGTTCCAACTGCTCACGGTTGATTACTTTCACACGTGATCCCAAAATTCCTTTGCAAAATAGCTCGTCAATATTCTTGTCATTTTTAGGAGTGTCATTACCACTGAGAAAGTCATTGCAGAAATCCATAACCTCTCTGGCCACATAACCTTCAATAATACTCCCTTCAGGCCGATAACGGTTTCGAACATCACCTTTAAAAACGCTCATGTATCGTTCAAAGGGATACATCCAATGCAAGAAAACCGGGCCCAAGATTTTCATTTCCCTAGTCAAGTGGACAACAAGATGTACCATGATATCAAAGAACGAAGGAGGGAAATACATCTCAAGCTGACATAGGGTAACAACCACTTCTCTTTGCAAATTATCGGGAGTCTCAGGGTCAATAACTTTGCTGCAGAGACTGTTGAAAAAGAAACAAAGTCTGGTGATTGCAAACCTTAGATGCTTCGGCAATATAGATTGAATTGCCACGGGCAATATTTGTTGCATTAGAGTGTGACAATCATGAGATTTAAGTCCTATCAACTTCAGATCTTTCATTGATACCAATCTACGGATGTTGGATGAGTAACCATTTGGCACCTTAACATTTATCAAGCATTCACAAAAAGCATTCTTCTCTTTTCTAGACAACGTTTAACATGCGGGAGGTAAGTATGTTCTTTTACTACCCATTTCACGTATTTCTGTTAATTCTGACCTTATTCCCATTCACGTAGGTCCAGTCTGGATTTTATCCTATCTTTAGTCTTACCTGGTATATTTAACAGAGTACCAATGATGCTATCACAGACATTTTTCTCAACGTGCATTACATCGATACAATGTCTGACTGTCAAAGAACTCCAATAAGGAAGATCCCAAAATATTGACTTCTTCTTGAATGAAGAATTGTGACTCTGTGTAGTACCTTGTGATCTCTTACCAAATTAATTGAAAAAGTCTTTTATTCTTTCATAAACAACCTCCCCTGGTATAGGTTTAGGTGCACTGCGTTCCTCATTCAATCCATTGAATGCTTTGTGCTTCCTACGATACGGATGGAATCTTGGAAGAAACCTTCGATGACCGAGATATACATTCTTACCGCCATGTTTTAGTCTTGTTGAATCAGTGTTCTCTTCACATATAGGACACGCTTTAGCTCCTTTGACACTATATCCAGACAAATTTCCATATGCTGGAAAGTCATTAATAGTGCAAAACAACATAGCATGCAAATGAAATGTCTCTCTTCGTGAAGCATCATAGGTCATCACACCTTCACCCCAGAGTTTCTTTAAGTCATCAATCACAGGTTCAAGATAAACATCGATGTCATTTCCAGGTTGTTTAGGGCCCGATATCAACAAGGACAGCATTACGTACTTATTTTTCATACACAGCCAGGGAGGAAGATTGTATATAACAAGCATGACTGGCCAAGTGCTATGTTGGCTGCTCAATGTCCTGTACAGATTCATCCCGTCTGTACAAAGCCCAAGTCTTAGATTCCTGACTTCTTCACCAAATTCAGGGTATAATAGATCAATCTTCTTCCACTGTGGGGAATCAGACGCATGTCGTAGGATCCCATAATTATTTTTCTTAACATCTGCATGCCACCTCAAATTCTTCACATCTATCAGATTGGCAAACAAGCGTTGAAACCGTGATATTATAGGTAGATACCACATCACCTTGGCAGGAGAACCAGTTTTGGACTCCCCCGAAGTCGTCAATTTATACCGTGACGCACCACATTTTGGACAATCTTTCAAATCTACATAGTCCTTTTGAAATAATACACAATCATTAGGGCATGCATGTATCTTCTTGGCATCCATTCCCATTGGGAACAACAATTTCTTTACTTGGTATGTTGAGATTGGCAGCTCGTTTCCTTTAGGAAGCATTTCTTTCAACAAAGACAGCAATGACGTGAAGCTTTTGTCGCTCCATCTATTGTTAGCTTTCAACTTATACAATCTCAACACAACGTTAAGCTTCGTAAACTTAGTACAACCTGTGTATAACGGCATCTCAGCATCATGCACAATGTTTCTAAAAATGGGAGGTGGATCGGTGTGTTCTACCCCACAACTATCCAGCATCGCATCAACAATGTCTACTGGAACTGGTTCATTCACATCTACGTCATCGTAGGCAATTTCTTCTTCCACACAAGCACTGCTATCGACATCCACTGGTTTTGGGTTTGAAATCTCTCCATGCCAGTGCCATTCTGTATAGCCTAGTATAATCTTGTTGCACATGACATGAGTCATGATTTCGTCACGAGTGTTGACTTTCAAGTTGTTACCGTAATGTCTACATGGATAGTAGAACCTATCTCCAGGTTGTTTCCTATGTTCCTCGGCAAATTTAATGAACTGGTGAAGACTAGAAATAACCTCTGGGGTGCAGCGATTGCGAATGGACATCCATGATCTATCCATTCTATGATCAAAGAGAAAACAAGTATATATTAGGACAAGATTAGGGTCTAGGGTTAACAAATACATGTGATGTCATTATTATATATAATAAATGTGTACCGCCTATCCATTCTTGAACACCTAATCTCACTAGTAAGTGTATAATGTGTATTGGGTTTTCAAGAAAATTTCGGCAGCATTTCCCCACTGTTCTCCAAGTACATATGTACTTAGAGAACAAACGGGGAAATGCTGCCAAAATTTTCTTGAAAACCCAATACACATTATACACTTACATCCTAAGCAAGATTAGGTGTTCAAGAACAATCCCAAACCGGGGACTATCCAAGATTTACTCCTAATGAGTAAATCTTGGACGGGTTTCTAGGCCAACAAATAATGTAGTCATTCTTATACCTAAAATCCTAGTTCTTCAAGTTAGGGTGATTATTGATGTCTTTAAAAGCATGATTGGCAATTTAGGGAAAAGTTCATCATTTACATTCCAAGCATGTCACATGTGTGCATTACAGTTCATTATTAAGCAAGATATAAGCAAGTATGTCATATTAAAATAGACTAAACAATATGAGAAAATAGTAGTGTAATCATGCAAATGGGAACATTCATGGGAACACACACTTCAGTTATAAGCATTCATGTAGCAACTTTCAGTTCCATTCATGGGAACACACACTTCAGTTATAAAAATAACTAAACAAAGGGGTTGGTGTACCCCTAAACATGTGCATAATTAAAAAAACTATTAATATAGACAAGTCTAGATAGATAGACAACTAAATACTACACCAACATGGTCCCGCATGCATCAGTAACTTCTATTTGATGATGAAGTTGTGTCCCGAAGCTCCTCACTGTATTTAGATGAATCTGAACTGACAGGGGCCTCAGATTCAGATTTGTCCGAGCTGATATGCGACGCCGTGTGCTCATACCGCAGAAGATGATCGGGGGTCTCGCAGTTGCTGTTGGTTATCCAAACTTTGATGGAATTATCGCCAACTGGACGGAGAAAAAGCCTGTTCCAACGGACCAGATGCAGCTCTCCAATCCAATCACGCCAACCGGATTTTGATACAAGATTTCCCGCCAAATCATACTCAACCTCGATAACATGTGAATAATTGCCAAAAGTTAGGGTCACTTTACCAGGCATGTAGTGTCTTTCTTTTAGAAAATGCCAATGTTTGGGTATGACCAATTGGTTTAAGGAACGATCATCTAGGATGATGTCCAATTGTTCTTCAATAGGGAACGTTAACATTGACATAGAGGCCCAGTTCATAGTGACTGTTATGGGAAGACAGAGACTGCACAATATTAGTATTAACAAAGTGTAAGTACATATAACGATGTTATATATTTTTAGAAAAAGTTGTATAACATCAGTTAACCTTTTATTGCTTGTCATAACCAACTTTATTGTGGTAGACATGATAGCTTGAAAAGAAGTCTACAAATGTACTTAGAGAACAAACGAGAAAATTCTCCTAATGAGTAAATCTTGGACGGGTTTCTAGGTGCTTACTAAAATAGAACCATTATATGGAACTAATCCTACATTATACACATACTTTCCTTAGTAAGATAATGTGCACTTCATGGAATTATTAAGATCTGAATATATATAAGTTGTTTCTACCTACTTTGATGGGATTTTATAACATTCGAGTCTTCCATTTAAGGCATTAGATGCATATATTGCAGTCCATTGTGTTGAGATAAGAATCCCATGTGATACACACGATTGAGAATCTTTCACAATACTAGGAAAATACACAACTAGATATTCATTTAGGTGTTAGACATTCATTTAGGTGTTCCTGATAACTCGCAGGTATGCACAACTATAAAACAATAGACTTGTCACACATAAAACACCCTATACAACTATAAAACAAAAAAGTATTAAGATATGCATGATACAATAACTATTTTGCATCACATTACAGCAGACTTATCATTGATACCTTACTAACTTATTTCCACATTTACATATCATCACTTGATCAAAATTACATGTATTGTATAGACAATAGAGAATTCAAGTCAGTAGAAGCACAAAATCAATACCTAAAGCCTAAACACAAATAAGTAAATAACTTAAAAAAAACGCCCGACAGCTGCTTGGGCGTGCCTTGGCACCGCCCAAGCAGCCGCCGGAGCAGAGGAGAGGGCGGGGGGATAGCAGAAGGCAGGGCGGGCGGGCGGGCAGGCTAGCAGAAGGCAGGGCGGGCGGGCAGGAATACCTGGCAGAGAGGGCGGCGAGGCTAGCAGACCTAGCTGCTACCGGCGACGGCGGAGAAGGAGGCTGGCGGGCGGAGAGGGAGTCCGGCGGGCAGAGAGGGAGGCCGGCGGGCGGGACTGCTTCTTGCTCGACGGCGACGAGCGGCGAGCATGAACGGTAGGGAGCACGACGGCGATGGAGCACGACGGCGGAGCACGAATGGCAGGGAGCGGCGGCGGCAGGGAGCAGGAAATCGCCGGAGCTAGGGAAATTGGGAACGAAATAGGGAAATGGGAAGAATCGTTCGGGCAGGGTGAGCTATTAAGTTGACAATACGTGTCGATTATTTAAAAAAACCGACAACTAAACCAACAGTGTCGGTTCGTTTGCAAAAACCGACACCTATACTACATTATCGTCGTCGGTTTTTGATTAAACGACAACCGACAACTATTCCTATCTCACGAATACCCTTTAGTCGTCGGTTATATAGTTACGAACCGACGCAATATGTAAAATATTGGAGCCAATTTTTTCGCTGGAATTTTGGGTTTGGCGGTTGAGTTTAGGTGTCAGTTGTTTATTAATTAACCGACACTTAATAAAAGAGGTACCCGTGTCTAGTCGACCTTCATGGGTTGTATGTTGGTTTCTGTTAAAAATCGACACAGTAGGGTTTATGTGTCGGTTTTTGTATACAACCGACACCTTGAAAACCGACTTTATAAGCCATTTCTATAGTAGTGGATTTTCCCCATAAATCAGTGATCGCGTCAACAACTATATAATGGAAAGGATGGTTTTGAGGATACTTGGCCCTAGAGCAAGTCCAGGCGAAATCTTCTCATCATTGTAGATGAACAACTATCTTCTAGTTGAATTGGGACTCATCTGTTGCACCTCCTGGTCTTCACCATGGATAGGAGGTTGATGTTGTCCTCCTAGTGGTAGACAACAACCTCCACGCCCTATATGGAAGTCCAAACAAACTACCTAGAACTCTTGCCATCCTACTAGAATGGAAAGGAAGAAGTTGTCCCTCCCGTTGGTATACTAGTCACCAACTTACTCTCCCATAATTGTTCTCCTTTTCTATCCCTCCCTTTATTGAGTAGGACTTTCTTGAGTTCTCTTAGTTACCACAACCAGAGAAGGCAAACAATTGTCACAGGCAATCGATGTGTCTGAGAAGCCCCCTCAGTACCTCTCTATTTATAGTAGGGGTTAAGGTCAGGGTTCCTAGTATGTGTAGGAGTGTAAGGGGCTGGAATCTCAAATTTTCACAAGATGTGAGTGGTAAATCATTCGGTTTTCCAAGCAACCCGTTTAGTTGGCATGTAACCCGATCGATTCACCTAGTGAATCGGTCATTTTGTCATGTTTTTTCAATCACATATGAATTGGAAATTCTATTCCAATTAATGCACGACTTGACTTCAGCACTAATCCTTGATGCAATTGAATTGCACCACGACGTGACTTTAGCACTAATCCTTGATGCAATTCAATTGCACCACAATTCGGGCATTTTGCTCAACAAATGGTCATCTTGCAACACAATTGGTCGGTTCTCTAAGCAAATTGGTCATTTTGCTCCCTAGCTCAGCTAGAAATTAGTCAATGCAATGTTGGTAAGGTATGCCAGTAGAGCCAATCATATGATGATTGAAATGGCATAATTACTTAAAATGATTTGATTAATAATAACATATATAAAGGCAAGCTTCCAATTCATCTATTTCACCCAATAATGAGATAATGAGGATACAGAGTGAATGTCTAGGAAATTATTTTACTCGATGACGTATGTTGTCAAGTTACTAACCTTGTGTATGCGATCATACAGATGTTAAGAGTATATATATATATATATATATATATATATATATATATATATATATATATATATATATATATATATTCTCATTATGTCCATGATCGATTGTTACTGTGTAAGGTGGGTAGACAACAATAACACATAAGGTCATCATGTGAGTTGGTTGATGACTAAATCTCATTAGTCATGATATGGCTATATCAAACCAAGTACACAGATACATGTTAAGGAACAGTGTATTGGATAGACCCACCATGAGAGTGACACATGGTTTTGGGGTCACATTCATCTCTCATAGTGATGGTGGTGATTATGATTATTAGACTTAAAATCACTAAACTCGTCACATGTCATTGGGTTTGACATCATCAAACGCAGTCCTGAAAAATGGGTTATTATAACGATGACGATTGGGTGACTTTGACACATGGGGATAGATTGTGAGTGATATATATTGGATTTGTCCCTCCTACGGGAGTATGATATCCTGGCCACTTGATAAGTGAAACTAAGAAAAACATGTGCATGCACATGTGAATCAATATATGATATTGAGGACACATTATCTCAGATAGTGTGCTCTTGGTTCAAGAAACATAGATTGAACGTTGATAGGATGACCAACAATGCCTCGAGTTCATATTAGATATCAGAGACAAAGGAATTATAGAATCGTTGCAACACCTTAAATAGATTGTAGGTTGAAGTTGTTCTCCAACTTTCAATTTCACTTGGGTAGCACTAGTGTGTGACTAGGCACCACTCTTTTCTTGTGATGCCATAAGCTAGTTGTGGACATTCACTGCCAATATGATATGGGACCTATAGGATCACACACATAGGAACTCATCTCAAAGAGGAGTTTGATCTTGAATGACAATTGGATTGATTACTAAAGTGTTTAGGTATTCAATTCACCCAACTGATTGCTCAATTGGTTGATCGGGTCTACCAAATGATCATCTCACTAGGTGATATGGCTGCTTGGGTAGCTAGATGGGCATTTCAAGTAGTTGGGACGGTTGTTTGGGGGTCAAGTTAATCATAGATTGGTTTGGCTTAGTTTTGCCCTTGAACCGACTGGTTCAATATAATCGAACCGACCAGCTCATGTCAACTCACCATACGGTCATATGGATGAGTGAGAATAGCATCTCTCTTGGGTGATACATCCCGGTTGGGTCGAACGATGGTTCAGGATGTTTCTCGAATAGTTTTGATTATTCTTTACTTGAGGAACAAGGAAATTAATATGAGATATCAATTGAATTTGAAATAGCCAAATTGTTTCAGATTGGGAACTGCCAAACAGTTGTTTGGCAATGTGAGATGACTGTTTCGTGCACCAGATGACCATTTAGGTGTGTGCAATGGCCGTTTCAACTGTTGTAGGTTGTGAAAATTCAAGATATTCCAGTCCTTTCCACTCCTACATATTAATCCCATATCAAAATGCAACTGGGAACCTTGACCCTGGCCTATGCTATATATAGAGGGGTAGTGGGGGCTTCCCAGATGAGATAACAACATAGACAACTGAGAATCATTTCCTCTGACAACTGTTGTCCTCTCTGGTTGTTGTAACCAAGAGAGCCTGAGCAATTCCTACCTAAAAAGGTGGGATAGCCAACGGGAGAGAACAACTGAGAAGTTGTCGTTGTGGGAGAGAAGGTTGGTGACTAGTACACCAACAGGGAGGACAACTCCCTCATGTCAGTACTTGGTGAATGACAGGGGTTCTAGTTGGTCTGTATGAACTACTCTAGAGGAATGAGTCCTTTGGCTGCTGCTCAGAGAGAAAAGTCAACCTGTAGTCTGTGCTGAGACCACATGATTTGTTGCAGAGGTTGCACAGACATTGTTCATGGTGAAGACCAAGAGTTTCACAACCACCATCCAAGAGAAACTTGTCATCAGTTGCAAAGAAGTGAGTTTTTTCGCTAGACTTGCCCCAGGATCAGGTACAACTCGTTAAAACCATCCCTCCTATTTCATAGAAGTTGACGCAATCTTGCTATATTGGGGAATACAGATAGATAAAGTTTTTGTTTCTGTTGCTATACTATGTGCTCGTATTTCCTAATAGTGGTATCAGAGCCACATCAATTTACTATGATTTAGGATAATCGATATGATCGGATTTTGGTTTTATCATTTACTTATTGCATACAATGCAAATATTTAAACTGCTCACATATGTGTATCAATCAAAGACCACATATTTCCAAACTAATATATATATATATACACACACATATATATATATATATTATATGATATATATGTTATTTACACGTGACACCCTAAAAGTGGTTTTGATGGTGGATGTGTAGTGTGGTTATGGCCTAAACCCTAAACCATGTGTGGATGGATGGTTTGGTTCTTGTTTATCTCGATCTATGTACCAAGCCTCTACCTCTCTCTTCCCAATGTAAAGTTAATGCTTCCCTACCTTTTCTCCCCTCAAATGTAACTTGAGGTTTCCCTTATTCAATGTAATAAAGTAGCAATAGGATAGTTTCTTTTCATGAAACAATGTTAAAGATGTTCATCGCCCATTGTGACAACCAGTTCGTGAGATGAGACAATCGTCTGGAGGATCAAGGAAGACAGAGTGATGGAACTAGATGAGTGCCTGGTGGATCCAACTGACTGTATCGAAGGAGTCTAGATATAGGTTGGATAGGAGGCCATATGACCTTCCCTGGAGAGTCCAGCTGACCGTTTGGAAGGAGTCTAAACATCAGTTGGACATTAGGACCAACCGACCGGCCAAGAGGCAAGACGATTGGTTCAAGGGTTGAACTGATCTACCCAGATTGGCAAGCACAAGTCTACACCAACAATAGGTTCATGCATGTGATGTGATGATTGACCTAGGTGGTATTAATTCCTTGTCTCTCTAAGGAGTTACAAGTAGACATTTCCATAACCATCACTTTTTGTTTAATATTACATGTTTATGTTGTAGGATATAGCATGTATATGATATGTACTATATATGTGGTGATTGGATACAATATATGTATATAAATATGATGTATATAAAGCCCCTCAATCAAACATATTGAGTCTTAGATTCTTTTCAATAGTGATACAAATGAAAAGCTTGATCTACCTAGCGTAGATTTACACAAATCATGGTGCACCATCTATCTCATGGAAGTGTGATTGTATATATGTATATTTGTGCAAAGCATGGTGTGTATCTATTGTATTGGCTATTGGGTAAGGCTTAAATGGTTACTTTAAGAGCCCAATCCCAAAGGCATCTAGATGATCATGGCAAAGAGTTGCACATATCATCCATATAAGAGTTGCATATGATGAAATTGGCATGATTGCTTACCTTAATGGTTGATTATGGACGCTGGTGTAGTTTGGGTAATAACTAAATCATTTTGGATCTTGTCTCATTAGAAAATTGTTCACTATAATTTTTTGAATTAATACTTGAGTGTTTTTAAATTTAAACAAAATAATGAGAATGATAATTAATTAAAGACCTAATTATTATATCCCAAATTTTAATCAAATCAAATTGAGTTTGGAACATATTGCAAATTCTTTTATAGAACCAAACGACAACGAACAACAATCACTTTTCTCTATGATCGGTCCTTGAGAAGGACAAATTGTTAGGGACAACTTCCCCGACTAGTTTAGGACCCTGAGAATTGTTCTCACACAAGAGCACAAGCTATATGTCCTGGAAACTCCAGAATCAGAGGAGCCTGCTCAAAATGCTCCAAATGCTGACAATGATGCTTATAAGAAGAATACTAAAGATTTCGTGGATGTAAAGTGTCTGATGCTATGTTCTATGAACCATGAGTTGCAAAGGCAGCATGAGAATATGGGGATGATTGAGATGGTCACACATCTCAAGAACATGTACCAAGATCATGCAAGATAGGAGAGATACGATGAGTCCAAGGCGTTGTTCAAGTGCAACATTATAGAAGGAGATCCAGTAGGTTCTCATGTACTCAAACTCATTGGGTATGTAGAGAACCTATCTATAGTGGGATTCCCCTTGGGATAAGAGTTGGCCACTGATGTGATTTTGCAGTCCCTGCTAGAGTCATATAGTCAGTTTGTCATGAACTACAACATGAATGACTTTGACAAACCATTGACAAAGTTGTTGGGCATGTTGAGAACAACTAAGACACAAATGAAGAAATACAAGCCCAAGTCTATGATAATGATCATCAAGACAAAGGGGAAGTCTAAAAGCAAAGGCAAATATAAGAAGAGTTATAAACTAGCCAGAAGCCCAAGTCTTCATATTTTAAGGTGAAAGGTGGAGTAAGAAACAAAGATGTGATTGTCACCATTGTCACCAACCTGGACATTGGAAGAGAAATTGCCCACTCTGGTTAGGGGAACTAAAGAAGAATAAGAATGGCACTGAGGCCTCCACTTCACGTATAAACAACATAAGTTAAATTTGATTACTTCTTTAGTTTGGTGTGTATTACCGAATAGAGATATGAAAAATTGATGTACAGGATCTGACAACAAGTAAAAGCCCCTTTAGAAGGACATATATGAACAAGGCAGAGAAAATGTTGCGGAAGCCATAGTCTACATTTAAATTTATCTTAGCCCAATGGGCATGTAATAGAGTTATTAGAAATGCTTTTCATTATGCCATTAGAATAGAAACATTTTGTTTATGCATCTTGTATGGACAAGGATGATTATTAATGAAGAATTATTAGTGCTTATGTTTCGAAAGATATGATATTGCATGGCATTTACCCAAAAAAATCTTGCGATATTAATGTGAAATGATCCAAAGATGAATGTTTATAATGTTTATACCAAATGATAATAATTGATAACTCAAGACTATCATTAGCATTAGTCATCTTATATAAATATGAGAAGTTCATGCCTAGAATACATATCAGTGTTGATCTAGATTCCCTTGGTTATTGAACCTAAGGAAACATGCAAGTCTTATCCATGCACTATATGACATGATGTCCTTCACTAAACGTAGTGGAAGGATAAAGCTTTCATTAGACCTTATACATGAAGATCTTATGGAATGGGTGCTATAGATAATTAACTAATTCTTCATTTTCATTTACTGGTAATGTGATGATATGTACCAAATAGAATGAAAACAATCTCTTGAACTGTTCAAGGAGATTGTAAATGAAGTGTGACATTGATGAAAGTATTAGGATACTTAGATATGATCAAATGTTGAAATACTATTACATCAATATCTTGAGAACCTTCTGGAAAGGACTATGATAATGTATCACAAGTCAAATCCACATAAGCATGATGATCTGTCACAATGAAGGAGTTATACCTTGATGAGTCATGATATAATTGTCAATCAATCTAATCTTCTTACAACCTCATAAATATATACCTTTCACTAAATAATGTACCATCAGAATGGTTTGTAAAGACGTCATATATGATATATTTTACGAATGTCCCAATATGTCTAAGGGATTAAAACCTACATTGAGAAAGTTTTTTTAAGAAGGTTTATCCATAAAACGTGATTGTTGAAGATTACTATTAATCCCTATCCAATACCAAAATTGTTTTGTTGATAGGATAACTGAGTTCCTAAAGATTTAGTGGGAGTAAAAGTAGAACTCAAATTGTTTGAGGACAACAAAAAGGTACAATAAGAACAATGAGAATCACAAGTTGTTGTGGTATCTTAGGTTCATCATATAACACAGAATGAAATATTTCTATTTGAACACAACTAAGATTGGAGGATTGTGAATCCAACAATTCAGATGGGTTGGTCATACAGGATGAGCCAACTAGTCAACTAGGAGCTTTTTTAGAGCTATATGGAATCCATGAAAGCTAACAAGGTAAGACCTTGAGAGCACCACCTAAAGGGTGCAATAGGGTCTTATGAACACGACCTACATGGATAACATAGAAGGACAAATTGGTTGAATAAATCAAGTTCAAGTTGTTGGACATGATAGAAATTCCTTTACCAATTGTCATGCTTGTTGTTGTAGTTAGAATGGACTATGATATTTTGCATATGAAGATAAAATCGGATTCCTTAAGGGAATACATCATAGGATGTGTAAGTTACACAACCTAAAAGGTTTTATAACTTCAGTAATGCAAATGAAGTCTATAAACTACAACGTTCAATATGGGATTGAAATAAGCAACTCAGAAATGGGATCTTTTGACTTGACAAGATAGTTAAAAAGTTTGACTTGAACCAAGATAAAATATGAATAATGTGATTAAAAAATATTTAGTGGGAGCATACATAAGTATTTCACATATGATGGGAATAACATCTCAATATTGAGAATATTGAGAATTGGCATAGAAAAAAAAACTTCACCAATGAAGGGTTAAGTAAAATGTCTTATGAGATAGTTCTTGAATGTTTCCTAATGGAAGTTTGAGCAGATACAATAGCAATGTGTGGAAAGAGTTCAACATGGAAGGATTCAATGAGAGAGAATTCAAATTAGTCTCTCATGAACACTATATTCTTACTCTTGTAAAGAATGGAAATATCATGAATAAGATTCCATGGGCCAGCCCAATAGTGGATCTATCATGTAAGCTATTGACAAGCTTATCCCATAAAATCTTGTATATATTGGACATGACAAGATGACATAAAACCCAATAAGGGTCATTAGAATGTCATTAAAGTCATCCATTAGTACTTGTGAAGTACTTAAGGATAAGATTGCTAGTCAATGATGATAGATATAAGAGGAAGTGTTGGATGCAAAGGGTTACATCAATGCAAGCTTCCACAGTGACAAAGTGATTGCAAATTCAAATATGTTTGATTAAAATAGAAAAGAATGTGGTTAGTTGGAAAGGTTACAAACTTATAGCCATTAATTCTATTCTACAATAGAAGTTATATATACTTGTGTTATGAACACATAGTGATACTATATGGATCTAAAAGGTTCATGTGATGAAATTATATATGTTCTGACCATTGATGACTCTATAGTGATACTATGACAACAATGTGTGACTAGGCACCACTCTTTGATTGTGATGTCATAAGATGGTTGTGGACATTCATTGTGAATGTAATATGGGACCTATAGGGTCACACACATAGGAACTTGTCTAGAAGAGGAGTTTAATCTTGAATGATGATTAGAGTGATTACTAAAGTGTTTAGGTATTCAATTCATGCAACTGATTGTTCAATTGGCTGGTCAGGTATGCCAAACAACCATCTCACTAGGTGAGATGGTCGTTTGGGTAACTAGACAGGCATCTCAAGTAGTTGAGATGGCACTTTGGGGTTAGGTTGATCAAAGATTGGTTTGGCTTAGTTCTGCCCTTGAACCGAACGGTTCAATGATTGAACTAGCCAGCTCATCTCAACTCACCAAACGGATGTCTGGGTGAGTGAGACTCGCATCTCGCTTGGGAGAGATAGCTCGGTTGGGTCAAACAAAGGTCTAGGATGTTTCTCGAATAGTTTCTATTGTTCTTTACTTGAGGAATATAGAAATTAATATGAGATATTAATTGAATTCGAAATAGCCAAATTCGTTTTAGATTGGGAACTGCCAGACTACCATTTGGAAGAACAAGATGATTGTCTCTCTCACCAAACGACCATCTAGGTGTGCAAAATAGTTGTTTCGGCTGCTGTAGGTTGCAAAAATTCAAGATCTTTCGATCCTTTCCACTCCCACATATTAATCATGTATCGGATAGAAATTGGGAACCTTGACCCTGGACTCTACTATATAGAGAGGGGTACTGGGGGATTCCCACATTAGATAACAACACAAACAACTAAGAATAAGTTCCTTTAACAACTGTTGTCCTCTCTAGTTGTGGTAACCAAGAGAGCCCAGGAAAATCCTACCTGAAAAGGAGTGATAGCCAATGGGAGAGAACAATTGAGAAGTTTTTGTTGTGGAAGAGCAGGTTGGTGATTAGTACACCAACTGGGAGGACAACTCCCTCTTGTCAGTTCTTAATGAATGAAAGGAGTTCTAGTTGGTCTATGTGGACTACTCTAGAGGCAGGAGCCCTTTGACTACTTGTCGGAGAGTAAAGTCAACCTGCAGTCCATGGTGATACCATAGGAGTTGTTGGAGAGGTTGCATAGATGTTGTTCCCGGTGAAGACCAGGAGTTGCACGATGCAAGTTAAGATTTTCTAAGGTTTTTATTCTATGGTTTATGATTTAAGACTTAAGTCCATTAAGATCAGATTTTGATGAGGTTTTAATAGAGAACGAGTTATCTTGCCAAGAATCATATATCATACTTTAGCTATACACATTACTTAAGTTACTTTTGTATACTTAGTATTTCTATACTCATTTCAGACCTTGTCTCATAAGACATTAGACTCATGTATGATATAATTGGCATAATGAAGTAATCTTACCAAATAAGAGTTTTAGAAAAAGGTTTACCCAGATAATGAGATACATGTTCAGATCCAGCAATGAATTTAGATTTAATCAGAGATATAGGTCTCCAGAAAAGATAGAGTAGAAAATAAGAGTTTAAGAAATGAGAGATAATATGTTTCTAGATTTAATCAGAGTTAAATGTTCATTTCATATTTATGATGTTCAAGAATCTTTTTAATAATTTAGTTCTTTAGCAATGTATATTTTAGAATACTCATGCCACTTACTCTAACGACTGTTTTTTCCAATGCATGGATGGGGACGTGATGTCTGCGGGTTCTAGAGCATTTGAAGAACAAAGGGACCAGGAAAGGCCTAAAAGACTTTCAAGCTTGCCTAGTGGGGTGCCATCTACCTAGTTGATCCTGAGTATTGACATCTTTTTATTTTGAACTTATGCATAATCATGATGTAGTTTTATGTTGACAAAAAGATTGTATGAATCAGTTTTACAGTTTTGCAAAGTGTTTCATTTACTTTTATTGCAATGGTTATCATGTTTGTGACACTCCCAGATGAAAGAAAAAAAAATTTGCTTCCGCTCGTGATATAAAATTCTGGGTGTTACACCCTTCCAAGAAGAAATTTTGAGGTACACCAAGTCCCCTACTTGGAATTCTAAACGTCTACGATTGTTATCAGCGTAAGACTTCTATCTATCCTTAGCTTGCTTCAGTTGTTTTTGAATGACTTTGATCTTTTCTGTCATTTGTTGCACTAGCTCAGGACCTAAAAGTTGATATTCTCTTGTCTCATACCAATACAATGGAGATATACAATGTCTCCCATATAATGATTCATATAGTATCGTGGCAATTCTCCTCTAATATCTATTATTATAAGAAAACTCTATCAGGATAAGATGTATATCCCAACTTCCAAAAAATTGTAAAACACAAGCTCTCAACAGATCCTCCTAGGTTTTTATTGTTCTCTCAGATTGTCCATCTATTTGTGGATGGAACGCAATGCTAAACTTCAACTGTGTACCCATTTCCATATGCAAACATTCCCAAAAATGACTAGTGAACTGATGACCCCTATCTGACACTATAATAGTTGGGATCCCATGTAGACATACTATCTCATCTACATATACCTATGCAAGCTTTTCAGTTGTATACATTGTCTTTACTAGCACAAAGTGTGTTGACTTAATCAAACTCTCCACTATTACCCAGATGGAATCATGACCTTTGACTATCCTTGGAAGTCCAACCACAAAGTCCATTGTAATATGACCCCATTTCCATTGAGGTATAGGCATTGGTTGCAAAGTCCCTACAGGTTGCTGATGTTCGGCTTTGACCTGCTGACATACTGCACACTTAGACACAAACACAGCTACATCACGCTTTAGTCATGGCCACCAATACATATCTCTAGATTCAGATACATCTTCATGCTACTTGGATGCATAGCATACATAGAAGAGTGAGCTTCTTCTAGAACTAAAGTCTTTAGATTATCTACATATAGAACTACTTATCTACCATGATAACACATGGTCCCATCCTCAGATTCTTAGAAGCAATCATGTATGCCCAACTCTACCTGAATTTTTCATGTCACAGTATCATTCATCTATGCATCTCTCATATGTTGACTCAATGTCAGCTTTATTTGTAACTATGCTAATAGACCTACTAACAAGGATACCTCTAACTATACATTCATCTATCATAGAGAGACTAACATATCGCTCTTATGACACACCAAAGCACTCAACTATGTTTTATCATCAGATGATGACAAAGATGATTTCCTACTTAAGTTGTTTGCTACCACATTCTCCTTCCCTAGATGGTAATCTATAGTATAATCATAGTCCTTTATCAACTCCATCCAGCGTCGTTGTCGCATGTTCAACTCCTATTTTGAAAATATGTATTGTAGGTTCTTGTGATCGGTAAAGATTTGACACTTCTCACCATGCAAGTACTATCTCCATATCTTCAAAGCATGGACCACTGCCACTAACTCTAGATCGTGTGTTGGACAATTCTCCTCGTGTTTCTTAAGTTGTCGTGAAGTGAAAGAAATCACATTATTATCCTACATCAACACACAACCTAGACCATTCTTAGAAGCATTACAGGAAAACAATATACCCCTTTACTTGTTCTGGCAGTACTAACATTGGTGCACTAGTCAATTTTTCCTTCAGAAGTTGACTGGAATGTTGACATCTGTCATCCCATACAGATGGCACACCTTCCTTATTAACTTTACTAGGGGTATTGCTATTGCACTGAAATTCTTAATGAACCTCTGGTAATACCATGCAAAACCTAAGAAGGTACGAACTTCTGTAGGTGTATTTGGCTGATTCCACTCCAAAACCGACTCCACTTTCTTTGGTTATACATAGAATCCTTTAGCAGATATAACATGTCTTAAAAAGGCCACTTCCTTTAACTAGAACTTGCATTTACTAAACTTGGCATATAATTGGTGTTGTCTTAGTATTGGAAAAGCTTGTCATAAGTGTTGATCGGGTTACTGACAATCTCTAGAGTAGATCAAGACACCATCTATGAGCACAACTACAAACTAGTCTAAATGTGGTCTGAATACGTTGTTCATCAAATCCATGAATGTCTTTAGTGAATTGGTTAGCCCAAACGGCATAACCACAAACTCATAATGACCATACCTTATCCTAAAGGCTAACTTAGGTATGTCATCTTCCTTAATCTGCAAGTGATATCCCAACCTCATATCTATCTTAGAAAATATTGTGGCACCCCATAGTTGATCAAACAAGTCATGTATATGTGGCAATGGATACTTTTTTTATCATCTTATCGGTAGTCTATACACAACCTCATTGATCCATCCTTCTTCTTTACAATAGAACGGGCATACCCCAAGGTGACGTGCTCGACCTAATGAAACCTTTCTCAAATAACTCTTGCAACTACTTCTTTAGTTCCTACATTTCTTCTTGTGCCATCCTATACAGTGTTTGTGCTATAGGTTGAGTGCCTGAAACTAGATTGAGTTTCAAAATCAGCCTCTGTAGGAGGAGGTACACCAGGAAACTTATCTGGAAACACATCCTCAAATTCCTGTACAACTGAAACTTCTTGAATACTAGTACCCTCTGCCTTTGTATCCACCACATGTGCTAAGAACGCATCACATACCTGTCTCATCCACTTCTCTGATGTCATAGCTAAAACTAGACATGTTGGAAAGATCTGCCTATCACCCTAGAAAACCCAAGAAACATTACTATTTACAAACGTTGCTATCTTGGCACTACATTCCAGGGTTACCCAATACTTTTTAAAAGTATCCATCCCAAGGATTATATCAAATCCATGGATTTCAAGTGGTAAGAGATCCACTTGAATGTGATGTCCCAAAAAGGAATGAATACATGACATACATACTTCCTGTAGCTCTGCGGAACCAACTAAAGGTGTACTCAGATAACGACTATCGTGTCTATGACTGATAGGAAAGAAATAGTTAGCTATCACTTATCTAATGATAAAGGAATGAGTCGCACCTGGGTCAATAAAAACATATACAAAACATGAACAAGATAAATCAGAATCAAATAATTCCATCTGAGTCACAACCCTCGGGTTGATGACTCCCTCTGGCTGACTCATCGTGAAGAATTTACCTGTCTCTTTTTGTCACCCTCTCCCTCTTCTAGAATGTCCTGATGAACCAACATGTGATGCTTGTCTGCATCCTCTACTACTGTGTTGTTGTTACTGCTGCAAACTCTACTGACTCTGCCTAGGTTGTTGAGTCACCTCTTCATCCTTCACATGGCAGTACCACTTTGTATGCCCCATCAGTCCACACTTGAAACATTTATTACCCTCATACCATGGCCTAGATGGCCCTATCATGGATACTGACATCGCGCTTTGAGATCCCGCATGTTACAAACTACAGCCTCTACCTCTGCTTTGTGTCCACTATGACTGCATCACTGACCCTTGTTGGGACTGTGGTGATGAGTACCTAGGCTTATTAAAGCCTATAGAAGATTGTCCTTGGTACTATACATGTCTCTTCTTGACCTTCGCCTCACATTTCTCTATCACAAACCCCTCCACTCTTCCAACTGACTCCATAAAAGTAGCAAACCTCTCTCTATTCTTTAAGGATGATATTGGAGTGGTCATCTCAGAACTTAGACCTTTCTCAAACCGTCGGGTCATTTCCTTGTATGTTATAACCATATGTGGGTAGAATCGTAGAAGTTCTATGAACTTAGCTTCATAAGAACTTACTGGCATATATCTCTGTCGGATATTCTCAAACTATACAATCTTTTCATCTAAGTAAGTCTCAGGAAAGTACTGAATTACAAACTCCCGTCTAAATTCCTCCATGTAATCACAACTCCCAACCTTTTCTCCTCCTCAATGGCCTACCAATGTCCAGTATTCCCTTTTAACAAATGTGATGCTTGCTTCACCTTGTCCTCCTTGGGGATGTTGAGGATCTTAAAGGCCTTTTCCAGCTCCTTCAGCCACATATCTGCATTAGCTGGATCAGAGGTACCTACATATTCTGATGCTCCTACACGTTAGACTCTCTCAAAAGTCTTTCTAGATCCATGAGTTTCTACAATGGAAATGGTTGCCCTAGGTTGATTTGCAGGCATCCTATCCATCATGTGTGTCATGGTAGCCATAAACTGCCCAAATATATCCCTAAAAGAAGGATTGACTACCGCGACTGGGGTGACTTGTGGCATCTCAGGCACAACTTTTTCCCTTTCTTACCTCTTAGCAGCATCTCCTAGTGCAGCAACATACTCTATGCAACATGCTAATCATGTTCTCCAGACATCTTTCTATCTTCTTCTACTTCTGCGGTAGCAAAAGGTACTATAAGATGTATTATAGGACACTAGAACAAACTCAAACCCTAGTCCTATGTCCGTGTAGACTCAATGAACCTAATGCTCTAATACTACGAAATTTGAGACGATGTTCATCACACAAAATGAGATTACTCAAAACAAAATGCAGAATTAACACTAATCACTATATTATGACAAAATAGGGTAAATTTAAACCAACTACAATTTAATATCTCAAGCGGAAGTATTTACTAAACTAGCCTCAACTCAGGCCATCTCTGATTCATATATATACAAAAGGATATTGCACCACATGTTTGCAAGCTATTCATCCATCACTATACAAACATGTTTACCACTTATTACATGCATATGCAATTATTTGTACATACATGGCATGAAGCCAAACTTAATGTGTCAATAACTAAAACAATAAAATATTTCCAAGGACCT
This sequence comes from Alisma plantago-aquatica, assembly GCA_963693085.1. Lineage (NCBI taxonomy): Eukaryota > Viridiplantae > Streptophyta > Magnoliopsida > Alismatales > Alismataceae > Alisma > Alisma plantago-aquatica. The sequence goes on along the minus strand of OY856409.1, from coordinate 1,444,508,546 downwards.
AAGAGTACAAGGACGACACATAGGACTCTACTAAATAACTATAGCAGCATCCAACCTCTGGCAGATTATTGTACCTCTTTCTTCTCTGCACATGAACCTCGATCTCTACCACCTTGTCCACAACCACCTAAAAGAAGTTGTAGATCCAACGGGGTGAGATCACATCTAAGAGGGACATATAACTCTTCACCAACATCTATTATAAGAATTTTTACTATAATATAACAGTTAAAGTTATGCAGTGTATACTGAATAAGTAGTTTAGGGACATGCAATTGAATAGTAGAAAACCGTATGCTTTTAGAAGGAATATGAAGAACATGTATAACTTTTGTAAACTATACAGTATAAAAATAAGGTATGGGGTCATCCAATGTGATTTGTATTTGACCCTAAGCAAATATGCAACATGGCTATATTAGCACTTTTATTATTGCCCTGAGGATTTGAGGCATACCATTCAAATCGAACTGACCACTGCTAAGTCAAAATCAGTATCATATAAGATCAATGGAAGAGTCAGACTCCATGATCATCACAATCACTACTTGGTCAGTACAAGTCTACAATGCAGTGACATGACAGTCAAATTGCTCAAAGACAGTAACTTATAGTCATAGATATAGTCCTGTAGAGATAAAAACTCATAGTCAAGCTATCATCATGTAAAACAACTAGCATGCTTGGTACATGCCACAACACTAGGGAACTGGCTCACGTATGGTCATTCTATAACAAAGTATCTCAACAATTTAAGGGTACAAGGAAATTAATTCAATTGCACCCCGCATATTCAATAATATGCGCTCTAAGTTTCCCATAGGAGTTACTCGTTTCACCATCCAATTAGATATTGACGTTGAATATGGAACTATTGTATAGGGCACTACATGATTAATGTTTCACTTGATTATATATTCCAATTGGGTATCTTTTAATGCATCAATAAAGTTACAACGTATAACCCTAAATAGATCTTACAAAAGTAAGAGTAAGGTACAACTTTAGAAGATATGAAATGTACAAGGTAAGAACTTGTCTCGTCATTTCAAGATACTTGATCACAACCATTACAAGGTCATCAATGTCACATCACTATGGGTATCAACCCCTTACTTTCAACTCTGGTGGGTTTTGCCTCTCAAATTGTACTCAAGGTATTCAATAATTCACTAGGTTTAGATCACACGAAACATATGCAATGATTATCATAAAATATCTCAACAATTGATGTATGCTTATAATCACCACTCTGTATTGTACAGGTTCACCATATCATTCTCTTAGCTATGCACATGCATTTCACCTGAAAGATTAGTGATACAAAATAGGAGAGAGAAAACTCTATTATAACCCAAGAATCTACAATTAAAACAATCACACATGAACCATGGATTAGGGTTAGGGTTTACTCACACATCCATTTAAAATTTACATCATGATTATAGTACCAAACCCTAGTTGAGTCACCTCCCATTTTCTTAGATCACATTAGGGTTAAGGAGCATGGTTAGGATTAACTACATAAACCTTCAGGCAGCACTACCCATGAATCATTACTTGCTAACTCATACACATATGTTCATGTATGTATCTTGATCATCCATCACATAGGTGTCTCAGCCACTCTCAAGCAAAGTGTCTCAACCAAACATCAAAATGGTGTCTTGAGCTACCATCAACATGGTGTCTCAACCTACCATCAACATGGTGTCATGACCTACCATCAACATGGTGTCTCAACCTACCATCAACATGGTGTCACGGCCTTTCATCAACATAGTGTCACAACCAACCATCAACATAGTGTCACAACCAACCATCAACATGGTGTGACAACCTACCATCAATATGGTGTCTAGCCCGTTACCACCAGGTCGTAACACCTAGGTAGGGATAGGGAACACCAAGCATCAACCCATGAACAAAAACCTACACAAGGGTGATCTTTAAACACTAGAATCAAGATCATCATAATGATCAGATTGAAAGATAGGGAAAATCGGTTCCTTACCCATGCAACCATGAATGATATCATCAACTAAACTTAGATGAACATCATTTAAATAGAACATAACGGTTCCATGAACAAGAATAAAAACACATCATTTGTTTTACAAGAATCTTTAAATCGGGTACAAGAATATTAGGGTTTAGAAGAAGTACATATCATTCTCAAAATACTACATCATTTAAACATATATACCATCTCTTTCTTTACTAAAAGAAAATATTTTTAAGATATGGAACAACAACATACGAACATCACATTATCATGTTCAAGTTGCACATAATATTGCACATAATAGAGGAGGAAGGAGTTATATAACCCACCTATGGTTGATGATCCAAGCCTCCAAGATGACAAGATTCAAAGGAGAAAAGGAAGCCCAACTAGATCCAAGTCTTTGGCCACCAAAACTCCTTCAAGAAGGAAAGAACATTGTGGTTAAAGAAGAGTCCAGGGAAAAGAAAACCCAAACCCTAACTTCGAACCAAGGTAGAAGATGAAGAAACCCTAGGTCAAAGCATGATTTTTGACCCAAAAGAAAAAGAAATCCCCAAGAAGAATCACCATGGACCATGTACAAACATCATGGTTGAGATGTAGGAAGAAGAAGATGAAGAATAAAGGTGGAAACTAGATCCAGAGTTTGAATCACTTACCAAGTGAAAAGTTTCTCCAAGAAATCGCCACACATGAAGTTGATCTAGCACCAAATCAGCCATATGCAAGATGGATCGGCCACCCTATCTTCAAGATTCACTCCTTCTTTCTCCTATAGCTCCAAGGGTGGTTCACATTTTAAGGAAGAAGATGATGGACTGAAAAAAGTCTCTCACTCATGAGGATAAAGGGATATATATCCCAAGGAGAGAAAGTAGTTAATGATGTGTCACCATTCTAGATTGTCTCAAGGACATGTGTCCTTCAACCCCATGGTCTTATCCTCTTGCACATGAAAAAAATACAAAAATTCATATTTATCCAGAAAGTGTTGTGACCTTCATGGTCACTACCATCATCTAGGTTGAGACACCTCATCCATGTTCATTTGCTTTGACCCAAACCCTAGTTCTCATATATGCATATGTGCATGGTTGATACACTAAAGGATAAGAACTTGTTTTGACCTCTAGGTTGTCTAGATCAAAACCACAACCCTTAGGGATGTTTTTGTGGCCACTATCCTCACCAAAGTGTGAAATAGAAGTCACTACACTCGAACCCTAGCTTCATCACCACTTACACATGGCAACCCTAGAAACCCTAGATCACCATGAAGTGTTCCGTTATCAAGCATCAATCAAACAAAGCACCCCATGTCACCATCTTCTCTCTCATGATTCCAAGGTACAATAAGCACTCTACTCATGTGACGTTTTGCATGTTAACACTCAATTATGGGTGCTTTGCAAACTAGTTCAAATGAGTACTTACATAACAAAGGTGGTTCAAACCTCAATCAAATTGAACCAAAATGAAACCAAATACCTATCACATGATATTTAAGCATTCCACAAGAATAAATTAAGGATTAAGTATCTCCTCATTCAAAGAAAACATATTTGAACACAAAGCTAGGTCAGGGATCTTACATGTTGTATCTATAGTTCTTATTGTCACGTAAGTATACTCAAGTGAGGATCCATCACCCACTTAAGTATAACCATGTTTCCCTAGACACCTATATAGGAGACCGGAATACATTTATGGACTACTGAATATATGGTTGTTACATTTCTCAATGTCAAAGCATACCAAATGACATGTGATGTTTGTAGTGACTTCAGGTCTAAGAACCACAATCATGACCAACACTATGAGAGCTGACTATGACTACCATTGTAATGGCTTCCGTGTGTCAGTCGCATGGTGGGTCTGTGTGATACATTGTTCTATAACATGTATATATGTGCTTGGTTTTATATCACATATCATGACTAATGAGTTTCTATCATCAACCAACACACACTCTATTCTTATGTGTTATTGTTGTCTATATGCCTTCAATAACGTCTGACCATGGACATAATGAGAATGTATATACTCTTAACATCCATATGATCTCATTGTTCAAGTCAAGTACTTGAAGACATATGTCATTGAGTAATATCATTCTCTAGACATATATAATGTTATATCATTATATCATAACTGAATAGAATAGAATAAATTGGAAGGTTGCCTTTATTATTAATCAAAAAATTAAAAATTATCCCATTATCATCATCATGTGATGAGCTCTCTCGGCATATATACCCACATCGATGGTGTCCACCAACTGATGGCTACTCTATCACTCGAATTCTACCTGACCTATCCAAATTCATATTTAGATTCAGGTCAACTCTACACAAGCCCTAACTCTTCCCACCTACCACTATGTATCCCCCTCCTTGGCGTTCAAATCAAGGGTTCCACATTTTGATTCCTAGGTCTCCGTCATATAATTCCAAGGCCTGAGAGGACCAAAGATCTCATCATATAGGGGTGTAAACATTGCAGGTACGGTGCGGGTCTAGCCATATCCATACCCATACCCATCTAATTTAGCAGGTCTGGTTCTAGTTCTAGACCCGCATAATACAAAATCTGGACCCACACCATACTCATACCCGCAATAATAGCGAGTATGCGGGTAAGCAGTTCTATAAAACATCATATTGTTTATGTTAGAGAAATGACTTTGTTCTATATATTTTAATACAAGAAGATATTGTTATTATATTGTATATTAACATGCAATAGTTATATTAGATAATTCTATATTTTATACATTAACATTAATTGAGTTAATAGTTTACATATTTTTGGTCATTATCATAATGTTAACTTATGTAGAAAGTAATGTAAATTAGTACACATTTGGATTTTAAGTTTACATATGATGTTCATTATTGCAACTAGAATAGTTAATTCTTAACTATATGACTAGTCTCAACCTTATTGTGGTTAGAGTAATATATAATCTCAAGAATTATATTAATTAGACAAGTAAAGTATGATCTATATAACATATTATTTAAGTAGTTACTTATGCATAGAGGGTACACGGGTCTAGTGGGACTGATTCCAAGCATACCCATTATTGGACCTGCTTATATGCGGGTCCAAGGGTATGCGGGAATAAAAAATAAGACATGTAATGGGTTTTTTAAGGGTCTGTATTTGCGGGTCCGCGGGTCTACCCGTACCCATTTACAGCCCTATCACCATACACCCATTCCCATCAGTTCATGCCCATTCCATCAGTTCAAGCCCATTTCCATTTGTTCCCATCATCCATCTACACTTTTAGCTCCCTTCCACACTCATTTTTTGTATAGGAGTGAATACCTACTCAAATTTGAGAATGTTTTGCCCACATTCATGATCAGATTTTTAACAGCTCCACACCAACAACGAGTCAAAACCATCCACTAACCTTTTTTATGCTTTTTATCCATAGATCTACCCACTTTTTCCCAACATATTGTTGCTTGGAGGTGAACTCAAGGAAGAAGGTAAAAGTATCTAAAAGATCAAAAAGAAGGACACAAACTATGAGATTTATGCATCTGGAGGCTAAGAACTAAGAGCCACCTCTCCTCAATGGGAAAATTTCTCCCTCTTCCTCTTTTCTTCTATTATTCTTCCTAATTCTTTTTCAAAATATGTATTTCATTTTTCTTTGGTTCCAAATATGCTTGAATATGGCTAGTTGAGATCCTTCCTAGATATGTCACCCATTTTTGGACATGTTTATGTACTTCTATTCAAAGCAAGTAGTTAATATCCTTATCCAACATGTTGTCATTTTACCTTCTCTTTTGGTTATGAATGTTTAGTAAGATGATCTTTATCTTCCATGAACTTTCATTGTTTTAACCTCGAAAGATAAGTGGTAAAAATGGGTAGATAAGGTAGGTCAAATATAGAATTTAAGAGGATGATGGAGTAAGGAAGGTCTTCCCAGGCTTATATCCAGGCACGAATCTAGTCAAATTCAAGCATGCCCATGTTGGATTCTTATATGACTAGAGTTTCTTCTAATGCACATAACTAACTTGGACCCAAGAGGTAACCTAGGATGATTTGGGGTATTTTTCCATATCCTCTATAAGGGTATTGGACCGCTGATGGGGTTTTAATAACACTACATGAGAGCGAGTGGGATGATCCCCATAGGAGTAGCTACCACAGTAATGATGGGTTAGGATGTAAGTTCCTAGCTAGGGTGTTTGAGGGTTGTCTATGCTCGAGAAAGAGGTTCATAAATAGTACAATTTGTTGTTACATAGCCTAGAACTCATCATTGTTTAGTAGGATTTGACGGAATCTGCTTTCTTTGTTTTTTGTTTGATTTATTTTAGTTCTACACATACATCTATCATATGTTTGGCTTGGCTAACTAAGAATCAAATATTAGACAACTAAACATACCCACATCCCTATGTTTGAACCCATATCGCTGCCAATGTTGTGGGCATACCAAGGGTTTAGGGTTATGAATTTAAGTTTTGATCCTTTAGGGACTGAGTTTAGTCCCAAGGGTGACAACTTTTACTATTGTTGTCGGGACGTGATTTTCCTTTAACACCCAAAGTTTTATTTCTATATAGACTAAGCTTGTATTTACATGCATATCGTTTCTTTATTGGCATACATGTATGTCCATAAAAAGTATATTCCTTTTCTTTTCTTTCTTTATTTTTCATCTACAACCATGGATGTGGCATCATCAAGGGAAATTGTATGGTCAACCTGCCCTCCCAAATTTTTCCACAACCCCGACTACTTGGAATTTTTTTAAAAGACATGCACTTTAGCTAGTCAAATTATATTTACCCCCACCATCAACATATAATTAGACAAAAGGTTTCCCATGAGGCCACTGCATCTACATCATACACCTATTCATCAACATATAAGTACACTCTAAAAAAGGCCCCTAGATAGAGAACATTGACCAACTATTGTCTACCATTTCTTCACAGACCCAAGATCTGAATAGAGCAGTATCCCTTAGAAGAGAAAGTGTTGTTGCATTTCTTTCCACCTTTGCAGACCACCTCCAAGAGCAGGTAGATTCACTTCAAATTATACCCCAGAGGCAGGATCACCAGTTGTAAGAAGTAATAAAGGGTGAGGCATGTACGAGGAACACACTTCAAGTTTCTAAACTAAGATTCACATACAAGTAGGAGATTAACATGACGTAGAATCAACAATTGTACATAGTATGCATGAAAAATCTCAAAGATATTCAAGCCCAAGTCCCCCAACTCAGAAGTGAGGTTGCAGTATGAAGCAGGAGGCATCAAGATATTGTTAGTTAAATTCTAGCAAACCTACAAGTGTCAATGTACTCAGATGAAGACTTCAACCACTCTGCTAGTCCCAACAAAGAATTAATCCCATCATCCAATTCATATTACATATTGCACTTTCCTGGAATTTCTATTCAAGAATCACTAATGCGAGGAAGGCCTTCATTTCATCCAATTGATTCAATTGAGAAACAAATGGAGAAATTATGACGTTCAAATGATGGGTTTGACAATGATGATCTTCATCCATCACATTTAATTAAACATTTTATGTTGTCTTCAACATAGCCTACAGGTATGTTTGATTGGACTGACTTGATATCCATCCTAGGAGAGAGTGATGCTTCACAATTGGAGGCTTTCACTTCATTATAAATAGTAAACCCACTATGATATGGAATTGTTTGTTCAAAGATGATGATGATGATGATGATGAGTGTTCAAAGTGGGGAAGTGAGTTTATTGATGACAATGAAATGATGAATTCACACTGAGTCAGAAACTATTACAATTCCCTTGGAGGGACTTGCTAGTAAGGAAGGAGTAGAGTTGACCATTTATGACAACATGATTGCATAACATGAGGAAAGTCTATCCCCCAATTTCGATGGTGAGCTTGGGGTGAAGGGTTTACATAAAATTAGATAGGGTTTGTCTCATGTTTATATGATGATTGGATGACCAGTTAGCATATCAGAGATACATCATAACATCAAATCTCAATACAAAGGGTCAAGTGTGAAGTCCACTAGAAAATTCACAACCTCTCCCTGTCTCTGATACATGCATCAAAGCTTTAGGGCCTCCCTATACTGGAGGCACCCTAAAATGATATGCCAATAAATTTTCTTCAATGCATCCTCATTCAATAACATCATGAAGATGAGTTCATTGAGTACCAAAATTATGTAATTGAACTCTTGACTTGGTAGGACCCACATGTCCTCCTATTATAGTTCTATTATTTGATGGATCTTATAGGCATGACACATGTGACACGGGTCCAAAAACTTAGAATTTAGGATTCAATTGTTGGTTTTGTGAGGAAACCACCACCTATCCTTTATCTTTTCTTTTCTATTATGATTAAAATAAATGTTGTTGCCAATGTTTATTTCTTCGATAGTTTATTTCCTTTAACTGCTTAGATATAACTTTTCACATGCATCATACTAGACCTTTGTTTGATCTCTTATGCTCTCTCCACTTGTACATTCTATCTCTTGCATGCAATTATTTTTGACCGGTGCACTTACCACATTATATCTAATTTTCATTTATGTGCAAATGAAGGTGTGAGTGTGGTTTTGTATCTTCAATTTGGATGGCTTAGTTGATTGAGTTGGGGATTGAAACTTGAGTTCAAGTTGATGAAGACTCTAGATGTCTTCTTCTGATAACTCAATTGATGCAAAGCTCAAATCTAACCATGTACAAGATCCAAGTCTGGCCACAATTTAGAAAGCTAAAGTGCTTGATATAATAAAAATGAATTTGCATAGCTATAGTACCCAATTCAAAAAGAAAGCCGGATCCAGACAGACATAGTACCAGAATTGGAGCACAAAAGAAACTAAGATTCGTGCAGCTACAATACCTGAGCTCCAAAAAAATTAAATCTTGGTAGCTATTTCCCAACTTGGAGCAAAAGAAAAAAACAAATCATCGCAGTTCACATGACTATATTCGAGCACAGATCACATCATTGGTGGATGGCATAATTGGTATGGTGTAAGGAAAACATGGTGTTGATGATTGTTCACACCTATCCCTTCCAAATGACTTCTTCTTTGTCAACATGTTGCATTAGGCTCAACCATTATCTGTAGCTCTCTCCATCCCTTCTAACTTATGTTTAGTACTACTCAAGGATGAGTAAATCTTTAAGCTTGGGGTGGTAGGGCAATAAACCCTTATGTCCTTTCACCTTATCTTCCATGTTTTCATTCATTCATGTTTATTTCCTAGTACTTTTCCTTGTTTCTACATTTATTGTAAATTTTCAAAATTTTACACATCATTCATTTACATCATTGCTCCTTTTCTTGATCTTTCTTTCTTTCTAGACTAAATTTTACTGCTTAGTAAGACTGTATTTCTTAATTTGTAGCTTTGGAAACTAAGTATATGATAGTATGAATTCCATTTTTAAATTCTCATCTATGCTTCTAATTTCCCAATATTTTTTGCTTGTCCTCCAACTTTATTCATCTAACTGGCTCTTATCCTTAAGTTTGACAAAGAATTTTGACGTTAACAGCTATCTCACAATTTACAATTGCATGTTTTCTCAGTTTACGTTATGAATGATGAACCCAAAGGTTTGTGAATAATTGTTCAAACTAGTGTAAGAGAGAACTCCTAATATCATATTTATGAATTTACTACATTCTAAGCATTTCTGAACCATGCCTTTTTTGGGGGTATCAAGCAAGAAACAATGAGAATTTGAGATTAATCAAGATTAGTTGTTTCCTTTTGATGGTCTTTGTTCCTTCTCATTTACATTGGGTCAAAAAGAAGACAACTCATGTGCAAAAGAGGCTTGGCTGTCGAAAATCTTAAAAAATTCAAATATCTCAAAAAGCATGAAATTATATAAATACTTAACACCCAAACCTATAAATTAAAATGCAGACAATAAAGGCTTGAGTGTAAATAAAAACATGAGCATTTGTTTTGTCTTTTAGGAGAGTTGATCATGGTTCTTAGTGGGTGTATGGTTGTGCTCACAAAAATGAGTATGACATGCCTAGTTGTGCCACCCTAACGGTTCGTTAGAGAGTCTTTAAGAAACCTTAGGAGATGTATGAGATCTTCCCAGCAGAAGGGTTGGTTTGAGTTCCGTACTAGGAGTTCATCTCACTACTTCAGGCCAACTAGCTCGAACTACAGGGATTGTTGGTCATTACATGACTAGACTGACACATATTGGGATCCTCAAAAGTCAGTAGAGTGCTTTATTTTCTTCTTTATTTATGATCTTAACAAGTGAGAGTCGGGTCCTGATTTGGTTCACATGAAATTGCAATGACAACTCATTTCTCAATTTTCTATGTTGTCTTATTACCTAAGTAAATGTGCAATAAAGTTCGTATAGATTCATATCCTCATGAACATTGTTAAATTAATGTCAATGTTCTTAAAAGTGATTTTTAGTTCTATGATCCTACACTAGAGGTATTCTATTCATGGTGGAGGTTAGTTATGAAATAACATATTTTAGATGTCTTTCATTTTCAAACTATTTTTTCTAACCTTAGTATTTATAGCAAGTCTTAATTTGAATGTTATCTTTTAGATATTTGAGTTTGACTCTTACTTGGAAACAAACAAGTGGTAAGTTTGGGATGACTGATAACAACCAGATCTAGGTGCTAATGTTAAGTATTTAACTATAATTTTGTTCTTAGAATAGCATTGATATGCCAAAATAACTTTAGATACTTAACTTTGTGTAATTTTCCCCTTTTTGAAGATATGGTTTCTCAACTAGCTTATTTTGGGATTTGTGGGAACCAAAAAGAGAAAGACGTCCCTTCATCAAATCCATCAAGAAGCATTCTTCAATCTCGGGCTTTCATAAAGGTTCTTCCCTGCTCCATCTTGATTTTGACCACCTTGTTCTCAAATTTGGATAGTTGCAGTAGTTGATTTTAAGCAGTTGTACCTCAGCCAAGCAAATTCTTTGAAAATGACTGTTGGAGGGAATTTGACCAACCTTGGCTCAAACACGGTCGGTTTCCTACCTCCACTATTTTGACACATTTCATCATCCAACAAGTTTGTCGGTCTACAACTTCATCGAATAGTGACTTCATTAGTTAACACATACTTGTGTGAGTTTGTCGATCAACTTACCATCAATATATGTTTATGATCAACAATCGATGTCGTGAATCCAATTGAGTACGCTCAAATCTGGTTAGGTTTTTTCCCATGTTTGAGCTAAGACTTCATCAACCTTGACGATTGATGAGTTAAAGAGTGATGGCATGAATCTGATCAAGTGTGCTTGGATGTAGTCAGATTTGTGCCTGAATTTGAGTTGGGACTTCATTAGGCATCATCATCATTGACCTGGATTTTCATCAACCTTCATCCTAGTCAACTAATGAATTGAAAATCGATGAAGTACCACAACTGATTGGAATTCATCGACCTTGGTGATTGATGATGCAAAGATTGATTGTGCAAATCTTTTCAGATTCATTCCCAAAATTCGAGTTGGGACTTCACATGGGGTCGTCATCATCGAGATGGAGTTTCATCAACCTTTGGCCTAGTAAACCTATAATTGACAACCTATGAGCCAAAGATTGATGGAATGAATCCGATCAAATTCACTCAAATCTGTTGGGATTCAATTTGGGACTTCATTGACCTTGACAAAAATCATCCAAAGACTGATAGATTGAATTTGAATGACTTCCCTCAATTCCACTCAAATTTGTACCTAGATTTGAGCCGGAGTTTTTCAAGAGAGATTTTGTCAGCTAATTCCTTCGTCAACTTATGGTTGGACCTATAGAGTCTGTCAACTGATGAAACATCCCAACCAGTTGCATCCACCAACATATGGTCGATTTGGTCCTCTCAAATTTCACTAAACCTAAATGTATTTGTGTCTGAATTTGGGCCAACCCCGTAGAAACCTGAACGCTTCCCACCTATGCTATAATACCCCTCCTTGGCCTCCAATCCAATGGTTCCACATTTTTTTTGCCAGAACTCTATCTTCAAGTTACAAGACTTGAGAGGGACAAGGATCTCACGCTACTCCCATTCCCATTGGTTCAAGCCCATACCCATCAATTCACATCCATTTCCATCAATTTCCATCATCCACCTACACTTTCACCTCCCTTCCATGCTCACTGCCTTAGTAGGAGTGGACACCTGCTTGAATTTGAGTAGGTGCTTCCTAGATTCATGATTGTATTTGAAAAGCTTTGCACCAATAGCAAGTCCAAACCATCCATTGGCCTCCATTACGCCTTTCATCCATAGATTAACCCATTTTCACCCACTACATTGTTGTTTGGGGGTGATCTCAAGTAAGAAGGAGGAAAAGGAGGCCAAAAGATCAAGGAGGATGTTTTGAATGAGAAGATCTACCCATATGGGGGATAAGGAGTGAGAGCCATGTCTCCTCTATGGGTTTATTTCCTTCTCTTCCTTGTTTATTCTATGATCTTCTTTTTTCTTGTAAATGTATTTTCATCTTTTTGCACTGCCAACTTTGCTTGTATATTGCTAGTTAAGTTTCTTCACGGCTATGTATCCCATTTTTTGCATGTTTATGTACTTTGACTCTAAGAAAGTAGTTATTATCCTTATCTAGAATGATGTCATTTTACCTTCTCTTTTGGTCATGAGTGTTTGGTTGGTTGATCTCTATCTTGAATGAACTTCCATTTTTGTTAAACTTGAAAGATAAGTGGTAAGAATGGATAGTGAAGGTAGGTTAGTAGAGAAGGTAGGTTGATCTAGAATCTAAGAGGATAACATAGCAACGAAGGCATGTCCAGGCTCAAATCTAGTCGAGTTTGAGCATGCTTGGGTTGGGTTCTGATTGATCATTGTTTCTTTGAATGCCTATAACTGTCTAGGACCCAAAGAGGTAACTTGGGACCATTAGGGTATCCGTTCATGCCCTGTAGAGGGGCATTGGACTATTGATGGGGTTTTAGTCACACTTCTTGAGAGCGAGTGGGATGAACCCCACAGGAGTAGCTTCCACGATACATGCTCAGTTTGATGTTAGTTACTAGATAGGGTGTTTGAGGGTTGTCTATGCCCAAGAATGAGGTGCAGAATTTGTTTGATTCATGGTTGCATAGCCTAAAAATCCTTCTCATTGTTTAGTAGGAGTTGACAGAACCTTATTTCTTTATTTTACTTTGTTTTTTGTTTTGTTTGACTTGATTTGGTTCTACACATATATCTACCATCCATTTTGCTTATTTAAGTAAGAGCCAAATCTTAAGTAATTAAATGTCACTATGCCCCTGTGTTCCACCCTGTCTCACTACTTCGACCTTGTATAACATTGTGGGCATCCCAATGGTTTTGAATTACAAATTTAAAGTCTGGTCCTTTAGGGATCGAGTTTGGCCATGAGGACAATCAATATCAAGAGTCAGTTTGAGGCATGTTACATCCCTTCTTAATTATGTTTAACAATCACCAAAAATTTTCTCTCTCTTTATTCTTTTGATACATATTACCTTATACACCTTATCCCTCTTCTGAGATGTTGAGTCTTGTGAGTGGATATATTCTAAATTTGATCTTCTACTCTTCTTTAACTACTGGATATGCATTTTGGACTCCAAAATTTGTATCTTGTTCATCCTAATTCTAGTTGTACCCTTATTTGCTATTTGTTAAATCAAATCCTATTTTCCAAGTGATGGCCTCTTATGGACTTTTTTTTTCTTCTTGATTACTGAGATGGTTGAATATTTGTTCACGGGTCCTCTTACCCCACTTTAAAAAATTGATTTTGCACTTGCATGTGCACTTAAAGTGTGCATGTTTTATCTTCACATCCCATATCTTTATATCATGGGGTTGAAATAAACTTATTAAATTTTGCACAATTGCACTATACATTTAAATAAACCCATACATCTACTGAATGAGTGAAAAAAATCACATCAGATCCCTAGATAGGCACGAGGGTGTTAGTAAGTTCTCCAAGTGATGACCTCTTATGAACTTTTTATCTCGTCTTGGTTAGTGAGATGGTTGAATATTTGTTCATGGGTCCTATGACCCACTTGATGACATTTAGATGTTCTCATTCCATTATTTGAGTTTACCTGAATTTCATCTTGCCTTCCCTATTTGTGCATGACCTAGACTAGTTTTATTTTAGTAGCAGTACATGAGTACAATCATAGATAGGGTGCCCTTTTTCTGCCTAGAGTGTTCCTTTCCACTCTATATGTATACATACATACATACATACATACACATATATAGGGTGTGTTGTTTTTATGACACTCTCTGCCACACAAAGCGAGATTACTCAAAACCAAGCGTGGAATTAACACTAACAACAAGTGAGTTACTGAAAAACATTGAAAATTAAAACCAATTTCATAGAAACACACAAGCTTAAAGGTTTTACATGAATCCTTAATAGAACACATGTACATCATGTCATGAACCTATTACACATCACATTTGTTCCATATAAATACATGTACATCTTTCATAACTATACAGCAAAATGTACTCATGCCAGAAACCTCGTGATGATAACATAACTACAAACACAATAAAAACACCCCCAAGACCTGAGTGTACAGGGACGACTCTAGGGCTCTACACCAAAAGACTAGAAGCACTTCCAACCTTCTCAGCTACTACTCTGGTTGTTGCTCCATCTCAACTACACGATCACCACCTTGTCATGCATGGCCACCTAAAAGATGTGGAGACGGGGTGAGATCCAAATCTCAATGGGATATATAACTCTCCACCAACACTATTATAGGACAGATAAGTTAAAATAGGTAGATACATCACTAAGTAGGATGAATAGATTCACTTAAATGAGATGTATCTAATAGATAATGCAATTTAAGAAGTACTGGTCACTTATCATTGATCAGTAGAACAATTAATAATCTAAGGAATACAAAGAACATATATATCTTCTACCAACTAACAAGTACAAAATCAAGGCAAGGCTTCAACCACCATTCTCGTATTTGGTCCTAAGGAAGTAAACTACACATATGATTACATATTTTATTATGCCTTGAGGATTTGATTCATACCACACAAATCTAATCGACCACTACTCAGTCAAAACTATTGCCATACAAGGTCTATGAAAGAGCTAGAATCCATGACCTCACCAAACCTCCTGGTCAGTACACGAGAACATAATAGAGACATACCAGTCAACTACATCATGTGACATATAGTCAAACAGTGAATGTCCTAGCCCACCATGGTACGGGTCATGACGCTAGCGAAATTGAGCTACGACCTATAGTCACACTCCTGCTAGGGTATGGCTGGTAGCCAATCTTGTGAATCTCATAAGCATCAAATTCATTGAGCTACGGCCCGCAGCCACACTCCTGCCAAGGTATGGCCCACAACCAATCTTGTGAATGCATATACTCAACAGTATATGACTCCAAGCTTTCACTAGGGAAATCTTGTTTCACCATCCAGCAAGTGCTGACATTGAGATGGATCTATGGCACAGGGAAAAATTACATGATTAAGTTCCACTTGATTATTTAATTGAATTTAGTGTCTTTTATCATCAGTCAAGTTATAATGTATAAAATCATTACAAACTCTACAAAGATAAGGGCATAGTACACACCAGAAGATATAAATGTATAGGGTGTGAACCTGTCATACTATCACCACATGATGCATGTATCACTTCCATTCACCACATGATCAATACCAAAGCTACATACCATGGGATATCAATCCCTCAACTCATCATTGGGAAAATATCCTCTCATAATAGACAGTAAGCCACTGCCAACACATAGGACCCATTCACATTGTTCATGTATCACAAGTGCCTCAATGTGCCATATAAAGGTGCATTCAACATGTTTCATATCATAGTCACTATGGCATACACTATATATCATTATCAAGCCCAAAAAACATGCAAGGTTAAAGTTTCATAAACTATAGAGATAACATCATAACATATAAGCCTTCCATGAAAGAGAAATGAGCATGATCATTGCACATTATTAGAGTTAGGGTTCCTTCTTAGCCAATTAGGGTTTGTAAAGCTAGGTTTAGCCATACTCCATAGATTCACCACCTTTCATCATCTTGGATCATTGTAGGGTTAAAGGACATCATTAGGGTTGATCATATATTATATAAACAACACTTTATGTGGCTTATACATTACTCATACAAGGTATCACCATGTGTCTAAGCATACCTCTCAACCACCTATTATCATCATGTCTTGTCCACTCCATATAACTAGGTCACGACCACACCTACCTATACCATGTCTCAACCACGAAACCTAGGGTGTATCGGCCCATCTAGGGTTAGGGTTCCAACCCCTAACAAAACTGTCGTGACCCCAAGGAACATGGTTGTATCGACCTCTACCAAGGCAGCATTTTGCGATCCAAGGCCAACTTGCCACAATATCTCTCAAGGGCATGTCATGAACAGGACAAGGGCAAGACTATAACCCAAAAACTAGGTCAATGATCCATCCAAAATAGGGGTCAACTCAACCTTCAACATCAAGTGTCATGACCTCAAACAACACTAGGTCTTACCCATAAAAAGGAAGCATCTCAACCAAGACTAATCATGGTCGTGACCAACATGCAAGAGACATCTCGACCATCACTAGGAGTGATGTATTGGTCCCAAAATAGAAGACGAGACCAAGGAAAACCATGATCCACATGAAGGAGAAAGTTCACGTAAAATTATCACCAAAAACTTTAGGCATCCATCATGAAGCCACCATGAAAGGATCTCATGCAAGATAGGTAAAATTATGTTTAAGGCACCCAAATAGAACCTAAACTCCTCATAACATCTAGATATTCAAAAATCATGCATGTGAGTAAAATCAAGGTTAAAAGGTAGGGAATAACCTCCATAACATATCAACCACAAAAATGGGTGCATGTAGATTAGGGTTTTGGATTTCTACCAAACCAAGCAAGATATCTCCACCAAACAAGTTATAGAGATTAACATGATCTAATACCATGATAAGTGAGAATTTTAGAGAGATAATTCAGTAGAAAAAATGCATAAAGGTGTGAAATAATAGAGTAGTTCAAGTGTTATATAACCCTCCTTAAGAAGATCACTATCAAGGATTTCTAGCTCCAAGATCAACGGCTCTAAGAACACAGTCCAAGGGTTGAAGAAGATCCACCAAAGATCCACTCTCTTCCACAAGATAACCTCAAGAACAAGAAGGTACCAAGTTCAAGGCTATCGCAAGAAAAGAGAGCAAAAAGCTATGGGACAAACAAAAAAGGGAAAGAGATAAAGAGAGGAGAAAACTTCCTCACACTTGGGTCTACCTTATCAAAACATGGTCTATGACCCTTTCAATGAGGATTTTTCCTCCAAAATGACCACCATGGAGAAACCATTGTCTAGGGTCGAGAAATGAGTAGTAGATGGAGGTAGAAGATCAAAAGAAAGACCATCATAAAAGATACACACTTACCAAGGTTGAAGATGAGCTATGGTCATCACAAGCACCACTTGCAAGAAGAGGTTGGTTACCAAGAGCTCCAAGGTCGGATCTCCTTTCTCCACCAAGATCCAAGAACAAGCAAAAGAGAAGGAAGAAGATGAAGGGCCGAAAGGGTTACAAGTATGGAGAGATAAGGGGTTATATAGATGAGGGGATGAGAGAGAATGCAAGATATGAGGTGCCAACACTTCAAGGTACCAAAGGGACACTTGTCTACTCAAGAGACCAACATGCAACCACTCTACCCTAACATGAAATACATGGTGATACAGTCTATGTTGGGTATGGAGCACCTTGGTCACCCAACATGGTCGCGGTCGCGACCC
Organism: Alisma plantago-aquatica; assembly: GCA_963693085.1. Taxonomy (NCBI): domain Eukaryota; kingdom Viridiplantae; phylum Streptophyta; class Magnoliopsida; order Alismatales; family Alismataceae; genus Alisma; species Alisma plantago-aquatica. The sequence continues at coordinate 1,444,490,657 of OY856409.1, read as the reverse complement.
TCCATGGATCACCTTCCATGGTCGCGACAAGCACCATCCATCACCACTGGGTTGAGACATCTTATAAGAAGGCAACTGTATCGACTCAAGACCACCTAGGTCATGACTCCAACACCTATAGGGGGTGTATCGACCATGACACCCACCAAAACAAACCCTAGGTTGTGACCTAGGTCGATACAACCCACTATGTACACCTAGGTTGAGACACTCATCACCTAGAAACCCTAATCACCACTAAGGGTACCAACTCTCTACCAAGGCTCAAACAAGGAGCACACTTCTTTATCTATACTCTATATGGTGTCAAGAAAGAGAAGGAACACTCTAGAGGTGAAAAATTACACATCAACCCCCTACTTTGGGTAGATTGCAATTTGCACCAAGACTAACACCTAAAGCACAAACAACATCCAAACAAGGCCAAACTTGAAACTTAATCCCTCCAAGAGACCTAATTACATCTTAAAAGATTAGAGAAAAGTTCTAAGCACGTGATCAAGACAAAGAAAATAGGGTTACCTCAAAACTCAGGCCAGGAGTCTTACAAGCCATAAACCCCTAACAAGGATTTCATCCTTGAAATCCTAAGAGAAAAGAGAGGAGTACTTCCTCCTCATCTCTTCATCAAGATCCCACGTAGATTCCTCAACACCATGATGATGCCAGAGAAACTTCACCAGCACTATGTCTTTCTTCTACAACTTCTTCACTCTCCTGTTAAGGATCAACACTGGACCTTCCCCATAGGTCGTATCCTCATCAAGATCCACCTCCACTAGCTGTAACACTAACTCTATATCAGGATGGAACTTCCTCAACATACTCACATGAAACATTGGATGCAACATGTGCAACTCAAGTGGTAACTCCAACTTGTGAGACACCTTCCCAACACGTGCCACCACAAAGTAAGGTCCCATAAACCTGGGAGCCAACTTAGCCTTCTTCCCAAACATCATAACACCTTTCCAAGGAGAGACCTTGAGGTACACTTTGTATCCCACTTGGAACTCCAAAGGCTATGACGGTTGTTTGCATACGACTTATGTCTGTGCTTTGCTACCTTTAGTTGTTGTTGAATCACTTTGATATTTTCTATCATCTGCTACATAAGCTCAGGACCAAGAAGTTACTCACATGTCTCATACCAATAAAACGAAGACCTACAACGCCTCCCATACAATGCCTCATACAATACCATGTCAATGGTACTCTAATAACTGTTATTGTAGGCAAACTCTATCAGACTAAGGTGTATGTCCCAGCTGCCCAAAAACTAAAGAACACAAGCTCTCAGGAGATCCTCTAAAGTTTTAATGGTCCTCTCAGATTGACCATCTATCTATGGATGAAAAGAAGCGTTGAACCTCAATTGCATACCCAAAGCTATGTGCAGTCACTCCTAAAAGTGACTTGTAAACTGGGGACCTCTCTCAGATACAATGGTAGCTCAGACACCATGCAAATGCACTATCTCATCAACATAGATCTGGGCAAGCTTATCATCTGCATATGTCGACTTCACGAGAAGGAGATGTGTTGACTTGGTCAACCTATCAACGATCATCTAGATGGAACCATGACCTTTGGTTGTCTAGGAAGACCAACCACAAAGTCCATAGTCACATGATCCCATTTCCACTATGGAATAGGTAATGGTTGCAACGTCCCTACAAACTTCAAGCCAGGCCACTGATACATGTCCTTTAGGTTGTGATACATCTTTGTGCTACTGAGATGCATAGCGTACATAGACGAGTGAGCCTCCTCCGTAACCATCCTCCTCATATCATCAACAACAGGAACCATGCCTCTGCCATGGTAACAAACTATCCCATCCTCTGCCTTGTGGAAGTCATCTCGCTTCTCGTTGCCAAACTTTGATCTAATCTATTATTTCATAATATCAACATGTTGTGACTCTCTAATCTGTTGTCTCAACATGGGTTTCACCTACAACTGTGCTAACAACCCTGTTAGCAACGACGCTTCCAACCATACGTTCATCTCACTCACGGAGACCAACATGTCTCAATTGTAGCACACCAAGACACTCAACTGGGCTCTATCCATAGGCAAAAATGAAGACTTCCTACTCAACACATCTTTCAAAACATTATTCTTCTCTGGATGGTAATCAGTCATGTAGTAGTATTCTTTGATTAACTCCATCCAGTGCCACTACCTCATGTTCAGCTCCTGCTATGAAGAGATATACTTCAGATTCTTATGATTCATGAAGATCTGACACTTCTCTCCATAAAGATAGTGCCTCTAGATCTTTAAAGTATAGACCATGGTGGATAACACCATGTCATGTGTTGGGTAATTCTCCTTGTGTTTCTTAAGCTTTCCAGAAGAAAAAGAAACTACTTGCTTATCTTACATCGACACACAACCCAATCCATTCCTTGACGCATCACAAAAGACGATGTATCCTTTCCCTTATTCAAGTAAGATGGAACTGGTGAAATTTTCACTTTCTCCTTCAACATCTAAAAAGCACACGGACATCCTTCATCCTAGACAAACAACATATCCTTCCTTGTCAACTTAGTTAGTGGTAGAGATATGGCACTAAAGTTCTTAATGAACCTCCTTTAATAGCATGCCAAACCCAATAATTGTGTAATTCTGTCAGTGAACTCGGTTGCTCCCATTTTGTCATGGACTCAACCTTCTTAGGATCCACACGAACTCCTTCAATAGAGATAACATGCCCCAGAAAAGCTACCTCTTTCAGCCTGAACTCGCACTTGCTAAACTTGGTGTACAGCTAGTGTTGCCTCAACAATGTCAATGTCTAACGAAGATGTTGTTCATGCTGCTGGTGGTTACGAATGTATATCAGCATGTCATCAATGAAAACTACCACAAACTGATCAAGAAATGGACAGAACACTCTATTCATTAAGTCCATGAGCATTGTCAGTGCATTAATCAACCCAAACGGCATGACCACAAACTCATAGTGACCATACCTTGTCCTAAAAGCTGACTTAGGTATGTCATCCTCCTTGATCCTTGATGCGATGATTTTGAGTCGCATTTATAGACTTGTTTTACTTGTGTTTTATTCATTTATTAGTCATTTTGGTGGTTAATGTTGCATAATTCATCTACTTTGGTCTATGATACTTCTCTATGTAAAATCTCCCTTATTTCTGTATTTTGAGCATAAATTATCATAAGAATATATTTTGTTTAGGCTTATGTGGTTTCGTGTTGTAATTTTAGGAAAAACAAGTATTTTTTGCTGTCGATACCATCGAGAGTGGTCGATACCATCGACATGACCACAGGTTGCCAGCCGCAAGGAGCAGAAGAAAGTCGATACTAGCGAGAGGAGAGTCAATGGTGTCGATTTACCATCAGGCTGCTGGCGAGAAGTAGGTCGATACTATCGACGCTTATGTCGATACTATCGACTAGTGGAGCTACAGAAACACAAAAGGACAAAACCGTCGCCTCAGGTTTGTCGATACCATCGACCCGCTTCGATGGTATCGAGATAGCATCAGGCGCAACAACAAAGGGAAAGAAGAATTGTCGATATCGCGCAAGGTCGATACCATCAACCTGCGTCGATGGTATCGACACCGTCAGATGCAAGTTTGCTTTAGATCGATCTAAATCTGACGGCTGTGATATTTTGGCGACCTAACTCGGTGATTATACCTAATCACAGCGGCCAAGAGCAATCCATCACGTCATTAGCCGTTGCACACGTCCCGAGAAGGTGTGGAGAGAAGAACAGAGCCCAGAAGCACGCCCCAGCCATTCCGGACGCCGAAGAAGACGTTTTCCACCACCGAAAGGCGGGAGAACGTGTATTCTATGCCAAGGAGTGCTTGGATCTTCTCCGTTCAGGGCATTCACCACTCGATCGCATTTTTCTCCATGTTTCCCTTTTTCTCTACCATGTTTTTCTCTAAGATGAACATGTGGGGCTAATCCCCTTTGTCTTTAGGACCGGGAGTATCCCGGGAATTCATTGTATGACAATTTTATCATAGTAATTCATCTTTTATCTCTTAAATCTGTGGTATAATTTCGTTTTCTCAATTATATTGTTATGCTTGATCACCATAATAATAATCTAATGCCCTTAATTACTTTGAAAGAATAATTAATGGTTGAAAAGAGGTGAAATTCACATTAATTGACAAATCCCTTAAACAAGGTGGTGTAAGGTTAATGGTGGATATCGAGAGATCAATTTTAATGCACCTAGTTTAGGGTATAGGTTACTACGACGGTGGAACCGACCTAGACATAGGTAGTGAATTGTACCACGACAGTGGGCAATTCTGATTTCAGGCCACTACTCGAATAGAGAGATAAATCTGAGTGACTATATAGAATTTCATACAACGAAAACTCGCGGTGAAACCGCAATCCTAAAGATCTCATCTTGAATTGATTAAACTAAACATTTAATCGATTGCTTTGTTTTGTTTTATTTTCTTTTCTTTTAATATTACAACAACTTCCAACTTTTTAGTCGGCCTAGCTGATTGTGAGTAGTTAGTAGTAGTCTCCGATAATTCACGTGTCCCTGAGTTCAACTCAGGCCTCACAAAGGCCTATATTACATTGACGTGTACACTTGCGTTTCTACGCACGTAAAAAGCGTGTCAAGTTTTTGGCGCCATTGCCGGGGACACAGCAATTGTCGGCACTACGAGTGTTGCAAGCGGCTACTCTAGGCCACTTTTTATTTTTTTATTTAGTTTGAAATCATTTCTAAAATTCATAGTCTATCTTTCAAATTTTGTAATCGTCTAGCACGGTACTGAACTTAAAATTTCACTTTGCAGGTACTGTGTATGGTGCAGACGCGTAGCACCGACTACACGCGGCACGCACCATAGGTTCCATTACCGGGACCGGAAGACGAGGAGGAGTACAATCAAGACCATCTGGAAGAAATAAACTCAGAATCCGAGCAAGAAGAGATGGCAGAGCCACAGACAATATGGGAGAAGATCAAGGCTTCTTCTTCATCTGCTTCAAAGGGACCGATCAAGAAGCAGGCGATCAATATTCCGACATACAAGATTGATCCTGCGTTAATCAACTTGGTGAATTCGAATGCATTCCATGGGCTCAAGAATGAAGACCCAGTCACGCATATAAGTCAATTTGTGGAGAATTGTGACATGATAAAAATAGACAGATTTCCACAAGATATTATCTACTTGAAGCTCTTCCCGAGTTCTCTAGCGGGAAACGCACATGAGTGGTTGCACAATCTGGATGATGAATATGTGGAATCCTGGAACCACATGGTGGAGGTTTTCTTTGAAAGGTTCTTCCCTCCCGAGAAGACCAATGACATGATCAGGAAGATCCACAACTTCACTCAGAAAGAAGGAGGGACCTACTCTGAGACCTGGGAAAGGTTTTAGATCATGCTTAGGCGGTGCCTGCATCACAGGCTTGACAAGGAGACACAGGTCAAGATCTTCTATTTTGCTCTCTCCAAGCATGATAGAAGTAACCTTGATTCCGCAGGCTCATGATTCTTCTTGAAGAACACAGACACGAGGTGTTGGGAAATCCTAAAGAACATGGCCAAGAAGCAATCGTGGGGCGACAGGGACGCCGTTGAGCACGTTCGAGTAGTAGGGGAGTCAAAAGCAATCAAGGAGCTTAATGAGAAGATGGACCTTCTCACGAAGAAACTGCTTGCAAAGGAGGATATTGAATCCGAGGATGAGGCACAAGTCAAATTCATGCGGCAGCAGCAAGGTTATAGAAATAATGATTACTCATGGAGGAAGGACAAGAAGTTCTCCTAGAAGGATCTGAACAACTTCTTGCAGGACCGCGATGCAAAACCCCAGCCGGTAGCGGAGGACAAGAGCACGGAATTGCTCAACCAAGTGATAAAGCAAAATCAAGAATTAATGACTACTTTTGTCCAGCAGATAAAGCAACAGGGGGAATTCATGAACCAGTTTGGGTAGACACTACAGAGCCATGGGGCTCAGATGAGGACAATAGAGACGTCCATGGTGAAAATGGCAGCGGAGATAGCCAATCTAAAGAAGTCGGCGCTTCAAGGTTTTCCGGGTAACACGAATATTCCAGGAGGAAACCAACAAGCGAAGGCCATCTTGCTAAGGAGTGGCAAGAAGCTGTTAAACCCCAGAGCCGATGAACCAAGCAAACCCCAAGCAGAAATCAAAGGTGAGGCCACTGAGGAGCTGCCAATACCGGTCCCAAAACCAGTTGAGGATATAGCAGCGGATGCTACTGAAAATCCTATTACAAATGAGGAGGAGACACAGAAAAGGACACCATATGTGCCACCACATCAAAGGGCACATGCTCTCCCGGTCCCATACCTAAATAGTGCAAAAGTAAGGAAAGTAGATGCCCAGTTTAAAATTTTTCTTGACAGTTTCAGAAAGCTTTCAGTCAACATCCCATTATTGGAAGCAATAGAGCAAATCCCATCCTACGGCAAGTTTGTGAAAGACATCATTACCAAGAAGAGGAAAATCCCAGACACGGAGGTTGTGTTTCTTAAGGAGCATGTGAGTGCCTTCATCATGGGCACATTGCCACCAAAGAGGCAGGATCCGGGTTGTTTCAACATATCATGTTACATTGGAAAGGTAAAGTTTGGCGAAGCGCTATGTGACTCCGGGGCAAGAATAAACTTGATGCCCCTTTCTACATTCAAGAAGCTGGGATTACAAGAGTCAAGACCGAGCAACATGACAATCCAACTGGAAGAAAATTCTGTGGTGAAGCCATATGGTATATGTGAAGATGTGTTGGTGAAGGTAGATCGTTTTGTATTTTCAGCTGATTTTGTCGTAATGGAGATGCAAGATGAACAAGGCAATGAGTTACTACTTGGACGACCCTTCCAAGCTACAGTCGACATGATACTTGAGATGGGGAGAGGTCGTTTGACCTTGGGCATCGCTGATGATCGCTTCAAGATGGTCATGCCTTCCAGCACCACGTCACCTAAAGCCAAGGAGCAGTGCCACATGGTAAAGCATTTTGATAACAATATCTCACTTTGTCTAGGGAAGCCATTTTTAGATATGGCTGATGTAATGACCAAGGTGGAGAGAGGGACATTGGTTGTGGACATCATGGAGCAGATCGAGGTGGTATCCCTTAGTAAGGCTGTAGGTTTTCCGAATGATGAGAGGGAGGACATCCCCCCCTCTACTGAAGATGAGGCCATAGCAAATTTGGTTTTTGACACATATCCAAAATTACCACTTGATTCCTGCTTAGTCAATATCACACATGATTGGATGAGAAGCAAGTCACTGCAGGAGTGTGCCAAGATGCTTCAAATGTTGTCATGCTTCTATGCTAGGTACTATGAAGACTTAGGTGAACTCCCACCACCGCTTCAATCATCCTTAATCAGCCCTCCAAAATTGGAGTTGAAGCCATTGCCACCACACTTGAAGTACGCCTTTCTAGATGAGGAAGAAAAGTTGCATGTGACTATATCGGCTTATCTGAGTGCCGAAGAGGAGGACCAGCTGCTTATTGTGTTGAAGAACCACCGAGGAGCATTTGGGTGGTCGGTTGCAGATATCAAGGGGATCTCCCCTACATTGTGCCAGCACAAGATTCGACTTGAGGAGGGAGCCAAGCCGATAATTCAGCCACAACGTCGACTAAATATGAGCATGATGGAGGTTGTCAAGAAGGAGGTGATTAATCTCCTTTCTGCAGGTATCATCTATGCTATTTCTGACTCGACGTGGGTGAGTCCTACGCAGGTAGTCCCTAAAAAGGGGGGATCACTGTTACCCATAATCTTCTAAATAAACATGTCACTACCTTCTTGGTAACCGGGTGGTGTGTTTGCATAGATTACCATCGATTGAATGTCGCTACGCTTAAGGATCACTTTCCTCTTCGGTTTATTGATCAAATTTTAGAGCGTTTAGCCAGCCGATCACATTTTTGTTTTCTGGATGGTTATTCGGGGTACAATCAGATCTCGATTGATCCTAAGGACCAAGAGAAGTCCACCTTCACTTGTCCTTATGGAACGTTTGCATACTGACGTATGCCTTTTGGTTTATGTAATGCACCGGACCTTTCAGCGTTGCATGCTCACCAATTTTTCTGATATGGTAAAACGTTGTCTAGAGGTTTTTATGGATGATTTCTCTATTTATGGTGCATCCTTTGACGAGTGTCTTTACAATTTGGATAAGGTGTTGTAACGTTGTGAGGACACACATTTGGTCCTCAATTGGGAGAAATGCCACATGATGGTGAGTGAAGGAATAGTGCTAGGACATAAAGTGTCTAGCAAAGGGTTGGAAGTAGACCCGGTAAAAATCGAAGTGATTTCCAAATTGCCCCCACCGAATTCAGTAAAAGGGGTGCGGAGTTTCTTAGGTCACATCGGTTTCTATCGTCGCTTTATAAAAGATTTTTCAAAAATTGCCAAACCTTTATCTGAGCTTTAAGAAAAGGATGTTGTTTTTTACTTTAATGAAAAATGTCTACATGTGTTCAACGTGCTTAAGGAAAATCTGATTTCCGCACCAGTTGTGCGAACACCAGATTGGACCAAGCCATTTGAACTAATGTTTGATGCATCCGATTTCGCGGTTGGGGCTATCTTGGGATAACGCGTGGACAATAAACCCGCTATGATTTTTATGCATCTAAAACTTTGAATGACACCCAACTTAATTACACGACAATCGAAAAAGAATTGCTTGCCGTTGTTTTTGCTTTTGAAAAATTTCGGCAATATCTTGTTGGATCTAAAGTCGTGGTATGGACGAACCACGCCGCCATTAAGTATTTGATGGAGAAAAAGGATGCCAAACCTAGATCGATTAGGTAGATCTTGCTTTTACAGGAATTTGATATTGAAATCAAAGATAAGGTGGACATTGAAAATGTGGTCGCGGACCATTTGTCTAGGTTGGAGATGGTAGATGAAAAGGATTTACACATACCCATTACCGAGACATTTCCAGATGAACATCTTTTGAAAGTGAAATCGAAAGACCCGTGGTTTTCTTACATTGTTAACTATCTTGCTTACAAAATCATCCCGGATGATTGGACGTACCAAGAGAAGAAGAAGTTTTTCCATTCTTTACGTTATTATTTCTGGGATGACCATATTCTTTTGAAGCAATGCAGGGATGGTGTCTTATGCAGGTGTGTACCTGAGGTGGAATATGAAAGTGTTCTTCATCATTGTCATACACTACTGACGGGGGCCACCATGCTAGTTCTCGCACTGTAGTAAAAGTACTTGAAAGTGGCCTATACTTGCCTACTTTGTTTAGGGATGCTTATGAGTTTGTGCGGCAATGTGATTCATGCCAAAGGGAGGGTAATATTTCGAAAAGACAAGAGATGCCCCTTAATGTATTCAAGGAGGTTGAGGTATTTGACTTGTGGGGTATAGATTTTATGGGACCCTTTGTGTCCTCAAATTCTAATTTGTACATTCTTTTTAGCTGTTGATTATGTGTCGAAGTGGGTAGAGGCAATACCCACAAGGACTAATGATTCTGTTGTAGTGTGCAGGTTTGTTAAGGAATATATTTTCTGCAGGTTCAGTGTGCCCAGAATGATCATTAGTGATGGGGGTACACACTTCCGGAATCAAAAGTTTGCGGCAATGTTGAGAAAGTATGGGGTTAAACATAACATTGGTACCCCGTATCACCCGCAAACTCAAGGACAAGTGGAGGTCTCCAATGGGGAGATTATGAAGATCTTGGAGTGTATTGTGGCTTCCACGAGGAAGAATTGGAGTACTCTACTACCGGATGTGTTGTGGGCATACAGGACGACATTCAAGACACCTATAGGTACCACACCTTTTAGGTTGGCTTATGGTCGGGCCTGTCACTTACCAGTGGAACTAGAGCATAAAGTGCATTGGGTGCTGTGGAAGCTAAATTTGAGTTATGATGAAGCGGGAAAGAAAAGATTGCTTGAGCTCAATGAACTTGATGAGCTGCGAATGAATGCTTATGAAAGCTCTCAGATCTACAAGGAGTGCACAAAATTGATTCACGATCGCCATATTCAGATGTGCGTCTTCAAGAAAGGAGATCGTGTGCTTTTGTTCAACTCCAGGCTGAAGATGCATCCCGGGAAACTGAAATCCCAATGAAGTGGACCATTCACCGTAGAGGTGGTCCAGCCACATGGCGCAATCATGGTGCACGATGGCGAGACAACGTTCCTGGTCAATGGACAACGGTTGAAATTGTACTTTGGTGAAGATTACACACGGAAAGCGAATGAGGTCAAACTCATTGCACTTCCGGATGCATGATGAGCTTCATGTCTTCTAGCCTAAGACGTTAAATAAGGGTGCTTGTTGGGAGGCAACCCAGCCATCGGTAGTTTAGTTTAGTTTCTTTCACATACATACTTTGGTTTGTTTTGACTTTGTTTTTAGTGTAAAAAAGATATCGTGATCGTTTGCTCAATGTGCACGACTGAGGCAGAGTCGATACCATTGACCCTTGTGTCGTTGGTATCGACCTGGGTACAGGTTGGCGACTGCAAAAATCACTCTGCGTCGATACCATCGACGGCCTCATCGATGGTATCGACATACCAATAGGCTGATCGCAAGATGAGGTCGATAGTATCGACATGGGTGTCGATACTCGTGAGATCTCTGGAGATATTTAGAAGAAATTGTCTCAGTAAAGTCGATACCATCGATGGGCCTGTTGATGCTATCGACACAGTTACAATCAGAAGGCGGCGGCCGGCCTCACGAGGGTGTTGCCCTAATCTGAAGTCGATACTATCGACTTGCATCGATAGTATCGACGCGACACATCACCGATCCGCGAGAGGAGATCAACGACGATCGCTGCATTGAGGAAGTCAATCTGTGGGACGGGTCGATACCATCGACACATGTCGATAGTATCGACACGTCAGTGATCTGGGCCCCACACATCCAGCCATCGACGACTGTCGATACCAGTGGCATTACGGATTGTGCTACGCGTGTCGATACCGTCGACCCGCGTCGACGGTATCGACGGGCATGCAGCAACGCCGGCCATGGCTATATATGAGAAGGACTGTCGTCATATGATGTCACAACTCTATAGAAATCCTTCTCCACCTGTGTCGAGCGTATTCTAGAGCAATCTGATCCCAACTATGAGCATCCAGGAGCACGTTCTTCATCGAGCGGAGATTTTCTTCTCCGACCTGCACCGAGCTCCTTCCTCTGTTTCTTCTTCTTTTGCAATCATGGTGCATGTTGTCGGTGCGTCTTCTTCACGTGCCAACCCAATGGACATCCTGGAGTTCGTTCTGCCACCGACCGCATCGATTTCACGTCCACAGATTATTCATTCATCCGCGGAGGTCAAGAAGATCTACGAGGAGATCATGAAGAGAAAAATCGATCCGACCCGCTATGTTTACCGGGAGATGATCCACAACTTGGGGTTCAATGCTAATCTGGCCTATGTTCTCAAGGGGCAGGCGCATCACACGGACAGAATGCCCGACAAGATGGAGTACCACGCTGATGGCCAGCCATTCTTCAATGAATGGTCGACATACAAGGATCCGGTGGCGGAATTCATGGTGTCACTGGATGTCTGTGTCGTTCCAAACAACATCATTGCCACGGACCGCGAATGGATCAAGGGCCATGTGTCTTTCCGGCTGTACAACAATGATTACAATCTCACACTCAGCCAGTTCAATGAGATCTACAACTGGAACCATGGGCGAACTAACTACCGGCAGCCGGACAACCGGAACGACTATGACGCTATCTTCGTCGAGCTCGTAACGGTGCCGTCGGGCAAATCAGTGAGCTACCACAACGCAGCGATAGCAGACTTCGAGCATCCATTCATGCGGATTCCTTACCGGATGTTGTGTTCCACTCTATTTGCTAGGGGTGATCTGTCTCTTAGCAAATTCCAGGAGACAGACCTATTTTTCTTGCATAAGCTACTGAAGCGCCAAGAGTGCAATTGGGGAGCATTCTTTCTGCAGCGAGTGTTGGTGGTAAAGTGGAGTACGCGGAAGGCTCCAATTCACTTTGGAGGACTCATCACACCGCTGGCACACTACCTTGGGCTGAACTTCTCAACCTTGACTCCTCTCTCCAACAGAAGCAAGGTTAATTTGTAGCATCTTCACCGATCCAACTTGATTCTTCTTTGGGATGGTGTACCTTATGCTCACTGCCATGTAAACCATGCATATCAAGAATGCTCGCTTCCCGATCATGTCTTCCATATCGAGGGTGCTCAACATTTTTTATGGCCCATCATAGCCATTGCTGACTCCGATGAAGACGGTGGCAATGACGACAACAACAATGATGACAATGAGGCTGAAAGGGAAGAGGAGGCCTACACTCCTCTTCGGGCACGAGAGGCACCTAGGAAGCGTCCTCGCATGCATCCGGGTGCATCTTCATCTTCGCAGCCTTCGCCACCACCACCACCCTCGCAGCCAAGCGAGGATGTCTACTCAATGCAAGGAATGTATGCTATGCTGCAGGACATACAACAGACGTAGCAGCATCACACTGCTGTGTATACTGGTATTCAGGAGACTAAGAACCGGTTACTTAACAATCAGAGGGCAATCTTTGAGAATGAGTGCCTCCTCCTCGACAACCAACAACAGATTCATGACAGGTTGCATAGGATGGAGATGCAGCAGCAACCCTTTTATGATCACTACTGGAGCTAGAACTACTTTGGGGGGTATCCACAACCTCCACCTATGCCCCAATTTGATCCGAGTTTTCAGGGGGAGTACCCATCCTGGGATCCCACAGCCCCACAGTACCCGCCTCTGCCAGAAGAGTAATTGGTATCTCTGTTCCAACCTTTAAGATTGTTTTTTACTATGAGGCCATAGTCGAATTCAAGCTTAGGGGGGGAGTTGGAACAGCTCTATCTTTTATTTTCTCAGTTTTTAGTTTTATTGTTTTTGTTCTTGTCATTTATTTCTTGCAATCTTAGTTTGTTTGTAGGATCCACACTCTATCTAGTGTAATTGCGGATGTCTTAAGTCATGTGTCATCTCATTTGCTTGTACATGGGAATTAAGGGAAAATTAAAAAAAATTGAGTGTTCGCAAGCTTGTGTTGTTCAACTTTGAGCACATAACTTAAGAAAATGATTGGTTTTGTCAACTTTAAAATAGAAAATCACAACTGCACATTCCTAATGATTTATGAAAAGTGGACAAAATTGGTTGTTTGATCCTAAACTAACCAAATGATAATGAGACTCTAATTTGAAGTAAGAGAGAGAAACCTCTTAACTACTACACAGGTTAGTAAGGAGGGACGCATAATACTTTTCAAAGGTTCAGTCAATTAGTCTTGTGATCTTTCCACCTCATTGTTTTTCACAATCCACCATAAGAATTGGAAGTACTTTACGGTTGTAATCTTTTTGATTGCATATCATGTAGATAGGTCTTGCATTGCTACCACTTTACCATGTTTTGCATGAAAAATAAAAAAATAAGAATAGTTATACATGCACATTATTCTTAGGTGCATGTCATTTAGCTGCATTCATAACTTTTATGCATAGAGTACATCATGTATCTTATTTCTTCTTTAAAGGTGATTAACTTGTTCAATACCTTCTAAATAATTCAAATATTTGAGCTATGAAGAAAAATTGAGCCCAACAAATTATTCATTGTCATTTGTGGATATAAGGGCCTGAAAGAAAAAAAAAAGATAATAAAAAAAAATGAAAAGAAAAAAAAAATTATTGAGAAGCAAGTAGAATAAGAGGGAGAAAGGAACATAGTCTCACTTGCAGTTTAAGATGAGTAAGTACATGATGTAGCTCAGTTAGATATTCTATCTCATTTTGAGATGGGATGTTAGTGCATGCATCATTCCACCCAATCTTAGGCATTAGGGCATGTTCATGTGCAAATGCATCATTTAGGGCATTTTTGTTTTATGCATGTTGAAATCGTATAATGCTTCCATTTCTTCCATTAGCCACCTATTTCATTCACTTGTTGCTCAAATTGGTAGGCCACTGTGATTTTCTCCTCACTTGTGAATATCAGGAGTGCTGCTTCCATGTAGATGGTAGTTAGGGCGAGCAACGTAGTGTAGGAGATCACAAGATGCACCGAGTCTGGACCGGTGAATTTTATTATGTTAACTGCCTTATGTGATAGTGTTCATCAGTTTTGAGGTAGATATCTTTTATGGATGATTACTGTCACCTTTAGGGTAATTATCATTCAGTGGTTAGTAAGGGCTGGAATGTGAATGTCTGGTGGGGGTCATATGGTGATGTCTATTGTGATGATATGTTCTTTTGTTGACTCTGGCAATTCTATTCTAAGGTTTTGTTGCTCGAGGGCGAGCAATGTTCAATCTTAGGGGAGTTTGATGTGATTATTTTGAGTCGCATTTATAGACTTTTTTTATTTGTGTTTTATGCATTTATTAGTTATTTTGGTGGTTAATGTTGCATAATTCATCTACTTTGGTCTATGATACTTCTCTATGTCAAATCTCCCTTATTTTCGTATTTTGAGCATAAATTATCATAAGAATATATTTTTTTTAGGCTTATGTGGTTTTGTGTTGTAATTTCAGGAAAAACAAGTATCTGTTGTTGTCGATACCATCGACATGACCACAGGTTGCCAGCCGCAAGGAGCAGAAGAAAGTCGATACTAGCGATAGGAGAGTCAATGGTATCGATTTACCATCAGGTTGTTGACGAGAAGTGAGTCAATACTATCGACGCTTATGTCGATACTATCAACTAGTGGAGCTATAGTGACACAAAAAGACAAAACGGTCTCCTCAGGTTTGTCGATGGTATCGAGACATCATCAGGCGCAACAACAAAGGGAAAGAAGAATTGCCGATATTGGGAAAGGTCGATACCATCAACCCGCGTTGATGGTATCGACACCATCAGATGCAAGTTTGCTTCAGATCGATCTAATTTTGGCGACCTATCTCGGTGATTATACCTAATCACGGCGTCCAAGAGCAATCCATCACGTCATCAGCCGCTGCACACGTCTCGAGAAGGTGTGGAGAGAAGAACAGAGCCCATAAGCACGCCCAGCCATTTCGGACGCTGAAGAAGATGTTTTCCACCACCGAAAGGCGGGAGAACATGTATTCTATGCCAAGGAGTGCTTGGATCTTCTCCGTTCATGGGTTTCACCACTCAATCACGTTTTTCTCCATGTTTCCCTTTTCTCTACCACGTTTTTCTCTGAGATGAACATGCGGGGCTAATCCCCTTTGTCTTTAGGACCGAGAGTAGCCCGGGAATTCATTGTATGACAATTTTATCATAGTAATTTATCTTTTATCTCTTAAATCTGTGGTATAATTTCGTTTTCTCAATTATATTGTTATGCTTGATCACCATAATAATAATCTAATGCCCTTAATTACTTTGAAACAAGAATTAATGGTTGAAAAGAGGCGAAATTCACATTAATTGACAAATCCCTTGAACAAGGTGGTGTAAGGTTAATGGTGGATACCGAGAGATCGATTTTAATGCACCTAGTTTAGGGTATAGGTTACTACGACGGTGGAACCGACCTAGACATAGGTAGTGAATTGTACCACGACAGTGGGCAATTCTGATTTTAGGCCACTACCCGGATAGAGAGATAAATATGAGTGACTATATAGAATTTCATACAATGAAAACCCACGGTGAAACCGCAATCCTAAAGATCTCATCTTGAATTGATTAAACTAAACATTTAATCGATTGCTTTATTTTATTTTATTTTATTTTCTTTTAATTTTACAACAACTTCCAACTTTTTAATCGGTCTAGTTGATTGTGAGTAGTTAGTAGTAGTCTCCGATAATTCACGTGTACCTGAGTTTGACTCGGGCCTCACAAAGGCCTATATTACATTGACGCGTACACTTGCATTTCTACGCACATAAAAAGCGTTTCAATCCTCAGATGATGATACCTTGACCTCAGGTCTATCTTTGAGAACACTATCACACAACACAACTAATCAAACAGGTCATCTATCCTTGGCAAGGATACTTTTTATTTATCGTCACCTTGTTCAACTATCTATAATCTATACATAGACTCGTGGTCTCATCCTTCTTCTTCATGAATAGCACTGGAGCACCCCATGGTGACGTACTTGGCCTGATAAAACCTTTGTCAAGTAGCTCTTGCAATTATCTTGTTAATCAGTTGATGTCACTTTTATGGTGTATGAGCTATCAGTTACATGCTTAGAACTAGATTGATCTCAAAATAAATCTTTCACAGTGGGGGAACACCTGGGAACTCCTCAGGAAACACGTCCTCAAACTCTTTGACAACTGGAACCTCCTGAATACTAGGACCCTTTGCCTTGGTATCCAGCACATGAGCCAAGAACTCCTCACAACCATGTCACAACAACTTCTCCTCCACCATGGATGACACCATACATTCCAGAAGAATCTTCCTATCTCCTTGGAAGATCCATGTATTATCCCTATCCACAAATGTTTCCTATTTGGAACCACAATCCAAGACCACCTTATACTTCTCCAAGGCGTCCATTCCAATAATTACATCGAATCCATGCATATCGAATGGTATGAGATCCACTTGAATGTTGTGCCCTCAAAAAGAAAGGATATAGGAAGGACACACCTCCTGCAACACTACGGAACTTAATAGTGGGATTTCTAATAACAAACTATCTCTCCTACAACTAATAGGAAAAGACAACTATCAAGTGATTCACAAGTGATAAAAGAGTGTGTTGCATCTGAGTCAACCAAAATAGATATGAAGTAAGAAGAAGATAATTCAGAATGAAATAACTCCATCTGACATGTCACTACTCACGGGTTGACCACCGCCTCTGGTTGACTCATGACGTAGAATCTAGTTGTTGCCTATTGTCTCCCACATCCTCTACTTCCTTGAGTAGATGATCTGACCTGTGACGCTTGTCCATGCCCTCACCCTCCTATAGCACTGAACTACTACCTCTACGAGCCCTATTGACCCTACCTCAGTTTCTAGGTCACCTTGTCGTCTCTCACTGGACACTCTCACATCATATGCCCTACTTGCCCACACTCATGGCAAGATCTGGTCTCAAACTGTGGCCTAGACAGCCTTGTCACTGACACTGACGATGTTCTATGAGATCCAGTAGGTGGAAGGCTACGCCCTCTGCCTTTACTCAGTGACCATTGTGTTTACGCATTGGACCTCTATGGTGTTGGCAATGCAGAAAACTTCAGTTTCTTAAAGCCTCGTGATGGTTGTCCCTAGAATTGTGCAGACCTCTTTCGAGCACTTGTCTCCCGATTCTCTATCACTGATCTCTCGATCCTTTGAATAGACTCCACAAACTTGGAAAACCTCTCCCGATTCCCCTAAGCAGTCATCAGGGCAGACAACTCAACATTCAACCCCTTCTCAAAATGTTGAATTAGCTCATCATCCGTGGTAGTCATGTGAGGATAGAGCCAAAGAAGCACCATAAACTTCGCCTCGTACTCATTGATATACATGGATCCTTATTTGATCTTCTCAAATTGACTGATCTTATCATCTAGATAGGTCTGAGGGAAGTGTCGACTGATCAACTCATGTCAGAACTACTCCCATCCAACAGCCACTCCATGCCTCTTCTCTTCTTCTATTTCCCACCAATGACTAGCACTCCCCTTCAGAAGGTACGATGCATGCTTCACCTTATCAGCCTCTGGGATGTTAAAGATCTTAAAGGCTTTCTCGAGCTCAATAAGCCATAGATCAGAATCTGCTAGATCAGCCATCCCAACATACTCTACTGCCCCAACATAGTAAAGTTGCTTGAAAGTCTTCCTAGTACTTGAAGATTCCGCATTAGGAACTAGTGCCCTACATTGAGGTGTGGGCATCTTGTCCACCATATGCGTCATTGTAGCCATGGACTGCCCAAAAAGAGATTGGAAAGTAGGATTTTCAAGCATGGTTGGGTCAAACTGGGTGATTTTAGGTGTCCGATCTTCTCGCACCTGGTTCATTGCACCTCCACCTAGTGCAGCAAAATTTCTTTCAACAATGTGTTCTTCATGTTCTCCAGACATCGTTAAGCTCTTCTTCTTCTTCTTCTGTATAAGAATAAGTCACCATAAGAGAGACTGAAGGGCAAAAGAACAAATGCAAATTGTAGTCCTAGGTAAATGTAGACTCAGCAAACCTAAATCTATGATACCAACCAAATGTGACACTCTCTGCCACAAAAAGTGAGATTACTCAAAACCAAGCATGGAGTTAACACTAACAACAAGCAAATAACTGAAAATTTCTGAAAATTAAAACTGATTTCATAGAAACACATAGGATTAAAGGTTTCACATGTAAGTCCTTAACAGAACACATGTACATCATGTCATCAACTTATTACACATCATATTTGTTCCATACATATACATGTACATCTGCTATAACTATATAGCAAAAGGAACTCATGCCAGAAACCTTGTGTTGATAACATAACTACAAACACATTCAAAACACCCCTAAGACCTGAGTGTACAGGGATGACTCTAGTACTCAACACCAAAAGACTAGTAGCACTTTCAACCTTCTCAGCTACTACTCTGGATGTTGCTCCGCCTCAGTTGCACAATCACCACCTTGTTGTGCACGACCACCTAAAAGTTATGAAGAAACCCATAGGTTGAGATCCAAATCTTTGTTGGTATGTAAGCCCATAGAGCCATCCCAAGCATTGCATGGATTCAGATATTAATTAATCAATTAATCCAATTAATTGGTTAATTTATTAATTCTAGAATATTCTAATAAATCCATGAGTATTTTAATTAGCACAGTCTTCCTGTTTACCGATGGGTTTAGGAAACTCTGTTTCCTTTTGTATCCTATTTAAAAGGGGCTTGGCAGCCAATATCTTTATGAGATATTGAGGGAGGCTTTTCATTTTACACTCACGTATGTAAACCCTAACTTTCACCGTCCTCGGGGGAAAGGAGAGCATCGCGATGCTAGCATGTCATCGCATAGAGGCTATTCCTTCCTGCCGGTTTAGAAAGCACAATGTGGAGTTCCATTCCATCCACGTGGATGAAGTAGAGACACATAAGTTGAGATGTCTGCATTAGGAGGACGTCAACGACCGTCCATATGCTATACGAGTGGTGTAGATACTCGCATAAGAGGAGCGCCACCAGATCTTCTTGTGACGCTTTCAAAGGATGGGAGAGAAGTATTGTGTGTGCAAGAAAGGAGAGTTGCACACCATCGTGTAGTGGGTCATCATCGGATTTTCTCCACCACAAGGCATATCCTACAAGCACTCTTTCTAAATATGTTGTTGTCGATGAGGTCCCATTGCGGGTTGCTTCAAAATATTATTTTTTTTGTTGCTTCCGTCATGCATGTTTCCTCCACAAAACCCAACAATCTTAGTGGGAGATATAACTCCACACCAACAGTATTATAGCACAGATAAGCTAAAATAGGTAGATACAACACTAAGCGGGATGAACATATTCAGTTAAATGAGATGTGTCTAATAGACAATGCAATTTAAGCAGTATTAGGCACTTATCACTGATTAGTAGAACAATTAATAATCTAAGAAGGAATACGAAGAACATATATATCTTCTTTTAACTAACAAGTACAAAAGCAAGGCAAGGCTTCAACCAGCGTTCTGTATTTGGTCCTAAGAAAGTATACTACATGGCTGATTACGTATTTTATTATGCCCTGAGGATTTGAGTTATACCACCCAAATCCAACTGACCACTACTAAGTCAAAATCGGTTCCTTACAAGGTCTATGGAAGAGTCAGAATCCATGACCTCACAAAACCTCATGGTCAGCACATGCGTACACAACATAGACATACCAATCAACTACATCCTGTGACATATAGTCAAATAGTGAAAGTCCTAGCCCGCCTTGGTATAGGTCACAGTGCTAGTGAAATAGAGCTACAGCCCGTAGACACACTCCTACTAGGGCATGGCTCGCAACCAATCCTATGAATCTCATAATCATCAAAGTCACTGAGCTACGGCCCACATCCGCACTCCTTCCAGGGTACGGCCCGCATCCAATCATGTGAATGCATATACTCAACAATATATGACTCCAAGCTTTCATTGGGGAAAGATTGTTTCACCATCCAGTAAGTGTTGACACTAAGATGGATCTACGGCACATGGAAAAACTACATGATTAAGTTCTAATTGATTAGTTAAGTGAATTAACTATCTTTTAGCATCAATCAAGTTATATGTATAAAGTCATAACAACTCTACAAAGATAAGGGCATACTACACTCTAGAAGATATAAATGTATAGGGTGTGAACTTGCCACACTATCACCACATGATGCTTGTATCACTGACCTTCATCACATCATCAATAACAAAGACACATACCATGGGATATCAATAACTCAACTCATAATTGGGAAAATGTCCTCTCATAACAGGCAATAAGCCATTGGCAAGTTATAGGACCCATTCACATTATTCATGTATCACGAGTGCCTCAACATGCCTCATGAAGGCGCATTCAACATGTTTAATATCATGGTCACCATAGCATACACTAGATATGATTATCAAGCCCAAAACACATGTAAGGTTAGAGGTTCATAAACAAGAGAGATAACATCATAACATTATAACCATTCCATGAAAGAGAAACAAGCATGATCATTGCACATTATTAGAGTTAGAATTCCTTCTTAGATGATTAGGGTTTGCAAAGCTAGGTTCAACCATCAATCCTAGATTCACCACCTTTCATCATATCTTGGAGCATTTTAGGGTTAAAGGACATCATTAGAGTTGATTAGATATTATCTAAACAACACTTTATGTGGCTTATATAGTACTCACACAAGGTATCATCATGTGTCCAAGCACACCTCTCAACCACCTATCATCATCATGTCTCAAACACTCCATATAACTAGGTTGCGACCAGACCTACCTATACCATGTTTCTACTGCGACACCTAGAGTGTCTTGACCGTGAAACCTAGGGTGTCTCGACCCATCTAGGGTTAGGGTTCCAACCCCTAACAAAACTGTCATGACCCCAACGAACATGGTTGTTTTGACCTCAACCAAGGGGTCAACTCAACCTTCAACATCAAGTGTCATGACCTCAAACAACACTTGGTCCAACACATAAAAGGGAAGGATCTCCACCAAGACTAACCATGGTCATGACCAACATGGGGGAGACATATCGGCCATCACTAGGAGTTATGTCTTGGTCCTAAAATAGAAGACAAGACCAAGGAAAACCATGATCCACATGAAGGAGAATGTTCCTACAAAATGATCACCAAAAACTTTAGGCATGCACCATAAAACTACTATGAAAGGATCTTATGCAAGATAGATAAAAAATTATGTTTAAGGCACCCAAATAGAACCTAACTCCTAATAACATCTAGATATTCAAACATCATGCATGTGAGAAAAACCAAGGTTAAAAGGTAGAGAAGAACCTCCATAACTTATCAACCACAAAAATGGGTGCATGTAGATTAGGGTTCAGAATTCTACCAAACCAAGCAAGATATCTCCACCAAATAAGTTCTAGAGATTAACATGATATACTAGCATGATAATTGAGAATTTTAGGGAGATAACTCAATATAAAACATGCAAAAAGGAGTGCAATAAGAGATATTGTCAAGTGTTATATAACCCTCCTTAAGAAGATCACCACCAAGGATTCCTAGCTGCAAGATCAAGGGCTCCAAGAACACAATCCAAGGGTTGAATAAGCTCCACCAAAAGCTCCACTCTAGGCCACAAGAGCACCTCAAGAACAATAAGGTACCAAGGTCAAGGCTAGCCCAAGAAAAGATAACAAAAATCTCTAGGCCGAACCAAAAAGGGAAAGAGAGAAGGAGAGGAGAAAACTTCCTCACACTTGGGTCTACCTTGTCAAAACATGGTCTATGAACCTTTGTGTTCAGGAGTTTTCCTCCAAAACTATCACCATGGAGAAACCATGATATAGGTCCAAGAAAGTAGAAGGAGGTGGAGGTAGGAGATTAAAAGAAATGACATCATTAGAGAAACATTTACTAAGGTTGAAGATGACCTATGTTTACCACAATCACCACCTGCAAGAAGAGGTTGGTCACCAAGAGCTCCAAGATTGGATCTCCTTGATCCAAAAAGCTCCAAGAACAAGAAAAAGAGAATGAAGATGTAAGGGCTGAAAGGGTTACAATCATGGAGAGATAAGGGGCTATATAGATGAGGGGATGAGAGAGAAGGCAAGGTATAAGGTGTCAACACTTCAAGGTACCAAAGAAACACTTGGCTACTCAAGAGACCAACATGCAACCACTCCACCCTAACATGAAAGACATGGTGATACACTCTAGGTTGGGTCTCGACCACCTTGGTCACCCAACATGGTCACTGTTGCGACCCTCCATGGATCAACTTCGATGGTCGTGACAAGAACCATCCATCACCATTTGGTCGAGATAAGAGATCTCCTCAAACCCTAGGTCAATACATCCTATAAGAAGGTAACCATCTCGACCCAAGACCACCTAGGTCATGACTCCAACACCCAGAGGGGGTTTCTCGACCATGACACCCACTAAAGCACACCCTTGGTCAAACATAGGTCGAGACAATCCACTAGGTACACCTAGGTCGAGACACTCATCACCTAGAAACCCTAATCACCACTAAGGGTGCAATTCTCTACCAAGGCTCAAAAAAGGTTCCCACTTCTTTCTATATCCTATATATTGTGTTAAGAAAGAGAAGGAACACTCTATAGGTGAAAAATTGCACATCAACCCCCTACTTTGGGTAAATTGCAATTTGCACCAAAACTAACACATAAAGCACAAACAACATCCAAACAAGACCAAACTTGAAACTTAAGCTCTCCACAAGCCCTAATTACATATCAAAAGATTAGAGAAAAGTTATAAGCACATGATAAAGCCAAAGAAAATATGGTTACCCCAAAATTCAGGACAAGGGTCTTACATGTTTCGCCTAGGGTGCGCTTTTCCACCCACTTTGGTTGAGATCCTATAGTGTCCAGCCTTGCTTTGACTAACCTTGGTCTAAAATTGTTATGTTTATTGATATATTATGTGATGATATTGATGAAAAATGATTAAGGCAAATAAACCCTCTAATTGATTATCTTCTTGTAATGAATTACCTTTTCAATAATCATTATTCTTGTGATCATCCACTTGGATGCTTTAATTTTTCTCTATTAATTTGGGAAGCGTTGACATCTTAATTTTTGTCCCTTTTCCCATTATATTTCTCAATCTCTATTTGCATGCACATACCAGAATTTATGTTGATAATTTCCACTTTGTATTCTTTTGTGGGTATGCTTCCAACCCCTTATGTGAAGGACATGGAAAACTTGACATGGTGACTGAGATTTTGTTTAGTGGAGTTGAATTTTGGGAGATTAACTTGAAGTACTTCCCACTTCCCTCTACATAGTTTTTAAAGTGGTTACCTTCATATAAACCCCCAAGTGGGAGATTATCATGTATCTAATAAAAATTGTAAATAGTCAATATATTTGTTTTGAATCTGGTATTTATCATACCCACTTATGAAATATTATGTAATAAAATATCTATTGCAACAATTTGGTGTGTGTTTGTTACATGATGTTAACTTATATTTGATTTACTAAGGAGTGGATCCCCTCTCAGGTCCCAAGCCTTATATCTACAATATTAATGCAAGATGAACCATACATTTGGGTGGGAGAAGAGTTCCAATACCATAGAGGAGGTCATTGTAATTTACCTTACACTTGGGTTAGGGAAGAATTCCAAGACCCTAGGGCGGCATGTTAAAAAATCATCATTCTCTGATTAGCAGTCCTTCATAGGAATCTAGTGGTTGTGCCCAATATAAATGGGTAATACATGGTCATGAGAAGATATCTTGACTTGGGTAGACCCTAGCTTACCGGTCCTTGAGAGCTCATCCTAAAATTCTTGTGAGGTCAATCCTCAACAATATATATGAAGAAGGATTACATATGATGATAATGATATAGATACTTCGTTGAGATAGCTTTGTTGATGGATAAATAGTCACTTGATAAATCTTGGCTCAACCTATCATAATGGTGTGGATTGAAATGGACAAGATTCGATGTTGCAATACTAATGACATTCCATCCACCTCAAGTATAGTCTATTTGAATGTGAGTCCCAATCCTTAAAAAAATTGATATTGATGCATAATGCATGGACTTACCCATTCTACATGGAATGTGGTATCTTTTAAGAATATGACCCATCCATGCCATTGCCATAAATTAAGGAAATTGAACTCTATGCATGAGGTTCCTTTGAAATCTTAGAATAGGTTGGTGAGATTATATATCATCTTTCCCCCCACCAACTCGTGTATGATCTAATTGATAGCACCAAATTTTGTGATGTTTTTGGCCCTTATTTTGTTATCAAAACTGCCCTTTTTAACTGTTTTCCTCTCCTTTTTGTCATGTTTTTGCATAAACAGGCCACGCTACGCTATTAACTCAATTTTATCATCTTGTGCAGAGTTTTCCTCATTTTTCAACTCATTTATCAGCAAAAAGGCTCGTCCCGACCCACGAACGTGTTCCACCTGCATCGCCCCCCTTACCAACCAACCGACCGATACGCTCGCTGCCCGACACAGGGAAGCACGATACACTGTCACCCGAGAGGATGTCGCGCAAGTGGGAGAGGACGAGTGATACGCCATTTACGCGATACGGAGCCAAACTCACCATTGACTGCTGAAGCGTGTCGCGCGATACAGGCCGCCCATCGGCGGGCACCACTCATCACGATGACCGACATGCTCCCAGCCCGACACCCTTGTGTCAGGCGACACGCATATCGGGCACCCCTGAAGCCGCAATGATGGAGCTGAAGGAGGACACGTGGCACCCGGAGAACCACATCCTCTCCCAACCACTGCCTATAGATAGCAGCTACAGGACTCCGATGGGACGGGTTGAAATCTCTCGAAAGCCAACTTGGAAAAGCATCTGGAGCTAGCGTGTCGTGCCTCAGAGGTGTACCGGGCCATACCAGGTGAGCACTTCTCCGACCCGAGAGGGAGGGAATGGTTCACTTAGGATCGGCCCCGGGCACCGCTGCAGGACGATATCGGCCAATAAGGACACCCGACATGAGTATCTGATACCCTCAGCAAAACTCTGGCCCGACACGATACCAATCCCGATACGCATCTCCAGTCACGGTGTGTCGCCCGAGAGGGTGCCGCCCGACACAATCGTATCGGGCATGAGCGCCCTACACGATACGTTCACCCGTCACAAACGTGTCGCCCGAGAGGGTGTGCCACCCGACACGGGCGTTTCGGGCAAGGCTCCCGCCTGGTATCGGGCTAGAGGGATCTAGGGGCATGTCGCCCTTCTAAATCAAGAAGGCGGCATTTATCTTTACTTATTTCAGTCATTCACTTTCTTTACTTATGCAATGTAACCGGACCTTTTTATGCTAATGGAATTAGACGAGTTTTAATTATCTGCTGCTTTATGTTTGGTCCCTTTTGTTGGATGATTGTTTTGTTTAACATCCGAACTCTATCTTGTATGCTTGGATCGCGTTTCAACTAGCTACCGAATCGTGTTTTCCCGTTGCAGCAGCCTCGAGAGAGGTGTTGTGGCTCTAGTGTTTGGTCCGATCCGGGAGTACGAGAGTGCCCAGGATCGGAGTTGCTTTAGTAACCTTTCCACTCTAACTTAAGACCAACAACCTTGAGAGAGGTGTTGATGCTTAGTTAGAGGTACCCGCTTCAAGAGAAGGGGTACAGGATGTTTCTGCTGCCGATTGGTTTACCGAAGCTTTCTCCTTCGTTCCTTACTAAAAGCAATAGTGTTATCCTATCTGTTTCCGTTGCGTGAAAACCCTAAAAACTGATAAACCTCTAAAACCTTAATTTTCCTCGTAGCTCCAGTTGGAGATAGTTTTCTTTTATTTTATCAATCTTAACCTGTTGTTCCCTTGGGAACTTTATCATCTCCTTACCCATACCGGAGTGTAACATGTCGATTCCGTGTTCCCAACACTACCACCCTTGTTCCTGTGTTCGACCCTGTATATCTACTTTGACCCCGTATATAAAGTTGTGGGGGCCTAGAAGGTTTTGGGTTATAAATTTAAAATTCTGACTACTTCAAATCCGCTCCCTTTTTCGGACGCACAATTTAGGTCGGTCAACTTTTTGGCGCAGTTGTTGGGGACAAGGCAAAACGGTATTGTTGACGAACCTGAATCCACTAACTACACTCTAGTGCCTCAAGCTTAGAAATGAGCTTGACAACACTCTCTTTTTCCTTTTTTATATTTTAACCTGAAATGCATAATTTGTATTATTAATATAGGTTTTCGAACTTGATTTTTACGTGCTATTTAGGTACTCAGAAGGAAGGTGTTCTGCTCAATTGAGCATCGACATCACCAGACATGCTGCCTCGTGTTGAACAACCTCTTTCAGAAGGTGAGCGACACGCGAGAGCTAGACCTCACTCACCTCCACCTGAAGACAATGACCTCTATGACGGCGATCATCAACCTGAAGATCCTAAAACAGAACAGTTCGAGGATGACCATCACCGGGATAGACGTCTTCATCACCGGAGGCACAGAAGGAATCAAAATAATCAAGATAAGAACCAGGGAGACAGTGATAGTGACGATTCCAACAAAGACGAAAAGACCCTAAGGGAGTTAGCTTCCACCAAGGATAATAATTACAGATGTCCTGATGTCGTCCCGAGGTTCAACGCAACCCACTTCGAGCTAAAACCATCAGTCATCTCTATGATCCAGAATAAGAGCTTTATAGGGAGTTCAAAGAATGATAATCCCTATCACCATCTAGATGCTTTTAAAAACATCTGTGACACCATAAAAATGTGGGGAGTCCCACTGGAGGTGATTTATTACAAGGGTTTCATCTTTTCTTTGGAAGATAAGGCTCTATCCTGGTATCTGGGGCTAGCACATCAAGCTCTTAACAGATGGAGTGCACTGGAGGATTCCTTTATAAACAAGTTTTATCCTACCGAGAAAACCATCCGGAATAGACAGAGAATCACTTCTTTCATGCAAAAGCCGAACGAGAATCTACATGATGCCTGGGAACGATATCAAGAATATCAGAGGGACTGCCCTCATCACAACTATAAGAAGGGTTTCTTGATAACTACCTTCTACAACGGTCGAACCCTTGAGGAAAGGGTTTCGCTAAATGCAGCAGTAGGCAGTGACTTTATGGGGAAGAAGCCTAGTAGATCCAAAAAGATCATCAAGAACATGGCCGAGTTGCAAGATGGCACCGATTATGACATATCAGACAGGGGACATGCTAAGAAGGCTAGTGAAGGACCTACAATTGAATCCAAGGCTCTGGAAACTATCACCTCTCAGATCTAGAGGATTTCCACTGATGTCAAACAGCTGAAAGAATCAAGTGGAAAGGGGAAGAAACAAGTCGAAAAGGTCATGAAATGTGTTACCTGTGGAGAAGGTGGACACGGGGTAGATAACTATATCTACACCCAACCTGACGAGACTAGCAAAAGTGAATCTGAGGCTGAGGAGACTGAGAA
The DNA here is from genome assembly GCA_963693085.1 of Alisma plantago-aquatica. Lineage (NCBI taxonomy): Eukaryota > Viridiplantae > Streptophyta > Magnoliopsida > Alismatales > Alismataceae > Alisma > Alisma plantago-aquatica. Next base: position 1,444,462,983 of record OY856409.1, on the reverse strand, counting down.
CGTCTCTTTCGTTAATTTCAAGAGGCCAGATCATCCTGGTTTTAGTTATGGCAATAAGGATGCAGCTGAAAACTCGCATCAGGTGCATAACCCCAACAAGCAACCCCAAGTTTTCGAGAAAAGAGGAGGACAAAGTCAGTTCACCAGAATTGCTTCTTTCCAGTCAAACAAGGCAAATTTCCAAGGTCAAGGCAAAAACCAAAATCGCCAAGCAGCAAACACTAGTCAAGGTCAAAGTCAAGCCAAGGAGCAAGGTCAAGACAAGGTTTTGAACCAACCAGACTTGGTTGGCCAGTTATTCAATTTTGTAAAAAGACAAGATACAATCAATAACCAGCTGGCGCAGAGTGCACTTTCAAATTCAGGATCTCTGAACACAATGCAGGTCCAGATGGTGGACATGCAGACGCATCAATGCCAAATCGATCAACAGTTGGCCCAGATGGCCGAATTGATAAAGAATCCTTCGGGTAAGATACCCTCCAATGCCGAATCTACCAAAATGGCAGTGCTGAGATCCGGAAGGACAGTAGAACATCATGAAGAAGTCAAATGAGAGGAACCTGAATCGAGGAATGTGGATGCAAATTCCGCAGAAGAAGACAATCGACAAGCTCATGATAGAAAACATGAACCAAGATCCCTTGAGGAGTTATCTGGTAAGAGAAGCCCTTACTCTCCCAAGCTGCCTTTTCCTTACAAGCTGATAAAGGCACGCCTTAAGAAGCGCCATGAGAAGTTCATGGAATCAATAAAGAAACTTCATCTCAAAGTTCCTTTTTTGGATGCTTTAGAAGAGATGTCGACTTATGCTAAGTTTTTCAAAGATTTGATTACCATGAAGAGAAGAGGAGGAAGAATTGAAACCGTGCATCTAGAATATATGTCCTCTACTTTTGTTAAATCAGATTTTCCTAGAAAAAAGAAAGACCCAGGGGCTTTTACTATTCCTTTCTCCATTGGAGATAATGTCGAACGAAAAGGTCTTGCCGATTTAGGGGCTAGTATCAGCCTTATGCCCCTAAGTTTCACGCAGAGATTAGGTTTGACTGATATGGTCGAAACCAAGATGATAATTGAATTAGCAGATCATACCTTTAAAAGGCATGTTGGCGTTGTTGAAGATGTACCTATCCGGGTAGGAAGCTTCTTCATTCCGTGTGATATCGTTGTCATTGATACCGTGGAGGACCCTGGCTATCCTATCATCTTTAGACGCCCTTTACTGGCTATAGGGAGGGCGTTGATCAATGTTGTTGAGGGAGTTATCACTCTAAGGGTCAGAAACGACCACTTAGACTTTAAAGTAAAGGATGCAATGAGAGGACCATCCCTGTCAGAGTCTGCTTGCTTTGCAGAAAGCTACAACCAATTCTGCGAGGAGGTAGAAGAAGACATCCTAATGGTAGACCCTCTTGTGAGGGTGATAAGCAGTCATGATTCTGACTCCGAAAGTCCAGAAGTTGTGGAGTTTCTCAACTATCTTAACCAGCCTGATGAAGACCTGAGCAAAGAGGATGAGGTAGTGGAAACTGTTAAGTTTGCCTCTCTTGAGGAGGCGTCGGAAGAAAGGTCACCCAAGGCCAAGCCTGAGTTGAAGCAGTTACCAAAAGGGCTGAAATATGAATTCCTAGATCGAGAGGAGAGGAATCATGTCATCGTCAACGCCCATCTCACGAAAGATCAGTTGGACAAACTTCTTGGTGAGTTAAGACTCCACAAGCGGGCTATAGGATACTCGGTAGAAGATATCAAAGGCGTTAGCCCTGCTTTGTGTATGCATTGCATCAATTTGGAGGAATCTGCCAAACCTCTGGCCCAACCCCATAGAAAATTGAATTAGATGCTAAAAGAAGTCGTAAAGAAAGAAGTAATCAAGTTGTGGGATGTTGGGATCATTTACCCAATCAGCGACAGTAACTGGGTAAGCCCGATCCACGTAGTACCCAATAAGGGTGGTATAACAGTAGTAAAGGGAGATAAAGGTGATGAGGTGGTGGTTAGGACCGTCACAGGATGGAGAATGTGTATTGACTACAGGAAGCTAAACCAAGCTACAAAAAAGGATCATTTTCCGCTTCCTTTCATTGATCAAGTTCTTGAAAGATTAGTGCATCATGACTATTTCTATTTCTTGGATGGTTTTTTAGGATTTTATCAGGTCCCCATCCTGCCAGATGACCAAGAGAAAACATCCTTCACCTATCTCTATGGCACCTACACCTTTAGGAGGATGCCTTTTGGCCTGTGTAATGCTCTCGCCACGTTTCAACGCTGCATGATATCAATGTTCTCAGATTTTCTGGAGGATATCATTGAAGTTTTAATGGACGATTTTTCTATCTATGGAAAGGACTTCGATACCTACCTAAAAAACCTCTCTTTGGTTATGCAACGATGTGAGGAGAAGAGTTTGGTTTTAAACTGGGAGAAGTGCCATTTTATAGTACAAGAAGGCATCGTACTGGGACATAAAGTTTCGAGGCATGGCATTGAGGTCGACGTTAGCAAGGTTGAAGACATATCCAAGCTTCCTCCACCAAAGTCTGTAATGGGAGTAAGGAGCTTCCTCAGGCACACCGCCTACTACCAAAGATTTATAAAAGATTTCGAAACCGTTGTCCAACCTTCTGGTAAAATATGTTGAATTCATTTTCTCTGTTGATTGTCTAATCGCTTTTCAGGCTTTAAAGGATGCTCTTGTATCACTGCCTATCCTCCAAGCTCCCGACTAGGAATTTCCATTCGAGCTTATGTGTGACGCGATCGACTATGCAGTAGGAGCGGTCCTGGGGCAGAAAAAGGATAAAAAGCACCATGTAATCTGCTACATTAGTCGCACCCTGGACGAACTCAGGTAAATTATACAACTATAGAAAAAGATATGCTCGCAATAGTCTTCGCTTTTGATAAGTTCATATCTTACCTCATTGGAGCAAAGGTTAAAGTCTACATAGATCATGGGGCTATAAGATACCTCATGAAGAAGAAAGATGCAAAGCCCAGGCTGTTGAGGTGGGCCTTGTTACTACAAGAGTTCGACCATGAGATAGTCGATAAGAAGGGTGCAAAAAATGTGGTCGCTGACCACTTATCAAGGATCTTTGTGGAATGGCAGAGGGAACCACCTATTATTATTGACAATTATGCCGACAAAGCTTTGATGATGATTGAAACCAGGGAAGAGAGTTTACCCTAGTTTGTAGATATCTGTAATTATCTTGCCTGTGGAGAACTGCCCCCTGACATAACCTATAACCAAAAGAAGAAGCTCTTTGCGGATGTAAAGAATTACTACTGGGATGATCCGCTCCTTTTTAGAAGATGTGCAGATAACTTGTACCGAAGATGTATTCCCGAAGAAGAGATCCCGAACATTCTGAAAGAGTGTCACGCCTCCCCTTATGGAGGACATCTGGGCAGCAAAAGGACCGCTGTCAAAGTACTACAATCATGTTTTCACTGGCCCTCTTTATTCAAAGATGTTGTAAAGTATGTAAAAGTCTATAAAGAGTGCCAATTGATGGGAAATATTGGACAAAGAAATGAGATGCCAATGGAAAACTGAGTTGAAGTGAAGATCTTTGATGTATGGGGGATTGACTACATGGGACCGTTTCCCCCATCAAAGGGATATCAGTCCATTCTAGTGGTAGTGGATTATGTATCCAAATGGGTAGAAATTGTTGCAACTCAAACGTGCGATGTGAAGTCAGTGATCAAGTTGTTCGAAAAGACAATTTTCCCTCGTTTCGGTGTACCACGTACTGTAATAAGTGACAGTGGATCGCATTTCGGAGAGAGACAGTTTGAAGTGCTCCTACGAAAGTATGGAGTTAAATACAAGATTGCTACTCCCTACCACCCACAAACTTCCGGGCAGGTAGAGGTTTTGAATAGACAAATCAAGCATATTCTGGAGAAGATTGTCAATCGGACAAGGAAAGATTGGTCAATGAAGCTTGACGACGCACTTTGGGCCTACAGAACTGCCTACAAAGCACCCATTGGAACCACTCCTTATAAGCTGATCTATGGGAAGTCCTGTCATCTACCCCTTGAGCTGGAACACAAGGCCCTTTGGGCGATTAAGTTCTTGAACATGGATCTAGAGAAGGGGGGAGAGAAGAGATATTTGCAGTTGCAAGAACTCGAAGAATTAAGGATGCATGCTTACGAAAATGCAAAGATCTATAAACAGAGGATGAAGGTGTGGCATGATGCCCACCTGAGGAGGAAGGACATAAGTGAAGGTGACAAAGTTTTATTATTTAAATCTTCCATTCGTCTTTTTCCCTATAAGTTATAAACGAGATGGTCTGGACCGTTCACCGTATCAAAGATATACCTGTTCAAAATGATGGAGCTATATGACAAAGATGATCCATCCAAGGTTTTTCAAGTGAATGGGCACAAGGTGAAAAGATTCTATGAAGACAAAGCTTTCTAAGAAGGACAGAGATCAACTTGCAAGATATGGATATTGCTGGAGGTGAAGAGTGAAGGACCTGGAGCTTTCGAGCTGGCGACGCAAACTACAGCGCTGCTCAGGAGGCAGCCTGAGCTTTTACTTTTCCTAGAATAGGATGTTATTTACTTTCTTGTAAGAAAAACACTATGAACATTTGGACTATAATAAGGCCCGAGTCAGTGCATGCGTCACGTGCGCTGACTCTTCTGTTTTATAGGCCACCGCTCTGTTTTATGAGCATTGATGAGTAACTATCTGAGGCCGGGAACTTAACCTTAGGCCAATGATGTTTTACCCATCAATTGCTTTTTCGCCTTGTTTTTAAGTTTTTCATCTAGATTTTGTTCTGAAGGCCTTGTATTAGGAAAGTATCCCCTTTTCCTGATCGTATCGAGCAGCAACTCAGCCGGCGTGCAGAACGTGCTCATATCGAGCGACGGTATATCGGGCATCGCATAAGCCGTGCCCGATGACATGCCCGGGCGGCGAGCACCCGTGTCGGGTAACGTGAGTAATTACCCTTGATTAGACGGATGAGACTTCCCGTCTCGGGAATGACTTGTCTCAACAGACGACACGCGTCCCGGATTTACCCATTTTACCCCTAGTTGGGATTTCTATATATAGTACGGAGGTTTTACCCTGTCGGGCTACAACATTTACTCTTATAACTACCTGTATCGTGCAGTAACTTCTCCCTTTACTCGTGTGTTGTCCAGCTAACTTTAGCTCTTGTATCGCGCAAGATAGCTTTAGATAGCAAGGGTATAGCCCGATAGCCGGCTTGCCCGACACGAACTTCATATCGCGCACAGCGTATCGGGCTGACGACTTTAGTTGATTTCTTTGTATCACCCGACACATGTGTCGCGCGACACATCTTTAGCACACGCTTGCTCGATACCTATATCGGGCAACAACCATGTCGCCCATCCTTGTGTCGCCTCACTTGATTCTTGTTGTCGGGCGACACACTTATCTATCGGGAAGACCCTATCAGGCACTTTGTTTCACGCGACCGTATCGCCCGACACACCCATGTCGAGCAATGGATATGACATGCAGATTTTCTCTGTATCGTCCAGTTTTATATCGCCTAGATTATGACGATGATGACCGACCAAAGGTAGATAGAGAGCTCTTGAAAACACTTGTGGATACGATATCCAAAGAAGATGCCCCCCATGAAGAAGGTGGCTTCATGATCTTCCCTTTTGGAGATGGTCCTAAACCACCGCAGAAGACAGACTATGATAAGGAAATGGATAAATTATGGGATGAATATAACTTATCCTTGAGGCCCATTGATATTTTTTCATACGATGGTGAAAAGTATGAAGAAAAGCAATCTGAAAAAAATCATTCTATTCATTGTACTCAAGAGAAGCATTCATATATCCTTGATGACGAGTTTGGAACAGTATGTAAATTTTGCTCTGCTGTATTGCTAGAAATGAGGAGTATACTGCCAAATTTTGCCATCAACTCCTGCATAAACAGCAAAATGCTATTGTCTGACAGAAAGGATGGCTCAAAGTTAGATCAACTCTGCTCTCAAGATTCAGGCCATGGGCTTACTGATTTAACTCATCTCTCTACAGGGGCAGTCTGGGATCTTGTTCCAAGAGCCAGAGAGACCATGTATCCTCACCAACAAGAAGGCCTGGACTTTTTGGAAATTTTCTTATCTTGGGGGCTACCAAATCAAGAAAAAGTATTGGAAGAGATAAGTGGACTTCTATGACTAGTTCAATAGATGATGAAAGTTTAAAGAAACTGATATTGATGATCAGTCCTTTTGTTCATGTTCACAATGGAAGTATCTTAAAAAGATTTACCTGGTTTAAAGGAATGCCTAATAGTTTTGGAACTTCTTCCTCAGCAAAAGTGCATGACTGATCTCATTGAATCTTGCAATTCTGAACCCACATTTGCCTTTTGGTACAAAATTTCTTTGGTAGCCATCCACCCAGCACTATGTGTTGCTGGAAAACTGACTGCGACATCTTCATCCTGGAATGGATATCAAATAAAGAGACGCTTGACCAACTCCACCACATCGACTACCACAGCAAATCAGGAGAATAAGTGTGGGAGCTTCTATCTAGCGCAGCCGCGCTCACCAGCTAACCCTCACTGGGTTAACATTACTCTACCTTATCTACTTCACAACTCTGGGACAGAGTGTGGAGTAAGTTTGAGGGGTACCATGTACCAGAGAGGGAGGTATAAAATAAATTCAAACTCCACCTTTTTGTTCTTTTATTCTTCTTCTATATCATGTGTACATATACATATGCTTGCCTCATACAAAATACAAAAAAACTTCTTTGCTTATTTTGTCTCCATACACATGTAAAAAGACATTATATAGTAAAAACCTGATACGACTTCTTTCCAGTTTGTTTTCTATGTGCCTAAGGAGATGCACGTTTTGTTATGTCTTTCTGATAATGCAGCCTTAAACAACAAAAGACTATGACTTTCCACGCCAAAAATTTTGAAAATTAATCTCGCAATAGCTAAGAGATGTGTATACAGAAGGACAAAGCTACCCAAATAGCAAAAATTCCTCTTGTTTTCCATTACCCAACAAAAATCCCAAAAAGAGAGAATAGCCTTATGAGAGTGAATAAAAGCATGAGAGTTGTGCCAAATAAAAAGAAAGAAAGAAATATTTACACACTTGTTTTCCAAAAGTACCCATCTTTAGGCATCATAGATCCGGGGCAGTGGTACGTAGGATGTGAAATCACTGCTCTAAAGCCAACTGGCTTGGACTGCAGGGACCACTCGCCCGCTAACGGACCCGTACCTGGATGGACTGATGGGAAACAAGAAAAACCTAAAAAGCCTTAAGCCTACCCAAACACACAACTTTCTGTTCCCAAAAGATGTTTGGTGTGAAAGCTAACTTCAAAATCATGCACCCAAGTCTCGCCGAAGCTGTGGAGAAAATTTTTGCTTAAATAAGGCAGGAGAAGTAAAGTTTGTTGTTCGCGGTTGGGTTGTATTCTCTATAAGACATCTCAATGCTTGCTCAAACCCATGGTCTGAAAACTATACCGGTCACGAAGAAGAATCACAAAACAAACTTTAGAGATTGATTGAGGACAATCAAAACACTAAGTTTGGGGGAGTTGATAACACCAAATTTTGTGATTTTTTGGCCCTTATTTCCTTATCAAAACTTCCCTTTTAAATTGTTTTCCTCTTCTTGTTGTCATGTTTTTGCATAAACGGGCCACGCTACGCTATTAACTCAATTTTATCATCTTTTGCAAAGTTTTCCTCGTTTTTCAACTCATTTATCAGCAAAAAGGCCCATCGCGGCCCACGAACGTGTTCCACCTGCATCGGCCTCCTTACCAACCATCCGGCTGATACGCTCTCTGCCCGACACAGGGCAACACGATACACTGTCACCCGAGAGGATGTCGTGCAAGTGGTAGCGGACGAGTGATACGCCACTTACCCGACAGGGAGTCGGACTCGCCACGACTGCTGAAGCGTGTCGCACGATACAGGCCACCCACCGGTAGGCGCCACTCGTCATGATGACCGACACGCTCCCAACCCAACACCCTTATGCCGGGCGACACGCATATCGGGCACCCCTGAAGCCAAAATGATAGAGCTGAAGGAGGAAATGTGGCGCTCGGAGAACCACATGCTCTCCCAACCGCTACCTATAAATAGCAGCTACAAGACTCCGATGGGACGGGTTGGAATCTCTCGAAAGCCAACTTGGAAAAGCATCTGGAGCTAGCGTGTCGTGCCTTAGAGGTGTACCGGGCCATACTAGGTGAGCACTTCCCCGACCCGAGAGGGAGGGAATGGTTCACTTAGGATCAGCCCCGGGCACCGCTGCAAGCTGATATCGGCCAACAAGGACACCCGACATGAGTACCTAATACCCTCAGCAAAACTCTGGCCCAACACGATACCAAGCCTGATACGCATCTCCAATCACGGTGTGTCGCCCGAGAGGGTGCATCCCGACACGATCGTATCAAGCATGAGTGCCCTGCACGATACATCTGCCCATCACAAGCGTGTCGCCCGAGAGGGTGTGCCACCCGACACGGGCGTATCAGGCAAGGCTCCCGCTTGGTATCGGGCTGGAGGGATCTAGGGGCCTGTCGCCCTTCTAAATCACGAAGGAGACATTTATCTTTACTTATTTCAGTCATTTACTTTCTTTACTTATGCAATGTAACCAGAACCTTTTATGCTAATGGAATTAGAAGAGTTTTAATTATCTGCTGCTTTATGTTTGGTCCCTTTTGTTCGATGATTGTTTTGTTTAACATCTGAACTCTAGCTTGTATTCTTGGATCACGTTTCGACTAGCTACCGAATTGTGTTTTCCCGTTGCAGCAACCTCGGGAGAGGTGTTGTGGCTCTAGTGTTTGGTCCAATCTAGGAGTACGAGAGTGCCCAGGATCGAAGTTGCTTTAGTAACCTTTCCACTCTAACTTAAGACCAGCAACCTCGAGAGAGGTGTTGATGCTTAGTTAGAGGTACCCACTTCGAGAGAAGGGGTACAGGATGTTTCCACTGCCGCTTGTTTTACCGAAGCTTTCTCCTTCATTCCTTACTAAAAGTAATAGTGTTATCCTCTCTGTTTCTGTTGTGTGAAAACCCTAAAAACTGATAAACCTCTAAAACCATAATTTTCCTCGTAGCTCCAGTTGGAGATAGTTTTCTTATATTTTATCAATCTTAACCTATTGTTCCCTTGGGAACTTTATCATCTCCTTACCCATACCGGAGTGTAACGTGTCGATTTCGTGTTCCCAACACTACCACCCTTGTCCTTATGTTCGACCCTGTATATCTACTTCGACCCTGTAAATAAAGTTTCGGAGGCCTAGAAGGTTTCAGGTTATAAATTTAAAAGTCTGACTACTTCAAATCCACTCCCTTTTTCGGACGTGCGATTTAGGCCGGTCACTAATGCATGATGTATCATATATGTATGACTTAAAGCACCTTCTTAAGGATCATGTCCATGTGTTGAATGTCAAACCTATGCCACTCCAAGGTAGTTAGATCTATCATGAGGCACCTTAAGGATCTTGGATTCAATACTGTGAACCAAGTCACCACTAATAGGAAGCTAAAAGTGTTGGCAAAATCCTTAGAGAGAGAGAAAAACCATACAATTTAAATGAAACTCTAAATCCTTGAACTAAATAAGAAACCATGGAAGAGAAAAATATTTGGATATATATGGTTTATCCAACATACATGGTACTACCCCTATGTGACTAGTGAAGTAGTAGTTTGGTTCTTTGAAGGTTGGAGACTTGTTGGAGACTTGTAATTCTTGCATGTATACCATAAATTAGGATAAAATGAGTTTAACAAGATTGAAACTGATGGGACACCTAAATCGTGTAGTCACACAATCGTATGGTAAATGAATCGACCACACTAATTTAAACATTATGGTGGATAGTGTGATGTAATGGACTACTTTAAGACTAGTTAATCATCTTAGGATTTGGATGGTTGGATTTTGAGGATGAAAGTGTTGTAACATAACCAAAAGTAAGTCCTAGGCTTATCCCTCCCTTTTGGTAAGCCTTTTTCCTTAAAATAAAAATAGAAATATGTTTCCCAAATTTTGAACATGTTAAGGTAGCTAGAAGTTAAATATCACTACATCATAATAATTATCCCCTTTATTTGAAATTTAGGGTAGATAGTTATTTTACCTCAATGACATGGTTAATTGCACAAGTATACCAATTGAAGAGTTTAACCCTGAGTTTGCTCTCTAGAATATTCCTCAATGTAGTTGTCGAAAAGATCGAAGAAATTACAAACTCCAATATGAAAACTGAGTAAAGAATACACTATATAACCACTTAACTTACAAATAATTATAGTATACACTCAATAATCCCACTAAGTAAATTTGTACATAAAAACATGTTCCTTATGCCATAATTAGTATGACATATTAATAAAAGTTCAAACACACCCCAACTAAATTAAGCAAGATAGTAATTAATATATCTAATTTCTAATCATTAATTCAATTGGTCTCATTTATATACCTAATGGTGATGTTTAGTTAGTTGGATAGGCATTGCAGATCTTATCTGCGTGACAACCCACAATTGAACAATCCCTGAAGTCTGTTTGTATAATCCAAGGATTGAGACATTATCTTCTTCCTCTAACCACCTTTGCCTAAAGGTCCCCTGTGACTTGCATTTTTGGAGTCAAATTCTCGCTCCCCAATAAATTATTTTAGATGATTAATTCAATAAACATTTCTCCTCTTCATTCCATTCTTTTTGTTTTATTACTCGATTTGAATCACAACCTCTCTGCAAAATGCCTAAAGCTAACCCTAGGGATTCACTGCTAATTTTGGTAAACTCCTCGACGTCCCCTAAAAATGATTCCCTATAACTACCTAAAACCCCATAGACCTTTAGAGTTAACCATGCTCCCTCTTCACCAAACAATTGCACCTATAATTCACTGAATCACCCACATGAACCAATCTTTATCTCAAACTATCTTCTCACCGCCCCCAATGACTCACATGTCACTACTCAATTCACTGCACCATGATCAATCTTGCCACATCCTCTTTATTCATGTAACATTATTGTTTTGTGTTTTTCATTGTGAGCTCACCTCAATCTCAACTTCTCTTTGAACCATAAAGGTCTCCGTGAGAGCAATAGGAGGTTCCCAATCCCTGGAAATAATGCCAAATGCTTTATTTGGTCAAGACAGAGCTAGATGATGCTTTACTTGACTCTCATTGAGCTTGTCTAGTCATTTTTCAAATATGGGACTTGATTTACTTGTTCATATTAAAACTACTACAAACTCCTTATTATTGGTCTTATTTTTCATGTGATACATGACGGTCAAACTCACATGGTCTCCAAAATGTGTTAAGATTCATAACTGGCATCATCCATTTCAATTTCATGGATGGAGAGTTGATCCTCTTGCTTTAAATGGAAGATCTTGTTGCTCCCACCAATATGACCCAATGGTGATCAAACGTGGCTCGTCAAGTTTAGATTGAGCTTTTTAACCCTAACCATCGTGCCTCTACGGAAGACAATAATGGGAAGGGGATTGACCCCCACATGGTTGGGCTCTAGTGAGTTCTTGCTTCCATAGAGTTCCAAGGATGAGGAGGGGGGCAAACCTTGAATGTGATCTTCCTCCGCAGACCTCATGTTATCATAATGTTGTAGGGGAACACATTTGTTTCTAGCCTTTTAAAACATTTAACGATCATGTGATTTTTTACTTTCAACAATGACTAATATGGCATGTCACATCTATTTATTAGATAGTTGGATGTAAGTACATATCAATCATTTGATTGACCTTCTTTGTTTAAGTAAGTAGAAAATGATATATATTTGCAAATATCATAACTTGTTAAATGTTTGACAAGATTTTTTTATGATTTTGAAATTAGATAGACTAGCCTAGCCTAGTTTTGAGGTTTTCACAACTTGAATATGAATATATTAGTAAGGCCATTTTTTGTGTTTACTAATTTAACTATAATAATTGATGACTTTGAGCACTAACATTACAAATCAGTATTGAACAACCTTGACCCCTAACTGTAGGAATTATTGCGAGATGTTAGGCTATATGTTAGGTATGTGAATCTATCCTATTTTCAGTTGGGAATTGATAGTTTGGAATTGCCAATATTCTTTCGTGAGACATAAATCACAAATTTAATTATATACTATCTCTTTTGGAAATTCTCATTAACTAATCTTTTATTATGATCTATTTCAATCATCTTGGTCATTGAAGATTGTGGAACCTTTATTTATGGGTCTTAAGACCCCAACAACCATATGTTGGATGTTCTCATCTCATTTGCACATGTACATTGATTGGACTAGACTTACAATCTTGCCTACTATATTTGCATGTGGCGTTTGGACTAGTGATATCAGTTAGTAGTTTGACAATGTTTTAGGCATTGCATTTATTCCTCCTTCTAAGTACTAGAGTTTTATTCCTCTTGTCACATGATATATATTTAAACATAGACCCCCTACTAGGCACTACATTGAAGGATGTACGATTATGTTTTCAAGTTTGTTCAACCTATAATATTGAAAACCAAAACATAGTAGTCATATGGAACTTGTATCTCTGACATCTATATAAAGCCAAGAATTTAGATTACATACATATGAGCAATTTTCAATACCACTATTTTGGTTAATAGAAAGATAAAAGCGTACCTTGATTACCAATTTTGATTACATAATTTGATTTTATAAAGATGAGTTAGATATTATAAAAGATTCCCTTCAAAAGGGCATGTGATTACAAGAAAGGCAACAAGAATTAGATCATCTTAAACATATTCATCTAGGGTGGATGGTTCACCTAATTTAAGTTGCATTTTTTATGATGACCAATTTTGACATCTCTAGTGTTCATGTAATATTCATCATCGGGCTACATATTAAATCATATATCATTTTACTTAGGGTGAAACATTCAAATTCATGAATTTCAAACTTAGTTTTCACATATCTTAATATTTAAAAATCATATGATTCGAATAATCTTAAAGCATTATTGGTGCATGTTTTTGAGTTGCATTTTTAGGCTAATTTTGTACTTTTTTAAGTGTTTAATTGTCATTTTGGTTACTATAATGGCATGATTCGTTTCCTTTAGCCTATAATCATTGTACGCATCAAATATATCTTATTTTATCCTATTTTGAGTGAATTACGAAATTCCATTGATTGACTTGTGTTTTTCTCTCTGATTCAGGTACTTCGTATTCTAGAACATGTTGATACCATCGATAGGTTTGTCGATACTATCGACATGGCAACAGTAACCAAGCTAGAGGGAAAGCATCCAGGTTGATACCATCGACCAAACTGTCGATGGCCTCGTAATCAATTCAGCAGAAAGAAAATTGGCATGTTGATACTATCAACGCTCTGGTCGATAGTATCAAAAAGCATCCAGGTTGATCCCAGTCTTTAGCGACGGAAGAGCACCCTAAGGTGTTGATAACATTGACACCCCGTCGATGGTATCGACACTGTTGGATCGAGATTTTTCCCAGAATTTCCACGATCGAGCGAACGTGATCTTTTGCGGCCGTAAGTCATACCTATACCTAAGAAAAAGATGGTAGAGCCTGAAAAACACGTTGCATGCCACCACACAAGTCTGGACGGAAGGAGAGTGAGGAACGGATCCCAGAGCCATGCCCCAGATGATTCCAGAGTCGTAGACAGGTGTCTATACTACCGGAAGGCTGCAGAACGGGCTTCACACACCAAGGATCACCCGGATTTTCTCCGTTTCAGGGGTTACATCATATTCTCATTCGTTTCCCCATGTTTTCCTATGTTTTCTCCATGTGTATCGTTGAGATGAACATGTGAGGCTAATCCCCATTATCCCTAGGACCGGGAGTAGCCCGGGGAATCGATGTATGACAATTTTACATTGATTATCATAATTTGTCTCAATCCCCCTGATATGTTATCATGTTTCTATCGCAATTAACTATGCTTGATCACCATAGTTAATTTTGAATATTGTTAATTTCTCTTGATGGAGAATTAGTGGTTGATAAGGCACGATTAACACATTAACTAATAAATTACTTAGACAAGGTAATGTACTGTTAATGATGGATACCCAGAGAATTTATTAAAGCACTTAGATCTAGGGTATAAGTTACTACTGACGTGGAACTGGCCTAGAACTAGGTAGTGAATTGTATTGCGGAAGTAAGCAATTCTGACTACAGGCCATAATCAGGGATAAGGCATGAATTATGCTAGTTGTGTAGAATTGCATGCAGTGAGACCTTGCAGTGAAATCGTAACCCTAAGGATTCCCATTCCATTTGATTAAATTTAACATTTAATCATCACTCATTTTTTGTTTTCTCTTTATTTTTTTTATTTTGTTTCAAAACCAACAATCATTTTTTCTAATCGGTCTAGTTGATCGCGACCAGTTAGTAGAAGTCTACTGAAATTTAAATTTCCCTTAGTTCGACTTGGGCCTCACAAGGCCTATATTACTTCAATATGTGCACTTGCATTTAACGAACGGCTCAAGCGTGTCAAGTTTTTGGCACCGTTGCCGGGGAAATGGAAAATTTCAGCACTACGAGTGTTGCAAGCGGCCACTCTAGGCCACTTTTTATTTCAATTTTCATTTTTAAGGTTAATTGTCTATCTTTCATATTCGTTGTTCATCCACCATTGTACTTACTTGATAATTCATATTTCATGTACTAGTGCATGGTGAAGACGCGTAGTACAGACTATGCACAATCGGCACCTGAGATTCCGCCATCGGGATTTGCAGACGAGCAGATAAATACACCACCCGAAGACATTGAACAAGAATTTGAGATTTTCACAATGGTCGATGAACAAACCATTTGGGAGAAGATTAAGTCTTCTTCTTCTTGTGCACAGAAGGGGCCAATCAAGAAACAAGCTATCAACATACCCAGCTACAAGATTGACCCAGGGCTTATTCAGTTGGTCAAGTCATAGGCATTCCATAGACTCAAAAATGAGGACACAGTGGCCCACATCAGCATGTTTGTGGAGAACTGTGACATGGTGAAGGTGGACAGGGTTCCACAGGAAGCCATTTATCTGAAATTATTTCCACCATCTCTAGTAGGAAATGCAAGGGAGTGGCTCTACAATCTGGATTATGAATATGTTGAATCGTGGGACATGATGATTGAAGTGTTCTTTGAGAGGTATTTTCTACCTAAAACGATAAATGATCTCATGAGGAGGATTCACAACTTCAAACAGCAAGCCAGCGAGACATACTCAGAGACATGGGAGTGATTTAATATCATGTTGAGGAAATGTCCACATCATGAGTTGGATTTAGAAACCCACACAAAGATCTTTTATTTTTCCCTTAACGAACATGATAGGAGCAATCTAGACTCAGCTGGAACATGGTTCTTTCTAAAAAACAAAGGTTCCAAGTGTTGAGAGATTTTGAAGAATATGGCTAAGAAGCAGTCTTGGGGTGAAAGAGATGCACCCGAATATGTCAAAGTTGTAGGGGATGCAAAGGCCATTAAAGAATTAAATGAGAAAACGGCCTTGATAGAAAAGAGACTTCTATTAAAAGATGATGAGGCACAGACTAAGTTCATGCACCAACAACAGGGCTATAGGAACAATGACTATTCGTGGAGGAAAGACAAGAAATTCTCATGGAAGGATCCAAACAATTTTCTGCAGGATCCGGATCAGAAGCCACAGCCAAGTGCATAAAACAAGAGCAATGAGTTGCTCAATCAAGTAATAAAGCAAAATCAAGAGTTGATGAGCACATTTGGCAATCAAATTAAGGCACAAGGGGAATTTATGAACCAATTGGTCAGACTCTACAAAGCCATGCGGCACAGATGAGGACGCTTGAGACGTCCTTAGTGCAGGGCAGCTGAAATTGCAAGTTTAAAGAAGCTGGCACAATAGGGTTTTCCAGGAAATATAGATGTTCCCAGAAAGAACCATCAAGCCAAGGCTATCTTGTTGAGGAGTGGAAAGAAAATTTTAAACTCTAAGGCCGATGAACCAAACACATCACAGCCAGAAGCTACAGGTGAGGCTGTAGAGGAAGCTGAAGGCACACCAATTGCTAAGAATAGTGCATAGATTGTTGCGGAGGAACCCATTGTGGAGAAAGACGCAGAGAAAAGGACGACATATGTGCCACCACACCAGAGAGCACAGGAAGTCCCGGTTCCCTATCTGAACAGCCTTAAATGAAAGAAGGTGGATCAACAATTTAAGAAGTTCTTGGATAGTTTTAGAAAATTATCTGTCAATATCCCACTGCTTGATGCAATCGAGAAGATACCTTCTTATGGTAAGTTTCTGAAGGACATTATTACCAAGAAGAGGAAGATTCCAGATATGGAAGTGGTGGTGCTCAAAGAACAGGTGAGCGAATTGATTCGAGGAACATTGCCACCTAAGAGAGAGGATCCAGGGTGTTTCAATATCTCCTGCTACATTGGAAAGACAAAATTTGGAGAGGCCCTTTGTGACTCAGGAGTGAGCATCAACTTGATGCCTCTCTCCACCTTCAAGAGGCTTGGTCTTAGAGAATCTCGTAGGAGCAACATGACGATCCAACTTGTAGATAATTCAGTTGTAAGGCCTTATGGGATTTGTGAGGATGTTTAAGTAAAGGTGGACAGATTTGTTTTTCCAGCAGATTTCATCGTGATGGAGATTCAAGATGAGCAAGGGAACGAGCTGCTTCTAGGGAGACCCTTCTAGGCTACATCTGACATGATTCTGGAAATGGGTAGAGGTCATCTAACCATGGGCATATCTAATGATAGGTTTGAAATAAAAATGCCCACTAACCCAAAATTTTTCACAAGAGCAAGGACATTGTAATAAAGTCAGACATTTTGAGCACAATATTTCCATTTGTCTAGGGAAACCTTTTCTCGACATGGCACATTTCATGACCAAGATATATAGGGGAACACTTTTTGTGGATATTATGGAGCAAATCAAGGTAGTTTCTCTTGTTAAGGTAGTGGAATATCCAAATGATGAAGATGAAGAAGTTTGTTTGTCCACTGAGGATAATGTTATGGAGATCTCAATGCAAGAATCTTATCCTCAATTGGATATTAAGCTTGCCTTTTCAATATTATTGATGACTGGATGAGGAGCACATTGCTACAGGAATGCGTGAAGATGCTTCAAGTTTTACCCTGCTACTATTCTAGGCACTTTGAAGATTTGGGACCATTGTCGCCCCCATTGCAGCCTTCGTTGGTGAATCCGTCAGAGTTGGAGCTAAAATCGTTTCCCCCTCATTTGAAGTAGGCATTTTTAGAAGTGGATGGAAAGCCACCGGTCATTATCTCAGCATATCTGAGTGCTGCTGAAGAAGAACAATTGATGGTCATGTTGAAGAACCACCATGGTGCTTTCAGGTGGGCAGTATCCGACATCAAGGGGATTTCCCCTACTCTATGCCAACACAAGATCTGACTTGTTGAAGGAGCTAAACCTATGATTCAGCCCCAACACTGCATAAACCCTACCATGGTGGAGGTTGTCAAGAAGGAGGTGATCAAGTTTCTTTCAGTGGGAATTATCTATGACATCTCAGAATCTACGTGGGTAAGCCCGACACAGGTAGTCCCTAAAAGGTGGGGAATTACGGTAACTAAAAATTTGTTAAATGAGCCAGTCACCACCCGGTTGGTTACCGGGTGGCGGTTTTGTATAGATTACCGTATATTAAACACTACAATGCTAAAGGATCATTTTCCTTTACCCTTCATTGATTAGATTTTAGAGCGACTGGATGGTCGCTCTCATTTTTGTTTTCTAGACAGATATTCCAGATACAACCAAATTTCGATTGAACCTAAGGATCAAGAGAAATCTACTTTTACTTGCCCTTATGGTACTTTTGCTTATCGTCGGATGCCTTTTGGACTGTGCAATGCACTGGCCAATTTTCAACGTTGTATGCTTGTCATTTTCTCTGACATGGTTGAATGTTGTTTAGAGGTGTTTATGGACGATTTTTCAGTCTATGGTGCATCTTTTGATGAATGTATTTTTAATCTTGATAAAGTTTTACAAAGATGTGAGGTCACTCATTTGGTCCTCAATTGGGAGAAATGCCACATGATGGTTAGAGAGGGGATTGTGCTAGCACACAAGGTGTCTAGGAAGGGACTGGAGGTGAATTTAGTAAAAATCGAGGTTATTTCCAAATTGCCTCCATCAAACTCGGTGAAGGGAGTTAGAAGTTTCCTTGGTCATGCGGTATTTATCACTAGTTTATTAAGGATTTCTCCAAAATTTCTAAGCCTCTTTCTGAGTTGCTTGAAAAGGATGTGGTTTTTTATTTTAATGAAAAACGTATGAACGCTTTTGGGATCCTCAAGCAACGTTTGATTACCACATCGACTATGCAAACTCCGTATTGGAGTCAACCATTTGAGCTCATGTGTGATGCATTCAATTTTTCCGTGGTGGTCGTTCTTGGGCAACGCCTTGATAATAAACCCACAATCATTTATTATGCATCGAAAACATTGAATGATGCATAATTAAATTATACCACCACTGAAAAGGAATTACTTGCCATGATTTTTGCTTTTGAGAAATTTTGGCAATACTTGGTGGGATCTAAAGTGGTGGTATGGACACATCATGCCACAATAAAATATTTAATGGAAAAGAAAGAGGCGAAACCTAGACTCATTAGGTGGATACTTCTTTTACAAGAATTTGACATTGAGATTAAGGATAAGGTGGGCATTGAAAATGTGGTTGCAGACCATTTGTCTCGCCTTGAGAGGGTAGATGAGAAGGATACTAATATACCCATTACTGAGACTTTTCCGGATGAACAAATTCTTTTGATTAAATGCAAAGATTTGTGGTTTTCACACATAGTGAATTATCTTGCATGCAAGGAATTACCCAAGGATTGGAATTATCAAGAGAAGAAGAGGTTTTTCTATTCATTGAGATTTTATTTTTGGGATGACCGTATTCTTTTGAGACAGTGCAGGGATGGTGTTCTCTGCAGGTGTGTGCCAGAGTTTAAGTATGACAGTGTGCTCCGCCATTGTCATACAATGCCCACCGGCGGCCATCATGCTAGCTTGAGGACTGCTGTTAAAGTGTTGGAGAGTGGCCTGTATTGGCCCACACTTTTTAGAGATGGCTATGAGTTTTTAAGAAAATGTGATTCATGTCATCGGGTAGGAAATATATCAAAAAGACAAGAAATTCCCCTAAATGTGTTTCAAGAGGTTGAAGTCTTTGACTTGTGGGGTATAGATTTCATGAGACCTTTTGTGTCCTCAAATTCTAACTTATATATTTTACTTGTTGTTGATTATGTTTCAAAGTGGGTAGAAGCGATATCTACTAGGACTAATGATGTTGTGGTAGTGTGTAGGTTCGTAAAGGAATACATCTTCCGTAGGTTTGGAGTGCCCCACATGATAATTAGTGATGGAGGCATGCATTTCACAAACCAGAAGTTTGCTACACTTTTGAGCAAGTATGGGGTAAAGCACAATGTGGGCACCCCGTACCATCCGCAGACGCAGGGTCAAGTAGAAATTTCCAATAGGGAGATAAAGAAAATTCTAGAACGTACTGTCAACACATCAAGGAAGAACTGGAGCATGCTCTTACTTTATACTTAGCTTATAAAAATGATACCCTCATGTGTTTATTGAGTGTGCATGATTGGGAGGATGTCGATACTATCGACACTTGTGTCGCTGGTATCGAGTTTGGAATAGTGAAGAAGCTACAAAAATTTCATTTCGTCAATAGTATCGAAAACCTCGTCGATAGTATCGATACTAGAGCAGAGCAAAATAGGATCGAGACTGGAGAAGGTCAATAGTATTGACCGTTCTATCGATGGTCGCAAGATGTCTAGAGATTTTCAGAACGGTTTGTCTCGGTAATGTTGATACTATTGACACCCTGGTCAATGGTATTGACATGCCAAAAGTGTGATACCAATGCCACTACCTCGCAAGGATCAAAGGTATATGCAGGTTTCGATACTATCGACATACCATCTATGGTATCGACGCTCCAAGTCAGCGATCTATGGGTCTTCATCGAGCGGTCCACAATGTCGATCTGTGGACAGTGTTGATGGTATCGACGCCCATCGCTACCATCAACGCACAGATGATCTGGGCCCCCGACATCCATCCATCGAGATTTGTCGATAGCAGTGAGCGACAGATTCTGCCAGATGTCGATACTATCGACGTCTCGTCGATGGTATCGATGCGCCAACAGTAGCGGTGGTCGTCCCTTATAAAAAGGGATGTATTTCCTTAATCAAACCAGACACCTTCATTGCATATCTTCACCTCCGAGCCCTAGCATCTCCGAGCACCCAGGAGCTACTGTGATCTTCACCAACGGTCTTCTCCGAGCGTCTCCATCGACTGTGTGGATCTTCATCTTCTCCGATCTTCATCGACCATCTTCTTCAAGCTCCTTTCTCAATCTTTTTCTCTCTCACCCGTTGCCCATGCAACCACGATGAGATCCAACACTTCATTGTCTAGGGCTGCCCCACCTGCCCTACCTGGCTCGTTACAAGGACTAGTTCCACGCTCAAGGCTAGTCTACCCATCCTCGGAGATCAAAAAGGTGTACGAAGAGTTGTGGAAGCACTCCATCGAGCCTACCTGTATGGAGACTGGAAATTAATCAAGGACTTGGGATTTGAGGCCAACATGGCCTATGTGCTTCAGGGGCAATTGAGCGAGTCCCCAATGTTGTGTCATGACCACAAAGAAGGTCATCCATTTTTCAGCGGGTGGCCAACTTACAAGGAGATTTTCATAGAATTTATGGCATCTCTGGATATCTGTGTCATCACCAACGAGCTTATACCGGCACAGACTGAATGGAAAGATGGGTGAGTTTCTTTCCGCCTCTATAACAAATATTACACCATGTCCCTTCATGAGTTCAATGGGATTTATGGGTGGTCTCATGGGCGTAGTGACCTGCGCCAGCCGTCGCACAATGCATATTACAACGGCATGTATTCGGCGTTAGTTACTATATCGAAGGGGTACTCGATCAGCTGGCATCATGCCTCTATAGCTGATTTTGAGCATCCATTTGTAAAGGTGTTACATTGGATTTATCCAACACCTTCTTTGCAAGATCTAAATTATCTCAAAGTAAATTTTAGGAAATAGATTTGTTCTTCCTCTATAGTCTGCTGGAGAGGAAATGTATCAACTTTGGATCTTTCTTCCTCACATGTGCAATGGCGGTCAAGAGGAACACATCTCGCAAGGCCCCAATTTATTTTGGGGGTCTAATCACTTTGATTGCCATGTACCTTGGCCTGGTTCTGTCAGGTCTACCCAAGTTGGAATGCAAGAATACGCTCAATCTGAGCCATTTTGTGAACGTGGGCCTCCTAAAAGTCTGCCATGACACTGTTTATGCCACTTGCCACGTGGTTTTTTTTTCAAAGGCAGGAACTGTCTGACCCTACATTCAACCTCCAGCCTGGCCAAGCTTATAGGTGTCCCATCATTGATATTGATCAAGATGAAGAGCAACCGCAAGCTGAAGTAGAAGTACCAGAAGGCGACAATGATGAAAAGAGGAGGAGGAAGCTACCATTCCTCTTCGACGACGAGTTGCTCCATGAAAGTGACCATGACACTTTGGAGCCTTATCTTCTTCCCAACCACCACCACCACAACCCTCTCAAGGAGAAGAGGATGTCTATTTGATGCAGGGTATGTATACCATGCTCCAAGACATTCAGCAGACGCAGTATCAACACACCACTTCTTTTGTGGGAATTCAGGAGACGAAGAACAGGCTATTCGAGAATCGGCAAGCCATCTACAAGAATGAGTGCCTCCTCTTTGCCAACCAAGAAACCATCCACAACAGATTGCATAGGATGGAGATGTAGCAACAACTATTTTACAACCATTACTGGAACTATAATTATTTTGGAGGATACCCACATCCACCACCAATGCCCCCATATGACATGTCATTCCAGGGGCATTGCCCTACTTGGGATCCCAACGGCCACTAGTACCCGCCACACCCACCACCAGAGCAATAAAGGGGTATCACTGTTCCACCTCTTAATTCTGGATTTTGACTATGAGGCCATAGTCGAGTTCAAGCTTAGGGGGGTGTTAGAACACCATCTATCTAGTTTTTCTTTATTTTATTTCATCTTTTGTTTCTCTTTGCAATTTTCATCCTTCTTTATCTTTGTTTTCTTAATTGCTAGATTCACTATTTTCTAGGATCCACTATCTATCTAGTGTAATCAGTGGAGTTTAATTTAATTGAATGTCATCTCAATGTTTTCACTTGGGGGTTTGTGAGAGGATGATTTTTAATGAAAAATCTTTAAGAAATTGTAAGCTTGTCTTGCGAGAACTTGAGGACATCACTTGTGAAACTCATTGGGTAGGTCAACTTTCAAACATATGAAAATGATTAAATATCCTTACGGTTCATGTTTAGAGGATTGATATGGATGTTGAGCCTAAACTGACCAAACGTTAACATGACTTTAATTTGAAGTGAGAGAGAGAAATCCCTTGATTAATGGGTACACAAGTTAGTAAGGAGGGACATATAATTCTTTCTGAAGGTTCTATCAGTTAGTCTTGTGATCTTATTCACTACAATTTCATTCATACTCCACCATAAGAATTGGGAGCACATTACTATATTTCACTTTTGATTGCATTCCATGTAGATAGGTAGGGAATTATAGCTATTGTTACATAGTTTTGCATAAGAAAAAAATAGGTGCATATCATGGTAGTTGCATAATTGTCATTATGTAGTTGCATTCACAACTTTTGAGCATAGAGCACATCATGTGTCTTATTTTCTTCTGAAACATTATAGGTGGTGAACGTGTTCCATACCCTCTGAATAGAATGCATCACATGTACAAGTTATGTAAAAATAAGGAAGCCCAAAAAATAATCCCTTGCCATTTATGAAAATGAGGGTCTAAAAAATATATAAAAAAAAGAAAAAAGAAAGAAAAGAAGGAAAAAAAACAAGATTGAGAAGTAGGTATGAATAAGAGGGAGAAAGGAACGTGTTCTGACCCCCATATTAGAAGAACAAGCGCATGGTGTAGTTTTCTTAGATATTCCACCTCACTTTGAGACACAATGATAGTGCATGCACCATTCCAATAAAAATGTAGCATTAGGATATTTTCATCTGCATTCGCATCATGTAGGTCATTTTTGTTTTTCGTATGATCAACTGTACTATGCCTCCATTTCTTCCACAGCCACCTATTCCATCCACCCCTTTCTCTAAGTGGTATGCCACCCATGATTTTCTCCTCATTCATGTACATCAGGAGAACTGCTTCCATTTAGATGGTAGTTAGAGAAAATGAGCAATGTAGATAAGAGATCACAAGATGCACCAAGCCTGAACCTGAGGATTTTATTATATTAACTACTTTACTTGATAGTGCTTGTGATCTTGGGATGGACATCTTTCATGAAGGATTATTGTCGCCTAAAGGGTAGTTATCGTTCCGTGGTTGGTAAATGTTGGTATGTGTTATGTAGGTGGGAATGATACTGAGATATCATTTATGGGATTATGTTCTTTAGTTGACACTCTCAATTAGATTTTATAGTTTTGTGCTCGAGGACGAGAAAGATTCAAGCTTAGGGGAGTTTGATGCAGGGTTTTTGAGTCGCATTTATAGGAAAATTTTGTACTTGTTTTAAGTGTTTAATTGTCATTTTGGTGACTATAATGGCATGACTCATTTCCTTTATCCTATAATCATTGTATGCATCAAATGTATCTTATTTTATCCTATTTTGAGTTAATTATGAAATTCCACTGATTGACTTGTGTTTTTCTCTTTGATTCAGGTACTTTGTATTCTAGAACCTGTCGATGGTACCGTCGATACTATCGACATGGCAACAGTAACCATGCCAGAGGGAAAGCATACAGGTCAATACCATCAACCAAACTATCGATGGCCTTGAGATCAGTTCAGCAGAAAGAAAATTGTCCTGTCGATACTAGTGACGCTCTGGTCGATAGTATCGAAAAGCATCCAGGTTGATCCCAGTCTTTAGCAGCGGAAGTGCACCCTAAGGTGTCGATACCATCGACACCCCTACGATGGTATCAACGTCGTCGGATTAGTATTTCGCCTAGAATTGCCACGATCGAGCGGCCTTGATCTTTTGGCAACCGTAAGCCATACCTATACCTAAGAAAAAGACGATCGAGCCGGAAAAACATGTTGCACGTAGCCGCACAAGTCCAGAAGGAAGGAGAGCGAGGAACAGAGCCCAGAGCCACACCCCGGACAATTCCATATCCATATACGGGCGATTCTACTACCGAGAAAATGAAAAATAAAGAACTTAAATATGTAATCTACCAAGGTTGGGTTGCCTCCCAACAAGCGCCCTTCTTTAACGTCTTAGGCTAGATGTAATCATGCCCATTCTTCATCAAGTGCACTGAGGTTTACCTCATGAACCTTTTTTGTGAAATCCTCTCCATAGTAGTGCTTGAGATGCTAGACATTCACCAAGAACATCCTTTCACCATCTCTCACCATCAGGGCTCCATGTGGACGCACTTCCTCCACAACAAATGGTCCACTTCATCGGGGCTTCAACTTCTCGGGATGTAGCTTTATCCACGAATTGAACAACAATACACTCTCGCCTTTTGAGAAAACCCTCCTTTGGATATGGCAATCATGTAATTGTTTTGTCCGTTCCTTGTAAATCCAGGAATTCTCGTAAGCGTTCATTACCAACTCATCTAACTCATTGATCTTGAGCAACTGTCGCTTCCCATCATCATCAATGTTCACATTTAACTTCCTAAGCGCCCAATGTGCCTTGTGCTCAGCTCCACCGACAAGTGGCATGCACGCCCATAGGCCAACCTAAACGACTTAATGCCTATAGGAGTCTTAAAGGTGGTCCGATACGCCCAAAGTGCCATCACCGAGGATCACCCTAATCTTCTCCGTTTTAGGGGTTACATCATATTCTCATTCGTTTCCCCATGTTTTCCTATTTTTTCTCCATGTGTATCATTGAGATGAACATGTGGGGATAATCCCCATTATCCTTAGGACCAGGATTAGCCAGGGGAATCGTTGTATGACAATTTTACATTGATTATCATAATTTGTATCAATCTCCCTGATATGTTATCGTGTTTCTATCGTAATTTACTATGCTTGATCACCATAGTTAATTTCTAATACTGTTAATTGCTCTTAAAGGAGGATTAGTGGTTGAAAAGGCACGATTAACACATTAACTAATAAATTCCTTAGACAAGGTAATGTATGGTTAATGGTGGATACCCAGAGAATTCATTAAAGCACTTAGATCTAGGGTATACGTTACTACTGACATGGAACTGACCTAGAACTAGGTAGTGAATTGTATTGCAGAAGCAAGCAATTTTGACTATAGGCCATAATTAGGGATAAGGCACGAATAATGCTAGTTGTGTAGAATTGCATACAGTGAGACCTTGCGGTGAAACTATAACCCTAAGGATTCCCATTCCATTTCATTAAACTTAACATTTAATCATTTCTCATTTTTTGTTTTCTCTTTTTTTATTTTTATTTTGTTTCAAAACCAACAATCATTTTTTCCAATCAGTCTAGCTGATCGCGACCAGTTGGTAGTAGTCTACTAAAATTTACATTTCCCTGAGTTCGACTCGGGCCTCACAAGGCCTATATTACTTCGATATGTGCACTTGCATTTAATGCACGGCTCAAGCATGCCACTTATTCATCATGACATAAATTTAAGTCATACTGAGTCATTTCTATTGCAATATATTCATTAAGAGAGTATAAAGGAGATCATCTTGATTTGGTGTCATGAGCATAATATATGTTATTGATGTGAAGGCATCTAATAACATGTGTGACCATTGGGGTAACATTGGTACAAGAATAGATCTTGATTTTAGAAACATTTATTTTAAGGTCATGTTCCATACCTAAGTTGAAAAGGAGTTCAAGTATGAACATATTCGATTTTTGGATCAATAATGTATCAAATACTACCCATCTAGAGAAATATTTAAGATTTGAGAGTTATAAGATCATATTGGTGCATAAAGTTCATGGGTTTAACAAAAAACATCATATTAAGCGACATTAAAGGCCCATTGCACAAAATAGGGTCATTAATAGGGTTGAGCATGCTCAAGTTTGATTCATATAGCACAAGAAAGAATAAGTTATTTATTAGGGTCAAAGAAAACAAGAGGGTTCATGATATGACCATGTTTGAGCTTAATAATCATTATATGTAATAAAAGAGATCAATTAGATGCCATTATCAACATAACATGAGCTACGAGTGGAACTTTTTCATGACACAAATTACATTTGATAGATCTTGTTCTCTAGATCAATTATCATATACAATATTCCATATTTGTCCTTTGGAAACATTTTCCATGAATTTGAAAGATTATACATGTATATATGTGATATATATATATATATATATATATATATATATATATATATATATATATATATATATATATATATATGTGTGTGTGTGTGTGTGTGTGTATACCATAGTGAGTTGTTGATGTGTTGCACTGTGATTGGTCGCACATGGGTCCATGCATGTCGTGTGGGTCCACAATCACATTTAATAGGTCAACTATAAAAAAATAAGAGAGAGGGGGATAGGGGAGGTCCGCGAGCAATTTCCATCCGCTTCCCACCCCTGACATTGTTTACCACCGCCTTTAAGAAAAGGAGCTTGCGCAGCAGCACCCTTGTAACGATTGCCACCAAATAGATAGCCAAATCGTTACTAATCATGTGGAATTATCGTAAACGATGGATTTAGAAAAATCACTAAAATTTAAAACCATTTTTCAAGGAGATCCTCTTCTAAGAAACTCTTACTGAAAGATCCAATACTTATACATATCATGATTTACACTATCCAACATTATTTCATCTCATCTTGAGGACAACATATAACAATTGCTCTTTAGAACACATATTAGAGCAACATAAAACCTCAAGGAATACAAGCCAAAATCTCATATGGTTCATGAAACCATTACGAACTGACTCCAAGGACCTGAGAGTATAGAGACAACACATAGGACTTCTATCTACAAGACACGACAGACAGTGCACTCAACCTGAGTTGTTATTACTGCCTCAGTTGTTGTTCTCCCTCTACTGAAAGGTCTCTATCACCTCGTGCACGTCCACCTAAAAATTGTGGATCCCACAGGGTGAGAAAATTGTCCCAGCGAGAGATATAACTCTCTACCAACCATATTATTATCACAGATAAGCATTAAAAAACTGAGCAGAGGTTCTTTTATATTAATAAGTAGGATTAATCACTATTATAAGCAGAACTGAATAATCTCCTTTCTTAAAGTAATGCAGCTATCTATGATAGATAAATAAATCATCTATTTGCTTTATAAGGAATATGAAGAACATGTATAACATCTATCTACCAAGATGTATAAAGGTGAAAAAGCATCAACCAATGTTTTCCCATATTCGATCCTTAAACAAATATGCTACACAGATGATTACACATTCACATTCACACTTAGGCCCAGAGGAGATGAGGTATACCACTCATACTCCAACTGACCACTAGTAAGTTGAAATCGGTACCATACAAGGTCAATGGAAGAGCTGGCTGTCAAAACCTCACCTGTCTCAGTCAGTACGTCCCCAGATTTTCTAAAACTTAATCTGATGTGTGACGTCCAAATTGAAACCCTCACCTCAGCGAGAATCCCAATTTAAACATCCCACACAAGGCTAAGAAGAAGAAAATCAAGAGAGTCAGAAGGAAACAATCTGTAGCACATGTACATGAACAATAATAAAACCATACACACATGTTCACCATTCAACATATAATTACAACATGAATTGCTACAACATTTGATATTACATATTGAACAGCAAACTTATACATATACATGTAC
The DNA here is from genome assembly GCA_963693085.1 of Alisma plantago-aquatica. Taxonomy (NCBI): domain Eukaryota; kingdom Viridiplantae; phylum Streptophyta; class Magnoliopsida; order Alismatales; family Alismataceae; genus Alisma; species Alisma plantago-aquatica. The sequence goes on along the minus strand of OY856409.1, from coordinate 1,444,434,897 downwards.
TACATCTAAACTACAGGATCTTAAGACAACAGGTCCACCTGTACATCAGCTCGCCACACAACTCTCACTATCCTAGATCTTCAAGAGCATAACCACAACCTAAACAAAAGATTACATGTGGTACACGTCAGCACAATATTCAAGAATATTGTACTGAGTATGCCTATGTGTCTTTTATATACCCATCATCATATTTTGTCAATAAGATAAAACTAATATACTTGGCAGTAACAGAAGAATATAAGAAAAGCATATACTAGCACAAGGATATTCATTAACAAAAGAGAACACATATTTTAAGCTTATTTTCCATTATATACCAAGGCCTTTATGATCACTACCAAAGAGTTGGATCATATGTACAAGGTGACCACTACCAAAGAGTTGGGTCCAAGCACACTACCAAAGAGTTGGTGCTTCCATATGTACATATAACGAGCCTCTCTCTATCTCTAGGGTTTGGTTCTCCCAAGGACATCTAGGGTTCAACAAACTATACGAGACCATTTAGACTTAGCAAGACATCTCGTGTCATTTGTAATTAGCTATGTCGGGGTATAGCATCATCTTTGCTATAGAGTTACATCTGTAGCATGTACTCTCTTCGGGAGAAGACAACTAAGCTTTCCCGAATTCTTTGTCATCAAGAAGAGCACTGAGCAACCTAGTGTTGTTGGGGAGGCCACTGAGCATCCATGTTTAATTTGGGGAGTCCACTAAGCACCCCTATTTAATTTGGGGATTCCACTAACCCATGTTTAATTTAGGGAGTCCACTAAGCACCCCTGTATAATTTTGGGAGACCACTAAGCACCCTTGTATAATTTGGGGAGTTCACTAAGCACCCCTTTATAATTTTATATGTTTCAAAGAAAGGTTTAATACATTATCAAGTATTTTCATGATTCTTTGGAACACATATAACACTTAGAATCTCCATCTCTTATCATCATCATATATGGGTATTTAAAACCCTCACTTCATCACTAAGCTTTGTTACCTATGCAACAGGTAACTGATACCTCTAGGTCATCAGACCAAGGTATTAATTCACATAGTTCACAAAGCTCATTGAATATCTGGTCATCTTTCACTAAGAAACAACTATCTTTCAAAATGTTAGATTATATAACCATTTATACACGTTGTACAAAGAATTCGCATAGCTCACAAAGCTCATTAAATAACTTGTCACCTCTTACTAGGAACCAACTATTCACATGACTCACAAGGCCCATTAAACATCTTGTCACCTCTCACTAGGAAACAACTATTCACTTAACACAAAGCTTATGCAATAAGAGACATACAACCTTCCCATTATTAGGGTTAGGGTTTTCCCTTCATAGCCAAATAGGGTTTCAAGTTCATATTCTCAATCCTAACCCTAATTCATTGCTCCGAACATCTATAAGCATACATTGATAATATAATTATTCAATCATACTTATTTATTCTCATCATTTATCATTAAATGATTGTCAACACAAAGTATGAATTTCTCTCTCATTTTTACTATGATATTGATTACATCTTATTTTATTAACTTGGCTTAACCCTTTCTCATGGTAGGTTAGTCTACACTTATCAAAGTGCTTTAAACTTATTACATCTTAATGTAACAATTGACGTTATGCACTTCATGTTTTACTCATCCAAGTATATTGGATTTGAGGTGCACCAAGGTGTATCAACCCTGAGGTGCTGGATATGATATTTAACATGCCTTGGTACATCACTTCCCTCATCAATTTTAACTTACTTTAGTTCATCAACTTATCTTGTACTAGGGTATTTCCCATCACTTTATACACTAACTCATCACATTTTCCTTGTAGTGTATTGGTCATAAGTCACACAGTTGAATTACTCATCTATCATCAAGTGATATGAAATCATCTCGGGTTAAGGCATTATTGATATATAGTTGGACATTATCAAATACTTTAGATATTTCACCTAACCAAGTATTAGCCACATCATTACTTGGTATTGCACTCATCACTCCTAAGAGTGTTTCGGCCTCACCTTCACAAGGTGTATTGGGTCGAATCATGTATCTCAAGTTGAACACATGTTTTAACGACCCCGCCTCCCACTAACTCCCAATTAAGGGAGACCAAGAGGTCAGAGCCATTATCCCAATTAACAATATCAAAGGTGCGGCAAATAATCAATAATAATTATCAAATTCTACCAGACTAAACTGAAAACTGGTATAAAAATAAAACTTTGCATACCTTTTTCAAAAACTTGGATACCTACTTCTATCCACATCTGGAGTCTATTCTAACTAATCCTCATTTGTACTTTAATTCTTACTTAATTCCACATATGCCACTTTATGTTTGTCCTTTTCAATCTTGCACCTAAAACGCCGACAAACAAAATGTCGGTCAGCATATTGAAATATGTCGGTATGTGGGGACAACCAAAATTTCATAAATATGGCTAATAATCTAAATATCACAATCAAGTTAATTAACAAACCAATTTACACTTTCAGTGTGACATTCTCCACTGCTTTTGCCCTAACCCTGGCATACCCTCCTTAGGGTTTCTCTTTTGCCAATGACTTAAGGCCACCTTCTCATTCCCGAGCTTGGTGCCTGGGGTCACCTCTCATGGTGCCCATTAGTCATTCAATATAGACCACCTTCTCAATCTCGAGCTTGGTGTCTGGGGTCACCACTCCCGGTGCCCATGGGTCTTCCCTCCTGGGCTTGACCTTTTGGCATCATCCATCAGGGTGGCATGTAGGTGCGAGAATACACACTTATACTATTATTGTGATAATCATAGTGACTTTATGATTTGCAAGTATGAACATCCAAACTGATAAGTTGCATTCAATGCGATGAATCATCCGGAAAACCTTCGGGAAACTAATGCGATTAACCATAATTAACCACATACCTGTCAAGCTGATTTGAGACACAATTTATCCAATCAATGCAAGAAATCAAACAGGCAAGCAAGCACACAAAGAGATCCTGAAATATGCATACAATTTCCTATCATTGATCATGCCATCAAGATCTATTAAACCTAGCTTGCTTCTTAGGGTTTCTAGTCCACTTTTAGGGTTTCCATTGCAATTAGGGTTTCACTTTATTTATACTATTTTAAACCCTAATTTTATGCAATTACTCACAAACCCTATTATCTCATCTATTCCTCATTAAAGATATTAAGGCTACCTTTTAACAACATATAACCTTAATTTCATATTAAAGGAACAATTAACCATTAATTAAGTCCATTATGCTCTTTTACATTAAAACTACTATTTTTTTCCTTTTTAATTCATGACAAGATCATTAGGCCTAATTATCATCATTAGTTCCTTCCAGATTAACAGCCCATAGTTCATTATGATCTAATTCACATATGAACTCTATTTATCATTAATTCCACCTTTATCCATTTGAAAACCCTAATTACTATATTAAGGGTATTTATCCACAATTAGGAACTTTTATACTCGAAATAGCTTAGAACCATCATATTTCAGCATTAGTCATGAATTTGAATAATTAAAGCCATTAAGAGTTACAATGACTAATATTAGGGTTTCAAGGCCCATTAAAGCTCATTCATGTACATGGAACTTTAAATTAAACCAATTATGTGCAAAGTTCATCCTTTTTGTTCTTAATGGATCCTTATCACACTAGGGATTGCATTACCCCCTTCAATTAGGGATCGATAGGATGCAAGGTGGAGAAGGGTGTCAGACCAGGAAAACTCGGACTATGGATTCATCCCTTATATAGGGACAGGTAGCAGTGCCCTAGCATGCCTTCCCACAAGGAGAACAAGTCTCCCATCATCTATAACAACCAAACTTTCCTTGTTAAGATATAACTTCTTTCCTTTAATTTATTCCTTGTTTATTAATATTCCTTGGTTATTAAGGAATATATTTTCCTAAAGGGAAATCCGAAAATTTTCTCCTTTAATCTCTTTGTGCTTGGCTTTCAACCCATTGGCACGAAATTATATTTCCTTTTAGTAGAAAATACCTCCTTTTTAACAATGCCACAAAATCCATTAATTATGTATCACATTATCCTCTTATTTTGTATTTATTGGTATTTTCTCTTTCTTTTTCTCCATTGGGGCTCCTTGGACCCCAAAAAACTCTAATATTTCGAAATCCTTTTTAGTGGATACTCATTTTCCTTCTAGATGCATCTATATCCATTATTTCTTATTTCTTTATTAAAATATCTCTTTTTGAGGATTTATCTTTATCTCTCTTTATATTTTCCTTATTGGAATTCCTTATAATATTAGAAACCTCATGGATACGAAAATCCACCATGGATAACTCAATTATACCTCTTTGGACTTATTTTCCACATTTTATCATTATTTTCAATTTCTTTCTTAATAAAGAAATATTTAATTGATCTTTTCTTTTCTTGTTGCATTATATTTGCAACTTTGGACTCCTTGGAACCCAAGGAACCCAAGAGGCACGAAATCTACCTTTGGATTATATTCTTTCTAGAGGTTTCTACATCTTTCTTTTCTCCATTTCTTATTAATAATGGAGTTTGTTTTGTCTTATCCTTGTTATTGGGTTGAATAGCCAATAAAGCTTACAAAACGACCAATAAGGCTATTGTAAACGAATTCCATTTATTCAAAACAAATTATATCATTATTTGTTCAAATATCTTTAATAGGAAAAATTACATTTCTCATCAAAAGTACCCAAAAAGTTGGGGTTGTAACATCCTTCCCCTCTTATAGGAATTTTGCCCCCAAAATTCCACTAGGCACACAAACAAACAGGATAAAAGTCTTTCCTTTGTCCATCATGGCTCCCATGTGGCCTCACCCTTTCCATGGTGCTTCCCAAGAACCTTCATCATCTCATATTCTTCCATCTAATTTCTCTCTCACCTTGGCATATCGTACCCTCATAGGTGACTCAGGACATTTCAGCCTCTCATAAAGCTGAATAGGTTTAGGGCTCAACACATGGCTTGGGTACCTCACATAGTGCTCTAGATCAGACTCATGGAACACATTATATACATCATGTTATCCTAAGGGGTAAGGCTAAGAACAACCATCTGCGCCATTCCATCTCAAATGGACCATGCAGCCGGGACTCATCTCTCTTAGTTATAACTTAGAGGGGGCGGATTTTCACATCACATACTCTCCCACAATGAACTGCATGTCGGTCTGCTTTGCATCAGCTCACGAATCATGTCGCCCCTAGGCTCTCTTTCAGCCATTGCACAATAAAAGCAACTTCACCTGCACACATTGTGGTCCTTTTCTGACCTTCGCGAGGTCCCTTCACCAACATCATCTTAATGAAGTGGTGACCGATACAACCTCCCTTACAGATCTTCTTTACATCCTGACACTGGCTATGGTGGTCATCATCACATCTTATAGAGGAAAAGAAGTGTCTCTATGTATCACCCTGAATGAGCACACATGCTCTCATCAGACCCTCTAGTCTGGATCATACTAACCATTAGTTAGGGGGTGATAAATGTTACTAACATCGAGTTCTTCATGTACCTACTTCCACCTCATGGAAGTGAATCTTTAGGTTATAAAGAACTTTTGAACTCACATCATGGTGTAGTTGAACCATCTCTCTCTCATATGTAGTTCAATCGGATTCGTCCCTTGACAACATTCTTTCTTTCTCATGTCATCTAGGTAAGGTGATCTACCATAACCCATATTTCATCTTGACCTTCCTTGGTCTAGGGGAGACTTACCACAACATCCATAGTGATGAACTCCCATTCCCTCTCAGGGACTCTTCATCTGCTATACTGACACACTGGGTTACTGGTGTTCATCCTTCACCTTCTGGCTTGCATGGCGACAAGCCACATGCAACTTCATCTTAAGCATTTGAAGTACTACTGTCACTTACTATCTTCATAGTACCACGGTGTATGATGAACTTAAAATCATGATCTCCTGTATGTTAGGATTCCTCAAGATTGATTCCTCGGAAACCCTAAACCACTCTAGTCGGGGTTTCATCACCTTCTTTTCCAGAGAAGTGCATCTGAAGTTCTACAACCATCCTTTTATTGCATCAAGGCCTAGGTTGTATAACCCAACAACCACTAACATGATCAACAGACTTCGTTACATCTGAGTGTTAGCCAAACATATCTCCTTTTCAAACTTAGGGTTAACCTAGCAACCTTTCCTAGCCTCCAGCTAAACCAGGCTGCTATATCTCAACCGGCATCCCTTACCACTTCACATCCTTAGGTGTTAGGTAATGTTGAAGACATACACCTCCATGCATTCCTCTTATCATCATCTCAAACTCTAAGTCTATCTTCATCAAGAAAACTCTGATCTCATCTTCTTGGTTATCAAACTCAACCTTGTATAACTTACAAATTCCACATAGATCATGATAAAAGCATCCTCGTAAGATGACTACCTCAATTCGCTTGATGCTAGTAAACCATCTACATATCGTTTACTCCATAAGGGTATGTTATCATCTCTGTCCTCATACCTCATAGCAACATTCCAACTCATATCATTTATTATCCTTGGTGTATGGCATGCGTACGGTCCTATCTCTCACTCCCATGACAAGAGGAAATAAGCATTTGGTTGCAATCCAAATACAAAGTTCTTCCTATTCCAAGAGTAGAGATGGTACATCCCACCTTGCCAATACACCTTCAAATCTAAGTTGAAGCGTGCAACTTATGTCTCAACATCACAATCGTCTCAATATCAAAGTTACTTCCATGGAAAACTGGTCGCGAACCTACTTGGTCACCACACAATCCTTGGTCATCTCCTCTAGGTCTGTAGGGTGCCGGAAATTTTAGGGTCATCCCTCTTCCCTTATGCATCCAGAGAGTGCCCTACTCATCTTCCCTTTGGGTCCCATGAGCTCATGAAGGTGATGAATCTCCTAACCCATAGCCCTCAGGCAACGATAGTTGTTACCTCCTGACCCTATGGTCATGTGAAACTAGGGAATTAGGTAACTCTTACTTCCATCAGTCTTATCCCTTCCTGACCCAAGGATAGACTTAGGATTCTAACATAGTACATGTCCAACTTAGAACCTTACCCAAGTCTCCATCAACTCTCTCTAAATTCATGGTCTGACTTTCATCATTTTATAAGGGTCATGACGACCTGCCTACCTTGGTTAGGCCCCATACCGGTTACCTCCATGGTAACACACCCACTTGCACTTAAAGATGGTTATCTATGGGTCTACAGGTTCATTCTCATACCATTTACTTTTCACTTAGCTTCTCAAGATCCTATGAGACCTCTTTAGGTTACCTTAAACCAAAAAAACTGGTATACACCCTACAAAAGGGTCCCTCTCCCAGTATAGGAGGAAATTACACCTTGATAACAAAGGTCACAAACGTCCTTATGTCTAGGGTTTACATCCACTAAGCATGCATAACCCTAGCATGCTACTAAGGCACAAGCAGACCACCTACAAAACCATGCTAGGTCATACTTGTTCTCATTCCTCAACATTGGACCAAGAACACCTTCCCATGTCACCAACTCAGCTGTGAGGGGTTCATCAAACATACCTTTTACTTAATGGGGTTTCCCTTTCCTCTAAACATGACGAGTGCCATGCTCAAATCTTATAGAAACTCAAATCTTGTCATGAGCATTAGGTACACCACTTCCCCTAGGTTCACTTCTTTATGCAACAGTTGTTCAACTGCATGCTCAACATTCTATCCACGAACCAAGCATGTATAAGGCATGGCATGCCCTTCCTGTCATCCTTAGTAACACCTAAAAGTTGAGTCCTCCTCAAGGACATTCAACTAGGTGTAAGGCCTCACAACTTGTTACTAAAAGGAACTCTTCTTCCCATCTCAGAAGGTAAACACCTATACCATAGGCACATAGGTACCAGCAGCCTCATCCTCTCTCTAGGGTTTGGTTCCTCTAAAGGCAACCAAGATACCATCAACCTCCAGGGATCATTCATGAGGCAACCGCAACCATCCACTTAGGTCACATCATCCTCAACTCCCCATTGTTCCTCATATCTCAGAGTCTAAGCTTCCAACCTTCTTGCTTGGGTCCTGCTCTCTCTCTCTAACGAGAGCTAACCCTACAAACAATATTACTACTAGAGGTTCTTTCTCCATGAAGGATCGAGCTCACAAGCATACCCCTACATGGGTGAATCCTCTGTTCAAACTGATGTTCACCCAAGATTATCAAAAACTCCTCCTGCTTATCTCATAAGCTATCCAACATACTCTTCTGGCCAGGGTTTCAACCTACTGCCTGTACTACTGATGTACTCTGGGTGCATGTTATGCCCTACTCGCATAAGCTCGTAGGGTTTATATAGATTCTTCACTAACCTCATCATTGAAGGAGCTATCCTTCACTCTAACATGCACGACCCTTCCTGGGGTTGGGTCGCCAAAGTCACTAGGTCATCCAACCTCACATGGCTCATAACGTCATGGGTATCCAAAAGCATGTCCACACCCCTGGTCTATCATGACATCTAACTCATCATGCCATCTCTCTCTCTAACCACAACTTAGGGTTAGGGTTAGGATATCCTCAAAGGATGCTCCAGGTCTCTACTTATAATGGAGGTCTCTACCTCCAAGACTAACTTTCTCCACTCATCCTCCTGACAAGGAGGTCTAGCCTCAGGTTTCTCTTGAGGGCATGACAACATATGTCATACGACCTAAGCATGCATCTATTCTTTAGTTTATGCTTTGACGCAAGTTTACCGTGCGCTGAAATGCAAGTGAACACGTCGAAGTAGTACAGGCCTTTGTGAGGCCCGAGTCGAACTCAGGGATATGTGAATTTGTCGGAGACTCCTACTAACTACTCGCGATCAGCTAAGCTGATTAAATAGTTGAGAATTGTTGTTAAAATTAAAAGAAAATAAAAACAAAACAAAATGAGCAATCGATTAAATTGTTGGTTTAATCAATTCAAATGGAGATCTTTAGGATTACGGTTTCACCGCAGGTTTTCACTGTATTAAATTCTATATAGTTACTCAATTTTATCTCTCTATCTGGGGAGTGGCCTAAAATCAGAATTGCCCACTGTCGTGGTACAATCCACTACCTATGTCTAGGTCGGTTCCACCATCATAGTAACCTATACCCTAAACTAGGTGAATTAAAAATGACCTCTCGGTATCCACCATTAATCTTACACCATCTTGTTTAAGGGATTTGTCAATTAATGTAAATTTCGTCTCTTTTCAACCGTTAATTCTTCTTTCAAAGCAATTAAGGGAATTAGATTATTATTATGGTGATCAAGCATAACAATATATTGGAGAAAATGAAACTATACCATGGATTTGAGAGATAAGATATGAATTACTATTATGAAATCATCATACAATGAAGCCCCGGGATACTCCCGGTCCTAAAGACAAAGGGGATTAGCCCCGCATGTTCATCTCAGAGTACAATGTGGAGAATAAAAAGGGCAACATGAATAGAAACGTGATTGAGTGGTTAAAACCCCGAACAGAGAAGGTCCAATCGATCCTTGGCATGGAATCCGCGTTCTGCTGCCTTTCGGTGGTGGAATTCATCTTCTTCAGCGTCCGAATTGGCTGGGGCGTGCTCTCGTGCTCCATTCTTCTCTCCTTTCTCTCCAGGATGTGTGCAGCAACTAATGACGTCCTCCCTTAGTCAAGGGCGCCGTCATTAGGTATATCTCCTGAATTAGGTTGCAAAATAACCACAGTCGTCCGATTGAGATTAATCTGAAACAAGCACATATCTAACGGTGTCGATACCATCGACGCGAGTCGATGGTATTGACCTAGAGTGATTTCGGCAACTCTTCTTTCCTTTCGTCTGTGCGCCTGATGTCATCTCGATACCATCGACACGGGTCAATGGTATCGACGAACCTGTAGCGACGGTTTTGTCTTTATGTGTCGATGTAGCTCCATCAGTCGATAGTATCGACTTTATGGTCGATAGTATCGACGCACTTCTCGCCAGCAACATGATGGTATCTCGATACCATCGACATCCCTGTCGATGGTATCGACTTTCTTCTGGTCCTTGCGGCTGGCAACCTGTGGTCCGGTCGATGGTATCGACCACCGTCGATGGTATCGACGGCAGCAGATACTTGTTTTTCCTGAAATTAACACACGGAACCACATAAATCCACACAAAATATATTCTTTTAGTAATTAATACTCTAAATGCTTGAAATAAGGGAATTTGACATAAAAGAGTAGCATAGAACAAAGTGAATGAATTATGCAACATTAACCATGAAAATGACTAATTAATGCATAAAACACCTATCAAACAAGCCTATAAATGCGACTCAAAATCATCGCATCAAACTCCCCTAAGCTTGAACATTGCTCGCCCTCGAGCAACTAAACCTTAGAATAGAATTGCCAGAGTCAACTAAAGAACAAAGCATCACAACAGGCATCCCATATGACTACCATCGGACATTCGCATACCGGCCCTCACTAACCATAGAATGATAATTACCCTAAAGGCGGCAGTAATCATCCATAAAAGATATTAACCCCAACTGATGAACACTATCACATAAGGCAGTTAACATAATAAAATTTGTCGGTCCAAACTTAGTGCATCTTGTGATCTTCTATACTACGTTGCTCGCCCTAACTACCATCTACATGGTAGCAGTTCTCCTGATATTCAAAAGTGAGGAGAAATTCACGGTGGCCTAGCAATCCGAGAAACGGGTGGATAAAGTAGGTGGGTCATGGAAGAAGTGGAAGTATTATACGATTTCAACATGCATAAGACAAAAATGCCCTAAATGATGCAAGTACACATGAAAATGCCCTAATGCCTAAGATTAGGTGGAGTGATGCATGCACTCACCATCCGTCTCAAAATGAGATGGATATCTAATTAAGCTGCATCATGTACTCACTTATCTTGAAATACAGGTGAGATTATATTCCTTTCTCCTTCTTATTCTTGTTACTTCTGAATAACTTTTTTTTTCAATTTCAGATTTTTTTTTCAAACCCTTATATCCATGATTGACAATGAATACTTATTGGGCTTATTTTTTCTGCATAACTCAATATTTGCACTATTTGGAAGGTATGGAACAATTTAATTCACCATTAAAGAATAAATGAGGTACATGACATAATTTATGCATAACAGATATGAGTGCAACTACATGACATGCACCTAAGGGCAATGTGCATGTATACCTATTCTAATATTTCTTTTTTTTTATCTTCATGCAAAACATATAAAAAGTTGCAATGCAAGTCCTATCTACATGCCATGCAATTAAGAAGAGTTAAAATCGTACTTTACTCCCAAATCTTGGGTGAATTGTGAAAATAAAAAAGGTGGACAGATCACAAGACTAGTTAACTGAACCTTTGAACGATATTATGTGTCCCTCCTTACTGACCTGTGTAGCAGTTAAGAGGTTTTTTCTCTTTTACTTCAAATTAAAGTCTCATTATCATTTGGTCAGTTTAGGCTCAAACAACCAATTCTGTCCACTTTCATGAATCATTAGGAATATACAATTGTGATTTTCTGTTTTAAATTTGACAAAACCAATCATTTTCTAAGTTAAGTGATCAAGGTTAAACAACACTCAAGCTTGTGAACACTCAAAATGTTTTAGTTTCCCTCAATTCCCCATGCACATGCAACTGAGATGACTCAACATTAAAGACATCCACGATTACACTAGATAGATTGTGGATCCTAAAACAAACTAAGATTGTAGAAAAACTAAGATTGCAGAAAACAAATGACAGGAAAACAAAGGCAATAAAACTAAAAATAGAGAAAATGAAAGATAGAACTGTTCCAACACCCCCCTAAGCTTGAATTTGACTATGGCCTCATAGTCAAAAACAACCTTAAAGGTTGGAACAGAGATACCGCTTTTACTCTTCAGGTGGAGGCGGGTACTGCGGAGTCATAGGGTCCCAAGACGGATACTCACCCTGGAAGCTTGGATCAAACTGGGCCCTAGGTGGAGGTTGTGGATAGCCTCCAAAATAATTCTGGCTCCAATAGTGGTCGTAGAAGGGTTGTTGTTTCATCTCCATCTGTTGCAACCGATCATGGATTTGCTGTTGGTTGTCAAGGAGAAGACGCTCATTGGTAAAAATCGCCCGCTGATTTTCCAATAACCGGCTTGTAGTGTCTTGAATACCGGCATACATCATCCCATGTTGCTGTTGCATTTGCTGAATCTCCTGCAGCATCGCATACATACCATGCATGGAATAAGCTTCCTCGCTTGGCTGCGAGGGCGGTGGTGGTGGTGGCATAGGCTGTGATGATGAAGATGCACCCGGGTGCATCCGAGGATGCTTTCGTGGTGCCACTCATGCCCGAAGAGGTGTGAATGGCTCCTCTTCCTCTGCAGCCTCATCATCATTTCCGTCATCGCCGCCATCATTTCCACCTTCGTCATCGGAGTCAGTGATGGCTATGATTGGCCATCAGAAGTGTTGTGCCCCTTCGATGTTGAAGACTGAATTTGGAAGGGAGCTCTCCTGGTAGGCTTGGTTGACGTGGCAATGCGCATACGCCAAACCATCTCAAATAAGAATGAGGTTGGACCGGTGCAAATGTTGCAAGTTCACCTTGCTCCTAGTTGAAAGAGGAGTGAGCTGCTGGAAATTCAAACCAAGGTAAGCAGCCATCTTGGTGATGAGCCCGCCATAATGAATCGGTGCTTTTCTCGTACTCCTCTTCACTGCCAATACCCTTTGTAGAAAGAAGGCGCCCCAATTGCATTCTTGACGCTTCAGGAGCTTATACAAAAAGAATAAATCTGACTCCTGAAACTTGCTGAGGGCCAAATCACCCCGAGCAAACAATGTCGAACTGAGCATCCGGTGCAGAATCCGGACGAAAGGGTGCTCGAAGTCAGCTACCGCAACATTATGGTAGCTTACCGACTTGCTCGGCGGTACTGTAACCAGCTCAGCGAATATGGTGTCGTAGTCGGTGTGGTTGTCCAGTCGCTGATAGTCGTACTGTAAATGATTCCAGTTGAAGATTTTGTTGAACTACCGAAGCGTGATGTTGTAGTCGTTGTTGTATAACCGGAACGACACTCAACCTTTGATCCACTCGCGATCGATGGCTATTACGTTGTTGGGCACAATGCAGACGTCCAGATATGCCATGAACTCAGCCACCAACTCCTTGTATCAATACATTCATGTGAAGAAGGTGGCGGCCGGGCCTCGTGAGGGTTGCCTCTAATCATGAAAGAGCTCTCAGTTAGTCAGTCATCGGGAGTGCTTTCTCTCTCTAGGAGAGCTCTGGATTCTCTCTAGAATCATCTTCCCACCTCTCTTCTCCACATCACCTTCCCTCTCCCCCCACGCTGCCCTCACGGCAGCTGGGTTTCCCTGCGATCTCTGTCGAGTAGGGTCGCCGCTCGACGGGCGCAGTTAAGACGTTGGAGCTGCTCCACCTACCTCGGAGCCTTGTCGGCCCCGACTTGAAGATGACGGTCGTGCATCTCCAACAGTGACGTGAGTACACCTGCAGGTTGAGTTAAGGCGGGGCTACTCCGATCTTGCTGGGCGCGCTCTGTCGTTGTGTATTTAAGGCGGGGGACGGACGATCGGGGACCTACCTACCTCGGTTGACCTCTCCCTGCTGGCGGAGGGACAGCGTAGACACCTCTTCACCTATCTTAGAATCGGTCTCCTTCTCTGACCTGTTTCTCGGTAGGCCACGCCTTATCGGTGTCCCCAAAAACCAGGCGAGGGGTTGACCGGCTCCCTGTGGGGGTCCTGGTCCTCCTGGGACCCTGCGGGGACCCTGGGTGTGTGCTAGGGTCTCTAGCGTCTCGTGTGGAGGAGCTTTTTGACAGGGTGCCTGTTGACGTGTTGCTGGGATCCGAGCTACCCAGCGAGCTGGGATGTTGGTCTCCTCCACTACGGTGTTCGTGCTGCGCCGCGGCAACACAGGCTTCTCTTGGTGGCCGGTCGTCTGCGGTGAAGGTGTGTGGTTGGGTTCTTAGCTACCCGACCGGTGGTGTGTGCTTTCCCGCGGCGGAGGTACTACGACGACGGCCCCTCTCCTGCGGGGTCTTCGTCTTGTTGCCACCAACCGGGGGAGAGATTGACTAGCTCTCCGGAGTTGGTCTCTCGGTGATCCCTATGGAACAGGAGGAAGGGCCTGCGTCGGTGGACGTTCTGTCTGCACGCTCTGGTGCATTAGGTGCTTCTTGCCCGCTCACAACACCCCCTTGCCTCCACAAAACGGCGGAGAAGTCGACCTGCTCCTAGGAGTTTAGGTCCTTCAGTGAAACCTGTTGGAGCAAGGAGGTGATGGGAGTCTCACGGCGTTCGTTGTGACGGTGGTCGTTGCTGCTCGCGGCGGTGCCCGGTGGTGGTAGCCAGCGGTAGGGTTGTGAACGTGTCTGTTCACAGCTGTTCGTGGTGGCGTTCGCCCGCGGTAGGGTTGGGGCAGTTCAACGCTTTCCATCATGATCGCTTCCCCCCGCCGCGGGTCCTTGGCCTTGAACCGGGTTCCGAGCTACCCGGTTAGGTCGACCTGATCTGTTGGAGGGCGTCTTTGAGTCCGGAAGCTTCGCTGAGCCGGGTTCGGGTGGGGCTGGACCGGGTCTGCTGACCAGTTCTCCTTCTTCCCGCCTCCCCCGCCCTGGGGAGCACAACGGTTCCCGTTCAAACGGGCTCCCCGTGCTCAGTGCGTGACGACTAGCCAGCTGTCTCGCTTGGAGTGGCCTACGACTTTTCGACTCCGGGTCTGCTCGCTTCCCCGAGACTCCAACGCTGCGGTGCCCTAGTGCGCGCTGACGTCTCAGCGCCTCGTGCGTATCGACTTCAGTGCCACGTGTTGCATCCCGATTCACCCCTGACGGTTACCCATGACCAAGTACAAAGGCAAGACAAAGTGACATTCCTCTCTTCTCTTTTCGATTCGCCGCGAAGCTGCTGAGGAACGTGCAAAGGGTGGCAGAACTGCTATGGAGGCACGCCAGCAGATGACCAACAAAGGAAAAGCCCCCACTGTGGTTTCGCCCGCCGCCGCGCCGCACAGGAGGGTGGCGTTGCGCAGTCAGTCTTCCACCCGGGTCGGTGTTTCCTCCAGCGGGGCCAAGTCTGACGGAGTCAGTACCTCTTCTGAAGGGGGCGGGGGTGATGGGAGTCGACAGAGCCCCTCCCAGGCACCTGCCGCCCATGCTGATCGAGCTCTCTCCGGGGCCCCGCCGCGCGCTGATCCGTCAGCAAGGCGGACCTTCGCCCAGGTGGCCGCCGAGGGTCAGGCGTCGGTGGTGTGGCCCATGAGCGTTGATGTGGTTGCCTGGGCAGACCTCTCCACCCGTCAATCCACCAACGCCACCATCCCCGGCGACAAGATCCTGCAGTTTGTGGCGCCGATCATGGACCCATACAGGGGTCCTATAGCCGAGATCCCTGCTACGGTCATGGAGGCTTTTGTTGAAGCACAAGACAACACTGTAGTGTTCTACGTCATCGACGCGTCTCCCCACGAGACGGTCATGAAAGGCTGGTTGAGGCGGGTTTGGCGACCAAAGGGCACGTACGAGCTGGCCCGGCGTGGGGGTGGTTTCTTTGATCTGCGCTGCAAGCTTAAGGAGGACCGGGACTCGATCCTTCACGGCGGCCCCTGGTTCTTCGATTGCTGTTTGCTCATTTGCCGGCCCTGGACTCCGTCTACAACTCTTACGCGGGACCTCCTTGCAACGGTGCCGTGCTGGGTCTCATTCCCCACCCTGGGGCACTTGAGATCCCTCGACATCCTTGCAAGGGTGGCGAGCTGCGTCGGAGTCCCCTCCCACGCTGGGTCGTGGATAACCGCTGCCGACGGTTCGACGCATGCCAGGGCGATGGTTGACCTCCCTGCTGACAGCCCCCCACCTCCTCGGTGTGGGTTCGTTTCCCTGGCGCCGAGCCTGAGCAGGTGCCAGTGCATTACGATTTTGTGCCGTCCCGGTGCACCTCTTGCTGCGCCTTCGGCCATGGCCTGCACCGGTGTCCTTTTGTCACCGACCAGGTGAGGGCGGACACCCTGCGTCGCCTGGAGGCCAACCGGAAGCCCTCGCCCCCCTCTGGGCGGCGCACCAACAACAAGAGAAAGGCATCTGACGTCCCGACGGATGCACCCGAGAAGGACACGCCTGCGACCACCGAGGCGACGGAGGTCCATGTTGATGCTGGCACCGATGCGGATGCAAACGTTGAGAAACCCCCCCCCCTTGCGGATGACCCCCTGGCGATGGAGATCCCTGAAGATGGTGGCATTGGTGAAGATGTTGCCGCTGTGGAACCCCCCCTGTGGACTCGACGACTCCCATGTCACGCCCAAGCGGGGAAGGAGCAGAAGCAGGAAGAGTAAGAAGAACAGGAAGAAGAAGGACGGGGCGGGCGGCCCCCCCCCCAGCACTGAGGAGAAGGTCACCAACCCCGAACAGGTGGTGGTGGAGGGCGGGTCGAATCCTCCTGGAGGACTAGACGAGCCCATCGCCATCCCGGATGCGACTGACGCAGCTGACACCTTGGCGGAAGATCTTGTGGGGCCTGGTCTGGAGACGGGCGTCCCTACCCTGGCCGGGTCTGACACCACTGCAACTGAGGCGTTGGCGTCTGGCACTGACGACCTGGACGTGATAGTGGATACCCCGGTCCCTCAGCATGACGACATCGGGTCTGTGGCGGCGGTTGATGAGTCGAACCCTCCTGGAGGGGAAGACGCGCCTATCACTGCTACGGATCAGGGTTCCTTGCCGGAGCAGGAGCCCGTCCTCGTGACCAGCGACAACTCGCCACCCAGGGAGCAGGTCCGACGGAGCAGGCTTGGCCATACCAGATCCACCGCGGCCAGCTGCAAGCCTAGGACCGCCACCAAGAGGGAACCCCCGCCGGTAAGGCAGGTAATCATCGCTCTCCCGGCGCCGGGCTACTCCTTTTAGCAGGCCCAGGCTGGTGTGACGAAGAAGAGTGCGAAGGAGCCCGAAGAGGAGCAGGAAGATGAACCCAGTGAAGTTGATCTGGAGGTGGAGGCGGAGGTTGCTACCACAACGCCTGGCTCCGTGGAAGGCGATGACCCCGACGGGGATACGGTCGCCGAAGACCCTCTGGACGAGGACGTGGTGGAAGCTGCTGCCAACCTTTCTGGCGATAAGGTGGACTCCAGGCGGAAGCCTGGGGGTCGGAAGTAAGCATCACCCCCCCCTTATAGTTTCCATGTCAGTCTTGATGTGGAACGTGCGCGACGTGTGTGAGCCGGCAAAGAGGAGGGCGGTGGCTGCTCTTGTGAGACGACAAGGAGTTACGATGGCTATGCTCATGGAGACTAAGATCACTGAGGATCGGGGAGGAGACAGAAGCATCAATGAACTGTTTCCTACAGGATGGATCTTTTTGTCCAACCTGGAGGTCTCTGGGAAGGTGCGGATCTGCTGGGGCTGGGACCCTAGGGTGTGGACGGTGGATGTGTTCGCCATGTCTGCACAGATCATCTCGGTGTGGTGTTGTAACAAAGGGGGTGCGCGAGTATTCCTGTCGGCGGTCTATGCGCACAACCAGCCACACTGACGTGGCTCCCTGTGGGAGGAGCTTGAGACAACCAAGCCGGTGGCCTTGGTTCCTTGGATGGTGGCTGGGGACTTCAACGCTATCCGCAACGACGAAGAGAAGTCTGGTGGAGCTGAGGTCTCCAGGAAAGCTATGCGAGAGTTCAATCTCGCGGTGGACAAGGCGGGGCTGGTGGAGCTCAAGACCTTCGGTGGGGTTCTCACGTGGTCGAACAAGAGGGATGCGGGGGAGCAGATCTGATGCTGCCTTGACAGGGCTCTCGTCAACGACAGATGGGTGGGTTTCTTCCCTACAGCCCACTCATGCCTGTCCTTCTCGCAGCTTAGCGACCACGGCATGTTGACCATCCACCCCTTTGCCTCCATGGCGAAGCGCCGCGCTAAACCCTTCAGGAGCCTCAATGTGTGGGCAACCTGGGATGGCTTCTTCGAGGAGGTCAGGAGGACTTGGGTGCTCCCGGTGAGGGGGAACCCCTTGTTTGTTGCGGCTTCGAAGCTCAAAGCGGCGAAGGCCACCCTCAAGAGTTGTTCTGCCCGGAGGGGCGACATTGGCACTGTGAAGAAGGATACAAAGGGGGACTACGATGCTATTCAGGAGGCGCTGCAACGCTCGCCCTGCTGCCCGGAGTTGACCAGGAAGGAACGAGAGGTCAGAGAGAAGCTGGACCAGCTTGATGCGGCTGAGGAGTTGTTCCTTTACCAAAGAAGTCGTGTCTGGTGGATCAATGATGGGGAGCGCAACACTAAGTTCTACCAGGAGGCAGTGAAGCGGAAAGAAATGAGGGACACAATCCAGTACCTCATCAATGAAGACGGTGAGCAGTCCAGCACGCAGGAGGAGCTTAAAGGGGAGGCGGTCGCCTTCTACAGCAATCTCTACAATGCCAACGGCGGGCACAACCATCTGATGCGGCTCCAACCTACTAACTCTCTAACTGCGGCCCAAGGCCGGCATTTATGTAGACCTTGCACGCGCGAAGAGGTTAGGGACGATGTGTGGTCCATTAGGCCGGACAAGGCGCCGGGTCTAGATGGTTTCAACGCCAGCTTTTTCAGAAGCTGTTGGAGTGTCGTTGGCGAGGACGTGACGAATGCCATTCTTTGGCTGATGAGGGGGGATATGGTGCGGGAAGTGAATCACTCTTTCCTGGCGTTGATCTCCAAGGTGGACGGTGCTACTCACCTTCGCGACTTCAGGCCCATTGCCTGTTGCAGCGTGCTGTATAAGATCTTTGCCAAGGTGTTGGCGGAGAGGCTCAAAGAGGTGCTGGGGGGGCTTGTCTCTCAAAATCAAGGGGCGTTTATACCAAACAGGAGCATCTCCGAATGCTCCCTCCTCCCTGCAGAGTTTTTGCTAGGGTTTGACATTAAGCGAACAAAACCAAAGGCTTGTATTAAAACCGATTTATCCAAGGCCTACGATCATGTCGATTGGGAGGCCTTGTGGACCATCATGGATAGGATGGGTTTCCCCCCACTTGGATGGGTTGGGTTCGACAATGTGTCTCCACATGTTCTTTTTCTGTTCTTGTTAATGGCTTCCCGGCGGGGCTGTTTAATAGCTCACGCGGGTTGAGGCAGGGGTGTCCCCTGTCACCTCTCCTTTTCACGATAGTCATGGAGTATCTCACTACTCTCATGAATGAAGGAGAGCGGTTAGGCCGGTTCCGCACCTACCAAATCAAGCGCACGGATGTCTTGTCCCATCTCATCTTCACGGACGATGTGCTCTTCTTTGTTGAAGGCTCGAGGAAAAGCCTTAGGGGGATCAAGCAGGTGTTGGATGAGTTTAGCGCCACGATGGGAATCAAGGTCAACCCGGCCAAGTCCAAGCTCTTCCTCTCCAAATCAGCTGTGGACAACGTCAACCGCCTCAACAGCATCCTGGGCTGTCCGGTGGATGAGCTTCCTACACGTTATCTTGGCTTTCCCCTTGCTGCTCGGAATCATAAGGCTGCCTTCTTCAACCCATGCCTCGATCAAATGAAGAAGATGGTCTCCAAGTGGCCCCCGGACAAAATTACGATGGCTGGGCGGTGCATCTTGACCAAGGCCAATCTCACAGGCTTGGTTACTT
The DNA here is from genome assembly GCA_963693085.1 of Alisma plantago-aquatica. Taxonomy (NCBI): domain Eukaryota; kingdom Viridiplantae; phylum Streptophyta; class Magnoliopsida; order Alismatales; family Alismataceae; genus Alisma; species Alisma plantago-aquatica. Next base: position 1,444,415,219 of record OY856409.1, on the reverse strand, counting down.
TCTAGGCGCTACAAGGTCACATCCCTGAAGGCACGTGTGACCGGATGGAGATGGTGATGGCAGATTTTGTTTGGGGCTCCAACTACCACCCTATGCGCTTTGAGCGCATGGCCAGACCTTGTAAGGAAGGGGGTTTAGGTCTCAAAGGGGTCAACGTTGTAAACCGGTGGGCGTCCCTCAAAAGCTCATTAGGTTCCACACCTGCCCCCACTCCCCCTGGACCCTTTGGATGCGTAGGCGCTATGGGCTCACCCCTCCTGACCCGGCGCTGCTACGACATGGTGCCTCTAATTCTTGGAAGAACATGGCTCGTGTGTGGGCTGAGCACCAGCACCTTTTTGAGCGCTCCTCCACCGGCATCGTGAGGCTCGCCAACTCCAACGCTAATCTGTGGATGATCATTCAGCTGCAACAGGCTCCGTGTGACGTCGGCAGGACCATATGGGCGGGGCCCCTCATCCATAGATGGAGCTTTACGATTTATAGGGCTTTCCACAGTGCACTTGCCACTGCTGATAAAGTGCACGAGTGGAACAATGAGGCGAGTCACAAATGTTCCTTCTGCAGGCAGAGGGAGGACATACAACACATGTTCTTCCGTTGTAGATTTTCTAGGCTTGTGCTACAGCCTGTCATGGACCTCTGCGATATCAGGATCCCGCTGGCGGCCACCATCGCCGACACTATAAGCCTTATAGTAGACAAAACCAGGGGATGGAAGGGGTGGAAGTGGCTGACTGTCACTGCTTGGACATGCACAACTTACTTCATATGGAAGCAACGCAATGAGAGACGACATGGCGTGCAGTCCTTAAGCTCTTCGGAGTGCAGGGACCTTGTGGTCAAGGCTACGAGACGCGTTGCGGAGGTGCGGGGTTGGAGCTCCACTACACCGACCCACATCAGCAGGGCCTGGCAGATCCCTTTTAGCCTTTAGTTTTCTTGTATAGCGCCCACGGGCATAGACGGGGTTTTTGTAGAGTTACCCCCGCATACACTCCCTTTTTGTAGTTACACAGGGAGGCGGGACGCTCCCCACACCGTCTCCATAGGTGTGCGGCGTGTCCTATTTAGTTTGGGCTTTTCTGAAGAGGCTCTACTTTCTCTTGAGCCTTTTTGACTCGGGGCTTCTCGCACCTTGGGGTCCTTTGTTGGGGTGGTTCTTCTTTGAACCTCCTTCATCATTTTTACCCGTCTATTAATACATAGACCATTCCTATGTATTGATACCATCCACATGCCTGTCGATGGTATCGACTTTCCTGAGACGATTTGTTCTGAAAATCTTCAGAGATCTCGATAGTATCGACATCCTTGTCGATATCATCGACTTCTGCCTGCGATCTGCTTGTAGGTATGTCGATACCATCGATGAGGCCGTTGATGGTATCGACGTAGTGCGATTCCTACAGTCGCCAACTTGTACCATGTTCGATACCATCGACATAAGGATCGATGGCATCGACTCTGCCTCAGACCTGCGCATGTAACAAACGATTACGGTATCTTTTTTACACTACAAACTAAGTGAAAACAAATTAACTATGAATGTAAATGAAAAAAACTAAGGTACCAATGGTTGGGTTGCCTCCCAACAAGCACCCTTATTTAACGTATTAGGCTAGACGACATGCAACTCATCATGCAACCGAAAGTGAACTAAGTTTGACCTCATTCACCTTCCTTGTGAAATCTTCACCAAAATATAGCTTCAACCTCTGTCCGTTCACCAAAAATGTAGTCTCACCATCACGCACCATTATTGCGCTGTGTGGTTTGACCTCTTCCACCGTAAATGGCCCACTCCACCGGGATTTTAGCTTCCCGGGATGCAAGTTCAACCTTGAATTGAACAACAACACATGATCTCCCTTCTTGAAGGTGCAAATCTGAATGTGGCGATCGCGGATCAACTTAGTGCGCTCCTTGTATATCCAAGAGTTCTCATATGCAGTCATGCGCAACTCATCCAATTCATTTAATTCAAGCAATCTCTTCTTCCCCGCCTCATCATAACCCAAGTTGAGCTTTCTTAACGCCCAGTGTGCTTTATGCTCTAACTCCACCGGTAAGTGACAAGCCCGGCCGTACGCCAACCTAAACGGTGTGGTGCCTATAGGTGTCTTGTATGCCGTCCTATATGCCCACAATGCATCCGGCAATAAAGCACTCCAGTTCTTTCTCATGGAAGCCACCGTACGCTCCAAAATCTTTTTAATTTCGTGATTGGAGACCTCCACCTATCCTTGAGTTTGCGGGTGATACGGGGTACCTATGTTATGTTTTACCCCATATTTCTTCAACAATGTCGAGAACTTTTTATTCTTAAAGTGCATACCCCCATCACTGATGATCATTCGGGGCACTCCAAACCTACAGAAGATATTTTCTTTTACGAATCTGCACACTACAGAAGAATCATTAGTCCTGGTGGGTATTGCTTCTACCCACTTTGACACATAATCAACAGCTAAAAGAATATATAAATTCGAATTTGAGGACACAAAGGGTCCCATGAAATCTATACCCCATAAATCAAATACCTCAATGATGCGATGATTTTGAGTCGCATTTATAGACCTTTTTCATATGTGTTTTATGCTCTAATTAGTCATTTTTATGGATAATATTGCATAATTCACTCACTTCGGTCTTTGCCATCATATTATGTCAAATCCCCTTAGTTTCATCATTTTGAGCATTATTTATCATATTATCATAATTTGTGTGGATTTACTTGGTCTTGTTTTGGAATTTCAGGAAAAACAAGTATCTGCTTCCGTCGATACCATCGACGGAAGTCGATACCATCGACCAAGCCACAGGTTGCCAGCCGAGAGGAGCAGCACAGAGTCGATACCATCGAAACCCAAGTCGATGGCATCGAGATACCTTTAGGTTGCTGGCGAGGAAGCTGTCGATACCATCGACGAGAGTCGATGCCATCGACACATGGAGGCTACAGCGTCGCTAAAAGACAAACCCGACGCTACAGAGAGTCGATACCATCGACATCCAAGTCGATGGTATCGAGATGACCACCGGCGCTCAGACGAAAAGAAAAGAAAGCTGCCGCTAATACGCTGGGTCGATACCATCGACCCGCGTCGATGGTATCGACGCCGGCAGATATGCGTTGGATTCGTTTTGATCTCAATCGGACGGCTGGAGTTATTTGACGACCTAATTAGGGACTTATACCTAATGACGGCCGCCCACACGAGATCATCATCTCATTTTGCATTGCATGAGTGTCGAGGAAGGAGAGAAAGGAGAACGGAGGCCAGAAGCTCATCCCTGTCGATCCGGACGCTGCCGAAGACGAATTTCACCACCGACAGGCGGGGAAGCTCGTGTTCTACGCCAAGGATCTACCGGTTCTTCTCCGTTCAGGGGTTTTCCCACTTCATTCATGTTTTTCTTATGAATTCCCCTATTTCTACCATGTATTTGTGTGAGATGAACATGAGAGGCTAAAACCCTCCATCTTTAGGACCGGGAGTAGCCCGGAAATGCATTGTATGACAATTTTATATTAATAATTCATATTTTCTCTCTTAAATACGTGGTATAGTTTCGTTTTCTCCATATCTATTGTTATGCCTGATCACCATAATAATAACCTAATGCCCTTAATCACTTCGACAGAAGGATTAACGGTTGAAAAGAGACGAAACCTACATTAATCGATAAAACCCTTGACAAAGGAGTTGTAAAATTAATGGTGGAAACTGAGAGATCGTTCGTAATGCGCTTAGTTTAGGGGAATGATTACTACGACGGTGGAATCAACCTAAACCTAAGTAGTGAATTACACCACGACAGTGGGTAATTCGGTTTTCAGGCCACTACCCGGATAGAGAGAGAAGAGTGAGGAATTATATAAAACCTAATACAATGTTGACCCACGATGAAACTGCAATCCTAAAGATACCCTTTTGAATTGATTAAATTAACCTTTAATCGATTGTTTTCTTTGTTTTATTTTATTTTCTTTTAATTTCGACAACAAACCCTACTTTGTTATCCGGCCTAGCTGATTGCAATTAGTTAGTAGGAGTCTCCAATAATTCATGTATCCCTGTGTTCGACTCGGGCCTCACAAAGGCCTATATTACTCGATGCGTATACTTGCGTTTTTAGCGCGTAGTAAAATACACGTCAAGTTTTTGGCGTCGTTGCCGGGGATACGGCGAATTGTTGGCACTTTGAGTGCTAAGAGTGGCCACTCTAGGCCACATTTTTTATTTTATTTTGAAACAACTTTAAATATTCCTAAATTTCTTTATAATTGTGTTTACTCGTTCAAGCATAGTACTGAACCCCAATTTCCCTATTTCAGGTACTTTGCATGGTGCATACACGTAGTACAGACTACGCGAACCGCACACCCGAGGTTCCACCTCCGGGACCTGAGGACGAAGAGCACTACGAGCAAGAGCACCAAGAGGAAATAAATTCTGAATCTGAAGCAGAAGAAATGGCGAACCACAGACGATATGGGAGAAGATCAAAGCGTCTTCTTCATCAGCATCAAAGGGGCCTATAAAGAAAAAGGGGATCGACATACCGACATATAACATCGATCCAGCCTTGATCAACTTGGTAAAATCAAATGCATTTCACGGGCTGAAGAATGCGGACCCAGTTGCACACATCAGCCAGTTCGTTGAAAACTGTGATATGGTGAAGATAGACCGGTTCCCACAAGATGCGTTGTACCTCAAGCTATTCCCAAGTTCCTTGGCAGGAGCAGCAAGAGAGTGGCTACATAACCTCGATGATGAGTTCGTTGAATCATGGGATCATGTGGTGGAGGTTTTCTTCGAGAGGTTTTTCCCTCCTGAGAAGACCAACGACATGATTAGGAAGATTCACAATTTCACCCAACAGGCGGGTGAAACGTATTCTGAGACCTGGGAGCGATTCCAAGTTATGTTGAGGAGGTGCCCACATCATGGGCTGGACAGGGAAACACAAGTGAAAATCTTTTATTTTGCTCTCTCCGAGCACGATAGAAGTAACCTTGATTCAGCCGGATCCGGATTTTTTCTGAATAATATAGATACCAGATGTTGGGAGATATTGAAAAACATGGCTAGGAAACAGTCATGGGATGATAGAGGTGCCATGGAACAGGTCAAGGCTGCCGGCGAATCCAGAATAGTAAGGGAGCTGAACGATAAGTTAGATCTCCTAGCCAAGAAGCTGCTGACTAAGGAAGATGCATCTGAGGATGAGGAAGCCCAAGTAAAATTCATGCAACAACAGGGTTATAGAAACAATGACTATGCATGGAGGAAGGATAAAAAGTTTTCATGGAAGGATCCGAATAATTTTCTGCAGGATCCGGATGCCAAGCCACAGCCGAGGGCCGAGGATAAGAACACAGAACTACTGAGTCAAATGGTTCAGCAAAACCAAGAGATGATGGCCATGTTTGGTAAGCAATTGCAATCTCAAGGTGATATTCTAACCAAATTTGGGCAGACGCTGCAAAGCCATGGAGCATAAATGCGGGCATTAGAGACCACCGTGGCACAGATTTCTAGTGAAGTGGTGGCAATCAAGCACGCCAATCAACAGAAACCAGCCGAGAATGTGAACGTGGCCCAAGCACATCATCAGGTCAAGTACATGTCTGTGGTAAGCAATGAGGAGGAATCTCAGGTGCAAGAAGCTGTAGAAGAAAGAAAGATGACTTTCAATGTGAACGCAACACTGGCGATACCATATCCACGCACGTGCTATGGATTGCTGGGCGGAAACCCTTTCTTCAGAAAATCACAAAGAGTTGTGAATACTGTATCTCAATGTAGGCAAGAAGAAGAATTGCAGGTTGATTGTGCATGTGCGGAGACAGTGAACGTGAGAGAGAAACCACAACAAGCTGCTACCATTGAGGATGTCTCGCCAAAGCCCACGTCGGAGGGAGTGATTGAAGCAAGCTTAGGGGAGGTACCCCCGAAAAGCTCATATGTGCCACCTCACAGGCGTGTTGATGCAGCTGATGTTTCAGATCCAGTCAATTCTAAGTCAAAGAAAGAGCATCGTCACTTTAAGAAATTTCTGGAGATATTCCGAAAACTCCACATCAATATTCCATTGGTGGAGATGATCGAGAAAGTACCCGCCTATGGGAGGTTCATCAAGGAAATCATCAATAAGAAGAGGCGGATAAAAGACGATGATATTTGCTGGATGAATGAGACGGTGAGCTCTATGATTCACGGGAGTTCACCAAAGAAGAGAAGGGACCCAGGAGGTTTTTACATTCCGTGCTCAATAGGTGGTCAACATTTTCCAAAAGCGCAATGTGATTCTGGCACTAGCATAAATCTCATGCCTTTGGCGACATTTCAAAAGCTGGGGTTAAAAGAGATAAAGAAGTTGGCCGCAACAATTGAATTGGCGGATGGTTCTACTGTGAGACCCTATGGAGTATGTGAAGATGTTCTAGTCAAAGTGGATAGATTCATATTTCTGGTGGACTTTGTTGTTATGGATATGCCACCTCTCCAAAGCTGTGAAATTCTCCTTGGAAGACCGTTTCAAGCAACGGCAGATGTTGTGACTGCCTTGGGGAGAGGTACTCTGTCTTTGGGCATTGGAAGAGATCGTGTTGAATTCAAATTACCGAATGATCCTCTAAGTGCAGTTCCCAAGGTGACAAGATGATGATCGTCACACCGTCTAGCCTAAGACGTTAAACACGGGCGCTTGTTGGGAGGCAACCCAACCATTGGTACATTAGGATAGTTTAATTATATTCGTAGATTGCTTTCATTTCATTTAAATTTTAGTGTAAAGAAGATACCTTGATCCATTTGTTCAATGTGTAGGCACAGGCAGGGTCGATACCATCGACACACTGGTCGATTGTATCGACATAGGTTCAAGTTGACAGCTGCAAAAATCGCTCTGAGTCAATACTATCGACGGTCCCGTCGATGGTATCGACATACCTACAGGCAGGTTGCGCAATAATTGTCGATGGTATCGACATGCCAGTCGATACCATTGAGATCTCTGGAGAAGTTCAGAACGAGTTGTCTCAGTCAACTCGATACCATCGACGGCCTCGTCGATGGTATCGACATGATCACAGGTTGAAGTGCAAAAGTGGCGGTGTCGCAATGAAGACAAGTCGATACCATCAACCCCCGTCGATGGTATCGACATCCATGTCACCGATCCGCGCAAAGACATCGACGGCGATCGCGAGTCCACGTCAGCGATCCGGGTGCTGCGTCGATACTATCGACTTGCGTCGATGGTATCGACAGGTCAGCAATCCGGGTTTCCCGATCCAGCAAACGTCAGCCGTCGATACTCGCGAGGGAGGCGGATACCAGCGAGACGTGTCGATACCATCGACCCGCGTCGATGGTATCGACGGGTCAACAGTGGCGCCGGCCAAGTCTATATAAGGAGAATTGCAACGTCATTTGACGTCACACCTTCAGAGCAAACTTCCTCCTTTGCACCGAGCACTCCCCCGAGCCCTCCAAGACTGAAGAGCAGCGACATCGAGCAAGGATCTTCACCGAGCGGAGAATCACTTCTCCATCTTCCCTGAGCTCTCTTCTTCTAATCCCATCTTTCTTGCAACCATGGTGCACGTCGCCGGATCTTCGTCCTCGCGCGCGAATCCCATGGAGATCGTGGAGTTTGTTCCACCTCCTACTGCTTCCGTACCTCGTACGCGCCTGGTTCACCCTTCCGCGGAGGCGAGGAAGGTCTATGAGGAGATCATGAAGCGGAAGATTGAGCCGACCCGGTATGTGGACCGGGGTATGCTCCAGGAGCTTGGATTCGAGGCCAATTTGGCCTATGTGCTGGCCGGACAAGCACGTCACACCGGCAGACGTCCCGACCAGCTGGAGTACCATGTGGATGGGCATCCATTCTTCGGCGAATGGCCCACCTACAAGGATCTGGTGGCGGAGTTTATGGCGTCCCTCGACGTCTGCGTCGTGCCCAACGACGTGGTTGCGTCGGATCGTGAGTGGATCAAGGGCAGGGTGTCCTTCCGGCTGTTCAACAACAACTACAACATCACGCTGGACCAGTTCAATGCAATCTTCAACTGGAACCACGGTCGAAACGATCACCGACGCCCAGATGCCTGCACCGACTACGATAAGATCTTCGCCGAGCTAGTCACAGTGTCGGTGGGAAAGACAGTGAGCTACCACAATGCAGCGGTAGCAGATTTCGAGCATCCCTTCGTCTGGGTCTTACACCGAATGTTGAGCCTTACGTTCTTTGCTCGAAGTGATCTAGCATTGAGCAAGTTTCAGGAGAGCGATCTTTTCTTCCTCTACATGCTCCTGAAACGTCAAGAATGCAACTGGGGTGTGTTCTTTCTACAGCGCATCCTGGCGGTGAAGAGGAGTACAAGGAAGGCTCCGATCCATTTTGGTGGCCTCATCACCAAATTGGCGTCGTACTTGGGGCTGAATTTCCAGTCCATGACTCCGCTTTCCACGAAGAGTAAGGTGAACGTGCAACATCTGCACCGTTCAAACCTTATCCTTCTCCGGGATGGGTTGGCGTACGCACACTGCCACGTCAACCATGCTTACCAGGAGCGCGCACTGCCGGACGACGTCTTCAACATCGAGGGCGCACAGCACTTCCGGTGGTCGATCATAGCCATCGAGTCCGATGAAGAAGAAGGCGGCAACGACGAACAAGAAGGCGAGGCTGAGGAGGAAGAGGAGGCTTTCACACCTCTTCGCGCACGAGTAGAACCACGGAAGCGTCCTCGGATGCATCCGGGTGCGTCTTCATCATCACAGCCCCTGCCGCCATCACCACAGCCCTTGCAGCCAGCCGAGGATGTCTACTCCATGCAGGGAATGTACACGATGCTGCAGGATATACAGCAGACACAGCAGCAGCATCTAGCTATGTATACCGGTATTCATGAGACTACGAACCGGTTACTTGGCAATCAACGGGCAATGTTCGAGAATGAGCATCTCATCCTTGCCAACCAAGAGCAGATACACAACCGGTTGCAGCGGATGGAGATGCAACAGGAGCCCTTTTACGACCATTACTGGAGTCAGAGCTACTTTGGAGGCTATCCACAGCCTCCGCCGAGGACCCAATATGATCCGAGCTTCCAGGGGGAGTATCCTTCTTGGGATCATACGGCCCCACAGTACCCGCCTCCGCCTCCACAAGATTGATCAGGGTATCTCTGTTCCACTCTTAGGTTGGTTTTTGACTATGAGGCCATAGTCGAATTCAAGCTTAGGGGGGTAGTTGGAACAGCTCTATCTTTTCTTTTGTTGTTTTTAGTTTTTAGCATTGCAATTTGTTTCTTGCATTTTTAGTTTTGGTAGGATCCACATCTATCTAGTGTAACTGTGGATGTCGTAAAAGTTTGTCATCTCGCTGTTTATTCATGGGAAATTTAAGGGAATTTTAAAAAAAAATTGTGTCATTGGATAGCTTGACTTGGTTGTCCTTGGGGAACTTATCCTATGAAAATGATTGATTATGTCAACTTTAAAACAACATGTCACACCTATACTCCTATTGACTCATGAAAAGTGGATAGTAACGGTTGTTTGAGCCTAACCTAACCAAATGGTAATGAGACCTTAATTGGATGTAAGAGATAGAACCCTCTAAACTACTACACATGTCAGTAAGGAGGGACACATAATATTTTTCTAAGGTTCGGTCATCTAATCTTGTGATCATTCCACTTCAATTTTCCATAATCCACCTAAGAATTGGAAGTAAAGTGCAGTTTTAATTCCTTCTTGTGTGCATAGCATTTAGATAGGACTTGCATTGATATTTTCCATTCTTCTGCATAAAAAGAAAAAATATATAGGGATTCATGCACATTACCTTTAGGTGCATGCCATGTAGTTGCACTCATGATTTTCATGCATAAAGTACACCATGTATCTAAAATTTCCTCAAAAGTGATCTAAACTGTTCCATACCTTTTTATATATTGCAAAGATTTCCAAGCATGAAGGAAGTAGCCCAATACATGTATCTCTAAGCAATTATGGATATGTGGGCTAAAGAAAAGAAAAATATTCTAAAAATCTGAAATAAAGAAAAAAAATTAGAAAAAAAAGAGAATTTAGAAGAAAATGGAATAAGAGGGAGAAAGGAACATGATATCACCCGCATTACAGGAAAATTGAGTACATGATGTGGCTTAATTAGATTTCCATCTCATTTTGAGGTGGAAGGTTAGTGCATGCATCATTGCGCCCAATTTTAGGCATTGGGGCATTTCTAATGTGCATTTGCATCATTTAGGACATTTTGTTTTATGCATATTGAAACTGTGCAATACTTCCAAGTTCTTCCATGAACCACCCATTTCCATCCACCCGTTGCTCGGATTGGTAGGCCACCGTGAATTTCTCCTCACTAATGATTTTCAGGAGAACTGCTTCCATGTAGATGGTAGTTAGGGCGAGCAACGTAGTATAGGCGATCACAAGTTGCACCAATGCTGAATCGGCGAATTTTATTATGTTAACTGCCTTATGTGATAGTGTTCATCGGTTTGAAGGATAATTTCTCTTATTGATGATTATTGTCGCCTTTAAGGTAATTACTGTTCTGTGGTTAGAGAAGGCCGGTTTGAGAATGTTCAGTGGGAGTCACATGGGACGTTGGGTTGGTGTGTTGATTTTTAGTTGACATCTGCAATTCTATTCTAAGGATTAGTTGCTCGAGGGCGAGCAATGTTTAAGCTTAGGGGAGTTTGATGCGATGATTTTGAGTCACATTTATAGACCTTTTTCATATGTGTTTTATGCTCTAATTAGTCATTTTTATGGATAATATTGCATAATTCACTCACTTCGGTCTTTGCCATCATATTATGTCAAATCCCCTTAGTTTCATCATTTTGAGCATTATTTATCATATGATCATAATTTGTGTGGATTTACTTGGTCTTGTTTTGGAATTTTAGGAAAAACAAGTATTTGCTTCCGTCGATACCATCGACCAAGCCACAGGTTGCCAGCCGAGAGGAGCAGCACAGAGTCGATACCATCGACACCCAAGTCGATGGCATCGAGATACCTTTAGGTTGCTGGCGAGGAAGCTGTCGATACCATCGAAGAGAGTCGATGCCATCGACACATGGAGGCTACAGCGTCGCTAAAAGACAAACCCGACGCTACAGAGAGTCGATACCATCGACATCCAAGTCGATGGTATCGAGATGACCACAGGCGCTCAGACGAAAAGAAAAGAAAGCTGCCGCTAATACGCTGGGTCGATACCATCGACCCGCGTCGATGGTATCGACGCCGGCAGATATGCGTTGGATTCATTTTGATCTCAATCGGACGGCTGGAGTTATTTGACGACCTAATTAGGGACTTATACCTAATGACGGCCGCCCACACGAGATCATCATCTCATTTTGCATTGCACGAGTGTCGAGGAAGGAGAGAAAGGAGAACGGAGGCCAGAAGCTCATCCTTGTCGATCCAGACGCTGCCGAAGACGAATTTCACCACCGACAGGCGGGGAAGCTCGTGTTCTACGCCAAGGATCTACCGGTTCTTCTCCGTTCAGGGGTTTTCCCACTTCATTCACGTTTTTCTTATGAATTCCCCTATTTCTACCATGTATTTGTGCGAGATGAACATGAGAGGCTAAAACCCTCCATCTTTAGGACCGGGAGTAGCTCGGGAATGCATTGTATGACAATTTTATATTAATAATTCATATTTTCTCTCTTAAATCCATGGTATAGTTTCGTTTTCTCCATATCTATTGTTATGCCTGATCACCATAATAATAACCTAATGCCCTTAATCACTTCGACAGAAGGATTAACGGTTGAAAAGAGACGAAACCTACATTAATCGATAAAACCCTTGACAAAGGAGTTGTAAAATTAATGATGGAAACTGAGAGATCGTTCGTAATGCGCTTAGTTTAGGGGAATGATTACTACGACGGTGGAATCAACCTAAACCTAAGTAGTGAATTACACCACGACAGTGGGTAATTCGGTTTTCAGGCCACTACCCGGATAGAGAGAGAAGAGTGAGGAATTATATAAAACCTAATAAAATGTTGACCCGCGGTGAAACCGCAATCCTAAAGATACTCTTTTGAATTGATTAAATTAACCTTTAATCGATTGTTTTCTTTGTTTTATTTTATTTTCTTTTAATTTCGACAACAAACCCTACTTTGTTATCCGGCCTAGCTGATTGCAATTAGTTAGTAGGAGTCTCCAATAATTCACGTATCCCTGTGTTCGACTCGGGCCTCACAAAGGCCTATATTACTCGACGCGTATACTTGCGTTTTTAGCGCGTAGTAAAATACACGTCACTCAACCTCTTGGAAAACATTTAGGGGCATCTCTTGTCTCTTTGAAATGTTACCCTCTCTTTGGCAGGAATCACATTGTCTCACGAACTCATAGGCGTCTCGGAACAAGGTAGACCGATATAGGCCACTTTCCAACACTTTGGCCGCCGTACGAGAGCTCGCGTGGTGTCCGCCCGTAGGTAGAGTGTGGTAGTGACGAAGAACACTCTCATATTCCTCCTCAAGTACACACCTACGTAGAACACCATCCCTGCATTGCTTCAAAAGAATAGGGTCATCCCAAAAATAACAACGTAGAGAATGGAAAATTTTCTTCTTCTCTTGATATTTCCAATCTTCTGGGATGATCCTACAAGCAAGATAATTCACGATATATGAAAACCAAGGATCTTTAGAATTCACTTTTCACAATTGTTCATCCGGGAATGTCTCGGTTATGGTTACGTGTAAATATTTTTCATCCACCCTCTCTAACCTAGACAAATGATCCTCTATGACATTTTCAATCCCCGCCTTGTCTTTAATTTCGATATCAAATTCTTGTAGGAGCAAGATCCACCTAATCAATCTAGGTTTAGCATCTTTTTTCTCCATTAAATATTTAATAGCGGCGTGATCAGTCCAAACAACTACTTTCGACCCAACTAAATATTGTCGGAATTTTTCAAAAGCGAAAACCACAGCAAGTAATTCTTTTTCAGTAGTTGTGTAATTTAGTTGGGCATCATTCAAAGTCTTAGAAGCATAAAAGATGACGGCGGGTTTATTGTCCACCCACTGTCCCAACACAGCTCCTACAGCAAAATCTGATGCGTCACACATGAGTTCAAATGGCTTAGTCCAATCCGGTGTTTGAACAACCAGTGCGGGAATCAATTTCTCCTTCAGCACGTAGAACGTGTGTAAACATTTGTCATTGAAATCAAATACAACATCTTTCTCGAGAAGCTCGGATAGAGGTTTGGTGATTTTTGAAAAATCTTTTATGAACCTACGATAAAATTCGGCATGTCCTAGGAAGCTTCTTACCCCTTTTACTGAGTTTGGTGGGGGCAATTTAGAAATTACTTCAATTTTAACTGGATCTACCTCCAAACCTTTGCTAGACACTTTATGTCCTAGCACTATCCCTTCACTCACCATCATATGACATTTCTCCCAGTTGAGGACCAAATGTGTGTCCTCACATCTCTGTAACACCTTATCCGAATTATAAAGGCATTCATCAAAAGAAGCACCATAAACCGAAAAATCATCCATAAAGACTTCAAGACAGCTTTCTACCATATCAGAAAAAATGGCGAGCATACAACGCTGAAAAGTCACTGGTGCATTGCATAATCCAAAGGGCATGCGGCGATACGCAAAAGTTCTATAGGGACAAGTGAAAGTAGATTTCTCTTGGTCCTTAGGATCAATTGAAATCTGATTGTATCCCGAATACCCATCCAGAAAATAGAAGTGAGATCGGCCGGCTAAGCGCTCTAGAATTTGATCAATAAATGGTAAAGAAAAGTGATCCTTCAGCGTAGAGTCATTAATACGTCGGTAATCAATACAAACTCGCCACCTGGTTACCAAGCAGGTGGTGACAGGTTCATTTAAAATATTTTGAGTGACAGTTATTCCCCCCTTTTTAGGGACTACCTGCGTGGGACTCACCCATGTCGAGTCTGAAATCGCATAGATGATACCTGCGGAGAGATGCTTAATGATCTCTTTCTTCACCACCTCCATCATGCTCAGATTCAGTCGACATTGTGGTTGGATCACCGACTTGGCTCCCTCCTCGAGCCGAATCTTATGCTGACACAAGGTAGGGAAATCCCCTTGATATCTGCGACAGACCACCCAAATGCTCCTCGGTTGTTCTTCAGCACTATCAACAATTGGTCTTCCTCTTCCGCACTCAGATATGTAGAAATGATCACAAGTAACTTTTCTTCATCAGCTAGAAAGGTGTACTTTAGATGCGGTGGTAGTGGCTTCAACTCCAAATCCGGCGGGCTAATCAAGGATGATTGAAGTGGAGGGGGGAGTTCACCCAAATCTTCATAATACCTCGCATAGAAACATGGAAGTATCTGAAGTATCTTGGCGCACTCCTTCAGTGATCTGCTTCTCATCCAATCATGAGTGATGTTGACTAAACAAGCCTCCAGTGGTAATTCCGGATATGCATCAAAGACTGAATTTATTATGGCATCATCCTCCGTCGAGGGAGGAATGTCCTCATCCTCATCATTCAGGAAGCCGACAGCCTTGCAAAGGGATACTACTTTGGTTTGCTCCATAATGTCTACAGCCAAAGTCCCTTTGTCCACCTTGTTCATTACATGAGCCATATCTAAAAATGGCTTCCCTAGACAAAGTGAGATGGTATTGTCAAAATGTTTCGCCATGTGGCATTGCTCCTTTGATTTAGGTGAAGTGGCGCTAGAAGGTATGAGCATCTCAAATCGGTCATCGGCTATACCCAAGGTCAACCGACCTCTCCCCATCTCGAGTATCATGTCGGTTGTAGCTTGGAATGGTCTTCCGAGTAGTAGCTCATTGCCTTGTTCATCTTGCATCTCCATGATGACAAAATCTGTGGGAAATACAAATCTATCCACTTTCACAAGCACATATTCACAAATCCCATATGGTTTCACCACAGAATTATCGGCCAATTGAATTGTCATGTTGCTTGGTCGTGACTCCTTTAATCCCAACTTCTTGAATGTATAAAGGGGCATTAAATTGATGCTTGCTCCTGAGTCACATAATGCTTCACCAAATTTTACTTTCCCAATATAGCATGAAATATTGAAACAACCCAGATATTGCCTCTTTGGTGGCAATGTGCCCATGATAAAGGCACTCACCTGCTCCTTAAGCACAACTACTTCAGTGTCCAGAATTTTCCTTTTCTTGGTAATGATATCCTTCAGAAATTTCCCATAAGACGGGATTTTCTCAATAGCTTCCAATAGAGGGATGTTGATCGAAAGCTTTCTAGAAGTGTCTAAGAACTTTTTTAATTGAGCATCCACCTTTCTTGCCTTAGCACTGTTCGGATAAGGGATTGGGACATCCTGTTCCCTTTGATGTGGCGGCACATAGGGTGTCCTTTTATGAGGCTCCTCCTCCTCTGCTATAGGGTCTTCAGTAGCATCCACAACTGTGTCATCGACTGGTTCTGTGACCGGTACGGGCAGCTCCTCAGTGGTTTTAACTTCAATTTTAGCTTGGGGTTTGCTTGCTTCATCGGCCCTGGGATTTAACAATTTCTTGCCACTTCTTAGCAAGATGGCCTTTGCTTGTTGGTTCCCTCCTGGAACATTAGTATTTCCCAGGAAACCTGGATGTGCCGACTTCTTCAAACTGGCTATCTCCGCATCCATCTGTGCCATAGATGTCTCTATTGTCCTCATTTGAGCCCCATGGCTCTGCAGTGTCTTCCCGAATTGGTTCATGAACTCCCCTTGTTGCTTTATTTGTTGGCCAAAAGTAGCCATGAGTTCTTGGTTTTGCTTTATCACTTGATTGAGAAGCTCTGTGCTCTTATCCTCCGCTACTGGATGGGTTTAGCATCTGGATCCTGCAAGAAGTTATTTGGATCCTTACAGGAGAACTTCTTGTCTTTCCTCCATGAATAGTCGTTGTTCCTGTAGCCTTGTTGCTGCCTCATGAATTTCACTTGAGCCTCATCCTCAGAATCAGTATCCTCCTTTGTGAGTAATTTCTTTGCAAGAAGATCCATCTTCTCATTCAGCTCCTTTATCGCTTTAGATTCGCCTACTGCTCGAACTTACTCCACTGCGCCTCTTTCGCCCCACGATTGCTTCTTAGCCATATTCTTTAGGATCTCCCAACATCTGGTGTCTGTATTATTCAAGAAGAATCCAGAACCGGCTGAGTCGAGGTTGCTTCTATCATTCTCGGAGAGAGAAAAATAGAAGATCTTTACTTGTGTCTCCTTATCTAGCCCGTGATGCGGACATCGCCTTAGCATTATCTGAAACCTCTCCCAAGTCTCAAAATAGGTCTCTCCTGCTTGTTGGGTGAAGTTGTGGATTCTTCTAATCATGTCATTGGTCTTCGCGGGAGGAAAGAACCTCTCGAAGAAAACCTCTACCATGTGGTCCCAAGACTCCACGCATGCATCATCCAAGTTATGTAGCCATTCGCGCGTGATTCCCGCCAAAGAACTCAGGAAGAGCTTCAAGTAGAGCACAGTTTGTGGAAATCTGTCGATTTTAATCATATCACAATTCTCCACAAATTGACTAATGTGCACGACGGGGTCCTCATTTTTGAGCCCATGGAAAGCATTGGACTTCACCAAGTTGATTAGAGCCGGATCAATTTTGTACGTCAGGATGTTCACTGCTTGCTTCTTGATCGGACCCTTAGAAGAAGATGATGAAAACGCCTTGATCTTCTCCCATATTGTCTGTGGCTCGTCCATCTCTTCTTGTTCGGGTTCAGAGAGTATGTCCTCCAAATGGTCTTGATTGTATTTGACCTCGTCTTCCAGGCCCGACAGCGGAACCTCTGGTGCGTGTCCCGCGTAGTCTGTACTACGCGTCTGCACCATGCACAATACCTGAAAATAGAAAAATAAAATTTAGTACAGTGCTTGACGATGGCAAATATTTAAAAACTAGATTACACATTTTTGGAATGATAAAAAAAATAAAAATGTGGCCTAGAGTGGCCGCTCGCAGCACTTGAAGTGCCGACAATTTGCCGTATCCCCGGTAACGGCGCCAAAAACTTGACGCAAGTTTACCGTGCGCAGAAACGCAAGTGAACGCGTTGAAGTAGTACAGGCCTTTGTGAGGCCCGAGTCAAACTCAGGGATACGTGAATTTGTCGGAGACTCCTACTAACTACTCGTGATCAGCTAAGCCGATTAAATAGTTGAGAATTGTTGTTAAAATTAAAAGAAAATAAAAACAAAACAAAATGAGCAATCGATTAAATTGTTGGTTTAATCAATTCAAATGGAGATCTTTAGGATTACGGTTTCACCGCAGGTTTTCACTGTATTAAATTCTATATAGTTACTCAATTTTATCTCTCTATCTGGGTAGTGGCCTGAAATTAGAATTGCCCACTGTCGTGGTACAATCCACTACCTATGTCTAGGTCGGTTCCACCATCATAGCAACCTATACCCTAAACAAGGTGCATTAAAAACGACCTCTTGGTATCCACCATTAATCTTACACCACCTTGTTCAAGGGATTTGTCAATTAATGTAAATTCTGTCTCTTTTCAACCGTTAATTCTCCTTTCAAAGCAATTAAGGGAATTAGATTAATATTATGGTGATCAAGCATAACAATATATTGGAGAAAACGAAATTATACCACAGATTTGAGAGATAAGATATGATTTACTATTATGAAATCGTCATACAATGAAGCCCCGGGATACTCCCGGTCCTAAAGACAAAGGGGATTAGCCCCACATGTTCATCTCAGAGTACAATGTGGAGAAGAAAAAGGGCAACATGAATAAAAACGTGATTGAGTGGTTAAAACCCCTAACGGAGAAGGTCAAATCGATCCTTGGCGTGGAATCTGCGTTCTGCTACCTTTCGGTGGTGGAATTCATCTTCTTCAGTGTCCGGATCGGCTGGGGCGTGCTCTCGTGCTCCGTTCTTCTCTCCTTGCTCTCCGGGATGTGTGCAGCAACTAATGACGTCCTCCCTTAGTCAAGGGCGTCGCCATTAGGTATATCTCCCGAATTAGGTTGCAAAATAACCACAACCATCCGATTGAGATTAATCTGAAACAAGCACATATCTGACGGTGTCGATACCATCGACGCGAGTCGATGGTATCGACCTAGCGTGATTTCGGCAACTCTTCTTTCCTTTCGTCTGTGCGCTTGATGTAATCTCGATACCATCGACATGGGTCGATGGTATCGACGAACCTGTAGCGACGGTATTGTCTTTATGTGTTGATGTAGCTCCATTAGTCGATAGTATCGACTTTATGGTCGATAGTATCGACGCACTTCTCAGCAGCAACCTGATGGTATCTCGATACCATCGACATCCCTGTCGATGGTATCGACTTTCTTCTGGTCCTTGTGGCTGGCAACCTGTGGTCCGGTCGATGGTATCGACGGCAGCAGATACTTGTTTTTCCTGAAATTAACACACAGAACCACATAAATCCACACAAAATATATTCTTTTAATAATTAATACTCTGAATGCTTGAAATAAGGGAATTTGACATAAAAGAGTAGCATAGACCAAAGTGAATGAATTATGCAACATTAACCATGAAAATCACTAATTAATGCATAAAACACCTATCAAACAAGCCTATAAATGCGACTCAAAATCATCTCATCATGCTTCAACTATTAAGCTTATGTCCATGACATCTTATTTACATGCTTTTCATTAATTTGGTGGAGGATTCCTTAAACCCTATCAACTTTACCCATACCTCAAGAGGGTGAGGAAAAGAGAGAAAACCCTAATCCTTAAAATCCTTAACAGCATTAAAGTTGAGAAGGGATGAACAAGATGAGAGAGTCCTAAAGGTATCTTATTTCGAATCAGATCCTAAGACATCGGCCAGGCAATCACACAGATCCGGGACTCCTCGTATTCCGACTAGCGGTGCGGAGGAAAATCTTTCCAACCCCCACACGTGATCCTTTTCTAGACACCTCTGTCTTTCGGAAATTCCTCTAATAACTCCCTTGGGTTCTACAGAGTTTGTAAAATTTAATAATTACTAAAGATTAAATGAGGAACCAATGCTCTGATACCAAATGTAATGACCCCGCCTCCCAGTAACCCCCAATTAAGAGAGACCAAGAGGTCAGAGCCATTATCCCAATTAACAGGATCAAAGGTTTGACAAATAGTCAATAATAATTATCAAATTCTACCAGACTAAACTGAAAACTGGTATAAAAATAAAACTTTGCATACCTTTTTCAAAAACTTGGATATCTACTTCTATCCACATCTGGAGTCTATTCTAACTAATCCTCCTTTGTACTTTAATTCTTATTTAATTCCACATATGCCACTTTACTGTTTGTCCTTTTCAATCTTGCACCTAAAATACCGACAAATAAAACGTCGGTCATCATATCAAAATATGTCGATATGTGGGGACAACTAAAATTTCATAAATATGGCTAACAATCTAAATATCACAATCAAGTTAATTAACAAACCAATTTACTCTTTCAATGTGACATTCTCCGCCACTTTTTCCCTAACCCTGGCATACCCTCCTTAGGTTTTCTCTTCTGCCAATGAATTAAGGCCACCTTCTCATTCTCGAGCTTGGTGCCTGGGGTCACCTGTCATGGTGCCCATTAGTCATTCAATAAAGACCACCTTCTCAATCCCGAGCTTGGTGTATGGGGTCACCACTCATGGTGCCCATGGGTCTTCCCTTCCTGGGCTTGACCTTTTGGCATCATCCATCAAGGTGGCATGTAGGTGTGAGAATTAAACACTTATACTATTATTGTGATAATCATAGTGACTTTATGATTTGCAAGTATGAACATCCAAACTAATAAGTTGCATTTAATGTGATGAATCATCCAGAAAACCTTCGGTAAACTAATGTGATTAACCATAATTAACCAAATACCTATCAGGCTGATTTGAGACAAAATTAATCCAATCAATGCAAGAAATCCAACAGGCAAGCAAGCACACAAAGAGATCCTGAAATATGCATACAATTTCCTATCATTGATCATGCCATCAAGATCTATTAAACCTAGCTCGCTTCCTAGGGTTTCTAGTCCACTTTTAGGTTTCCATTGCAATTAGGGTTTCACTTTATTTATACTATTTTGAACCCTAATTTTATGCAATCACTCACAAACCCTATTATCTCATCTATTCCTCATGAAAGATATTAAGGCTACCTTTTAACAACATATAACCTTAATTTCAGATTAAAGGCACAATTAACCATCAATTAAGTCCATCATGCTCTTTTACATTAAAACTACCATTTTTGTCCTTTTTAATTCATGACAAGATCATTAGGCCCAATTATCATCTTTGGTTCCTTCCGGATTAACAATCCATAGTTCATTATGATCTAATTCACATATGAACTCTATTTATCATTAACTCTACCTTTATCCATTTGAAAACCCTAATTACCATATTAAGGGTATTTATCCACAATTAGGAACTTTTATACTCGAAATAGCTTAGAACCATCATATCTTAGCTTTAGTCATGAATTTGAATAATTAAATCCATTAAGAGTTATAATGACTAATATTAGGGTTTCAAGGCCCATTAAAGCTCATTCATGTACATGGAACTCTAAATTAAACCAATTACGTGCAAAGTTCATCCTTTTTGTTCTTAATGTACCTTTTATAATTAAGAAGCTAATATCAACTTTAATCATCCATAAAACCCTTCTAAATACATTAATCATCTCAAAATAGGGTTTCTTAATCATTACTACATTAAAGTTGATAACTTCCATTACTTTTCAAATTGCAAGAGAAATTAGCTTCTAAAACTATTTTTAATGAATTCCTCGCATTTTTCTGAGCAAGATTCATATTTTATATGCATTCATCCGAGCTACCAATAAAATGATACGATTTTTGCAATAATTTCTTACTTGGACCAATCAGAGGTTGACACATCGGCCAACTCATGCAACATAGGTCACTGGTTTGGAAATATAATCGAATTATGGTTTTGCCCTCATTTAAGTTGATCGTTTCTTCATACCTAGAAGGGGTATAACGGTCTAATGCGACTCTAGGTCATCTTCTACCTTTGGCGCCCGACCTAGTTGTCGATGTCTGCCTTCCCGTGGTCCGCCCTTCCTTCCTGGGGGGCTCGAGGATCGCCGCTAGCTGCAGCCCTAGCTCCACAGCACCCTGGTGCATGTGGGGCACCTCCAAATTATGGCCAAGTTGGTTGCTCCCAAGCGACCACTACCACAATTGCAGCAGGTTTGCAGACCTTCGGCAAGAGCTACGCGAAGGGTCAGGCTGAACAGATGACATTCAAGATCCTTCTGGAGGGCGTGGGTGTGTCGTGCTTCCTTCCTCCTCTCGTCCATGGCTCCTTATCACACCAGGTGTCACATTACCCCCTTTTGTTAGGGATCGAGCGGATGCAAGGTGGAGAAGGGTGTGAGACCAGGAAAATTCAGGCTATGGATTCATCCCTTATATAGGGACAGGTAGCAGCACCCTAGCATGCCTGCCCACAAGGAGAATAAGTCTCCCATCATCTATAACAACCAAACATTCATTGTTAAGATATAACTTCATTCCTTTAATTTATTCCTTGTTTATTAATATTCCTTGGTTATTAAGGAATCTAGTTTCCTAAAGGGAAATCCAAAAATTTCCTCCTTTAATCTCTTTGCACTTGGCTTTCAACCCATTGGAACGAATTTATATTTCCTTTTAGTAGAAAATACCTCCTTTTTAACAATGCCACAAAATCCATTAATTATGTATCACATTATCCTCTTATTTTGTATTTATTGATATTTTCTCTTTCTTTTTCTCCATTGGGGCTCCTTGGACCCCAAAAAAATCTAATATTTCTAAATCCTTTTTAGTGGATACTCATTATCCTTCTAGATGCATCTATATCCATTATTTCTTATTTCTTTATCAAAATATCTCTTTTTGAATATTTCTCTTTATATCTCTTTTTATTTTCCTTATTGGAATTCCTTCTAATATAAGAAACCTCATGGATACAAAAATCCACCAAGGATAACTCAATTATACCTCTTTCCACTTATTTTCCACATTTTATCATTGTTTTCAATTTCTTTCTTAATAAAGAAATATTTAATTGATCTTTTCTTTTCTTGTTGCATTATCTTTGCAACTTTGGACTCCTTGGAACCCAAGGAGCCCACGAGGCACAAAATCCACCTTTGGATTATATTCTTTTGCCTTCTAGAGGTTTCTACATCTTTCTTTTCTCCATTTCTTATTAATAATGGAGTTTGTTTTGTCTTATCCTTGTTATTGGGCCCAATATCCAATAAATCCCACAAAACAACAAGGCTATTGTAAAAAAAACCATTTATTCAAAACAAATTATATCATTATCTGTTCAAATATCTTTAATAGGAGAAATTACATTTCTAACCAATGGTACCCAAAAAATTGGGGTTGTAACACATGTATTGGGTTAGGTGTATATAAAACTAGGCATCATCATACCTCTCATCACTTACTCATTAAGGTATTAATCTTACCAATCATATGGTGTATCACCTTAACCATACATGGTTGTACATCCTTACCTCTCTTAAAGGTATTTCCCACACCTTACTTTATTAAGTTTGACTTAATCCTCCTCTAAAAGCTACATTAACTCACAATTATCAAATTACACTAAACTTATTACTTCTTAATATAGTATTTAACATCACCCACAACATATATCACTCAGTCAAATTGGATTGAAGCATACCTACCCGATCGAGCATCATGGTGTATATATATTATCATATTATGTTTGAGACACAACCTTCACATCCTATTATGTATCTATATCAAGCCTGTGGTATAACCACATCATCATATCGTGTGGGTGTATTCCCTAACACCATATCATGTAACCATCTTAGATTATCTATCATTTAGTTTTTTATCTTCTCAAATCAACCTTATATTGTGTATGGGTTATATTGAGTACCTATATCGTGCACAAGGGTGTACCATATCAGGCATAGGAATATACCTACTGCCATATCGTTCACAAAATGTGCACCACATCATGCATAGGGTAGATACTTCATCATAGTATCGTTCTATTCAACATGACATATCAGGTCACTATGTTGGAGCCTCATATCGGGTTCCCATATTGGGTTTTCATATCGGGTTGGCATATTGGCTAACCTATCGAGTTAGTATATCGGAAAACCCATTATACTCATATCCTTTTCATTCCTTTCCAAGGATTAGTTATAACATATGATTAAATAACAAGTTGGGGATCTAATTGAACTCTTCAATCCATCACCAAGTGATAGAAACATATCGGGTTTTCAAAGTCATATCGAGTTTCTACTTCTTCATCAAAAGTTTTAATCTTCATATCGGTTAAGTGTACCATATCATGTAAGAGATAAAATCTCAACCTTGTGTTGTGTATAAGGTATAAGTAGGTACTTCCCATATCGTCCATAAGACATGCCTCATATCGTGTATGAGGTGTCACCCACTTCTATATCGAATGAACCACCATCTTGGGTTCCATATAAGATTTCAAGGTACTTCAACCCATATCGGGTTGTACCATGATGATGTCATCATCACCAACCTCAAGACCTTTGTCTTACTATTCTAAATCATGGACAAAAGTCCTAACTTTTTATTGGAACTCATACATAATCAATTAATCAAAGGAAATCTGAATTTGAAAGTTATCAACAAGTTCAACGATATTGAAAAGGAATAATAATAATATGATTGGGTTCAAGTTATATAACCCGCCTCTAATGCAACTTCCAAGCTTCAAACTCCAACTCTTAAAGTTCCCAAGGTTGAAGATGAGCTTCTATAAGATCCAAGACTTGAGCACCTTAGCATTTGCATGATATCTTCCTTCTTTGTGGCTGATATCACCTTCATAGGTTGATATCCTCTACTTGGCTGATATCCCTTGTCCTTGGCCAATACCAAGCTCTACTACTCAACTCTCCTCACTCATGCATGATACAAGAGTGGTATGCACGATATGTAAAAGCAGGATGCTAACAAGATTTCGAAAATTCTAGTAATAGGTTAAGGGAAGGGTATTTATACTCGGGGTTTATGAAAAAGAGTGTAAGAGGTCTCATTATCTCAAGCTACTAAGTGCCACATAGCCATGCATGGTTGACACATATATTTGCATGCATCCTATCTTTATCTTGCCATGTAAAAATAAAAGCTCAAGGATAAATCAAACGATAAGGGCCGTCCCTTTAGTTATCTTCTAGTGCAAGTCTTCTTCTACTTACTTTATTATTATATTCAACACAATATTTTCCAAAGAAAAGTTGTAAAGTGATACATATGACTTCCTTGAGGTGCTTAGCCCATCATGGTAAAATCCAAATCTCAATAAACCAATAGGAGACTCCCTTTATGGCTCCATGGTCGATAAGGACTCCCATTCTAAGTCCACAACTCGATAGAGCTCATATATAAAACTTACAACTATACATCTTTTTTTTCATCATTAGGAATGCTATCACTCTAGGATGATTAAATCATAGTGTCTCCTTCTCTGTCTCTCCTCTAGTGGATACTAGGAAGAAGTAGGAACACTCTAGAAGTTGTAATTTTCATATCAACCCTCCATTTTAGATAATTTCCAATTTGTACCACAATTGATGCACAAAGCACTTAACATTATTCAAACAAGTTCTCACTTAGAATTTAGGCTTTCCACAAGCCACCACTTAGCATCATTCTCTCTCTCATAATGTTTAAAACACTTAGAGTACATTCAACATGTGACATTTGAAATATAACCCCTCATCTTGGGTAAATTGCATTTTATACTCAAACTATCATATACATAGTTTTGCAAATAAGCTCAAACTTGAAAATAAACTTCACAAAGAGTCTTAATTACTTTTCAAATGATTAAAACAGGTTTGTAAATAACTTACTCAAGCAAAACTTCTAGGGTTAATCCATAACTCAGGTTAGGGGCGTTTCAATTATAAACCCCTAACAAGGATTTCATCCCTGAAATCCCAGATGAAGGAAGACAATTGTTATATATGCATCACATCATCAAGTCTCCACAGATGCCATGGAACTTTGACCAGCACACAGTCCTTCCATCAAAGTTAATCATAAGATTTGTCACACATGACACATACTCAGCTATCCTTTTCAAAACTGACTGTAGAGTCAACTCTGTGTCAAATAAAACTTTTCTTAGTCAGAGAAGCATTTATACATACCTTATTTAACTCAAGTGTCACACCTCACTAATTTGTCACCTCCTCAATTCACAACTTATGTAATAAGACTCTTGACCATGGGAATCTTCAATACTCCTCACTTAGTTTAGCATTTCACCTTCAAGGAAAGACCAGAGTCATGTTCTGTTACCCACTGGAATTACAAGTCTTATCATACATCTATTGTGCCACTCTAATCTGATGACACAACACTAAACTTTCTTATGACTTACACCAACTATCTCATTAATTATTTATTTTCTTGTCATAAGGAGAAGCTACTTATCAAAAAATGTCTTATCCCAGAGGTATCTCTAAATGTTATGTATAAGCTACCTCAACATATCTAGATAGGAATATTCTAAGGAATTATATTTAGCTTGACAAGCTATTCCCCAGACGATTCTACAATTGTTCCTTCAATTAATACATCCTTATTGATGTGATGTTTATGCAGAGAATAAACCCCTAAAATATGATGTCCATACTATTTTATGTAACTGGACTGATCTCATAGTTTGGTCATTCTAGGTAACCGACATTAATCATCCTATCAAAAGTCGTGTTCTCATTTTCTCATACCATCAAAAATTCTTGGATACTATGATTCTTTACCTTGGTATCCATTACATGTGTCAAAAACACATCACGTTCTCATTATTACCCAAGGAAAACATATAATAAGACCTTCCTTCCATCTTGGGACATTACTTATTACATATAACCTTGTCTTGGAATCAAAATCCAAGACTAGCTGATACTTTTCAAAGTACCCATCTATAGATCATTTCTAATCCATTCACATCAAGTGTCATAAGACTCACTTGATTCCCATGTCCTTGAAAGGAAAGAACACAAAGAAACATATTTCTCTTATCACCCCATCATCACCCACGGTTGTTTATAAAAAAGAAGAGGTTATCATCTCCTCAGATTATTGCATGAACTTTCAACTGTTCATGAGTCATTTACTCTTGTTTCATCCTCGGTTCCTTTCCATCAGTGTAGGAATTATAAGGATGATTACATGTCATCATTCCTTTCTTTGTTATCATCTAACATGTTCATGAACATTTTATGATTTTATCATATTTCTCATTTCCACATTATAGAAGATATCTTTACTATTCACACAGTCTTTATCGAACAGGGATCATCTCCCTTGTTCTCTTTCTCTTATCATGAGGATTATACTTTTTACTTTTTCATACACATAGATTGATCTAAGATCATCTCATATCCTATTTTATTGCACTTAGGATGTGATAAAAATATCCATGCCATATTTCCCATTTTGTTGTGCTCACAAGATTGTCTCAAAATGACTACTTGATCGGAGTAATCAGAAAGATACCAATCTAAGAGTTCCATACTATCTTATCTTCAATAGTTGAATACCTGGACAGGGTATATAAGTAATGAGATTAGGTAGTATGCACGTTGTTTAATATCATATTCCTTACTTTTCATATCATCAAAAACATAAGACTTAGCATCCCTGGATTTTCTCCAGGAATCACCCCTACACCTCATCCTCTTTCACACAAATAAGAGAAATTATAAAGCATTTAAAAGAATACTGAACATAATATAAATTTTCATCCTCATCATTTCTTCCCTATGTTCATAGGACAATTAATAGGGAAGTCAATAACAACAATCCTTCTTATGATTATCAGATAAAATCAAGAGAAGACATATCAAAATGAAAAAGCTCTATCTGACTGTAACCCCTCACAGTTATCTAATGCTTCAGGTAGACTCAACACATAGAGTCTAGTTGTTTCATATTGTTGCTTTTGCCTTTTTACACTATTATGCTATAAATTTCGTAAGTCCTGCCGAGTCTACCTTGGTTTTTGGGTCATTTCCTCCCTTCTTTTTGAACAAAAGAGTTTAGTATGCTCAACATGTCCATATCTATAAGATGTCTTATCCCCATACCATGGCCTTATTGGTCTTATTACCGATGTAGAAGCTAAGTCAAGAGTTCTTACAGGTGGAGGGTTAGGACCTTTGCCTTTACTGAGTGACTACTGCCCTGGTACACCATGCATTTATTGCACTGGTGGCACCAAAAACTTTGGCTTTTTAGAACAACTAGGGAAATGTCTCTATATAGATACCTTTCCTTAATTCTCAGCTTATTGCCCCTCCTTGGGCATTCCCATCACAAATGTACTATCTGTCTATACTTATGACGAGTCTATTTTCTTGCCATATGTCAATCCTTCCCACATTTTCCACTATTCCAACATGACTATGTCATTCAGGACCCCTTTCAGAACCCAAAGTTTCTACATTGAGGACTGGTAACCTAGGTTGTAATGCTAGTATCCAATCTACTATATGCATCATTATTGTCCTAACTTGTCCATCAAGAGCATAAACAGTAGGATTCTCTATTCTGATTGTGTCAAAATGGGGATCCTCAAGCACTCATTCTCCCCTTGCTTGATCCCTTGCACCCTCTCCTGGCACAACAACATTGCTCTTAGCAACATGTTCCTTGTATTCTCCAATCATTTTTAAACTTCACCCTTTCTTCTACATAAGCAGAGGTCACTATAGGGTATACTCGAGGACACTAGAACAAAATCAACACTTTTGTCCTATGTCTCTGTAGACTCAACAAACCTTAGGCTCTAATACCAAACTTGTAACAACCGCCACCAAACAGACAAAAAATCGTTACTAATTATGCGGAATTATTGTAAAGCGTGGATTAACAAAAATCATTAAAATTTAAAACCATTTTGTAAGGAGATCCTCTTCTAGGAAACTGTAACATCCCTGACCTGGGTTATGAGTTAACCCTAGGTGTTTTGCCTAAATATGTAATTAAATCTTTGTGATTAACTCTGAGCATGTAATTAAGCTTCTCAGAAACGTATATTTCAGTATTTGCCCCTTTTAATTTAAAGTTGTAGCATTGTTTTGATATACAGGGACCTATGTGCAATTTACCCAGTTGAAAGGGTTAGCTTGCAATTTTCACATGATGAGATGTTCCTCTGATGTTGAGACATCATGAGAATCTCTTTGGCAAAGTTTGAGGGATTTCCCAAGCTAGAGCACCAAGGTGCAGCTGTGGAAGCAATCCCAGGGCTTGAAACCCTAATTTGGGGTAAAATGCAATTTACCCAAATGATGGGATGCAATTTGTAAAGAATGTCATCTAAAGTATCTTTTTAGACTCTTGCCATCATTTAGATAAGAAATGATGAGGAATTCACCTAAATTGAGTTATCAAGTTAAGAAATAGGCTTTGTGATTGAATAATCAGGGTATATGTGCAATATCCCTTTAAGTATGAACTTTATTATTAGATTGTTCTTCCTTGCCTTCTTTTCTATAACATTAAGATAAGGTTTGTCCTTAGAATAAAGAGGAAGGGACGAGCAAGTAATAAAGGAAGGACTTAGTTGGAATTAAGGGAAACTTATGAACTAATGTTGAAAATCCTACCCCATGTATATAAGCCTCCTTCCCTTAGTTGCAAGGGAACTCACCCTTCGTTCCTTTACTGTTTCATTTCACCAAAGACGACCAAGGACTGCCTTGGAGCTAAGGAGGACGAACAAGGGGTGCAAGGTAGGTTTAAACCCCTCTTCTTGCCTAATTCCATGGTTAGAATTCGAATTCAAGGTCATCTTCATGGCTAATTCTCGAAACCCTATCTTTCTAGCCGTCTCTTTTCATCCTTCCTTGGAGTTTTCACCTTGGCCAACCTGTGGGAACTCAAGGACGCCATTAGAGCTTGGAGCTTGAAAGCTTGGATCTCAAGAAGCAAGCTTTAGGCGGGTTTTATAACTCTAAACCTATGCTTTACTATGTGCATCTTTATATGCGATTTGATGATAGCTCTTAGTATTTCTCTACTTTTCCCTGCTATTTTGCAAGCAAACCCGTGGGATATCTGTACTGTTCTTGAGCTAGAAGATGAAGGCGTGATTTCCAAGAAAAACCCACCGCTTTTCTTTTCCTTAAACGGTCCTAACAGTTTGCTCTCTCGGACTCAAGACCGTGAGGTGAGAAATCGGTCTCGAGACCATGAGAGGGCTCGCGGTCTCAAGACCGTTTGGCCCCGTTGACCGAGCGTGGACCGTATAAGAAATCTGTTCCTAATTATATAGGCTAATTACCCTCAAAATTTGAGAGACTAACTCCAAAGGAATCGGGAGATATGACCTTTTTAAGTCACAACTTTAAATGAATTAATTGCTGATTCTCAAACGGTCTGAAATTGCCTTTTTGGGCAAACGGTCTCAAGACCGTGTAAGGTCGTTGACTAAGCGTTGACCGTATGAGATTACTGTTCAAAATTATGTTAATTAACAACTCACCAAGTTTTATGGTCTAATTCCAAACGGGCTAAGAGTTGAAGGGTGAATATTAGGGCTAACCCTAGATAAAATCAGTACTGAAATTATGGTGACCTAATTAGGGTTTTTAGGGTTGATTGACCTAAACGGTCTCAAGACCGTTTGGGGGTCACCAAACGGTCTCAAGACCGTGAGGGCAATCAACCAAGACCGTTTGAAGGTCTAGGGTTGAGTAATTTGACCAATTGAACACCCAATTGCAAATAAGTTAGTAATTTAATCAAAAAAATTCTGTTTGTGGTTCAATCATGGTTCAACCCCTATCAAATCACCTTAGACTTTGATAAAATCTTGGGCAAACGGTCTCAAGACCATGTGGGGTCCACCCACATGATCTCAAGACCGTTTGGGCCAAGTTTGGGCCCAATTGGAGCTCAATTGAAGGGTTCAACTTTGTGTTGATGCACACTGTTGAGTGTTGATGGGTGAACATTGATAGACCCTAATTGAATCGATTTCAACTATAATTGGTTAACCATTATGGGTCAATTGAATGACCAAGTGATCAAGCATAATCTTAATTGACTAAACCCATAGTGGTCAACATAGATTTGACCATTTGAGGGCTTCAACATGGGTTGACATTATCGGTTGCATCTTTGAGCCCTGTTGAAGGACCAAGCGGCTGAGACCATGAGGGGGCTCACGGTCTCAAGACCATGAGGGGGCTCACGGTCTCAAGACCATGAGGGGGCTCACGGTCTCAAGTCCATGAGGGGGCTCACGATCTCAAGTCCATGAGGGGGCTCACGATCTCAAGACCATGAGGGGACTCACGATCTCAAGTCCATGAGGGGGCTCACGATCTCAAGACCATGAGGGGGCTCACGGTCTCAAGTCCATGAGGGGGCTCACGATCTCAAGACCATGAGGGGGCTCACGGTCTCAAGTCCATGAGGGGGCTCACGATCTCAAGACCATGAGGGGGCTCACGGTCTCAAGACCATGAAGAGGCTCACGGTCTTGAAGCCTAAGGGGGCTCACGGTCTTGGAGCTAGAAAGGGGCTTGCGGTCTTGGAGGGTCAAAGTGGGCAAACGGTCAACACTTTCAACCGATCTCAATTCAATTAATGATTAATGATTGGAATTAATCAATGTGATTCAAGGTTGACCACATTCAATCATTTGATGATGTAAATGGTTCAATGTTGCTTAAATCAAACCCTAATGATAATCTAGGATAGTAAGGGGTTATTTGACTAAGGTTTTTGACTATGATGATGATCAATGGGGTGAATTACCAAGATACCCCTGAAGGGTCAATTGAGTTATACCTTGCTCAATTCAAACTCTAATTACATGAGAATGATGTTTTTAGTCATAATGATTCTATCCAACTTGATCTAGTCTAATGTTATCATCAACCATTAGTATGATGAAAGAGAGAGTACTCTAGAGAGAGAAAGTACCCTAGAGAGAGAAAGTAACTCTAATCACATAATGGTGATGCTTTTGGCTATGTTAGCCTATGATGACTCAATCTAACCTGTTTTAGGGTGATGTTGACATCACCTAACATTATGATGAGAGAGAAAGTACTTCTAGAGAGAGAAAGTACCCTTTTTAAGTGGAAACTCAAGTAAAGCATCTCCAATGCACATAAGTGAGCATAATTAGGGTATGGTCCACCTGTGTGAGATCATAGAAACCCTAATTATGATAAATGATGAACCTTTAACTAATCCAAGAGCATCAATGAAGATGTTACTCATACATGATGATGTTATGAGTTTAATTCACCTTGATGTGAATAGTAAACCCTAATTCAAGGGTGATGACATGTAATGTGAATAGTAAACCCTAATTCAAGGGTAATGGCATGCTTTTGAGCAATAAACTCTTTTTGATTTAAATTAAAGATTTAAATCTTATGACAAGAGTGGGAAGTACATTCCTTATTGTCGCATTATCTTTATCAGATGTATTAACCATGCAGGTTCTGATATGAAGGTAATCATATCCAGCTATGGATGTTGATGTTATATTCATTAAAGGCATGTTGTTAGCCTTATGAATAAGTAAAGTAATCTGATGCCTTGCCAGTGGCATCCTATGCTGATAATGGGCTATGAGAGCCATAAATACCATCAAGGTCATGCCTTAGAGATGCCTTGTGATGAGGATAACTAGAAATGATGATTGTTATGAGTTAGGCTTGTTACATTTAGTATTCTTCTTTTATAGCTGCTATGCTATTATTATTGTTTGAAGGAACATGTATGCTGTTAAAGAATACTGAATGTACCTAACTAATCAAGTATAATGTAGAGCCCTGATCATAGATCCATCATTGTCAGAAATTAAGTGATGGTGAAACAGGTTTTCCTTAGGGAACTCCTGGAGCACATACTTTTGAGTATGTGGGGTACATGGATGTGTAGAACCTTACATCCTAGTGTAGGAAAGTGATGTAGATGTGTAATCCATCCATCCTTCACTATAGTTCCATACCGTATCAGTGGTAGGTAAACATGAAACCTCCTGATGACAAAGACAGCACAGATATCTGTATCAGTGGTAGGTAAATATGAAACCTCCTGATGACGAAGAGAGTACAGAACGCCACTGTGACTCTAGAATAGCGAAGGACCAGTTTACCCTGGTGAGCTATAATAGTAGAGACACGAGATGTCCTACAAGTGATCCTCTTACTGACTGAGGAAGGTGAAGGTCATGAGAATCCGGCTCTCTTAATGACCTATGTATGATACTGATGCGGCTTCTCAGCGATCAGTTGGAGTTTGAGTGGTAAGCCTCATCTCCACAGGGCATAATGTTGTTTGTAAAACATAATCAACCATGTAGTATAACTTGTTAGAGATGACTCCAAGTTAGTTGATTGATGTTACATTGCAATAATGTTGATATTCTCCATATCTCCTAATTTGTAGAGATCTTGTTATATCTGCAACTGTTATAGAATGCTTTGAAGGCTTTACTGTTTAAAATAATCTTTGATGTTATAATAAAGCTTCTGGCGAAGAGTTATAACTCTCGCTGGGACAATTATGTATAATTGTCTCACCCCGTAGACTTCAACTTTTTAGGTGGACGTCGGAGACGAAGAAACCAGCCTACAGGTGATCAGTCTCAGCAGCAGCAGCACCAGGGGCAGCAGTAATCTCAGGTGGAGATTTGTCCTGCCATGTGGTGTAGTTAGAGTCAGTCCTATGTGTCCTCTGTACTCTCAGGTCTTGGAGTCTTGTGTTATGTGATCTTGAGATTTTGTATCTTGATGTATATAATTACTCAAGAAGTAATTATCCTGAGATGTAAACAGTTACCTCTCTTTATGAAAGGAGTTTTTATGGATACAAGTTCTTATCTCGAAAAGTTTTAATTTCCCGTGATTTTTGTCTTCCGCTGATTACCGATTCGCTTCCGCTAAGTTTTAATCGTGTTTATGTCATGGTTTGGAGATCAGAGCCCACAATTAGTGGTATCAGAGCTCTAGGTTCAGTTGAGTCTACAGAGGCATAGGACTTAGGATGTCGAGTCTACCTTTAGTACTCCTTCCTTATCTAATAGAATCTTCTGCTCCTCAGGAGAAGAAGATACATAAGAATGTCAGAACATCGCGATGAGCACGTGGCAGAGAGTAGTGCTAGTGCACCTCGAGGCGGTGCAAGAGTTCCGAGAATAGAACAACCTGCACCTGAGTCGCCAAGAGAGCCACCCCAGTTCGACCCAGCTGACATGAGTGATCCAGCTGTACAGACAATGTTCGGGCAGTTCATGACTGCCATGACACATATAACCGATAGGATGCCCATTCCTGCACCTAGGGCACCTGTCCAGCCTGAAGTACAAGGTATTGGTAAGACATTCGAACGACTTCGTCGTGTCGGAGCTACCGAGTACTTCGGATCTGCCGACCCTGCAGATGATGACTTATGGTTGACAGAGTTGGAGAAGGCTTTCAGGATTCTTATGATTCCGGAAGCTGAGAAGGTTAGACATGCTGTCTATCTTCTCAAAGGCAGTGCTGGTCACTGGTGGAACATGGAAGAGCAGAAGAGACCTGGAGTAGAGTTCTCATGGGAAGAGTTTCGTCGGGAATTTATCAATAGATATTTTCCAAAGACCTTCCTAGATGAGAAGATCTCTCAGTTTGAGAAACTAAGGCAGGGTATGGTGAACATTAGTGAGTATGAAGCTAAGTTCATGGAGTTGCTGTGGTTCTGTCCGCACATGGCCGCTACGGATGAGGAAAGAATCAGAAGATTTGAAAAGGGTTTGAATTCCGATATGTCAACCCCTGTGTCTGCCTTAGAAAATAGAGAAAGATTCTCTACCTTCGTTGAGTCAGTCCGAAGGATAGAGAGATCTGTGGTTGAGAAAAGACAAACCCATAAAAGATATCCACAGTTCCAGGGTTCTTCATCTAGGGATCCCAAGAGACCTAGATTCTCTACACCTAACCCTCCACCACCCAGATCGAGTTTTCAAACTCAAGGGACACCAAGCAGAGGTAGAGGGCGGAGTCAACCGCTTCAAGGGACACACAGTTCTGCATCAGTGTCAGTTACCGGACCACCCAGACCACAGCAACAGGAGAAGAGTTGCTACAACTGTGGTAAGGTGGGACACTTGATGAAGGATTGCCGTTCTAGGCCTATCGGTGTGACACAACAACCTCCGAGACAGAATCAACAGGGATCTCAGAATAGACAACATCAAGGAGCAGCTCGAGGACGTGGACAAGCGTCTCAAGCTGGATCATCAGCACCACCTCAACACCAGGCGACTGCGAGGTTCTATGCTATGAACCCACCTGAGGCAGTGGTCAATCCACGGGTAGTGGCAGGTCAGATGAAACTTTTATATTCTGATATGTCTATATCCTGTGATGTATCTGTTCTGATTGATCCGGGTGCTACGCACTCTTTCATCACTCATGAAGTGATTCGTAACTGTAATGTGACTGTTAGTCATAGAGCAGATAGTTTGTTGTTAGAGACTCCGTTGAGTGGGTCTGCCGTTTTGCAGGAGGTATGTTCTCCCTGCATCCTTTTCTTTTCTGACCATCGCATTCAAGTGGATCTTATACCACTTGATATGCAGGGATTTGATATAATCCTTGGGATGGATACCTTAGAAAGG
The DNA here is from genome assembly GCA_963693085.1 of Alisma plantago-aquatica. NCBI lineage: Eukaryota > Viridiplantae > Streptophyta > Magnoliopsida > Alismatales > Alismataceae > Alisma > Alisma plantago-aquatica. The sequence goes on along the minus strand of OY856409.1, from coordinate 1,444,380,419 downwards.
TATAGAGTTGTCTTGGATTGTGAGTCCAAGTTAGCTGTGTTTGCTGATGAAAGCAACACATGGATCTTTCAAGGTGAAAGAAAGATTCTGCCCACCTGTCTTGTATCAGCTATGGTTGCTGATAAGCTGTTGAGGCAAGGATGTTATGCATTCTTAGCCCATGTGGTAGATGTTACCAAGGAAAGGACCAATCCTGCCGAAGTTCCCATAGTCAGGGAATTCGAAGATGTGTTTCCTGAAGAACTTCCTGGTATACCACAACCTCGGGAGATTGACTTTGAAATCAATCTGATTCCAGATACGAAACCCATAGCTCAAACTCCGTATAGAATGGCTCCTGCCGAGATGGCAGAACTCAAGAAATAGCTTCAAGAGTTACTTGAGAGAGGTTTTATCCGACCGAGTACTTCACCTTGGGGTGCTCCGGTCTTGTTTGTTAAAAAGAAAGATGGGTCAATGCGGTTATGCATCGACTACAGACAACTTAATAAAGTGACAATAAAGAATAAGTATCCTCTGCCGAGGATTGATGATCTCTTTGACCAGTTGCGTGGTGCAACAGTCTTTTCAAAGATAGACTTGAGGTCTGGATATCACCAACTTCGTATTAAGGATAGTGACATATCCAAGTCTGCCTTTAGGACAAGATATGGTCACTATGAGTTCACGGTTATGTCGTTTGGACTAACCAATGCACCAGCTGCATTTATGGAACTCATGAATAGAGTTTTTCGACCTTTCCTTGATCAGTGTGTTGTCGTCTTCATAGATGACATACTGATTTATAGTAAAGATGCTCAGCAGCATGAGCAGCATCTTCGCCAAGCTTTGACCTTGCTAAGAGAACATAAGTTGTATGCTAAGTTTAGCAAGTGTGACTTCTGGCTGCCAGAGGTATCTTTTCTTGGACATGTAATATCCGCCTCGGGAATTCGTGTTGACCCTACAAAGGTAGAATCTGTTCTACAATGGGAACAACCGAAAACACCGACGGAGATTCGAAGTTTCTTGGGGTTAGCTGGCTATTATCGAAGGTTCATAAAGAACTTTAGTTCCATAGCTTTACCCTTGACCAAGTTAACCCGGAAAGATGTTCCTTTTTCTTGGAGTGATAAGTGTCAACAATCTTTCCAGTTGCTGAAGGAGAGGTTGACAAGTGCACCTGTATTAGTGCTACCTGAACAAGGAAAAGGATATGTAGTTTTCTGTGATGCTTCCAAAAATGGACTAGGATGTGTGTTGATGCAGGATAGGCAAGTGATTTCTTTTGCTTCCCGACAGCTTAAGAAACACGAGGAGAATTATCCAACACATGATCTGGAGTTAGCAGCTGTGGTTCATTCTTTGAAGATCTGGAGACATTATCTCTACGGAGAGACATTCCAGATTTTCACAGACCACAAAAACCTTAAGTATATCTTCTCTCAGCATGAGCTCAACATGAGGCAACGTCGCTGGATGGAGTTAATCAAGGACTACGACTGTACAATTGATTACCATCCAGGTAAGGCCAATGTTGTTGCAGATGCCTTGAGTAGGAAATCAGCAACATCAACCATGAATAGAGCACAACTAAACTCTTTAGTATGCTCTAGAAGAGATATGCTTATCTCCTTAAGGCAAGATAATGTACAGTTGAAGGTGTCATTGCTAGCCGGTTTGTTAGCTGAGATGCATATTAAACCTACCCTAAGAGAGCAGATTAAAGAAGCACAGCTAGATGATGCTGCAGTTCAACATATAAGATCTGAGTACAGAAATGAGAAGCAAGATGGGTTTCATGACTCAAAAGATCAAGTAGCTTGTTATAATGGAAGAATGATAGTGCCGGATGTGGACAACTTAAGGAAGTTAGTCCTGGAAGAAGCCCATTCTTCCATGTATGCTATGCATCCAGGGAGCACCAAGATGTATCGGAATTTGAAGGATCTGTATTGGTGGCCTGGGATGAAGAAGGACGTTGCAGAGTTTGTTCTGAGGTGTCCTGTGTGTCAGCAAGTTAAAGCTGAACACCAGAAGCCTGCAGGGACAATGCAACCTTTACCCATATCACAGTGGAAGTGGGACCATGTGACCATGGACTTTGTTTTTGGCCTACCCAGGACAAGCAAAGGACATGATTCCATTTGGGTAATTGTTGATAGGTTGATTAAGACAGCACATTTCTTACCTGTCAAAACAACCTATTCTGCTGAAAGGTTATCAGAGTTGTATGTTCAAGAGATAGTGCGTTTGCACGGAGTTCCTGTCACAATAGTTTCAGACAGAGGACCTCAGTTTACAAGTCATTTTTGGGAACAGTTGCACAGTGCCTTAGGCACTAAGCTGAGGTTTAGTACGGCCTTTCATCCACAGACTGATGGACAGTCAGAAAGGACCATACAAACCTTAGAAGATCTGTTGAGAGCATGTGTTCTCCGGTTCACCGGAAGTTGGGATCTACACCTAAGCTTAATAGAGTTTGCCTATAACAATAGCTATCAGCATAGTATTGATATGGCACCTTATGAAGCCTTATATGGTAGACGTTGTAGATCACCCTTGTGTTGGTTTGAGACTGGTGAGCACCAGTTGTTAGGACCTGACTTGGTGCAGCAAACCACGGAAAAGATTAAAGTTATACAACATAAGATTAAGACTGCTCAGGATAGGCAGAAATCTTATGCTGACAAACGTCGTAGACCCTTAGAGTTCCAGGTTGGAGACAAAGTGTATCTTAAGGTCTCACCTTGGAAAGGGGTCCTTCATTTTGGAAGGAAGGGGAAGTTAGCTCCTAGATATATGGGGCCTTATCCAATCATTGAACGGATTGGAAAGGTAGCATATAAACTAGAGCTGCCCCCAGAGTTACAAAGATTACATCCTGTGTTTCACATTTCCATGTTGAAGAAATGTCACCCAGACACCGAGTCAGTTCTACAACCTATGGAAGTAGAATTGAATGATGACATATCCTACGAGGAGGGACCAGTGTCAATCCTTGATAAACGAATTAAAAAGTTAAAGAAGAAAGATATAAGTCTTGCGAAAGTCCTCTGGAACCATCGTGGTATTGAAGAAGCCACTTGGGAGTTAGAGGATGAGATGAGAAGGAAGTATCCTGCCCTTTTCTCGTAATATGTTTTATCGATTTCGGGGACGAAATCCTTGTAAGGGGTGGATAATTTGTAACATCCCTGACCTGGGTTATGAGTTAACCCTAGGTGTTTTGCCTAAATATGTAATTAAATCTTTGTGATTAACTCTGAGCATGTAATTAAGCTTCTCAGAAACGTATATTTCAGTATTTGCCCCTTTTTATTTAAAGTTGTAGCATTGTTTTGATATACAGGGACCTATGTGCAATTTACCCAGTTGAAAGGGTTAGCTTGCAATTTGCACATGATGAGATGTTCCTCTGATGTTGAGACATCATGAGAATCTCTTTGGCAAAGTTTGAGGGATTTCCCAAGCTAGAGCACCAAGGTGCAGCTGTGGAAGCAATCCCAGGGCTTGAAACCCTAATTTGGGGTAAAATGCAATTTACCCAAATGATGGGATGCAATTTGTAAAGAATGTCATCTAAAGTATCTTTTTAGACTCTTGCCATCATTTAGATAAGAAATGATGAGGAATTCACCTAAATTGAGTTATCAAGTTAAGAAATAGGCTTTGTGATTGAATAATCAGGGTATATGTGCAATATCCCTTTAAGTATGAACTTTATTATTAGATTGTTCTTCCTTGCCTTCTTTTCTATAACATTAAGATAAGGTTTGTCCTTAGAATAAAGAGGAAGGGACGAGCAAGTAATAAAGGAAGGACTTAGTTGGAATTAAGGGAAACTTATGAACTAATGTTGAAAATCCTACCCCATGTATATAAGCCTCCTTCCCTTAGTTGCAAGGGAACTCACCCTTCGTTCCTTTACTGTTTCATTTCACCAAAGACGACCAAGGACTGCCTTGGAGCTAAGGAGGACGAACAAGGGGTGCAAGGTAGGTTTAAACCCCTCTTCTTGCCTAATTTCATGGTTAGAATTCGAATTCAAGGTCATCTTCATGGCTAATTCTTGAAACCCTATCTTTCTAGCCGTCTCTTTTCATCCTTCCTTGGAGTTTTCACCTTGGCCAACCTGTGGGAACTCAAGGACGCCATTAGAGCTTGGAGCTTGAAAGCTTGGAGCTCAAGAAGCAAGCTTTAGGCGGGTTTTATAACTCTAAACCTATGCTTTACTATGTGCATCTTTATATGCGATTTGATGATAGCTCTTAGTATTTCTCTACTTTTCCCTGCTATTTTGCAAGCAAACCCGTGGGATATCTGTACTGTTCTTGAGCTAGAAGATGAAGGCGTGATTTCCAAGAAAAACCCACCGCTTTTCTTTTCCTTAAACGGTCCTAACAGTTTGCTCTCTCGGACTCAAGACCGTGAGGTGAGCAAACGGTCTCGAGACCGTGAGAAGGCTCGCGGTCTCAAGACCGTTTGGCCCCATTGACCGAGCGTGGACCGTAAGAAATCTGTTCCTAATTATATAGGCTAATTACCCTCAAAATTTGAGAGACTAACTCCAAAGGAATCGGGAGATATGACCTTTTTAAGTCACAACTTTAAATGAATTAATTGCTGATTCTCAAACGGTCTGAAATTGCCTTTTTGGGCAAACGGTCTCAAGACCGTGTAAGGTCGTTGACTAAGCGTTGACCGTATGAGATTACTGTTCACAATTATGTTAATTAACAACTCACCAAGTTTGATGGTCTAATTCCAAACGGGCTAAGAGTTGAAGGGTGAATATTAGGGCTAACCCTAGATAAAATCAGTACTGAAATTATGGTGACCTAATTAGGGTTTTTAGGGTTGATTGACCTAAATGGTCTCAAGACCGTTTGGGGGTCACCAAACGGTCTCAAGACCGTGAGGGCAATCAACCAAGACCGTTTGAAGGTCTAGGGTTGAGTAATTTGACCAATTGAACACCCAATTGCAAATAAGTTAGTAATTTAATCAAAAAAATTCTGTTTGTGGTTCAATCATGGTTCAACCCCTATCAAATCACCTTAGACTTTGATAAAATCTTGGGCAAACGGTCTCAAGACCATGTGGGGTCCACCCACATGATCTCAAGACCGTTTGGGCCAAGTTTGGGCCCAATTGGAGCTCAATTTAAGGGTTCAACTTTGTGTTGATGCACACTGTTGAGTGTTGATGGGTGAACATTGATAGACCCTAATTGAATCGATTTCAACTATAATTGGTTAACCATTATGGGTCAATTGAATGACCAAGTGATCAAGCATAATCTTAATTGACTAAACCCATAGTGGTCAACATAGATTTGACCATTTGAGGGATTCAACATGGGTTGACATTATCGGTTGCATCTTTGAGCCCTATTGAAGGACCAAGCGGCTGAGACCATGAGGGGGCTCACGGTCTCAAGACCATGAGGGGGCTCACGGTCTCAAGACCATGAGGGGGCTCACGGTCTCAAGTCCATGAGGGGGCTCACGATCTCAAGTCCATGAGGGGGCTCACGATCTCAAGACCATGAGGGGGCTCACGATCTCAAGTCCATGAGGGGGCTCACGATCTCAAGACCATGAGGGGGCTCACGGTCTCAAGTCCATGAGGGGGCTCACGATCTCAAGACCATGAGGGGGCTCACGGTCTCAAGTCCATGAGGGGGCTCACGATCTCAAGACCGTGAGGGGGCTCACGATCTCAAGACCATGAGGGGGCTCACGGTCTCAAGACCATGAAGAGGCTCACGGTCTTGAAGCCTAAGGGGGCTCACGGTCTTGGAGCTAGAAAGGGGCTCGCGGTCTTGGAGGGTCAAAGTGGGCAAACGGTCAACACTTTCAACCGATCTCAATTCAATTAATGATTAATGATTGGAATTAATCAATGTGATTCAAGGTTGACCACATTCAATCATTTGATGATGTAAATGGTTCAATGTTGCTTAAATCAAACCCTAATGATAATCTAGGATAGTAAGGGGTTATTTGACTAAGGTTTTTGACTATGATGATGATCAATGGGGTGAATTACCAAGATACCCCTGAAGGGTCAATTGAGTTATACCTTGCTCAATTCAAACTCTAATTACATGAGAATGATGTTTTTAGTCATAATGATTCTATCCAACTTGATCTAGTCTAATGTTATCATCAACCATTAGTATGATGAAAGAGAGAGTACTCTAGAGAGAGAAAGTACCCTAGAGAGAGAAAGTAACTCTAATCACATAATGGTGATGCTTTTGGCTATGTTAGCCTATGATGACTCAATCTAACCTGTTTTAGGGTGATGTTGACATCACCTAACATTATGATGAGAGAGAAAGTACTTCTAGAGAGAGAAAGTACCCTTTTTAAGTGGAAACTCAAGTAAAGCATCTCCAATGCACATAAGTGAGCATAATTAGGGTATGGTCCACCTGTGTGAGATCATAGAAACCCTAATTATGATAAATGATGAACCTTTAACTAATCCAAGAGCATCAATGAAGATGTTACTCATACATGATGATGTTATGAGTTTAATTCACCTTGATGTGAATAGTAAACCCTAATTCAAGGGTGATGACATGTAATGTGAATAGTAAACCCTAATTCAAGGGTAATGGCATGCTTTTGAGCAATAAACTCTTTTTGATTTAAATTAAAGATTTAAATCTTATGACAAGAGTGGGAAGTACATTCCTTATTGTCGCATTATCTTTATCAGATGTATTAACCATGCAGGTTCTGATATGAAGGTAATCATATCCAGCTATGGATGTTGATGTTATATTCATTAAAGGCATGTTGTTAGCCTTATGAATAAGTAAAGTAATCTGATGCCTTGCCAGTGGCATCCTATGCTGATAATGGGCTATGAGAGCCATAAATACCATCAAGGTCATGCCTTAGAGATGACTTGTGATGAGGATAATGAGAAATGATGATTGTTATGAGTTAGGCTTGTTACATTTAGTATTCTTCTTTTATAGCTGCTATGCTATTATTATTGTTTGAAGGAACATGTATGCTGTTAAAGAATACTGAATGTACCTAACTAATCAAGTATAATGTAGAGCCCTGATCATAGATCCATCATTGTCAGAAATTAAGTGATGGTGAAACAGGTTTTCCTTAGGGAACTCCTGGAGCACATACTTTTGAGTATGTGGGGTACATGGATGTGTAGAACCTTACATCCTAGTGTAGGAAAGTGATGTAGATGTGTAATCCATCCATCCTTCACTATAGTTCCATATCGTATCAGTGGTAGGTAAACATGAAACCTCCTGATGACAAAGACAGCACAGATATCCGTATCAGTGGTAGGTAAATATGAAACCTCCTGATGACGAAGAGAGTACAGAACGCCACTGTGACTCTAGAATAGCGAAGGACCAGTTTACCCTGGTGAGCTATAATAGTAGAGACACGAGATGTCCTACAAGTGATCCTCTTACTGACTGAGGAAGGTGAAGGTCATGAGAATCCGGCTCTCTTAATGACCTATGTATGATACTGATGCGGCTTCTCAGCGATCAGTTGGAGTTTGAGTGGTAAGCCTCATCTCCACAGGGCATAATGTTTTTTGTAAAACATAATCAACCATGTAGTATAACTTGTTAGAGATGACTCCAAGTTAGTTGATTGATGTTACATTGCAATAATGTTGATATTCTCCATATCTCCTAATTTGTAGAGATCTTGTTATATCTGCAACTGTTATAGAATGCTTTGAAGGCTTTACTGTTTAAAATAATCTTTGATGTTATAATAAAGCTTCTGGCGAAGAGTTATAACTCTCGCTGGGACAATTATGTATAATTGTCTCACCCCGTAGACTTCAACTTTTTAGGTGGACGTCGGAGACGAAGAAACCAGCCTACAGGTGATCAGTCTCAGCAGCAGCAGCACCAGGGGCAGCAGTAATCTCAGGTGGAGATTTGTCCTGCCATGTGGTGTAGTTAGAGTCAGTCCTATGTGTCCTCTGTACTCTCAGGTCTTGGAGTCTTGTGTTATGTGATCTTGAGATTTTGTATCTTGATGTATATAATTACTCAAGAAGTAATTATCCTGAGATGTAAACAGTTACCTCTCTTTATGAAAGGAGTTTTTATGGATACAAGTTCTTATCTCGAAAAGTTTTAATTTCCCGTGATTTTTGTCTTCCGCTGATTACCGATTCGCTTCCGCTAAGTTTTAATCGTGTTTATGTCATGGTTTGGAGATCAGAGCCCACAGAAACTCTTACTGAATGATCCAAAACTTATACATATGATGATTTACATTGTACAACATTGTTTCATCTCATCTCGAGGACAACATATTACAATTTCTCTATCAAAACACATATTGTAGCAACATAAAACCTTGTGGCATACAAGCTAAAATCTCAGATCGTTCATGAAACCATTACAAACTGACCCCAAGGACCTGAGAATACAGAGACGACACATAGGACTTCTATGTATAAGACACGACAGACAATACACTCAACCTGAGCTATTACTGCTGCCCCTGCGGTTGTTCTCCCTTTGTTGAAAGGTCTCTATTGCCTCATGCACGTCCACCTAAAAATTTTGGATCCCACGGGGTGAGACAATTATCCCAACGAGAGATATAACTCTCCGCCGACCATATTATTATCACAGATAAGCATTAAAAAAACTGAGCAGAGGTCCTTTTATATTAATAAGTAGGATTAATGGCTATTATAAGCATAATTGAATAATCTCTTTTCTTAAAGTAATGTAGCTATCTATTATAGATCCATAAATCATCTATTTTCTTTATAAGGAATATGAAGAACATGTATAACATCTATCTAGTAAGATGTATATAGGTGATAAAGCATCAACCAATGTTTTTCGATATTCGATCCTTAAAAAAATATGCTACATGAATGATTACACATTCACATTCACACTTAGGCCCAGAGGATATGAGGTATACCACTCATACTCCAACCGACCACTAGTAAGTCGAAATCGATACCATACAAGGTCAGTGGCAGAGCTGGCTGTCAAGACCTCACCTGTCTCATTCAGTACAAGACCATTTAGACTTAGCAAGATATCTTGTGTCATTTGCAATTAGCTATGTTGGGGTATAGCGACATATTCTCTATAGAGTTACAACCATATCATGTACTCTCTTCGGGAGAAGACAACTAAGCTTTCCCAGATTCTTTGTCACCAGGAAGATCACTGAGCAACCTAGTATTGTTGGGGAGGCCACTAAGCATCCATATTTAATTTGGGGAGTCCACTAAGTACCCATGTTTAATTTGGGGAGTCCATTAAGCACCCATGTTTAATTTGGGGAGTCCACTAAGCACCCCTGTATAATTTTGGGCAGTCCACTAAGCACCCCTATATAATTTGGGGAGTCCACTAAGCAAACATGTATAATTTTAGATGCTTCAAATAAAGGTTTAATACGTTATCAAGTATATTCATGAGTCTTTGGAACACAGAGAACACTTAGAATCTCCATCTCTTATCATCATCATATCTGGGTATCTAAAACCCTCACTTCATCACTAAGCTTTGTTACCTCTGTAATAGGTAACTGATACCTCTAGGTCATCAGAGCAAGGTATTAATTCACATAGTTCACAAAGCTTCATTGAATATCTGGTCACCTTTCACTAAGCAACAACTATCTTTCAAAACGTTAGATTATATAACCATTTTATACATGTTGTACAAATAATTCACATACCTCACAAAGCTCATTAAATAACTTGTCACCTATTACTAGGCAACAACTAATCACATGACTCACAAGGCCCATTAAACATCTTGTCACCTCTCACTAGGAAACAACTATTCACTTAACTCATAAAGCTTCTGCAATAAGAGACATGCAATCTTCCCATTATTAGGGTTAGGGTTTTCCCTTCATAGCCGAATAGGGTTTCAAGTTCATATTCTCAATCCTAACCCTAATTCATTTCTCCACACATCTAGGAGCATACATTGATAATATAAGTATTCAATCATATACTTATTTATTCTCAGTGTCTGTCATTAAATGATTGTCAACACAAAGTATGAATTTCTCTCTCATTTTTACTAGGATATTGATTACATCCTATTATTAACTTGGCTTAACCCTTTCTCATGGTAGGTTAGTCTACACTTATCAAAGTGTGCTTTAAACTTATTACATCTTAATGTAATAATTGACATGACACACTTCATGTTTTACTCATCCAAGTATATTGGATTTGAGGTGCACCAAGGTGTATCAACCCTGAGGTGTTGGATATGATATTTAACATGCCTTGGTACATCACTTCCCTCATCACTTTTAACTTAATTTAGTTCATCAACTTATCGTGTACTAGGGTATTTCCCATCCTAATACTTTATACACTAACTCATCGCATTTTCCTTGTAGTGTATTGGTCATAAGTCACACAGTTGAATTACTCATCTATAATCAAGTGATATGAAATCATCTCGGGTTAAGGCATTACTGATATATAGTCGAACATTATCAAATACTTTAGATATTTCACCTAACCAAGTATTATCCACATCATTACTTGGTATTGCACTCATCACTCCTAAGAGTGTTTTGGCCTCACCTTTACAAGGTGTATTGGGTTGAATCATGTATCTAAAGTTGAACACATGTATTGGGTTAGGTGTATATCAAACTAGGCATCATCATACCTCTCATCACTTACTCATTAAGGTATTAATCTTACCAATCATATGGTGTATCACCTTAACCATACATGGTTGTACATCCTTACCTCTCTTAAAGGTATTGCCCACACCTTACTTTATTAAGTTTGACTTAATCCTCGTCTAGAAGGTACATTAACTCACAGTTATCAAATTGCACTAAACTTATTACCTCTTAATATAGTATTTAACATCACCCACAACATATATCACTTAGTCAAATTGGATTGAAGCATACCTACCCGATCGAGCATCATGGTTTATATATATTATCATATTGTGTTTGAGACACAACCTTCACATCCTATTATGTATCCATATCAAGCATGTGGTATAACCACATCATCATATCGTGTGGGGTGTATTCCCTAGCACCATATCATGTAACCATGTTAGATTAGCTATCACTTAGTCCTTTATCATCTCAAATCAACCTTATATCGTGTATGGGTTATATTGAGTACCTATATCATGCACAAGGGTGTACCATATCAGGCATAGGAATATACCTACTGCCATATTGTGCACAAAATGTGCACCATATCGTGCATAGGGTAGATACTTAATCATAGTATCATTCTATTCAACATGACATATCGGGCCACTATGTTGGATCCTCATATTGGGTTTTCATATCGGGTTGGCATATTGGCTAACATATCGAGTTAGTATATTGGGCAACCCATTATACTCATATCCCTTTCATTCCTGTCTAAGGATCAGTTATAACATATGATTAAATAACAAGATGGGGATCTAATTGAACTCTTCAATCCATCACCAAGTGATAGAGACATGTCGGGTTTTCAAAGTCATACCGGGTTTGTACTTCTTCATCTAGGGTTTTAATCTTCATATTGGTTAAGGGTACCATATCGTGTAAGAGATAAAATCTCAAACTTGTGTCGTGTATAAGGTATATGTAGGTACTTCCCATATCTTCCATAAGATATGCTACATATTGTGTATGAGGTGTCACCCACTTCTATACTGAGTGAACCACCATCTTGGGTTCCATATCAGATTTCAAGATACTTCAACCCATATCGGGTTGTACTATGATGATGTCATCATCATCAACCTCAAGACCTTTGTCTTACTATTCTAAATCATGGACAACAGTCCTAACTTTTTATTGGAACTTGTAGATATATCAATTAATCAAAGGAAATCCGATTTTGAAAGTTATCAACAAGTTCAACAATATGGAAAAGGAATAATAATATGATTGGGTTCAAGTTATATAACCCGCCTCTAATGCAACTTCCAAGATTCAAACTCCAACTCTTCAAGTTCCCAAGGTTGAAGATGAGCTTCTCCAAGATCCAAGACTTGAGCTCCTTAGATTTTGCACACTTCCTTCTTTATGGCCGATATCACCTTACTAGGTTGATATCCTTGACTTGGTCGATATCCCTTATCCTTGGCCGATACCAAGCTCTACTACTCAACTCTCCTCACTCATGCACAATACAAGATTTGTATGCACGATATGTAAAATAAGGATGCTAACAAGATTTCAAAAATTCTACTAATAGGTGAAGGGAAGGGTATTTATACTCGGGGTTTATGAAAAAGTGTGTAAGAGGTCTCATTATCTTAAGCTACTAAGTGCCATAGCCATGAACGGTTGACACATATATTTGCATTCATCCTATCTTTATCTTTCCATGTAAAAATAAAATCTCAAGGATAAAGCAAAGGATAAGGGTCGTCCCTTTAGTTATCTTCTAGTGCAAGTCTTCTTCCACTTACTTTATTATTATATTCAACACAATCTTTTCCAAAGAAAAGTTGCAAACCGATACATATGACTTCCTTGAGGTGCTTAGCCCATCATGGGCAAATACAAATTTCAACAAACTAATAGGAAACTCCCTTCATGGATCCATGCCCGATAGGGACTCCCATTCTAAGTCCACAACTCGATATAGCTCATATATAAAACTTTCAACTATACATCTTTTTTTTTCATCATTAGGAATGCTATCACTCTAGGATGATTAAATCATAGTGTCTCCTTCTCTGTCTCTCCTCTAGTGGATACTAGGAAGAAGTAGGAACACTCTAGAAGTTGTAATTTTCATATCAACCCTCCATTTTAGATAATTTCCAATTTGTACCACAATTGATACACAAAGCACTTAGCATTATTCAAACAAGTTCTCACTTAGAATTTAGGCTTTCCACAAGCCACCACTTAGCATCATTCTCTCTCTCATAATGTTTAAAACACTTAGAGTACGTTCAACATGTGACATTTGAAATATAACCCCTCATCTTGGGTAAATTGCATTTTATACTCAAACTATCATATAATGCACACATAGTTGTGCAAATAAGCTCAAACTTGAAAATAAACTTCAGAGTCCTAATACTTTTAAAATGATTATAACATGTTTGTAAATAACTTACTTATCAAAACTTCTAGGGTTAAGCCATAACCCAGGTCAGGGGTGTTACAACCCTCCTAGTATTGCTTGTTGGTGCATCATGTTGTTAGACAATGACGACCCAAGGGGTCATGGGGGTGTTCCGCTCTAAGTTAGCTCATCCGAACAAAGCCATTTTCGGCCTTGGATGGAGCAGAGTGGTCGAGGATGAATAATGCCCAAACCATCACCGACGGTGGTTCCATGGATGGTCTTGCTCATCCGATCTCATGAGGGAGGAAGAAAGGAGAGTGGAAAGGATGCATAAATGAGTGTAAAAGGAATAAGAAGAAAACAAGGAGTGAACAAGTGTGTTAATTGGGCGTAAGACATGGCATAACATACCCAATATGGGCGCCATACACACCTCCATGCCCCTAGAGGGCTAGAGGTAGGAGATGATCCTACGACCATCGAATTGATGTGGGTGGTCCTCATCTAGACTGCACAAGTGCGTTGGACCATCTAGGTGGTCCCATGGCCAGGCCCAAGGGAAAAAAAGGTCCAAGGCCCAAGAAGGAGAGAAAGAAGGAAAAATGTGAAAAAGGCTAAAAAGGGCAAATTGAAATAGCCACAACTTTGTCCTCGTAAATCCTATTTGGGTGAAATATTAGCTATAGGATCAAAAATTTCACCCTCTATCCAACAGAAAAATATTTAGATCAAGATAAGAAAGTTATGTGGCCTCAAAAATTCAAACACACTATATGTAAAATAAGGCACTCAATATAGCATAATTTGGTTCAAAACTTTAATATATCAATCATAACTCATCAATTGAGAAATAAGTGATTTCAAAACTTCCAATAGACTATGATTGAAGTAATTTAATGGAATTGAGTGCATTATGAGTGAAGATATGTATACTTAGAGGAGAGAAAAAAACTATGTTGTAACAACACGCTACATGTTGGACGAAGTCAGCTGAAGGTTAATTGAGCTTCTCTTTTTAGGTGGGTTGTAGATTAATTATTATATATGGAAATATAATACTAATCAAGAACCCATATAATATTAGTTTTGGGTTTATATTTTGTTGATCTTGGTCGATTTCTGATTAAAAGTTGACACATGACTAAAATAAGATCACCATATTGTGATGTAGACAATTTTGATAAGTTTTAAGTTGACAATTTCAAACAATAAATGCTCGAATATGCACCACATATCAATGTTATCTGAATATTTACTTAAGGCTATATCTTTAAGGGAAGACAACTATAAAATCAATGCACCTCCAAGATTACCGCTAACAAAAAATTATGATAACAATGTATAATTATATTGTCAGAATTTATATACTCTCTTGTATTTATAGGTACGTGTAACTTGCCTTCTATTTCTTAAACGTGTTTAGTTTCCTTTTTCGATAAGTAGGAATTTGATTTATGAATTAAATCGAGTCAGCCATAAATTTAAAATTTTCATTCTGGATATGTTTCAGATTGACATTTGGACAATCCAAGTTCCAACATTGACTGAAAAGTAACGTAACACTAATCATTACCCATATAAATCATATGTCAATTGTTCCAAATTTGAAATTTGAATTAAGTCTATGTAAATGTTAATTATGATATTCTAAAATTATATCTGTAACAGTTTGAGTTCTTTTTGTCATGCCACTAAAATAAGAATTAAGACTATATGGGTACAAAAAATTATATATATTAAAAATGGATCATTCTATGTTTACTAGTCATATAATTATCAATTTAATCACATTACACATGCTTAGCATATGTTTCATGCTAGCTACCCAAATGTATTTTTTGTTATGCAATTAAGATAACATTCAAAACTATATGAGTACACAATAACTATTATACCCTATAAATAAAAGGAAGTGACATGATTTCATCCTACTAGGTTGGTTGCTTCATTTTTTTAAAATTTTATAATGTTATTTTGATTTTACTTTTAAAATAAATCCTTTGCAGTCATGTTTGTCTAAGCAAAGACATCCTGTTAGTATATTTGTATGTTTTAGGAGAATGTCTATGAACTCTATTTGTATAATTCAACAAACTTCAACAGTATGTCTGTCAGCTCAATAGTCTAGCCATATTGTTTGCTTACTTTCTTATTATCTTTTACAAAAGAGACCATTTTGACCATTCGACTTTATAGAGTGGTGAGTGTCAACCAATAATTGATCGAGTTGTTCTCTTTTATTATGTAAATCATTGAAAATAATAAGTATCTATTATCTGTGAACAAACATATGCCCAATAAGGGAGCACAATTTTTTTTAATAATATCATGTTGCATGGGTTGCTCTCTTTTAACAGTTTGTAAGTAAATTATTGTGAATATTGATCATATAATTTATACTATTGAGGTAATTTTAGTAGATGCGAGTACATATTAGAGGTAGTCGATAGGTTGTTAACTGAGTTATTCTCTTTTCACTATTTGTGTGTAAAATATAGATTGTATATATATTATTATGAGCATTAATTATATATAAGCCGTCAACAAGAACATGCCTAATAAGGAGGGCATGAGTACACACTATTAGATGGAGAGAGCTAGTTGACATTTAATCAAGTTGTTCTCTATAAATGGCCCATATGTAGATTATTGTCAGTGCTAATTTAATATTTTAATTCGAACATATATGATTTTGGTAATCACACATATATGTCTGAGGGAGTAAGTCAAAAGTTGTCTGAGTTATTCTCTTTTAACGTGTTGCATTTAAATTATTACGTGTACTAATTAAAATTAATATGTTAGCATGTGCATGTCCAAGAAATATACGTGACAAATTTAGCAGTGTCACTTTATAGATTGGAGAGAGTTAGGTGCGATTAATTGAATTATTCTCTTTAACATTTAATATGCAAATTTCAGTGAGTACAAATTATATAATTTTATATAACATGTGTAATCTCAATAACCACATGTACAAGCTGGAGGGAGTCAATTATCAATCGGCAATTTTGCTTTGTTTGGTCAAACAGACGATTGTCCGGGTAGTGATGGGGCAAGGGAGAGCAGGTTACAATCACTCATAACCAGTGTTACGAAACACAATATCACCCACCGTTTTAACTTTTATGTTTTAGTGTTGAGCGTCCATCTATGACTTTTTGTCACCGAACAAAAATCTTACGATAATCATCTCACTGCGTCATAATGTTGACAAGTCAATCACGTTGCAAAACACTGCATTAATCAAGTTGCTCTCTTTTAATGAGTTCATAAGATATATCTTAGTAAGTTGATGTAATTATTTATTTGTTTTAAAGCATTTTTTCATTTGTGGAGTTTGTTTGTTTATTTTTAATTGCAAACTATTTACCAACTAAATGTAAATTAATATATGTGTTAATGCAATAATGGCCATGAATCTAACTATCTGATTAATATAATTATGTATATTTAGTAATCACACGTTATATTTAACATTCATTGGTTATACTAATTTAATTTTTATAGTTGTCTGTTTATTTGCTTATTGGTTTGTAAAATAAAGGTAATTTTGGTAATTGCACACACATGTTAGGAGTTAGTTGGCATTTTTGGTAATTGCACTCTCTCTTTTGATCGTGTTGTACGTAAATAATTGTCTCTCTAACTATTAACCGTCAAAACACATGTAAGAAAGGGGATCACAAACAATTTTGATACTACACGTTACAATTTAGAAGAAATCAACTATTATGAGTACTAATATTAGCATTAATCAACTATTATGAGTACTAATATTAGCATTAACATGGCACGTCCAAAAAAGCAGACACATGAGACTTTGCATGCACATGTTATAGGTAGTAGTGTTAGAGAATCGTATGTAAATTAGTGTGATTATAAACTATGTATTAATAATCAAGGACGAGTTAAAAGATATACACATATATATACATACATATATACATATTTGAAAAGAGAGAAACAACTGGAAAACATGGTGGAAAAAATTATAACTTAGCCGCAGTCTCTGCAAAAATATGTAAATGTGTAAGATATAGATTACATAATTGATGGCCGAGTTCTTTGTGTGAGTCGTAAAGGGTTGCATGTATTCTTTGACTCTTTACAATTCATAGAGAAAAGTTGTAATAAAATTTACATACATACATATTTTCGAGGACATCAAACTGATCATAATATCGTCTTAATTCAAATGTGTAACATTTACATAACACACATTTTATGATGTTTATATACAAAAAGTGAAATATTCTATGTTTAGTAGTCATATAACAATTAATTTAATCACACACGTGCTTAGCACGTGTTTGCTAGTTAATCTAGAAACAACCACCCTGCAAAATAGGCCGATTACCACCCGGGTTGAAGCGCTCAATTCCGTCTTCTTCGGCTCAGTTGAGGACATTTGTACCGATCATAATATTGTTTTTAATTCAATTGTGTAACAGTTACATAGCACATATTTTATGATCATTATATACAAAAAGTAGAATACTCTATGTTTATTAGTCTTACAATAATTAATTTAATCACAGACATGCTTAGCACGTGTTTGCTAGTTAATCTAGAAACGACCACCCTGCAAAATAGGCCTATATCCACCCAGGTTGAAGCGCTCAGCTCGTCTTCTTCGGTTCAGTTTCGTATGTTTTTGGGACATCTATACTGATCATAATATTGTTTTAATTCAATTGTGTAACAGTTATATGGCGCGTATTTTACGATCGCTATATACAAAAGGTGGACTATTCTATGTTTAATAGTCATATAATAATTAATTTAATCACAGACACGTGCCCAGCACGTGTTTGCAAGTTAATCCAGAAACGACCACCCTGTAAAATAGGCCGATATCCACCCAGGTTGAAGCGCTCAGTTCCGTCTTTGTCGGCTCAGCTCCCCATGTTTTTGGGACAACTGTACTGATCATAAAATTGTTTTAATTCAATTGTGTAACAGTTACATAGCACGATATTTTACGATCGTTATGTACTTCAGTCTATTCTGTGTTTAATAGCCATATAATAATTAATTTAATCATAGACACTCCATATAATAATTAATTTAATCATAGACACGTGCTTTAGCTGTTTGCAAGTTGATCCAGAAACGACCACCCTGCGAAATAGGCCGATATCCACCCGGGTTGAAGCGCTCAGTTCCTTCTCCTTCGGCTCAGTTCCGTATGTTTTCGGTATGCCTTCGGGATACGAAAACAAAACGCGCGCCTTCTTCTCTCATCTTTCTGTTCCGGAAAGGTAGAGTTTTGAAAAAGTGTCGAACCGTTGCTGATAGGATTTGGTTTCCATCAACCTGATCAAACGGGTCGCCGCCGCAGGCCCGCGAGAGTTTCCACCCTGGGTGGTATCAGAGAAAGTATCGATCCTTTGCTGATAGGATTTGGTTTCCATCAACCTGATCATCTCTTTCACAGTGCCACCACATTCCTATCTTTAGTTGTGTACGGGTTTTCCATGTCGAAACCCATGGCGAAACAAGCTTTTCAAACATTGTGGGCACTTTCTTTTCGTACTGATAAATTATTGACAGCTCCTGCTCAAGCTTATGATCATTTCTTTTCGATTGTATAGAGAAGTGTGAGATACGGGGAGAAGTAGAAAAACTGTTTTTTAGAAAATCCAGATATGAATCAGGCCTTCCTTTCTACCCTTGCTTTCGTCACTGGGTTCTCCTTGGCATGCCTTTACTACAACATCAAAGAATCCGGTCTCCGCCGGCACCGTTATTCTAAGTCGCAGGGAAAACTCTTTTTCACTTCAGACACAGGAAGGATCCTCGCTCACCGTCTCCGGCACATACTGTCAGCGTTTCTCGTCAATGTGGACCTTGTTGATTTCAAAGAATATGTCCCAGATGACCTTCCAAACGAATCACTCATCTTGATCGTCGCATCCCTCGAAAAGGCCGGGAACCCATCTCGTTCTGCACAAGTCATTGTACAGTGGCTTTCCAGCCGAGCAGCTGACTTGAACCAGGGGAAGCTTATGGAGGCATGCAGATTTGGTGTGTTCGGGGTTGGTTCACAGGTTGCCGGCGAAAGGTACAATGCTTTAGGCAGGGATCTTAGTCTTTGGAGCGTGAAATTGATTCATAAGTTGAACGGTTATACAAAACACAAGACTGAGGGATCCACTTCTCGAGAGACGCCTACAATGAGTGATTTATTTGCTGATCCATGTGATTCATATAAAGATGCTGCGGATAGGGAACATAATGTATTTGAGGATATATTAAGTGAAGAGATTGTGGATGGGGAACATGATGTATGTGAGGATGAAATGTCAAGTGAAGACTCAGAGGAGGAGATTCTTGATGTATATAACGAGGATATGTCAAATACATATGGAGAGGGTGGGAAAATTGATGACGATGACCACATATCAAATGGAGATTCAGACGATCTGAGAGAAACAACCAGTCCAACCACTGGATCAAATGCAGATGCAAAAGATGGGAAACTTTATGACTATGATAAGGACATGTCAAATGAAGATGCAGAGAATGGGAAACTTGACGAATGTGATGAGGATATGTTAAGTGATGATGCAGATTATCTGAAAGAAACAACCAGTCCAACCACCGGAACTACAAATCCGAAGAACGAGGTAATCTGCTTTTGATATGCAACGAAGTAAACACATCCTGGATATGAACTATATATGAACTTTCTGATGCCTGGATACACATGTATTTCAAATGAGAAGGTCATGTAACAACTGATAATGATTGCTATTTTATGTATTTCATAGTATGCTTAGCTTGAGTATATTTAGGCACCCTTACATGATGGGCATTAACATATGTTGTCTACTATTATAAATTTGCGCATCAACTTCTAACTAACCCTGTATCTCAAAATCCTCTTGCAGGTAAAAATCATGGGACAAGATACCATCGTTTATGTTCTTCTTTAGCATAAGGACAGGCCAAAAGCAAAACCAGATGCCTTTTCTGTTGCTTCGTTGTATAGAATTCATGTTAGAACCAAGGATGAAGACATGCTTGCTTTTCCCGATAATATGGATTCACTTAGAAGTGCTGGTCTGATGCCCGAAGATCCAACGATTTCTGCCCAACCACTTGGTTTACCTATATTCAACTTTACTCCCAAGAAGTATCCTTCAGGTATGGGGTGTGGAGCAGTAGACCATAAACTCTTCTTTGTGGGGGGGAGGGGATTTGGTGTTCCAAAACCTTCCACTGAAGGCTATCTCAGTGTTGATAATTCTGATAAGATGTACATACTGGACACATTATCCATTGGAAGTTCAACAACTGAGCATGAGATTTCTAAGAATATTCAGATTAAAAACTGTATTTGTCTCAACAAGTATGACCCCATTGTGGAAGTTGTGAATGGTAAGCTTTTTGTACTTCCTAATAATTTTGGCAGCAATGGAACAAATCCTACTATGGACTCTTATGACCCCTTAAAAGATGAGTGGAAGAGATTTGATATTTTTGAAGAGTATAAAGGTCGTGGTTCTCTGAAGCAACACCCCTCCTCAAAGTCAAAGTACAAGGTACAAGCACACTATGTGAAGCGCTCTACAATTTACGTCTGCCTTGCCCACGAAGCATATGGTTTTAGTACTAAAAAAGGAAAGCTATTTCTAATAGGAGATTGTTATCCTAATAGGTTCGAGCCAGTCGTCACAGGCAAGTGTGTATATATTCATGGGCACTACCTTGGACATGACTTTTACAGCCAACGCGTATATTCCTACCATTTTAATCCTTATAGAACCACAGGACAGTCATATTATCTGAATCCAGAACCAAAAGTGCATCAGACGTCTCTGTTTGCTGCTGAGAACATGCGTGGCGTCATAAGTTCCTTTGGAGATAGTGGAGAAGAAAAGAGATTGCTAGTGGCTAGAATTGGTCAGAAAACTGATAAAGGCCAAGTAAATAATCGAGTATATCTAAGTTTGGATTTCCTAAAGATGACTCGCATGCCATTCAAAAAGTCTTGGTACACACTAGTGACATACGATTCTTTCACTTATCATGTAGACCTCCTGTATGCCCCAAATGTCGACATCAAAGCTTGTTTTCCAATGTAAGCTTGTACTTTTTTTTAAGTTATATCCATGAGTATCTAGACCACTCAGTATTTTCCTAGTTTTGAAATAATAATATTTTATTCCGTCATTTTCCATCTAATCTGCATGTTGAATAGGTTTTCTTAATTGATTTACTCTCATCTCTACAATTATTGTGTTACTGAGTATCATATATCTTATCTTTTATAAGCTCTTGATTCTAGTTTTCATTTTGTGAGTTGCATATTGAATATTAATCCATGTGTATAAGATTAGTATGTTTAGCTTGAATACATAAATCCATGTGTATGAGAATTGTATGCATATCATTGTGAATGCTTTGCATTCATATTTTGATTTGCATATTGCATATGAATCCATGTGATCTTTTATCTTTTTTATGCTGTGGATTTGAGTACATATAATGTTCCTCTTGACCCCCCTATCTCTCTCTCTTAAAATAATTGATGTAGTTTTGTAAGATGTTGGCTTTTTCTTGGTTGCCTGATATATAAGAATGAACCATGATTTTTATGGTCTCTTTGAAATGAGAATTTAATCTTGTATTCTCTTGTATAAGACGTTTGTTCACTCTTAAATAAGCAATATGCAATCACTTTACCGACAAAAACTTCTTTAGAGATGCAACTGTCTTTGTACTCTGTAGGATATTTAACAGACAAAAACTTCTTTAGAGATACAACTGTCTTTGTACTCTGTAGGATATTTGACCACAAAATGTAGCTTTGTGTATAAGACTTGCAACAATAACAAAATTTCCTTGACAATACAATACAAAATACAAATCAAAAGTTGTGTGAGCTGTATCAACAATAACAAATACATTTGGCCATTTGGGCATTCAAATAGTGGTCAAGGATTTCTCATATTGATGTTTTTTCCAACTTGACCAGCCAAAAACCCCTAAAAAAGGTCACATACAGGACATTTGTATATGACCACTTATACTTTTTATGCAAAATTTACAACCAAGAAATCGTATCTTGTCGATTAACATGTTCCACTCTGTTACTTCTATCTTATTGCTCAACCAGAAGACTTTATTTGCAGCAGTGTAAAGAAGACAGTAAAGTATTTACTGTCTAAGTTTTTTTTTGGTCGGTAGAAAATCCTGTTACTAAAAAAGATGATCCCTAAAACTTTGGGTACAAAGAGATTTGCGCCCCCATTACAGACCTGGATGAGAACATCCAAAAACTATAAAAGCATAGGACTGAAACACATAAAGCTACTAAAGCAGCCTACTATCTAGAAGAAAAAGAGGGAAAAAAACCCTACAAAACAGCTCCAACAGCTAACAGAACTAGCAGAAGACCAATCCCAACTACTCAGGCCATCACTGACAGTATGCACATCCTTCAGAAATTGTGAGGCATGGGCAGCCGAATCAAACCTTCAGCAACCTGAAACCACAAGAGGGTGTGAAACAAGGAAAAATTCCTTCTATCATCTAGATCATACATTCTCCGGCCTGCAAAGCAAAACACCAAGAAAATCTCCAAAATGCTGGTTCTTTAGAACAGAAAGTCCCTGCTAACTAATCACTAGCACACGGGCAGTAACATCATCCCTCTGAAAGTTGTGTGGACTAATCAGCTAAGCAGAGAGCAAGGTGAACCTCTGACTCCAACACCAAGAGATCAATTGATCTTTGCTTAAACAGAGCCCAAGACCAGCAGCACAAAAAGAAGAGAGAGACCAAGCAGCTCAACTAATCGCAGCCCCAACTCTTTCTTCCTTGCTACTTTCCGAACATGTTGCAGGTATTCAACCAAACATCAGCAGAGGATGTCTAGATATCTCACACTACAATCTGTCAGTAGCATATTATCAAACACCACGAGGGTGTTCCTTCATGCTGCACAAGAGAGCCGGGAAGGAGAAGAGATCTGCCCCTTGACCCAACCCGCGCATCGCCATATGGCCATAGGTCATCCATCGGCAGAGCAGGAAACGAATGTGAAGACCCCAACCAGCACCACCCTGAGCCGGAGCAGAGGGCAAGGAGACAACACCCCAAATGCGAGCGGCGCCTCCATATGCCACCAGCCATCCAGAGGCATACGCTAGAGAGCACCTCCAAGAAGCAGGACGAAGTCCGTGATGGAGTGCCCACTCCGCCAAGCAGGTCAGAAAGACTCGTCACCCAACGAGGAAACCAACATCGTCGTGATCGCCAAGGCGGGAACCAGACGGAATCGTGGCTTTTCGTCACCCTGGACAAGCCAGGTTCACAGGGGGAAAGGATGAGGAGGTGCTAGTGAAGTAAGGAGAAGACGCCCCTTCCTTCCTCAGCGTGATGAGGCAGCACGCAGAGCCCGCAGGTCTGGAACAGATCGACCACTCACCATCCATCACACTTGAACAGAGTGGAGTCGATAAAGTCGAGATCGCCGAAACTCTGACCAGATCTGAACACACTCGCGGCGCCTTGCATCGCCCTTCCAACCCAGATTCGCTGAGGAGACGCCAACAAAATTGATCAGCACCCTAGCTCCAGAGATCCGCCGCAGCCTTCACACAGAGCACTACCCAAGGCCGTTGGAGGCCAGGGGGAGGGACACACAGAGGCGGCGTACCCTCCCCCAGCGGCAGTCGCCGGGGAACGGTTAGAGAGAAGGCGGAGCGGATACCCTAGAGAGAGAAAGTATAATATCTATCCGCCGCGACCTTAATAGGATTAAGTGCCTGACCTAAGTTGATTTGCTTATCATTCTTCCTAGTTGATTAGTAAACAAATCTCCAACTCTGCCTCCACTATTTGTCTTCCACCAACGGCAAAATAGACCCTTAAAGTGAGCAGACGATTTACATCATAAATACTTAAAAATTAATGCAGAATTACAACACAGACTGTTGAGACATATCTTCTTCAACATGATCAGATTTGCCTATATGAGTTGTTGACACATTCATATATCCGAAAAAGGAAAATGAGTGAGATGTTTATAATTGAAGCATCAAACTACTGGCCAAAAAAACATTATGATAAAACAACATAACATTAAGTACCAAATTGAAAACATTAACACAATAAGTTGGAATTGTATGTGTTAAATACAACTGAACTGACAAGCTATATGATGAATATTTTTAGGAAATGGCGCCGATATAAACACAAGGATCTGAATTTCACCATGTTATATGCCTTTACATCAACAATTTAACATTAAAGATAATATAGTATGAGGCTTCCTTTGCCACTTCTATTACAACTATGACCATTTCAAAGCTAACATCAAACAAGTCTGTATAAATTAGACTCGAAATTTCAAAATGGGAAATTTAGCTACGCCCACCCCATCTATTAGGGTATAGTTTTAATTGAGGAGTAATTCAGCTTCTTTGTCTTTTTTTGGTTGGAGGCAAATTAAGGGCCAACTAGATAAGGTGAACTTACCACAACAATATCATGTACCCATTTATATGTCCATGTTAACACATCTTCAGTTGATCCACAAAGGCTGCGTTTGTTGTGTCGTTCAAGTGGCATCACGACAACGAAACTAAACCTGATCGGTTATTTTAACTGGTGTTTGTTATGCGTACTAAAAGATAAATAAGTTGCCGCAGGGACAAGTTGAATGAAAATCCCCCTAATAACCTACCGTTCCAAATCCTTGCGCCAAGGAACGAGTTTATTTGCTGTGGGTGTCTATAATCTACAATACCCCTCTAACTGACTGCTCAAGACATTCAATGCTATTTATGTGTAGGGCATAATAATATTTATCCATATAACAATGAATGATTACATTCACGTGTACCAAAAGGCGAACATCTTGCCGACAAGTTTATTTGTTGTTGCTCCAAACAATAGTACACAAGGTTAAGATATCACTGGTTAATTTACCCATTACAAATAAACCTATCATTGTGGTATAGCAAACACAACCAAAAACTATGAATATGTTTGAATTTGAGGCTTCATTTCTAGCATAGTTGTCAATTTGTCATCAATTAGCAATTAAAAGATCAAATATATGATTCTGTTACGTATGAACATTCCAACCATGAAAAATTTTGCTATTTTTTCACTCACAAGTAGGTATTTCCACACTTATAAGTTTGGGAGCATTTA
Organism: Alisma plantago-aquatica; assembly: GCA_963693085.1. Lineage (NCBI taxonomy): Eukaryota > Viridiplantae > Streptophyta > Magnoliopsida > Alismatales > Alismataceae > Alisma > Alisma plantago-aquatica. The sequence continues at coordinate 1,444,355,198 of OY856409.1, read as the reverse complement.
ACATCCATGATTACCAAAAGCATGCTGACACAGAGTGGAAATTTATTCACGCTTTTTAGCTAAGAATATTCCCTTTTTGGTGGCATTCAACTTACACGCTTAAACAGTCTAAAAATATTTTATAAGATGTTGACTTTGTCTAGGTTGCATGATATATAAGAATGGACAGTTGTTCTTATGGAGTCTTGGAAATGATCATTTAATCTTATATTCTCTTGTATAAGACGTTTCTTCACTCTTAAAGAAGCATTATGCAATCACTTGACAGGAAAAAGGCCTTTAGGGATACAACCATCTATATACCTTGTAGGATATTTGGCAACAGAATATAGCTTTGTATATAGGCTTGCAACAATATCAAGTGGAAAATTTTCCTTAATTGTACAATGCAAAATACAAGTCAAAATTACATGAGTTGTATCGACAATAATTCATACATTTGTCCATTCGGGCATTTGTATAGTGGCTGATAATTTCTCATCACTACTACAGAAATGGCTTATAAAGTCAGTTTTCAAGGTGTCGGTTGTATACAAAAACCGACACATAAACCCTACTATGTCGGTTTTTAACAGAAACCGACATCCAATATGTGAAGGTCGACCAGACACGGGTACCGCTTTCAATAATTGTCGGTTATTTAATAAAAAACCGACACATAAACTCAACCGCCAAACCCAAAATTCCAGCGAAAAAATTGGCTCCAAAATTTGACATATGTTGTCGGTTCTTTAATAAATAACCGACTACTAAAGGGTATGCGCGAGACAGGAATAGTTGTCGGTTGTCTTTTATTTATGAACCGACGAATATTATGTAGTATAGTTGTCGGTTTTCTTCAAAGAGCCGACACTGTTAGTTTAGTTGTCGTTTTTTTTTAAATAACCGACACATATGGTCAACTTAATAGCCGTGCGAACAGAACTTTTCCCCATCGTCTCTGTTTCATTGCCGTGCGCGCTAGGTCTGGCGATTTCCCCCGCCGTCGTTGCCGGTTCCTCCCCGCGCCGCCGTTCGTCTGTCGCACACCGCTCGCCGTCGACGCCCTTGCCGCCGCTCTCCGTCGTCGCCGTCGCCGCCGATTCCATCCTTGCTGGTCCTCCTCTTCTCGCCGCCGTCACCGCCGGTTCCATCCTTGCTGGTCCTCCTCTTCTCGCCGCCGTCACCTCCAGCTGCTCTCCTTGCTCCGGCACTGTCAACTTCACCTCAAGGTACGCCGGCTTCTTCCTTCTTCCTCATCCCCTAGATTAATACTGCTTGTTTGCATTATTCATTGCAAATGACGAAAATGATGGTCCCATCTCATATGAACCATATGCACTTCAGTCATTTAATAGATAGTTATAGCTTGTGATCTTTTAGTTGCCTAAAATGGTACATGACTGAACCATGTGATCTTTTAGTTGCTCTACCTTGGTTTCTGTTTTGATTTAGGTTATATCACTAGAAAAAAAGACAACCATTTTTATTACTAGTAGATGAATAAATACATTAAATACAAATCAATTGGTAAACTAATATAAATCAGTAGATGATTATATAATTCCTAAATCAGCTCATAAATAAATATAAATAGTAGATGAATAAAATACAATAAATACAGTAATAGAGTTAAATCAGTAGATGATTAAATGATATCAAAATTATTACTTAAATAAACACAAATCAATAGATAACTAAATAAAAACAGTAATAAATAAAAACAAATAAGTAGATGAATAAATACATAAGTGGAAAAGTAAATATGAATCAGTTGATAAATAAAGTTACATCAGTAGATTCTTACATAATTTCAGAAGCAGTATAAATAAATTCAAATGAGTAAATAGCTAAATAAAAAACAGTACATGAATAAATACAAATAAGTAGATGAATAAATACAAATCAGTTGATTAACTAATATAAAATTATAAATCAGTGATGATTAATCAATTCTCAAATCAGTACATAAATGAATACAAATAGTAGATGAATAAATACATTAAATACTAATCAATTGGTAAACTAATATAAATCAGTAGATGATTACATAATTCCTAAAACAGTAATAAATAAAAACAAATAAGTAGATGAATAAATACTTAAGTGGAAAAGTAAATATGAATCAGTTGATAAATAAAGTTACATCAGTAGATTCTTACATAATTTCAGAAGCACTATAAATAAATTCAAATGAGTAAATAGCTAAATAAAAAATAGTACATGAATAAATACAAATAAGTAGATGAATAAATACAAATCAGTTGATTAACTAATATAAAATTATAAATCAGTGATGATTAATCAATTCTCAAATCAGTACATAAATGAATACAAATAGTAGATGAATAAATATAATATAATCAAATCCGTTGATAATTAAAGTTAAACAGTTGATAACTAAAGTTAAATAAGTAGATGATTAAAGTATAAGAATGACAACACATTATTTGTTGGCCTAAAAACCCGTCCAAATGCTGCCGAAATTTTCTTAATTTATAATGTGAGCTTAATTTATAATGTGAATTACTTTACAATGTGAATTTGCAGATGGCTGACCATTCTCCTGATGACCGTCTTGATGACTACCGTGAGGGTGAGGACATCAATGCGCCGCCTCACAATGTAGGTTTTAAAAATATATCATATATTTATATCTATATGTCCATTTATAGTTATATCTTGTAAATGTGAATTATTTTGTCAAATTTTAGGTTGATGATGCACAGGTACCATGTGCAACACTTGAGGCATTTGATCAAGAACAACAAAAAGTTGACAGGAGAAGGGGCATCACTATGATGAAGAAGTTAATTGCACAAAAGGGCAATGGACCCAAACTTGTTGTGGATTTTGATAATGCAGGAAATGCATGTGGTGTGAATCGCAATTCATTTATTTCATATCTTGGATATGTTACTTGTAGCCATTGCGGTTGTCGCTTAGATTCTTGGCATAACGTTTCTAAGGAGAAGAAAGACACAATATGGAGGGATTTATGCGTGAGTTATTATTAATTTGCAATTCTATTTTGTAGATTTACTAAATTTTTGGATACTAGTTAATAGCAATTCTATTTTGCAGAGTATATTTGCATTGGATGAAAAGCTGCATCGTAAATGCGTGATGCAACGCTGTGGGAGAGTCCTAAGGAACTATAGGACAAATCTCACCAGAGAATACATAAAAGAAGCCGACAAGAGGAAGAAGACAACCACTGAACAGTGGAACTTCCTAGACAAAGAAGAATGGGACGCGTTTGTCTCTTCAAGACAAACTGATGAATTCAAGGTATTAGGCTTCAGTCTCAATCTCACTAATTAATATATGTTGTATTCACTTATTCAAGATTAACATTTAGTGTTACTAACCAAATCATTAATGTGCATACTAACTAGGCCCTCAGTGATGCACAAAGATCAAGGCGTGCGATGAATGTGCACGACCACACAATGGGTCCAAGAGGATATGCAGGCGTTCACCAAAGACTATAGGCTGAGGCTGCTGCTGCTCAGTCTGCTGCTACTCAGGAGTCCTCTACCATAGGTAGCACACCTCTGCCTCGCCATGATGTCTGGATAGCTGGGAGGCAAAATAAGAAGGGAGAATTAATTAAGGCCGCAACTGCTGAGGCGGCTGCAAAAATGGTAAAATACAACTCTTACAACAATCATTCGAATATTGATTATTTGTGATGTTTACTTAAGTACAAATTTTTGTTTTGGCGATTAGCGGGAGCTGCATGAGCTGAGGAAACAAGGAAAGTTCATCCCTGAGGGCACAAGGGATGAATTGACAGTTGCTCTGGGTAACCCAGAGCATCCTGGACGTGTTAGGGCTGCAGGCGCTGGTGTGGGCATCAAAGCTTATTTTGGGCCATCCCAGCGCAAACATGTCCCAAAAGCGGGACTTTCACAAGAAGAGGTAACATATTTTTCCCTTGTAGATGTTATTGTAAAAGAGAATTCAAAAATTAGAATTTGACGTTTCTTTTATCCATGTATAGGTGGATAAGCTATTTGACAGGAAACTCAAAGAAGCAATGCAAAAGTGGCAGGCATCTCAGACTGCCACTTACCAGACAATACCTACTGCAGCCTCTACTCCTACTCCTATTGCAGAGGTTGGGAGTAATCATGTAGACCCACCACCTAGCACATCCACTGTAAGTATTTTTATGACATAGTAACTAGTTTTTTAATTCAAGATGATACGTATATATGACAGTGTAGTCGTTTCAAAAAAGATGATATGTATATATGTATATAACATTCTTTACACAAAAATTTGTAGGGGTTGAAGCCATGCCGTCTAAAAAGTAAAGAATATGTCGTGGCAGAGGCGTCGGCTTACCCATCCCTACCAGGGGAAACGTGTCACGGGTCTCCAGTACCAGCTGGTTGTATTCGGGTGAGCCCGATACATGTATTCCCCCAATTTCTAGAACTTCCACTGCCATATGCCCACCCAGATTGTGAAACGCTTGGTGAGGCAGTAGGCGGAGTGATATTGTGGGAAAAATCGTATGTCTTATTTACTGAAAAGGTGTGGTAAATTTACATTACGTTCAATTGTTAGTGTTTGTATATGCTGACATTTGATCTGAAATTATTATATATATATACAGGTTAAAAAGAAGACACCCACAACATCTAGGCCTCCACTTCTACCTCCTGCATTACCTAGTTGGGTTCCACAGGACCTACCTGTCCCGTTAGGTCCTAACTGTAGGGGTATGGCAGTATGGTTAGGGGAACATGATATATACTCCCCTATAACTGTTTCTTCTGATTCAGATTCTACAGGTCAGTCATACGAAACAAAAATATTTATACAAGATATTTTGGAGATGTTTCGAAATGATTGGCTAAATACATCTGTGATAGAGCTATGGATAAGGTGAGATATTCTTTATACATCCATATACCTTGTGTATGATCTGGTGATCTGGTTTTTTATTTATTAATGCATGCGTAATTAATACATATTTTGCAGCTACTTAGACAACCTATGTGTAGATTTTGGATTCGAACATGTAGGGTTTTTGATTCCATCCTTGATTAGTCTAGTAGCTAAAGACCCTACATCAGTTCAACAATACTGCTGTGAGGCTTTTTCAATTTTTGCTGAAAAAAAGAAGACGGTGATAATGGCTCCATTCAATGTAGAGTAAGTTTACTTTGCTTATTATAATTTGGACTTAAGAAAATTACATTTTATTGTAAATTTTGAGTTATTAATTTATAACTTTTTTTCCTCTAGTGGTAATCATTGGGAGTTATTGGTTATTGCCCCCGAGACGTTCACTGTGTATTATCTAGATCCTAAGGGGTGTAAATTGAATACAAGATTTGGACACAAAATGAAAATGGCAATATTTCGGTGAGAAATATTTCATTTTTCATATCTGTTAACATATGTTATTACATTACTATTTAATTGCAATGTTCTGTGTTACATTAACATGTAGGGGTTTTGAGGAGTACAAAAAGGCTGGAGGAAAGGTCCCCACGAAAAAGAACCAGCAAATAATTTGGAAGAACGTGAAAGTAAGTTCCCTACTGCAATATATGTATATATTATTTATGTGAACAATGCTTAATTAGTTGTATTTTTTAATATTTTGTATGTTTGAATTTATAGTGTACTACACAAGACAACGGATGGGCATGTGGATACTATGTCATGCGATATATGCACATACTTGTCAAAAATGCCGCAATGGACATCGGTTGTATTGTTGAGGTATTATATAGCTGACAAGAGATAATATGAAATATATCAATCTTAATTATAGCTCATTAATTATATATATACATCATTCTCTTTACAGGTGTTTAAAATGGACCCCAATATAGGAAAGGACTTACTAGATGTACATGAGCCCTATACGATGGGAGAATTAAATGAAGTAGTAGAAGAATGGGCAACAGCCATACAATTAGTGGGGGTTTTAAAATATAATTGGGATCCTGATAGTGAATAATGACTAAACAATGATACTTTGTAAATGAATTTCTGAATTATAATATATGTGTGAATGTTTCTACATGTCTGGATGTTTCTACATGTGTTTGAATGAAAATGAATGAAAGTGTTGGTTTCTATATGAAGTCTACATGTGTGAATGTGAATCAATGGAACTATAGATTTATAGCATGTGTGAATATTTATAAATGTGTGAAAATAAAATAGAACTGCAGGTTGCATTGCTATATGCATGTGCTATTTTATTATTGTTAATTTTGCAGGTTTGTGGCCTGTTGTCGGCTGATATCAATGGATGTCGTAAAACCTGCAGTTCATAACTGAACTGAACAGGTTTCTCATCCTGCGACCAGCCACAGCAGGTCTGCAGACTGACAGCAAAAAAAAAACCAATAGTCGTCGGTTATTTGTAACTAACCGACACATAATGTTATAGTGTCAGTTTTTTACAAATAACCGGCATCTATTTTGTGTGGCGCGAAGGGCTTGGTTGTCGGTTATTTGTAGATAACCGACACAGATGGTGCCCAACATGGCGCCCTTACTGTGGCGCGAAGGGTTTGGTTGTCGGGTTCTTACCTAATAACTGACACATATAGTCCCATGATGGCGCGTTTTCGGTGGCGCGCGAAGAGTTTGGGTGTCGGTTATGGAACCGACGACCAATGGTTGGACTTTTAGTGTCACCCACATAGGTGTCGCTTATAAACCGACACTAAACGCTTTAAATAACCGACACTAAAGGTAGGTTCTGTAGTAGTGCATATTGATGTTTTCTAACAAGAACTCTGCATATCTTCTATTTATGTTGTGCAAATATAATTTAACCCAAGCCTAGATGGAGGAGGGTTGGTGGTAGCCTGACATCCAATCTTAAAACTTTGTCACTCTTTTTATTTTTATGACATGGATCCTTATAAAAATTTCATCGGAGCGCCCCTATTTAGCAAAACGTTAGATCGGGACTTGGGTGCACCGTGTCTAATACAACTATCTAATACAACTACGACCATATTACAAAAGACAAAATAAACAAGAAGAGAAGAAAAGAAAACACAATGGACACATATATAATAAAGAGAACATATATCTCAATAATATACATGTGCACACATGTAGAGTAGAATCATTTATGATTCTTTGACGGGGAAGTAAATTGCACAAAGGAGGGAAAATAGACTTGATTTGATAAAATGCAATTTAGTTATCAATGAAATAGGTGACACATTAAATTTTCAATCAAACATGATCCAATATTTTGTATTGCATTCAGGGAAAAAAAGGAGGGGAAGTTATTACATGATTTGGCAAATATAGAAGAAGAGGGAACAAGGATATATTCAAATGTCTGCAATGAAAAACCACCTGCTGCTGATGGAGTAGCCGCCCCATGCTTGTGGCTCACCTTATGTTTGCCACAACCTTGTTCTGGTGGAGGTTCTGTTGCTTGCTTGCGGTGCTCCTCCCGTCACTGCTGGGGTGTGCTTCCTTCGTCACTGGATGTGTGCAGGGAGAAGGATTTTGGGAGAGGGAGGGTTTAGAGGAGGATTCGGGGTGTCGGGTGGGAGGATGAGAAAGGGGGACACCAGTTCTGGGGGAATGAACCACATTTTCCTAAGTGAAGTAGCCATAATAAGATTGAACTTTTAATAAAAAGGTGAAAAAAAATGTGAAAAAGCAAAGTAAAATCCTGAAAAATGCATAATATGGGTAAGAAGCAGTGAACGGCTAATTAAATGTGTGTAGTATTCGTCGAGGTAAAAAATGAGACATCTGTTACAAAGGGCGAGGCCAACATGCTACATGAATTTTTACAAAAAAAAAACATATTGTAAAAGAAATAATATGGTCCTAAATATCCTGAACTTGACCCATTCTTATGTCTGAGTTGTCCAGGTGGATCTGACCCAAAAAAGTCTGACCCCATGTCATCTTGTCGCTCTATGCCTCATAGAGCTGATATAATAATTGCATGGGTAATCAATTTAATATAACAATATTGAACAACATGTTATGCAATCCTTCTTATACCTTTGACTTAAAAAAAACTCCAATTGCAATAATGCAGAAACAAATGTCGATTATCCTCTATTGCGGATACACGTAATGATTCTCATCTCTTTCCATACTAGAAATACTAAAATATTAACAAAATAACTGTTTGCTTTGAACAACTGAGTAGGCTTGCAATCATCATCTTGCCTTGGTAAAGTATTGTAGTGTGGTATTTTAATTTTCTCATTATCTGTATATAAAATACTTCCTTCTCTGAGGATACATAGGAGGTGCTTGGGCTCCTTCTGCCTATCTTGTGAAATTCACATCTTTTAACAAAAGTGCTTGCTTGTTGTTGAAAATAGGAATGTGAAGATACCCTATTTCCAGTTAAATGCTCTATTAAAAGCATGGAAAGCAATTCATTGAAAGTCGAAACATTACAACCATTTTCAGCAGTTGCAAGGCCTGCCGTTTCCATCATCCAAGTGACATCCCAAACACAACAATAATCGTATCACAAGTTTTAAAATGTGAACTGTGAACTTTAGAAAAGAGCACATTAAGAATGATACATTTGGCAATCTCTAAACAAACTGTATCTATATAAAAATACAAGCTGGATTTTTTCTGGAATGCTTTACTTGGACAAATAAATCAAGAGTGAGAAATGCATCTAGTTGGTGCCATCTCCATGCAAATGCAGCTTAGTGATTATATAGAATCTACAAACATATATTAAGTAGCTGCTAGAAGATGAAAAGGAGTGTGCTTTACAATAAAGTTGGTTACCCTGCAACTACGAGTGAAGTTAATAAGCTGATCATCATGGATATTGATGGGAAAAGGTTGTTGGAGGGGGCTGTAATTCTAAATGGAATGTGGGATCCTCAATCTTGGTTTGATTCTGCCATTCATTGGGGAAGGTTGTTGGAGGGGGCTGTAATTCTAAATGTAACGTGGGACCCTAAATTTTGATTTGGTCATGCAACTTAGAACAAGCACTGCCAACCATCATCTCCAACCACAATTCTAAGGAGATAGAACTCGACAAGATGATTCCACCTATGCCAAAATTTTGATTTGGCACATGACTGATGGTACCGAATGGGAGGTGTCCTAGGTGGAAGAGACTTAGAGAGTGCCTATTACCTCTTCTCAGACTCAAACCTACAGTCCATACCTTGAGTGGATGTATTCAGTGTAGCCTAGAAGATACAATCATACAACTGATATGTTTTTTTAGGCGTGTTTATTGGCGTCTTTTCAGATTTTTGGTAAAGTAAAAAGTTCACAGATTCAATCACATGGTTGTATAGGTGGCCAGGCGTTGCCTGGGGACACCCAGGCAACCTAGGCGCCCAGGAGGAGGCCCAGGCATTTCCAGGCGTTTTGTTATATATATTATTTAATGGATTTATGTAAAATTTATGAATTCATACCATCCCTATATATATGAATATATATTATAAATATACAAGTAGAGCTAGTATTATATGAAGAAATCAACAAATCATTACATATGGACTGAATTGTGGAAGTAATAAGTAAACAAAATTCATATAGAAACTAGAAAGCTAAACATGTATAATGTTTGTAGCACAAAAAAGATTGTGCATAAACATCCATCATCTCAATCATCATGAACAAAAACAAAATGGCTCATAAAGCTCATGAAAAATAAAAGACAATCACTCAATCATTCGTCATCACTGAGAACGGCCTCCTCCTCATCATCATCATCCTCTGTTCAAAATATTCTTGTTCTTTTTCCTCCGTTTCATACTCATTAGATTCATCAAGCAGAACTTCAATACGGACTTTTTTCTCTCTGATTACAACATCGTTTGTCTTTTCCTGTGGCGTTTAGTCTTAGAGAATTTTGGATCTTTTCTCTTCCGAGTGTAGATAATTTTTCCTTTTCCCTTGTCATCAACCTTAGGCTGAGATGCGCTTACATATGTAGTTGTTCCCCTCTTAGGCTTAGCCACCTATGCAGATGCTCCCATGGCCTCATCTACAAGCATCCAAGTGAGACCATCATGATTTGGCACTGAAGCATTATCATGAATCCCCGTTATCCATTCACTGCTCTACTGCACCTCATCAAGTGCAATGCTATCAAAATCACTTTCATCATTCTTCTCTCTCATTTTTTGAAATTGCCCCTCCAATCTGCGGTTTTATTGAATGTACACAAGTTTATCCAACTTCTTGCTCAACAACCGTTTCTTTGCTTTGTGTGTATCCACATGACAAAGATTATGAATTATAATCTTTTATAAAAGACATCGAATTTCTTTAACAACCAGAAAGCACTTACAAACTTAAATGAGCTCCAGTTTTGCTCACAACTAGAGGAGGTGCAACAAAGACTTGAGAAGCGCAGAGCCAACTTCTTTTGGGCAGAATTCGCTACACCATATAGCTCCCATTAAGCCACTATAAAATATAAAGAAATTTTAATGAATTATATTGAAGTTACAATCAGTATCTATTATATATCAACAATTGTACTGTATGTAAACTTTATGGTGGCTTACATGGTGACATTGTGCTCCTATGGTGAAGAGCAGTTGGGTTCTTGAACAAGCCACAATTGTTTTTGTAAGCATCTACATTAACAACTACTTTATCAATCAAGGATACATCATCAACAATTTTCAGGAAGCAATTCATGAAAGTTGTTGGAGCTATGTCAATGAAATCTTCTCCTAATAGGCCATCTTTCACAACACTAAACCACCCATCGGGGTTGACGAAGTAAGTTGCATTATGCAATACAGAAAACATCTGATCTTTGTAGCAATTTTTAATGATGGACACAACAAGACCATACTCTCTCTCATTACGACCTAAATTCAACTCAATGTTGTGAAATGCAATGCTCATTGCTTTATACATGTATCTAATACATGGCTTAGAATCAAAATCAACTAGCCTCAAAAGTTGCACAAGTGTAGTGGTCCTTAGATAGCTATCCACTGCCTTGTAGAACTTACGTGACAAAGCCGTCCTAGCAACCTTGTCCACAACAGTTGTTTTAGCCCACTTGTGGTCTACAATATAGATCGAAACAATGTGCCTAAGGCGTTATCGACATTATGCAAACTTTGAAGAGTCATAAAAGTGGTGGCAAAACGAGTGATTGAAAATCTCGTCCACTCCTTCCCATATGAAAGTTACAGATAAGCATTGTGAAGAAGTGTGTAGGTAAATGTAAGTTGTCAACTTTCTTACTTTCTTTATCACTCCTGCATACCGAAGCAATCCCGTAATGTCCTCCAACATTAGATCTATGCATTGTGCGGCACATTGTGTCTAGAATAGATGTGACCACTTTTCCTCCAATAACTTTCTAGCTAGGACAACATTGAGGCATTGTTAGTTACAGCCTGAGTAACATAAGTAGGCCCAATCTTCTCTATGGCCTCATCCAGAAGCTTGCAAAGAAATTCACCCGTATGGGTATGTGCAGATGCATCAACAAAATACATGAAAAAAGTTCCATGAGGTGAATCAACAAGGAAATTTAATAGACTTCTTTTTCGCCGATCTGACCATCCATCTGACATCAGTGTGCAACCATACTTCTTCCACGCCTCTAGATGGCCATCCGACAAGTTTTTGGTCTTCTTGTATTGGGCTTCTAACAAACATGTCTTGAGAGCTTGGTACTTTGGAGGTTTTAAACCACTCCCGACATGAAAATCAACCTCAAATGCATTCTCATATTGACTGAATTTGGCAGCATTGAAAGGAAGACCAGCCTTGTAGAACCAGAATGCTATCTCCTCATCGGCTCTAGATTGTGCTTCTTTTTTGTTGGTGGATTCAACATATTTTGGCTCATTTCTTACCTTATTTAGAGCAATCACTTCACGAGGAAGAGGTGACACATATGCATCCATGGGGCCTCGATCAATACCAAACAAAGAAGGTCTAACATTGCTCTTGCGGGTACAAGTACCCACATGCTGCGGAGAAATGCCAACATCTTCTTGTTCATCAGTAGGAGGAAACAAGTGCAGATCAACATCACTTACTTGTGACTTCTTCATTGTTGTCTCCATGTAGTCGAGTATCTCTTTTCTAATTACAACTATAGTGTTGTTGCACTTAATTTACATTTGAACCTTTGCCAGTAATATGGTCCTTCACCCTCTTGATGCCTCCATTGCATATATGGCCATACAAAACACATTGCACCTTGTTCTTATCACTCAGATTAGGTCAAAATGAATACTTCTACCCATGATCATTGGATTTTGCCTTCCGTTTTGATCCTTCACCAAAACGGAATAATGATTGTCCCCTACAACACTGCTCCCAATTAGAAATGTTTCAAAAAACGGCCGCATGGATCGCATATACGACCGCATATACAATTCAGTCCCTTAACCGAACCGCATATGGGAATTTAGTGGCTAAAACGGACCATGGCCCCATATACGGCCGCGTAGCCGCATATAAGGCCGATTTGTCCCCAATTTTTGAATGGAAAAATTATTAAGTTGACAATTCTTTAACATCACCCTCTATTCTTCATATAACGAAAACCATCACCTACATTTAGCCTACCATCTACTCTCATTTCCTCTTTTTTGCATTACATTCATCTATGATTGTTATACATTTAGCTCATTATTGCACATTTGCATGTATTTAACAAGTATTTGATTGCATATTTGCATAATTGCATCTAAAATATGTAGTTCTACATATTATATTTGTAATAATATGATTACTGTATATATATAATAATAATTGAAAAAAAAAACGAAAACCGCATATACTTCCGCATATTCTTCTGCATACCGCATATACCCTATACAATGACCTCTCCGAACGTACAACACATACTGTTTTCTAAAACTATGCCAGTCAGTATGCTACTACCACCCCTACTTCCTGTCACAAGCTCATTAGCCATCCTAAAACAATAAATAAGAAGCAAACAAAAGAAATTTTAATACACACAACAATATACAAAAAATCGATTAAATAAAAAGATTCAATATAAAATTATACACAAAATATGTTTTCACCTTTAGGATGGATGCAAGCTCTAAAAGGGTAGCAGTTAAATCACCAAAGCACAATCGCCAAGCAATGACCACCAAATATGCTTGCTGGTGGGATGGAGACAGTACAAAATAAGAAAATAGGAAATAGTCAAGACAATACAAATAGAAAATAAGAAAATAGGAATTGTAGGACAATAATTATAGTAATTATATAATAAGTTATATTGGAATAGGAAGAATGTGAAGAAGGGAGAAGAGAGACTAAGATTGGAATGTGGACTAGGATGAAGGGAAAGAAGTAGGGATGAGGAAGAAAAAGGCCGTGGGAGAAAGAAGAAGGTGGCGACAACATGGGAGAAAGGTGTGAGAAAGAAGAGGGGGCGGCGAGGAAGGGTGGCAGCAACATGGAAAAAAATGGGGGACGAAGAGAAGGAAGCAGGTGAAGGAAAGAGGAGAAGAAAGAAGAGGCGGAAAAAGAGAAATAGGAAGGTGGCAGCAACAAGGAAAATACGAGGGAGGAAGAGAAGGATGCATGAGAAAGGAAGAGGAAGAGAAGAAAGAAGCAACAACAACAAAAAATGGGCGGAGGAAGAGCATGGAAACCGATTTTTTTTTTATTTCAACGAAAATTTCTATAGATGCAACTGTGCCCGTTACGACGTCAAAAAGAATGAATTAATTTATGTCATTTTACAGGCGTAATCTCTACACCTAAATGCATCGTTTTATGCAATAAAAATTTATGTGGGGGTAGGTTGGGGGTGGTCCATATGGGAGGTAAGAGAACTGTCATGTTTCTTGGGGATTTAGATGAAGGGTTTCGATGAGAAAATGTATGAATTAAGTTATCCACTTTTTACAAGTATGAGCTATATACATGCATGTACTTATTTGTGTTATAATATCAAATATTGGATATGTAGGGCATCCCCACACATTTTACTTGGGTTGATAGTTTGTTGTTGATATTCACTCAATAGTCAATAATTTCATTGGTCCTAAGAACACTAGTGCAATGTTTGCAAGCTAAATAATTATTTATTGGTGTGGTTGGCATCCTAGCACCCTCATTGTCTAATAAACCAGCACTAGGATACATGTCCACATTGCAGAAACTAAAAAAGCATACATTGTATAAGTATTTAATAATTTGAATAGCAGATATTAGGGAAATGCAATGCAATTATGATATATTATAAGTATATACTATGTATGAGTACGAAATGGTGAAATAACCCCAATCCCCATTTGTTCCTTAAAAAAACAATAACAAGGATTGCAATTATCGATTTTTCTTCGAAATTTGGTGAATTTCACTGAAATCATCGAAATTTGGCGAAATTCATCGAAATCGACACAGTCACACGTTTCAGTACCAGATCCCATCGAGATCGAATCTTTTGGTGAAATTTTGCCAATTTTGCCGAAACCTCATTCCTTGGAGGCGGCTAGGTGGTCAGCATGTCCCAAGGGGTGCCTAGGCTGTTCTGGGCATTTTTGTTTTTGTATTTTGTTCAGTATGATAATCTGCTTCTTATTATACATATATACTACATATAATACCATACAGGAACCATAAAAATAGAAGCCAAAATGAGACTATCACAGCAGTAGCAGCAGGTTGGATAGGAAGAAGAAAAAAGGGAACTAATATCAACAAGCCTGCAATAACAATTGGAGTAGGAAATGTAGAAAAGAAATAAAAGAAAATAGGAAAAGAAAGGTGGGAAGAGGTTGTAACCCAGTAGAGAGAAAATGGAGGATGGGAAAGAAAAGAAAATATATATAAACAACAACAACATCACGAGGACAGGTGATATAAAACAGGAAACTAGAAAGTACAACATCAACAACATTAGGAAGAATAGGTTATGTAATAGAGGATTAGAAGAAAACAAAATTAAAAAAAACGCAGCAGCAGTAGGATTTAGGAGTAGGAGGGGATATAGGAGGAATAACTCACAAAATAATACAACAGCAGTAGGATTTAGGAATAAAATACAGGAGAAAGGATAAAAAGAAAAGAAAAAGAAGCAAGAACGACATACATATGAGGAACAAGCTATGATGACTTACCAATTTGGCCCAAATCAGGCCTAATTTCCCCAAGTCAGTCCTGTTTTCCCCTAATTTTCTGGAATTTTACCTGATTTGGCCTAAATCAGACCTATTTCAGCCATAAATTGACTGAAGGTGATCTAATTTGATCAAATCCAGACTTGATTCATGCTCATATCTCCTGTAAATGGCTTAATTTGGGCCTAAAAGGCCTTAGATGCCCACATAATGCATGTAATAAGCTGGGCGCCTAGTTTGAGGTGCCTTGCCTAACGTCCAGGGAGCCTAGGCGGGCACCTTGATAACTAAGTGAACTAGTTATATGTAAGATAGATATTGCTAGATCTACTTGGATTTAGCCTGTGTTGTATAGGCGCCTGCCTGGGCGACGCCTAGGCTTAAATCAGCCCGCCTCAAACTGGGCGCCCATCCCTAATTGACCTAAGTTGTTGCCTGAGGCCTTTTGAGGCTCAAATTAAGCCAATTCAAGTCTAATTTAGCATAAATTAGATCTGAATTTGATCAAATTGAGTCATTATATGGTTAAATTGGGTCTGATTTATTCCAAATGGGGTCAATTTAGGGTAAATTAGGTCTGATTTGGCGGAAAGCAGGCCTGATTTGGGGGAATTAGGTCTAATTTAGGGGAATTAGGTCTAATTTGGGGGAATTCGGTATGATTTAGTCATGTAAGGCCTCGTTTAGATCAACATAGGGAAATTTAGGGTTAGTTAGGTTTGATTTAGTCATGTTATGAAAATTCAGTTTGATTTTAGGCCAAATTATGTCAAATTTGAGTGGATTAGGTCTGATTTGCGGAAATCAAGTCTGATTTTAGGGAAATGGTCTGATGTGGTGAGATTAGGTCTAATTTGGCAAAATTATATGTTGTTTAGGTCAATATTAGGGAAAATTTGGGGAAATTAGGTCTGATTGGATCAAAATATACAAAATTAGGCTTTATTTAGGCCAAATAATGTCAAAATTGGCACATTAGGTCTAATTTAGGGGAAACAAGTATGATTTGGGGGAAATTGTTCTAAATTGGATGACTAAGTCTTATTTGGGCAAATTTTGTCTCATTTAGGTGAATATATAAAAAATTTATGGAAATAGGGATTGATTAGGTCATGGTATACACAATTAGGTCTGGTTTAGGCAAAAATTCGAGTAACATAGGTCAAATTTGATCAAATTTGGATCAAATGAGTTCAAATTAGGGTCAATCAGTTCTGGTGTAGGTCTTGTTAGTTTTGATTTAGCCTGAATTCTACATAATAATGTTATACATGTTTTGGCTACAAACATAATACATGTTTAGCTTTCTGATTTCTATATGAATTTTGTTTAGGTAAAACTTCCACAATTCAATCCATATCTAATGATTTTGTTGCTTTCTTCACACGATACTAGCATATTGATTGCATATTTATCATGTATATTTATGTGTAAGGAACTAAGGATTGTATTTTTTTTTAGAAATTTTACATATATCTGTTAAAATAAAAAATATATAAAAACACTTGGGCCTCCGCATTGGTGCCTAGGCTGTCTGGGCGTCCCCCTGGAATGCCTGGCCGCCTATACAACCATGGCTTTAGCTAAAGTCTATAAAATTTGGTATATATATAGATATTCAGATCCAGACAACAGTTAAAAGGTTAATTTGTTGCTAAAGATAAGCTATTCTTAGTGGTTTGGTCATTGGCATCATGTAATGGGGTATTCAAGATAGGTTGATACCTAGGAAGCACGGATACGGATACATATCAGGTACGGGTACGGGTACGGGGATACAACAATTTTCGAAAATATAGGATACAGGTACGTCATGGATACAACAATTTTTTAATATTTATTTAATATTTTTAAAAATAACCAATATATTTAATTAAAAAATAGGTGAAGACAATCAAATTTCATTCAAAAATCACAATATTTCTAAAGAAAATGGAAACCAATACCATAATATCAAACAATGATTTGAAAAGGGGTCTTGCATTCATATTAATGTGAGACAAGTTACAAAAAGACATAGATAATATCATATTCTAAACCTTTCACATTTCATGTATCATATCATGTAATGTTGTGTTGTAAAGTGAGTTGTGTCATCTGTGATGCCAAACTATCTTCTCTTAGGGTATAGCTAGCTACTATGAAGCACAAATATAGATACAAAAATGGATACAGGTACAGGTGCGGCACGTGGATATGACAATTTTCAAAAAATATAAGATACAGGTACAACATGGATACAACAGTTTTTTTAATGTTTATTTTAAAAGTTTAACAAACAATACCAATTTCATTCTCAAATCACAATACAATAGGGGGAGTCTAGAGTTGGAAGTCACATGGTTTTGGGATTTTGAGGGATCACACGAGTGGGGTGCTCTCTTGGATGCTAAATGGGTTGGTTGTATCATGGCTGCATTGAGGTCATATCTTGCTAATAAAAAAAGGAATACGACTTAAGAAGTATTTGGTATGTATTAAAGAGTATCTAGGGAGTATTAGCATCAAATATGTATTAAGTACTAGTAGGACACCTATTTTGGGAGTATCGGTGCTTCATAGGGGGAGACATAAGGATGGGGATGCAATGATTATCTTCAAAGGATATGAAATAGATATTGTCTAGATAGAAATCCAGAATAAATCACAATGGATTTAGTCACCAAAACAAGAGGCATGTTAACCCAACAATACTAAATTGAATCCTTTCATAGAACATGGAGGACATCAACGTGGTTAAAACTTGCACCTTAGCAGGGAAAGCATCCGGAAGTACCATGTAAAGGTGAATGAATTGGTTTGTAATAAAGAACAAACAAAAATCCAGATTACATATTGAAGTTCTTTAAAAAGTGAAATCCCAAAAAACAAAGGAGATACAAACAATAAAGAGAAGAAGGAAGATTGGCATTTAGCAAGAGGAATGGTGACTAACCTTGAACTACTTCAAGGAATCAACTATGACAGCCTTGCTGTAAGCTACTACTTAACAAAGAGGGTTGAGACATGAGCTGTTGTCGAATGCTAATCAAACAATGTCATGTCCAGATTTTTTTTCTAGTTTTAACCGACTGGATACGGCAGGATACGGATTAGGAGTGTCCGATACGTATCCAGGAGTATCCACGGAGTATTGGTATCCAATACATATCGGATACGGGTATGACACCTGTTTTGGAGTATCCGTGCTTCATAGGTTGATACTTGATGATAGGAGCGAGAGTTAGCTCCTTATCTCAAAGAAAAGATCCACAATTAACATGCACCATAAATAGTGTCATTTATTTTGTGAGGATGGCCTTGCATTTTTATAAGAGTTTTTGCATTTTGGAGGTGTGTCCTTGACAGTATATCCCGCCCGCCATTAGTGGCGGAGACAAATAGGGAGCCCCACCCTTTGTTATAAAATCATTTGAAATTTTATACAGAAAGTGTCAAATGTATGTTAAAATGTTTAATGGTATCCCACCTAAAAGCATCAATTATGCACTTACAATTGACTGTGCCCCACTCTGCAATGATTTCTAGATACACTACTGCCTGTCATATCTGGTATCATCTGTAGTAACAAAAGACTCTTAACTTCCAAAGTGTTGCAGACGCCAATAGGCTATGTTCCCATTTGTCTAACAAAATCTCTTCATTGTGATCCATTATTCCTACATGTACCTTTCACCGCAATGATGTAAAAAGCTGATTAGTACTAAACCAAGCAATAACATTTGTTTGTAGATTATTCAAACAAAAAAGATTGTTCACTAACATGATAAAAAAATACCAAAGCAAACATAATGCACAATGTAATAGCGTTTGGGAGTTAAACTGATTCAAATAAAAGATTCAGTAAAAAAAGTTGGTCGTTGTCATCTTCCTGTAGATGTTGCTAGTGGACGTTCTTCTCAAAGTCATACGCAACCTCACATGCCTCATTCGAGTGGGTGATATGAGCTGGTTGGCATGTCTTGAGAGGACATCACTCTTGTACCTGTAGAGGGTGGTGGTGGTAGCCACATAGGATTCACACCTGAATGAAAGAAATGTGCATTAACTAGAGGTGGGAACATGGGCTGTAACAGGTTTGGTTCAGTACCTTAGCCCACGAAGCACAACCCTATCTTAGGTGGTCACAACCAATCGAGCAGTGATTTCGACAATTTGAAGTTGGGTGGATAGCTCTGTTCACGATGTCCTTCATGTTATTTGTGACTATAGACTCGACTGCCAAAGGCCTGTTCCAAACACATGGTAAGAGTGTCCGATTATGTCAAAGTAATTCTACTGTGCACACCTGACTATACCAACATTAATCTCGTTCCTTGTCCTATAAATATGAGAAACCATGACATCACTTAACCTGTAACCCGTGCTGTGACGTTTGCTTCTCCACCTGTTAGTGAACAACACCAAGGTTGCGTGCATTGTCCGGGGGTTTCACCATTGCAGTTGACTTTGTTCATGTTATTAGAGATCCCAATGCTCACATATGGGTGCACATGAGTAGGGGGTCGTTGAGCAGATGCAGTTCCGTTGTTATTGATATCTTCATCAAGATGACTGCATCTTTTGAATTATTGCTAGGAGCAAATGCCGTAGCATTGGAGGAAAATGTATGATTCACCTTAGCAGTGTTTGAACCGACCAACATTTCAATGTCTCAGCAGTGGGGGAAGGGTTTCTTCAACAACTCGGTAAATCTTCACATAATGAGAATGTGAAGAAAATTCACAGTGTCGTATTATTGAAAAATTAGGCTGACCTGTAACAGTTCCATGCAAAGCCTCCGCTCTTGTCTAACACACTAATCTTAATATAGTGCTTTTTAAGGTTCTTCTGTGTTTACAGCGATCAATTGTTATATCACTGACTTCCACCCTTGACTTAAATTTTTTGGCAAGTCTCCCTTTAGGGCCTGTTTGGTAGAGATGAAAATAAATTCATGACAAATGAATGTCAGGATCTGTGTTTGATTTTTTGTTTGGTAGGGTGAAGTGCAGTCAGTTGGTTGAATTTCAACTGCATCTAACTACCCAGTTATTGCCCAATTCCGGGAATATGTACCGCGCTCGTTTCCGGAGTAGTCGGGTGTAGATAGTAAGTCTGGTAGATGCAGGTACGTAACAGCTATGAAAAAACTACTACTCAGCTGCGCTGCAGCCTACAAGAGCGTGGGCTCCACACTTTTTTCTGTCAGATACGTGCAGAGGCGCAACAGAAACACTGCGTCATGTTTTTTTCATTTCGAGCCAGCTGGATGGTCATGGTCGAACAGAGGACTGCAGCTATTGCCACCAAACGCTGCCGACAAAAAAGTCGACAGTGTACCAAACAAAATAACAAGAAAACAAAAGATATGATTATCGATGATTAGATTTATAATTCAGCAAAATGCACCTGATCACACCCTACCAAATAGGGTCTTAGCCTTCTTTGGTAGATTGGCCATCAACTCGACCTGTAAGCGGATACGATTCGCATATCCGACATCCATCAAGTACGAAAAATACTAATCAAATCCAAATCCGGATGTGATAATTTGAATGTATGATTCACCTTAGCAGTGTTTGAACCGGCCAACATTTGTGTCAGCAGTAGGGGAAGGGTTTCTTCAACAACTCGGTAAATCTTCACATAATGAGAATATGTGAAGAAAATTCACAAAGAGTGTCATGTTATTGAAAAACTAGGCTGACCTGTAATAGTTCGGCCTTTCGCAGGTAATTGGCTAGATCAGTTTGTTTAAATTCTCGTCCCATGCAAAGCCTCTGCTCTTGTCTAACACACTAATCTTGATATAGTTCCTTTTAAGGTTCTTCTGTGTTTACAGTGATCAAATTTTATATCACTGTCTTGCACCCTTGGCTTATAACTCTTGGTAAGCCTCCCTTTAACCTTCTTTGGTAGATTGGCTATCAACTAGACCTGTAAGCGGATGCGATTCGAGTTACATACCTATATATCCGACATCCTTCGAATCTGAAACATACTAATCAAATCCGAATCCTGATGTGATAATTCGAATTTGGATTAATATCCGAATTGCATTTAATCCTTTGGTAAATTTTTTGAAGATAATGACAACATTAACCTTTAGGTTATTCGATACATACCATTTAGAGATAGTTTTCTAAAATTTTTATTTGTTATACTTGAACATAGTGAGTGTTACCGAATTCATACACACTGTAGTTTATTAATTACCAGCTTGATTATAAAGATTATTATCTCCAAAACGATTTGCTCTTAATTTGCAGCTCCGCATGTCTACACTAATTGTATGTGAAACCAATGTCATGGCATAAACCTACCAAGGCCAGCGATCAACCGTTTCAAATCATAGTTTTAAAAAGCGGTATGCGTTATGCGTGCGGAGAGGTCACCTTATAGAGTATATGCGGTATGCGGGAGTATATGCGGTTTCAGATTTTTTTAATAATTAACTAGCATATATAAAGTAATCACACAATTGCATATTTAATTTGTACAATACATATTTAGACACTAAAATTTGAGAAGGATTCAAATATAAAGTTAAAGTAAAGCACTATTTAGAATGCATTCTAGAATCATTTAAACATAAACTCCAATGAAGCACACAAAAAATGGTTTAGCACAAGTTCATAACAATAAAGACTAACCAAATCATACAAAAAAAGCTCGCATTTTCTAGACATCCAAAACAAAAAACATTAAGTAAGCACGTGACTCGTGTACTAAACATACAACAAAATAGTACATCAAGAGATGTTATCAATAGAAATATAATCTAGTTTGGGCCGAGATAACAAATGTCCATCTAAAAATCGGCGACTAATCGGCCTTATAAGCGGTCGAGTATATGCGGGCCGCTTATGCAGCCTGTGCGGCCTTTTTTTGAAACTGTTTCAAATCACACCGTATGTCGTCACCCACCTGGATTAGTCAAGTCGTCACCCTACTCAACTAATTAAGGCAAAAAGTTGCATTGGTTATCAATGTGAAATGCTCAGAGCAATATTCGCACATGATTTTGTGTTTGGTACTGCAGTCCAACAGCCTCTTACAACTATGACAATAGGTTGAGAATTGATATTAAGAAATTTTGTTTAGCAACCATTTAATCGCAGTGTACAGACTAAAATATACATTAACCAAACAAAGGAAAAACATTGAGCCCTTACTTTTTTCCCTACTTTTCTTAAATTCCTCATTTACAGTTTTTTTTTGCTGTAACCCTTCACAGTAAAAAGGTACATGATTTAAATTTGAAATACACATTTACAAATATTAAATGATCGATGTCAGTAGGTAAACAACCGGTTAAGTAAAGAACGACACATCTTGTCTTCTAGAAATTGGGAATTATGATTGAGAATTTGAGATCAAAAGTTATCTCCGTCCAACTAGATGCTCCAGAATTTCTGGAAAGTTGAATTTTCTTGACTACCTCCAATAATGTAGAAACTTTGGTAAGATGTGTCCTGTTTAATCATTTCATGTTAGGAATATATACACAATGAAAAAATTCATGGTAAGAGCAAATATAAACGTTGAATCCAAGTTAAGATTAGAATAAACAAGTGAAAGGGACTTGTCTTATTTGTAGGAAGAATGTTTCTGCAACATGATTGGGGGTATATGAGCCATGATGGGTACAAAACTACGAACTCTACTAAGAAATATTGGAGCTTTTAGTATAAAATATTATAAAAATGTACTTTCAGAACATTAACAAATATTATGTGTATGTATGTATATATATATATATATATATATATATATATATATATATATATATGTGTGTGTGTGTGTGTGTGTGTGTGTAAACTGTCAAGTGCTAAAACGTTGAGAACCAGTAGCTCGGCTGGTCCGCAATCAAGGAAGAAAATGTCCGATTTCGATGCCGTTTCAGTGGTCACAGAAACAGAAATTTCGATAAATGTGTTCCTGGTGTTTCGACGGCAAAATAAACAAATTAATTTATTAAATTATACCAGAATGATCTAATAGTGTAGATCTTCTCAAATATGTAATAATATTTCATATTGGATATGTGGGGGTGGGGTCTCATCATTTTTTAGTGAATGACCCTAAACTGTTTCGCTGGGCTTTTCGATGGGGATTTTTGATGTTAATTTTCAATGGTGAAATCAATGAATTAAGTTATTATAGTTTGCAAGCACAATATATAGACTTAAAAACACAAAACTGTGTAAAATAATGCTCTCGGTAGTACATAGTATATGGAAACGTAGAAAAAAATTGATGATTTGTCTGTTTCGAGAGTTTCGTCAGTCAATTTCGATGTCCGATTGCCACAGGCCAGAAATTTCGGCCGAAATTTCGACAATTTCGTCGAAATTTTGAACATTGTCCGCAATGCTTGCTATACAATACAAAATTCTCATATATTTGCATTGACTTCAAAGGCTAAACAGTAAGAAAAGTAGCTGGATTGGCGTGTGGTCTTATGATGTTTGTTGGTAGCGCTGGTTCAAGACTTGGCTATGTAATTTTTTATATATTTTTTTATCTTAGCCCTCCCTGTGTTAGTTTTTTGGATCTGCCACTGCACCCCCACCATCATTATTCAGATTGTACCGCATTCTTGTAGTTGTTAACTATAAATACCTAAAGATATATTAATCTACCACATGGTTAAGATATTGCACATTTATCATATGTAATTCTCGATCAGACCAATGTTACCCATTTCAAACCAAATGAAATGAACTTGACCAAATTCACACACACCATTGACAGTTCTCAGAAAGCTGGCTTATACAATAGACTCAAAGTTCTAACGATTTCATAGAATAGAGTTCATGGGCAAGGTTTTAAAAAGCATGAAGCGGGAAGCGTGCGGACGGGACCTTGTAGCCGATTAATCGCCAGGCGGGCGATTAAGCGGGCACTTTTTAGAAAAGCGGATTTCCAATTCCTATAAACTTTTATGCAAAAATTACATACATATGTATATAAATGCTATATTTTGAAATTTTCTATACATGTCTAAACATTATACAAGACAATATAAAACACCCAAATAGTTTATAACACAACTATACAACGATGATTGTATTTATATAATATAGTAAACATGTCATAGATAAAGCACCCTGTACATAAAATAATAAGTGTATATACAAGATGCAACAACAATTTTGTATCACATGTTTACATAGCTAAACAGTAAACAATAGACCTATCATAGCTAGCTTACAAACATATTATTACATCTGCACAACAGTACATTTAATCAAAGTATGCATGCTAAATTAGATAATAGTTACCTATAATTTACTCGGATACATCACAAAAATACCATATCACATACAAAGTATGCATTCTAAATTAGAACTAGGTATATCATAGAACATTTATGCTAGTTTAATATATCATAGTCAATACTAATCGAGGTATATAATCTACTTAATGTTATATGCTTACATCAGTTTTTTTTTTTTTAAAGCGGGCAAAAAGCGGGGAAAAAGCGGGTTAAGCGGGCAAAAAGCGGCCGCTTTTCTCAAAATTTGTTAAGCGGTGCTTAAGGGACTTTTTAGGCGGACAACACCTTGTAGCGATTAAGCGGCCGCCTAGGACGCTTTTTAAAACACTGTTCATGGGCACAATAGATGAAAAAGTTCTAACCGCTAGAGACGAAAGATATCTTAATCTACCACATTGTTAAGATATTGCATGTTTATCAGATGTAATTCTCGATCAGACCAATGTTACCCATTTCAAACCAAATGAAATGAACTTGACCAAATTCACACACACCATTGACAGTTCTCAGAAAGCTGGCTTATACAATAGACTCAAAGTTCTAACAACTTCATAGAATAAAGTTCATGGGCACAATAGATGAAAAAGTTCTAACCGCTAGAGACGAAAGCCATGTGCACACTAATTTCATATTATGAACCAAAAATGAATTGGCTACTGCATAAAGCCTTATTCCATAACATGAAAGTTACCCAACAATGCATGATTCTAACCTGGACATGCCTAGAACAGAAAAAAGACTAGATTAGAATTACTGTTACAGTAGACTAGCCACAAAAGCCGTTCAGCCCACTGGTATATGACCTCCAGTTGGCATAGGACAGTAAACCTAACTACATTAACCTAATAGCACAACATGAATATGATCAGAATACATAATTCTCATGGGATCAGTGCTAATAAATGATGATTCAGAAATACTTTCACAGTAGACTAACAATTAAAACCATGCAGATAGCCATTTGAATCCACTGTGGTCAAATTTTGAATTAAAAATAGTTGTCATTATCTATGTTTGCCATCGGATACCTAGAACGGAATATAAATGGGTCATATCATACCTAGGATCCCATAAAAAGTGTCAATCAGTAAGTCTAGACAATGTTGGACACGATATAACCTTAGTTATCAAGGCGCTGCCTAGGCACGCGTAGGCGCCCAACCCATTAATTGCATTAATTGGGCGTCTAAGGCCTTCTAGGATCAAATTAAGCTATTTAAAGGATAAGTTAGCACAAATCAAGTATGAATTTGGTCAAATTAGATCACCTTGAGTCAATTTATGGTTGAAATAGGTCTGATTTAGGCCAAATCAGGTCAAACTTTTGGAAAATCAGGGGAAAACAGGTCTGGTTTTGGGAAATTACGTCTGATTCGAGCCAAATTGGTAAGTCATCATAGCTTATTTGCTAAAAAATTCTACTTCCTCATATTTTCTGTTCCTGCTTCCTTTTTTTTCCTTTATCCTGCCTTTTATTCCTAAATACTACTGCTGCTGCTGCATTTTGTTGTGAATAATTCCTCCTATATCCCCTTCTACTCCTAAATCCTATTGCTACTGCATTTTTTAGTTCTGTTTTCTTCTAATCCTCTCTTACATCACCTATGCTTTGTAATATTGCTGATGTTATACTTTCTATTTTCCTCTTTTACATCACCTGTTCCTTGTGATGTTGCTGCTGCTGTTAATATATCTTTTCTTTTCTTTTCTTTCCCACCCTCCATTTCCTCTCTACTGAGTTACAACGTCTCCCCATCCTTTGTTTTCCTGTTTTCTTTTATTTCTTTTCTACATCTCCTACTCCAATTGTTATTGCAGTCTTGTTGATATTACATACCTTTTTTCTTCTTCCTACTCCCAGCTCCTGCTACTGCTGTCATAGCCTCATTCTGCCATCTATTTATATGTTTGCCATATGGTATTATATGTAGTATATATGTATAATAAGAAGCAAATTAACATACTGAAAAAAAACGCCCAGAACAGCCTAGGCGCCCCTTAGGACATGTTGACCGCCTAGCTGCCTTGACAACTATGATATAACCTATTAATGAAAACAATAGACCACTCAGACCTAAACTGAACCTAAATAGAATTCAGTTAACCAAAGACAATTCAATATCCACTTCAGTCCACAATGACCCAATATTGAATTATAAATGGCAGTCACTATGTATGTTGAACATTACAAACAACCTAAATAGGATATGTTTTGAAACCCCATATGTTATCCACTGCTCAACCTAACAACTCATTGAAGTTGTTTGAATTGGCTACTGTATACAAGGCAAATGGCATGACATGAAGATTGCAGATCTAGATGCAGTGGAAAAAGGGTCTGAATCAACTAACACTCCATGTTGAAAACCACAACCCTAACACCCCTGACATCATTGGTCTGTGTGGCTAATGTGGAAAACAATCTCAAATTCGAACACAATCCTATATTCAACACCAAGCAGTGTTCTGAAAAGCGATAATCAGTGTATAGGCGAACGGGGTACCAAATAGAGTATATACGCTGTGCGCAGTGAAATAAAAAACGGCCAGGCGGGCCGCTTAAGCGCTCATGACCCCCAGCCGCTTAATTTTGCCATTAATCGCCCGCTTAATCATTTTGAACAAAATCGCCCGCTTTTTGCCCGCCTCACCCGCTTTTTCCCGCTTTTTTCCCGCTTTTTGCCCGCTTTTTTCCCGCTTTTGTTTAAAAATCCTAATGTAAGCATCTAACATTAATTAATTACATAGCCAAGTAGTGTTGACTATAATATATGAAACTTGTATACATTAAATGTTCTATGATATAGCTAGTCCTAATTTAGAATGCATACTTTGTGTGTAAGCTGTAATAATTGGGTACTGCTGTAATGCATCTAAGTAAATATCCTATTGCTCTATTATACTAGTAATGCATGATTAGTTTTACTGATTTCCTTGCTGCTTTCAGTGATTAATGATTGGTACTGCTGGTTAGTATTACTTTATAGATTAATAGTAAGTATTGATGAATACTTAGTTAATTACTGATTTGCTGATTAGATATGTATAGAAGTTCCTTATAAATATATTTTTTATATACACATACATGTAATTTTGTATAAAAATATATAAAATTTAGACACCCGCTTTTCCAAAAATCACCCGCTTAATCGCCCGCCTACCTCTTAATCGGTTACAGGGTGCCGTCCGCACGCCTCCCGCTTCCCGCTTTCTAATACATCTGTGCGAAAGTATAAGCGGGAGTATAATCGTTTTTTTTTAATAAATTAATTATATATATGCATAATTTATATATTAATCCTATATAAGTAAATATATAAAGTTAACAATTTTAATTGAGTTGAAAAAAAAACAATTTTAATTGAGGATACAACAAGAAGCTTTCATAACAATAGAGTGTTTATTTAGAATGTTAACCAATCAACGAGCATCAACGATAGAATATTCATTTAGAATTAGTTCTACATAATGTTAACTAACAATTTATGGTAGCGATTAAATCAAAATTGAGGAGGAAATGGGAGAGAAAGGAAACAGTCTGTGGGAATAAGGAAAAGGTATCACGTCTAATCTGTTAGATTAATACAGGAAGAAGGGGAAATTTGAGTAGTTAGGGGAGTAGGGAAATTCAAGGTGAAATAGGTTGATAAAGGGGGATAAAGTGTGATTGAATCAACAATTAGAGTGGGGATACATAATGGTACCGGAGGTAATGTCATAGGAGGAAATAATAGCAACGATTGAGGAGGAATAGTAGAGGAGAATAGGTGTGGGATGGGAATAAAAGGAAAGGTGGAAGAAGGGGGGATGGAGGAGTAATTAGAGGAGTAGGGGGATTAGAGGTGAAATAGGGAGAGGGAATAAAAAGTGTGGAACAAGTTGCAAATTTGAAATGGAAGATAGGAGGGTATGTAATAATAGAGGGGAGGGCGTCATAATAGAAAGGAGAAGAGAAAGTCAAAACATGATTCAGTAATTGGAGGGGGGGACAACAAAGTCGAGAGCCATTAACAAACAAAACAAATTCACTATAGAAGCATCATCACAATAGAATCATTGGGAGAAGAAGCTTACCTTACAGTTGATACCACTGCCAAGAAGAGATGTTGTCGACGCCAAAATGAGCCGCCGCCGCTGCCAAGATGAGCCACCACCGCCAACAACAATCTCCTCACCTACAACAACAACCGAGAGCAATGTCCATGGAGGATACCAAAGCCGACAATGGACCAGGGAGAAGAAGCCGCTGGGGGAGAGAAGGCGAGGAGACGACCGCTGACAAGTTGGAGAACTTGGGGGAGAGACGAATGCAGGTGTGCATCCCTAGTTTCGTGTAGGGTTTATCTCGTTGCGAGGGAGAGGGTTGGAGTCGGGGCTGTGGGGATGATCGGAGGAGTCAGGGTAGAGTCTATGTAAGTGACCTTCATTTTTCTTTCAATGGGCATGGTTTTAGAAAATCAGAGAATAATTGACCTTTTAATCTTCTGGGCGGCCGATTAATCAGCCCATGTCCGATTGTACGTCCGAAGTGGCCTAGGTGGTTCGGTCCATCCACAAAACTGAATAATCGATGGGTTATTCGGCCGCTTAGACTGATTTTGTGAACACTGACACCAAGTATTACTTGTAGAGCTTGAAACATTCCATGTAACAAAAAGATTATCATGTGACTCAATTAAATCCAAGTTGGTACCAAGATGTTATCTATATGCGCACTAATTTGACACTAATGAACACAATACACACAGCAGCAGGGAGACAATTAATCTGAATAGGGTAAATGAAATTGAGCATCACAATCTGATCAGTTAATGAAGACAATAGAAGGATAAAAAAATCAACCTAGATAGGACTAGTTACCAACCCTATGTATTTTCCACTACTCAACCTAATAACCATAGAAGTCATTTTATATTGGTTAAAAAGTATCTAGTATGTAAAACTTTATTGAAATAAATAGGTCGATATGGGTTGACCGACTAACTAAATTATAAATAGGTCGATGCAGGTTGGCCAACTAACGTACTACCCATATATAAGTAACTCTTCTATCACATAAACGAATTTGAAATCAAATTCGAGTAATTTTAGCCCAAAGGAACACCACCACCATAATGAGGCAACCTTTATCACTAATACCCACTCTTAAAATCATGGCCTAAAATTTATTAGAAAAAAAATTGGTCTAGTGCCTCACCTATATCTGCTCTTGGCTCTGTTGTTGCTCAAAGGTGAATGCAGACCTACTAGATGCGGTGGAAAATGGTCTAAATCAACATGCGCTCCGGTTTAAAAACCACTACCTAACAACCCTAACACAACTTGTCCCTTTGTAGCCAATGTTGAAAACAATTTGGATTTAGAACACAAACCTAAATTCATCAAAAACAACAGTTTGTTGTAACCAAGGAACATGACATCGACTTCGACATGTGTTGTAGTGGAAGTTTGCTGAAAACATCGATGGAACTTCTAAGGATTTTACAATCAAACTTTGACACATCTTTGACAAAAATCAAGCTAAAAATAGTGATTTCTCGATGAAAATTGATAGATTTCATCAAATCTAGCTTATAAACAAAATATGTATAGCTATCCATACATGTTTAAATATGTAGAAAAACATAGTCACATGCAGATGTATAAGACGCAGTCTTCATGTCAATTTTGACAAACATGGAAGTGGAAGTTTGTGGGACATGTAAGGAAAATTTGAGGAAGTTGTGGACTTATACTTAGACGCAAAATAAGCTAAAATAAGTGATGTGATATAATTTGGCATAAAACATCAAATTTTGTAAACACATACTCCATATGTAATCTTTTATACAAAATGTTTAGAACTTAAATCTCTTCTATATGTGGTGTTTTGTATCTATGAAAATTCCAATTGGATCACATTCTAGAATAAAAAAATATGAGTTCACTTCCAAATACTTCAATTTGTAAAGAGGGACAAAAATAAGAAAGGTGAAAAGGTATTAGGTCTACGCCAAATTTTGCAAAACTTGTGGAAAGCTAGTGGAGGAAAAAACTTATCATTACTCTCTAGTTTAGAAACCAAGGAAACGGTCATCTCAATGTCAAAATCGGTTTTCTACAAGAGTCTTTATGACATCACTATGTGTGCAACAATAATAACTACAAAGAATATCAAGAAGATGGGAGGTTTCGAGCTAGGTGTGTCGATTCCATCACCAACTAGGCTGAATTTATTGACACATGTCTCAAGCGGGCAACCAATGGAGCATAGAAGTTTAGCAGGTTTTGACATCGACATCAAACATTAACAGGCGTAGACATGTAACATCGAGGATTAATCGCCAAATGTCAAGGATGTTTAGTACCATGGTTGTAACATACTATATATCAAGAGATGATTGTGCGATCTGATCAAATCCAAGATGTATACCAAAACATAATCCATGTGGCCACTAATTTGAAACAATGAACACCCGATACTCTGCAATATGGAAAAAATGATCTTTATAGAATAAACTTAAACCGAGCAACACAATCTTATCATGCATTGAAGATAATAGACAAATTATAACTAAATATATGAGAACCCGTCCCGCTGATCAAACCCTAATCAATGTTTGACAAAATCCCCAAGTAAAAATCCAACTTAAAACTAACAACCATGGCTGTATAGGCGGCCAAGCATTCCAGGGGGATGCCCAGACAGCCCAGGCGCTCTAGCGGAGGCCCATGCGATTCTAGGCGATGTATATTTTTTATTTTAACAGATGTATGTAAAATTCCTGAAAATTACAATCCTTCACATATAAATATACATGATGTGCAATCAATGTGCTAGCATCATATGAGGAGAGCAACAAAATCATTTGATATGGATTGAATTGTGGAGGTTTGACCTAAACAAAATTCATATAGAAATCGGAAAGCTAAACATGTTTATGTTTGTAGACAAAACATGCTTAATACTATTATGTAGAATTTAGGCTAAATCAAAACTAACAAGACCTAAACTAGAAACTGATTAGACCTAATTTGAACTCATTTGATCCAAATTTGACCTAATTTACCCTAATTTTTGCCTAAACTAGACCTAATTTTGTATACCATGACCTAATCAATCCCAATTTCCATAATTTTTTCATATATTTACCTTAATAAGACAAAATTTGGCCAAATAAGACATAGTCATCCAATTTAGAACAATTTCCCCCAAATCATACTTGTTTCCCCTAACTTAGACCTAATGTGCCCAATTTTGACATGATTTGGCCTAAATAAAACCCGATTTTGTATATTATGATCCAATCAAACTTAATTTCCCCAAATTTTCCCTAAACAATATCTAATTTGGCCAAATTAGACCTAATCTCACCATATCATACCATTTCCCCAAAACCAGGCCTGTTTTCTCCAAATCAGACCTAATATGTTCAAATTTGACATAATTTGGCCTAAAATCAAGCCTAATTTGCATAATATGACCAAATCAAACCTAACTAACCCTCAATTTTCCTATGTTGATCTAAACGAGGCCTTACATGACCAAATCAGACCTAATTTCTCCAAATTAGACCTAATCCCCCAAATCATGCCTGTTTCCCCCAAATCAGACCTAATTTACCCTAAAATGACTCAATTTGATCAAAGTCAGATCTAATTTATGCTAAATTAGCCTTGAATTGGCTTAATTTGGGCCTCAGAAGGCCTTAGGCAACGACTTAGGTTAATTAGGGGGCTGGGCGCCATGGTTGTATAGGCGGCTAGGCGACCAGGCATTCCATATGGACGCCCAGGCGCCCAGGCGGAGGCCCAAGTGTACAGATTGTTGGATCCTGGATGGGTGACTTAGGTGCTCTAGAGGGGGGGTGAATAGAGCTGAAAGCACTTAAACAAAACTCATTAAACCTTCAAATTATATGACAAGATAAGGTTGCTAAATAGGTAATTTGAGTGCAACTAAATCATGCATAGCAAGGATAAGAGAGATTGAACATGCACCAATTAGACAAGCTATTTAGAGTGGTTCCACACTTCAAACTAGAAGTGTGTCAGTCCACTTGCCTAGAGAGGTCAACCTCTAGGACTTCAACCAATTGCACTCTTATATTCATTAATAAGACATACAATACATGACCAACAAAGGACTTACCTATCCAATACAAAGAGTCTTCAACCTTACCAAGGACTTACCCACTTTGCAAGAGTCTTCGGCCTTCTCCAAGGACTTACCCACTCTTGCACAAGTCTTCGGCCTTGCAGGAATTACCCACTCTTCTTGGATCTTCCGCCTTTGACTTCACCTTCACTCGGAGAAGCTTTCCACCAAGGACTTACCCACTTAAGCTTGAGTCTTCTGCCTTCTCCAAGGGCTTACCCACTCTAGCTCCAAGTCTTCGGCCTTGATCTTCACCAAGGGACTCCTTCCCTTGTTCTTCTTCACCTCTCTTGGACAAGAGAGAGAACCTTCATCTTCAATATAGGAAATGAGAGATGGGGAGGTGGTGGAAGTGAGAGCCTCACAAGATATACAAATAAGACTAGCTCTCTTACAAATCTCCTACTCACTCTAATGGATGTAGCAAGTGATTAAGCTTAGAGAGAGAGAGAGGAGGCTGTAGGAAGCACTCAACTATAGAATAGGAACCTCACAAAGAGTTTGCAATGAATGCTCAACCTTGGAATGAAGCCCAAGGGGTCCTATTTATAGCTGGGGATGCCTCTTAGCCTTTGGGAACACTTGAGAATGAAAACTAGCCATTTTGTGGCTTGCAACGGATCTATTTTCACTTGTTGCAACTCCACAACGGCTAGAATTGCTTTTTCTGCATTCCAGTACAGTCTGATCGGCCGAGTTTCCATAAAGGCAATTCAGCCGAACCGTGGATCGGCTGAGTTTGCAACTCGGCCGAATGGTGGATCGGCTGAGTTTGCAACTCGGCCGAATCCCACAAAAATCCCAGAATATATGGATCGGCCGAGTTTGGAATTCGGCCGACAAAATCCCTGTTATGGCTATTTTGGAATTTTCGTTTGACTATACAAACGATGGATTTTTGTGTCCCAATAATTTTTCTAAGCTTAATTACAAGTCATACAATCATTACAAGTGATTACAAAGCAATTCTAAGGTCATTTACATAGAGATCCCAAATTGCACACTTGTAGCTGTTTTGACTTGTCTTTTCTCCAATTTGATATGCGCAAGTTAGGGCATTTGGAGTGTGTCTAAACCTAATCTGAAATCACTCAATGTAGAAGCATTAGACACCAATATGTGGAATGGTTAGTCATCATCAAAACAAGGGTTTAGTCAATTTAGATGTGAGTCAACATTGACCTAATTGACCTTGAGTCAACATTCTCCCCCTTTTTGAAGATGACAAACCATTCCATAAATGTATTGAAAGCTTGTACGTAAAATCATACCTTAGGAGAAACCTAGGGGTTTCAATAGGATTGAGCTCATATGCTCCCCCTCAATTGATGCACATGAAGTTCTCATACTCCCCCTCAATTGATGCTATTTCTCCTGCATGGTTAGCTTTCATAACATTTATAGAAACTTTGTCTTCTACTCATATATGTTCTACACATATATGTCTTCTCCCATTTACCTTCTCCCCTTTTCATGGACACGCTTCTTTGCTTCATGTAAGACATGCCTTCTCCCTGTTGTCAAAAGAAGACATATCTTTCTCCCCCTTTGTCATTTCAAAAAGGTGGGGGTGTGAAGAAACTAAGAAACACCACTTGTTAAGAGAAAGAATATAACAAAAGTTATATAAGGAGAGTAGAAGAGCACAGATAGGGGCTTGTCCAAGCATATAAAGAAAAGCAAGTTAAAGCATATACTTGAATAACCCAAGATGCAAGATGAAGTGCTGCAGAAAAACAATAAAACATAATATTGACCCTCAAGATGACAGAATTTGATCAAAAACCATCAGAGCTCATGGCAAAGCAATGAGTCTTGCTTAGAAGGTAGTTTCTGCATGAAAAACACTAGTCTTGCACCAAGAATTGAAACTGGAGCAAAATCATAAGATGATTACCCCTATGAACCTCAAGGTTGTATCAAAACAAGATATACACCTAGATAGATGTAGCAAGTTAGAGTACAACGGAAGCGATTTTAGACACAACCAAGAGTTCCACAAAGATCATCATCAAAACCTGCAAAACAACTCAAAGCAAGTAATTGCAAGATATAGATATACCAATTTAGAGCAATTAGAGAGGTAGAGTTGTAAGCAAGATAGGAAATTTAGAACATGGCAATATTCATATATAAAGATACCAAAAGAGTGCCAAAGAATAAGGCTATTGGTTGAGAAAATCTAGTTGAGAGGGAAATTCTCATCCAATAAGCCAACTGTATATTCTGTGCACAGTGTGATCGGTCGAGTTCTGAGCAATGACAACTCGACCGATGACAGCTGTTGGCAACCCCATTGGTGCCTATCGGTCGAGTTTCACTAGGGCAAACTCGACCGACAGATCAGCTGTCAAGAAGCACATATATATCATAAAAACATATTTAAAGGCATGCTAAAAATACAAACCATATCCAAACATGTCTAATCAAGTTAGTAATGCACTATAGAAGCATTAGAAATAGTTTTTGAGCAAGAGTGTGAAGAGAAACACAAAATGCCACTTTTGACTCAAAAACCATATGTATAGTGCACACTAACTTGACAAAACAAGTTAGAAATGGTTACAAGCAATAAAACATTTACCTTTGTGCTTACCATAGCTTTTTCCACTTGTTTTCACCCTCTACACATCTCACCTTTCTTCTTTCATGTGGATTGAGAAGTCAATTTGCAATTTAGTAGCTCAAGTCAATCCATTTGCAAGTACCTACAAGAATAAAGATGAAATGGTCCCCAATCATGTTTTTGGGTCCAGAGGAGTTAGTTTAGCAACCCAAATCCTATTTCTTTTGGGTGCTTTCCTAAAAGGACAACAAGTAGAATAATGACCAAATTCATTGCAATAGTTGCATGTGCCCATAGTCTTGGAACTAGAGGATTCTCCATGGAATATTGGAGGTCCTTTATCTTTGTTGTTCCCTTGACTACTATCATACCCTAAACCATGTCTACCAATTTGTTTAGTAGTATGGTCTAGGATTTGATTAAGATTCTTTTTACCAACCAAGAATCTTTGCAAAGAAGATCTTAAACTATCATTATCATGCTTAAGAGAAGCAATAGTAGAAGACAATTGATTAATGTTATCTCTAGCATGTAGAAGATCATTTTCTAAGCAAAGAGTTTTAGTTAAAAAAGAATCTCTATCAATATGAAGAGCAGCAACATCATTCTCTCTATTAGTAGAACTAGAACAAGATTCATGCCCATTGATTTTCGCAAGCAAGGAGGCATTTTCTAGTTCTAATTCATGCAAAACAAAATCTTTGTTTTTGTTTTCAGATTTAAGAACATCAATGTCATGCATGAGAGAATCAACAATTAAAGTATGTTCTTCATTAGAATTAGGCATGAGAGGTTGAGCTTCTAGAAATTTAATCTTATCAAGTAGACTAGCATTTTCAAGTTTAATAGAGTCTACTTGGCTAAGACAATCATTTTTATCATTAAGCAAGCAAGAATTTGCAAGTTCAAGATCATTTAATTCTACATACAAATTATCAACAATTTTAGCAAGCTTTTTCTTTTTCTTTTGAGAAGACTTAAGAGATGCACAAATATCATGAATGAGATCAATCAAGGATTCTTTATCTAAAGAGTCTAGATTTACCTCATTTGAGTCTTCACTTGTTGATGCTACAAGAGAAAAATGACATTCTCCTTCATCACTAGAGCTAGAGCTCGATCCTTCACATGAATCTTCACTTGAGCTTGAGTTGGAGGAGCCGCTTGAGCTTGAGTGCCATTTCTCCTTCGTGTGAAGATGGGTCTTTTTGCCTTGTGGGCAATCTTCCTTGTAGTGACCCTTCTTTCCACATGTGAAGCACCAGATGGAGGAGGACTTGCCTTTGTAGAGTCTACCCTTGGAGTACATGGCATCTTCTTTAGCTTGAGAGAATGGAGAGACTTTTTCCATGATAGCTTCAATTTGAGCCTTTATTTCAGCCTTCTTCATTCTTTTAAGCTCTTTCTTCTCTTGTCTTTCTACTTCCTCCCTCTTGTCAAGTGTAGCTTCATGTACTTGAAGATTTCCAATGAGCTCTTCAATAGGAATATCCCTAAGCGACCTTGCTTCTTCAATGGAAGTCACCTTGGATTCCCACCTCTTTGGGAGAGTTCTAAGGATCTTTGAGTTGATCTCACCACTAGACATAGGATGTCCTAGAACAGCAAGACCATTCAAGATGGTGTTGAGCCTTGAGTACATGTTGGTTATGCTCTCCTCCTTTCCCATCTTGAAGTTCTCAAGCAACCCTTTGAGCATGTAGACTTTACTTTCCTTCACTTGATATGTCCCTTCATAAGTGATGCAAAGCTTTCTCCATACCTCATAAGCCGTCTCACAAGAGGAAATCCGGTTGAACTCGGTGGGGGTCATGGAGGCATAAAGGATGTGCATGGCTCTTTCATTTAAGGTTGCTTTCATCAAGGTGGCTTCATCCCATTCTTCAATGTTTGTCTTTGGTAGAATGTATGGGCTGTTCACTATTTGCCACATCTCGAGACTTGATCCTTGGATGAAGAATTGAAGTCTTCTTCTCCAATAGAGGAAGTTGCTCCCATTGAAGATTGGAAGGCTGGTCGAGAGTCTCCCTCCTAGGTAGTCACCCATCTTCTCCTACTTGTAGAAGTATGCTTGGAGAAGACCCGCTCTGATACCACTTGTTGGATCCTGGATGGGTGACTTAGGTGCTCTATAGGGGGGGTGAATAGAGCTGAAAGCACTTAAACAAAACTCATTAAACCTTCAAATTATATGACAAGATAAGGTTGCTAAATAGGTAATTTGAGTGCAACTAAATCATGCATAGCAAGGATAAGAGAGATTGAACATGCACCAATTAGACAAGCTATTTAGAGTGGTTCCACACTTCAAACTAGAAGTGTGTCAGTCCACTTGCCTAGAGAGGTCAACCTCTAGGACTTCAACCAATTGCACTCTTATATTCATTAATAAGACATACAATACATGACCAACAAAGGACTTGCCTATCCAATACAAAGAGTCTTCAACCTTACCAAGGACTTACCCACTTTGCAAGAGTCTTCGGCCTTCTCCAAGGACTTACCCACTCTTGCACAAGTCTTCGGCCTTGCAGGAATTACCCACTCTTCTTGGATCTTCCGCCTTTGACTTCACCTTCACTCGGAGAAGCTTTCCACCAAGGACTTACCCACTTAAGCTTGAGTCTTCTGCCTTCTCCAAGGGCTTACCCACTCTAGCTCCAAGTCTTCAGCCTTGATCTTCACCAAGGGACTCCTTCCCTTGTTCTTCTTCACCTCTCTTGGACAAGAGAGAGAACCTTCATCTTCAATATAGGAAATGAGAGATGGGGAGGTGGTGGAAGTGAGAGCCTCACAAGATATACAAATAAGACTAGCTCTCTTACAAATCTCCTACTCACTCTAATGGATGTAGCAAGTGATTAAGCTTAGAGAGAGAGAGGAGGCTGTAGGAAGCACTCAACTATAGAATAGGAACCTCACAAAGAGTTTGCAATGAATGCTCAACCTTGGAATGAAGCCCAAGGGGTCATATTTATAGCTGGGGATGCCTCTTAGCCTTTGGGAACACTTGAGAATGAAAACTAACCGTTTTGTGGCTTGCAACGGATCTATTTTCACTTGTTGCAACTCCACAACGGCTAGAATTGCTTTTTCTGCATTCCAGTACAGTCTGATCGGCCGAGTTTCCATAAAGGCAATTCAGCCGAACCGTGGATCGGCTGAGTTTGCAACTCGGCCGAATGGTGGATCGGCTGAGTTTGCAACTCGGCCGAATCCCACAAAAATCCCAGAATATATGGATCGGCCGAGTTTGGAATTTGGCCGACAAAATCCTTGTTATGGGTATTTTGGAATTTTCATTTGACTATACAAATGATGGATTTTTGTGTCCCAATAATTTTTCTAAGCTTAATTACAAGTCATACAATCATTACAAGTGATTACAAAGCAATTCTAAGGTCATTTACATAGAGATCCCAAATTGCACACTTGTAGCTGTTTTGACTTGTCTTTTCTCCAATTTGATATGCGCAAGTTAGGGCATTTGGAGTGTGTCTAAACCTAATCTGAAATCACTCAATGTAGAAGCATTAGACACCAATATGTGGAATGGTTAGTCATCATCAAAACAAGGGTTTAGTCAATTTAGACGTGAGTCAACATTGACCTAATTGACCTTGAGTCAACACAGATCACGCCGTACACCCCAATGGTGTTTGCCTATCTAGACCATATTTTTCCAAATTCTAATCCATTGATCTTCATGGTTATAATAATAATAGGTCACATACAAAATTTGAACTCTTTGGATGAGTGTAAGTCACTCATCTAAGGACAACAAAATCGACGCACAAAACTAATTTGAAATACATGAATTTTGCCTCCTTTAGATGCACGACCTATAAGTGTCCAAATGAGCTAAAATTTATTATATAGTATGTTCTTATGATAATTAAGAAGATCAACGGTTTATATTTTTCAAAAAATTATTGCATCTTCAAAAATGACCGAGGTGTACGGTGCCTCCGGTACACTCGAGTGTACACTAGCCTGACTCTCTGTCTCTGTCTCTCTCTCTCTCTCTCTCTATATATATATATATATATATATATATATATATATATATATATATATATATATAATTGCTTATAAAGTAGAAATAGTACATTTGAAAATCTGAATTTGTAGAACTTTTTTAGAAGATATTTGCCATTTTCCTTTATTGGGTTTTTTGTAAAGCCGATTTGAGTTAATCACAAAATTGATTACTCATAATCAGAAATCAGAAATGTCAACTATATTTGTATTTCTATTCATGAGGTTGTACATTTATAAAACAAAACAGTAGATTAATAAAGTCAAATAGTAGACAAGTTAAAACAGTACATTAATACTAATCAGTAGACAAGTTAAAACAGTACAGTAATACTAATCACTAGATAAATTAATAAAAAACAGTAGATAATAAATACAAATCAGTAGATAAGTAAATACTAATCAGTAGATATAAAAAAATACAAATCAATAGATAAGTAAATACAAATCAGTCGATAGAAAATTCAAAACATTAGATAAGTAAATACAAATCAGTCATAAATAAATATAAAACATTAGATAAGTAAATACAAATCAATATATAAAAAAATCAAAGCGTTAGATAAGTAAACTCAAAGCATTAGATAAATAAATATAGTCAGTAGATAAATAAATACAAAGCATTAGATAAAAAAGTATCAGTTGATAAACAAATATAAATCAGTAGATGATTAAATAATTTTAAAAAGTAGATGAACAAACACAAAACCCTGAATTCAAATAATGTGATGAATCAAAAATCATTAGATGAACAAATCAGTAGATAAGTAAATACAAATCAGTAGATAAGTAAATACAAATCAGTAGATATATAAATTCAAATCAGTAGATAAGTAAATTCAAATCCGTAGATAAGTAAATACAAATCAGTATATAAGTAAATACAAATCAATAGATAAGTAAATACAAATCGGTAGATAAGTAAATACTAATCAGTTGCTGGAAATCAGTAATATAAAAAACTTTGTTACCTGTATTACTTCTGGGCGCCCAAGTTGAGGCGGGCCTTGGGCTGCCTAGGCGCTGCCTGGGCGCCCGCCTGTACAACACAGCTGGGTGCTCAGTTCGAGGCAGGCTGACTTAAGCCTAGGCGCCGCCCAGGCGGGCGCCTATACAACACAGCTAACAACCATAAAAAACCAACTAAACATTTTTTATTATAGAAATCCATAAAAATATCCGATTATGGCAGTCAATATAAAACCTTGTATGACGTTATATAAAGGCTAACTATTTCTCATCTGAATCATTCCCAAAAGTAGACATGATAATGGAAAAACCGAAACCTCTTGTATTAATCTCAATAACTATGATCATAAAATTTCCATTTATATGAGACTACAACAATATAGGATTACTAGTTCAGGTTACTACCCTTAATCGTAAGGAAGCACCAAGAAAACAACTTATAATTCATTAACTACACACCCAATACTCAGGAAAGAGAAGAGTACATGGACCTCTCTACACTTAACTATTTTACGACTTGTTACTTTTTAATAATCTCTACGTCCTCTACGCTGCACCATCGTACCTAAAAATTTCGTGCAAGAATGCTAAGAACCACATTAGAGAATCCAAAATTGTCCCAACTAAAGGATTGCTCCTGCATAAACATATATATATATACAACATTCAAGATGA
This sequence comes from Alisma plantago-aquatica, assembly GCA_963693085.1. Classification (NCBI taxonomy): domain Eukaryota; kingdom Viridiplantae; phylum Streptophyta; class Magnoliopsida; order Alismatales; family Alismataceae; genus Alisma; species Alisma plantago-aquatica. The sequence continues at coordinate 1,444,314,483 of OY856409.1, read as the reverse complement.
ATTACTAATAGCAAAGAAGTCATTGTTATTCAGGTCAGTTTGAAATTATCCATATCACTTCATAATCCAGAATTAAGGCATCTTTACCAAAAAATATATGCTACTTCATATTAGTATAGCAGAAAACTCATGTATCAACCATCTTGAACAATAGCAAGTTAACAACATTTGTAGTGCTTTAGGGGATCATTTGCAACACCTGCACCTATCAAGATAAACAATATTATTTATAACCTACTCGGTTATATATTATTATGGCTCTTTCCCTAGGTAGTTTGAGGCATACCACTCAAACTCAACTTGTTCTACATAAGATGTTAGGATTGTCTGACTCCATAATATATCCCACACTTGGTTGGAGCTAGGCAATACAATTCATTAGTTTGCCTAAGATCTTATATGGAGCTAGTTGAGACTCCATAATTGCTCGCTAGCAGTTGAGTGGTAAGCTTCGAACTACCCAGAGAAGAGCAATCATAAATTATAGCCGAGTAGGTTAAAAATAATATTGTTTATCATGTTCATTGCAGGTGTTGCAAATGATCTCCTAAAGCATTGTTAACAAGGTTGTCAGAACCGAACCGGTGAGGCCTATGGTTCTCAGTTCACTGGTTCAACCAGTGGTCTTATCGGTTCAATTGGCGACGTCAACATGACGTCACTGATAGTTTAAAAATATATAAATGTCTTTGATACTCATGGAAAATATCCCTGCAAAAGTTATGAAACAAGAATAATAGCACATATGCTCACAATGACTTGATAAACAAACCAAATAACAAATATTATCCTATTCATGGACACACGTATACAAACATTTATACAATATTCAAAATTAATTAACGAAAAATAGCAGCTACAATACATTTATGTGTTAAGTGAGAGAACAGGCCGGTTGGGCTAAAACCGGACAGGTTTGTTGGTTCACCGGTTCAACTGGTCGATTCACTAGTTTGATGCTGGTCAGACTTCATTTATGGCTTTGGGAGGGAACCGAACTGGTAGAGTGACCGGTTCTCAGTTCAAATGGTTCGGTTCAGTTCTGATAACCATGATTGTTAGTGTTGTTATCTTGCTAATATTCAAAATAGTTTAGACATGGGTTTTTCGCTATAGTAATATAAAATAGCACATATTTTGTAGTAAAGATGCCTTAATTCTGAAATATGAAGTGATATGGATAATTTAGAATTGAACTGAATAATAATGATATTTCTGCAGTAGTAATTTGTTTTATGTGTTGTATATATGTTAATATCTTGGCGGTCTAGACTAAGTTTAAGGCTAGGATTTAATGAAAGGAACCTTATTCAATATAAATTCAAAATCATGCAAATCAAATCCAAATTAAAAACTAATGAAAGAAAAGGTAAACTCATATATGTTGTGCATAAGTTGAAATTAAGTCCTCAATTTAGTTGAAACTGTGTATTAGTCCACAAGAATATGTGAAATTTAATAATCAAGGCAAATAGAGTGCAACTGTCAGATTAGATTTATCTCTTGACGAATTGATTTCAAGGCTTAAGAATGTGTGGATATGAAGAAAAACATAAGTTCAAATATATGCACACAATTTGCAATTAGGTCCTCATATTATGATGAGTTTCCAATAAGTCCACAACATGCAAAAACACATTGCAATCAGATTGAACAAATAAAAAATTCCTTCAAATTAGAGATTTCACTTGATTATCTCAAAACATAATCAAGCATACAATTATGATAATCAAGCAGGATTACAGTGAAATTAGATTTAAGCTAAGTTTAGGATCTCACAACAAAACCCACATAGGACGTGTTATTATCTCCAATGTGGTATCCACTACGCAATCTAATAACCCATATAAGTTATTTTTATATGCCACTTCATACAAGACCAATATTAGATTATGGAAATTAACAAAAAAACACATGAATTTTACTAGGGGGGCTTTGATGAAGTCTAATAAAATGATCCAATTACACCTTTGTTCCCTAGATACGATCCATACACAAATTGCAACAGTCTAATTGAATGCATGGTGGTGAAAGACAATTTCAAAGGTGGAGTAAAATTGAATGTTGGCCATTGTAAACCTAGATGCAGTGGAAAAATGGTCTGAATTAACATGTGTTCCAATTTAAAAACCACAAACCTAGCAACTCTAAGACGAGGCAACTAATGCTAAAAAACAATATGACGTTAGAAAAATTGGTCCAAATAGGATCAACTTATAGTGAGAAACACAATCTAAGCAATTAACGAAGACCTATGTAGCACAGAAACTCCAAAACAGGTGTCGTATCCGTATCTGATACGTATCGGATACCAATACTCCGTGGATACTCCTGGATACGTATCGACTACTCTTTAATCTGTATCCATGCTGTATCTAGGTCATATCCAATCGGTAAAAAGTAAAAACTAGAAAAAAAATATGGCCACGACATTGCTTGATTAACGTTTGACACCAACTCCTGTCTCAACCCTCTATGTTAAGTAGTAGCTTGCAGCAAGGCTGTCACAGTTGCTCCCTTGAAGTAGTTCAAGGTTTGTCACCATTCCTCTTGCTAAATGCCAATCTTCCTTCTTCTCCTTATTCTTTGTACATCCTCTGTGTTTTGGAATTTTACTTTTTTAAAGAACTTCCATATGTAATCTGGATTTTTGTTTGTTCTTTATTGCAAATCAATTCATCCACCTTTACATGGTACTTGCGGATGCTTTCCTGCTATGGTGCAAGTTTTATGCACGTTGATGTCCTCCATATTCTATGTAAGGCTTCAATTCAGTATCGTTGGTTAACATGCCTCTTGTTTTGGTGACTAAATCTATTGTGATTTATTCTGAATTTCTATCTAGACAATATATATTTCATCGCCTTTGAAGATAATCATTGCATCGCCATCCTTCTGTCTCCCCCAATTAAGCACCGATACTAATACTCCCTAGATACTCCTTAATACATACCGGATACCAAGGTTGAAAAAGGCGTGAGGCGTAACAAGGCGTTTTTGTCTTGGCGAGGCGAGGTGAGGCATTCCTATATTTATATATATATTAATATGTTAATATCAATGTATTAGAAAGCGGGAAGCAGGAGGCGTGCAGACAACACCCTGTAACCGATTAAGCGGTAGGCGGGCGATTAAGCGGGTGATTTTTGAAAAAGTGGGTGTGTAAATTTTATATATTTTTATACAAAATTACATGTATGTGTATATAAAAAATATATTTATAAGGAACTTCTATACATATCTAATCAGCAAATCAGTAATTAACTAAGTATTCATCAATACTTACTATTATTCAGTATCTCTAATCACTAAAATCAGCAAGCAGATCAGTAATTGTAAATAACAAACTATGAATTGTTGAATTAAAGTAATCACTAAAGTAATACTAACCAGTAGTACCAATCATTAATCATTGAAAGCAGCAAGGAAATCAGTAAAACTAATCATGCATTACTAGTATAATAGAGCAGTAGGATATTTACTTGGATGCATTACAGCAGTACCCAATTATTACAGCTTACACACAAAGTATGCATTCTAAATTAGGACTAGCTATATCATAGAACATTTATTGTATACAAGTTTCATATATTATAGTCAACACTACTTGGACTATGTAATTAAATAATGTTAGATGCTTACATTAGGATTTTTAAACAAAAGCGGGAAAAAAGCGGGCAAAAAGCGGGAAAAAGCGAGTGAGGCGGGCAAAAAGCGGGCAATTTTGTTCAAAATGGTTAAGCGGGCGATTAATGACAAAATTAAGCGGCTGGGGGTCATGCCCGCTTAAACGACCGCCTGGGCCGATTTTTAATTCACTGGTTAATATATATTACAATGTAAGTTAATACAATTTGACAACTACATAACAAAATCACATTAGACTACCTGTTTATAATCCAAATTTAAACAAGTGGAATAAGAAAACAGTACAAGTTGTACCCAAACAGTAGTATTTTAACCACAATTTGTTTGCTTTTTCGTTTGAATCAAAGGAGCTAGTGGAAAACCCATTGAGCCAGGCCCAAATGTAGTTAAAATGAACCAGGAAACCTGTATTTTGGGTTGCAGCTTGAGGCTAGCGCCTCACTTGCGCCTTAACGCTCTTGCGCCTCTTTGCACCTAGTAAAAAATGAGGTGTTTGCCTCTTGGATCACAGTTGAGGCTTACGCCTCAAGGCGCCCTGGGGTGCGCCTCACCTCGAGGCATACGCCTCTAGCGCCTCAGGGCGCGCCTTTTTTTCCATGCCGGATACTTTGAGTCGTATTCCTTTTTTTATTAGCAGGATATGACATCAATGCAGCCAGGATACAACCAACCCATTTAGCAGCCAAGGGAGCACCCCACTCGTGTGATATCTCAAAATCATGTGACTTCCAACTCTAGACTCCTGCTGTATTGTGATTTGAGAATGAAATTAATATTTTTTTGTTAAAATTTTAAAATAAACATTTAAAAAAACTGTTGTATCCACGTTGTACCCGTATCTTATTTTTTCAAAAATTGTCGTATCCCCGTACCGTACACATACCCGTATTCATTTTTGTATCTATATCAGTGCTTCATAGTAGCTAGCCATACATGAGAGAAGATAGTTTGGTATCACAAATGACACAACTCACTTTACAACACAACAATACTTGATACATGAAATGCGAAATGTTTAGAATATGATATTATCATGTTTTTTCGTAACTTCTGTCTCACATTAATTTGAATGAAAGACCCCTTTTTATATCATTGATTGATATTACGGTATTAGTTTTCATTTTCTTTAGAAATAAATTAATTTTTGAATGAAATTTGATTATCTTCATCTATTTTTAAAATAAATATATTCGTAATTTAAAAAAAAATAAAATAAATATTAAAAAATTTCCATATCCATGACATACCCGTATCCTATATTTTTGAAAATTGTCGTATCCCCGTACCTGTATCCGTGCTTCCTAGATGAAGACGAGATGGGTTAGAACTAATGGCAACCTAAATAGGGCATGTTATTAATCCCGTGTATTATCCACTACTCAACCTAATGACCCATAGAAGTCATTTGACCACTGCATACTAGCCAAATGACGCGACTTGAATATTACCAAAATATACATGATTCACACTAGATCAATTCTAATAAAGTGTAATAAATGACCCATAACACATTTATAAACTGGATATGATCCATCCACAAATTTTAATAATCCAAGTGAATGCAAGGTGGCCAAGAACTGATTCAAAGATGGGAGGTAAAATTGAATCTTGACCATTGCAGACCTAGATGCAGTGGAAAGATGGTCTGCATCAGCATGTGTTCCATTTTAAAAGCCACAAGCCCAACACAAACGGCCCGTGTAGCAAATGTTAAAACAATATAAAATTAGAACATATGTCCTAAATTCAACATTAAATATAACTTTCTGTAATAATCCATGCAGCCAGAACAAAATTGTGTAACCTAATTATCTCCAAGTTGGTACCAAAATATATTTCACGTGCCCAGTAATTTGACACGACAATCACACTGTACTCAACGTAGGGAAACATTTGGTCTAAATAGGATACGTCTTATGTTGAGCAACACGATTTGATAATCCTATGTATATTAACCATGTGTATTATTCACTAACTCAACCTAAAATCTCTAGAAGTCGTTTGGATTAGCCACTGTATAAATCCTAATGACGGAAGCAATGTTGTTTGGGCGTCCATGTGGCTGGGTATTCTCCTAGGGCCGGGGGCTAAGACAGAATCCCAGGCATTTCGAGGCTTTTTTCATTTGTATGCATAGAAGTATATACACACATATTTAGTCGTACGTGTACTGATGTGCCCGTTACCATTTGTATTTTCTTTTCTACAACTCTTAACCAGATGTGCCAGGTACTAATATATTTGATGAAACTCGGTTTGCACTATTCAAACACTCTGCTACTATTTTAAGCCAGGGCTCTTCAGTACTACAGTAGTGATATGTAAGTATGTACGAACACTACTTTCAAATATCACAACTCTATTTGTTCGTCTAAGCAAGTACCATTTTTCTTTGTTCTAAAGCAAACATAAACACGTTAATCTAGTATCATCACTCAGGATACCTGGATTAAAAGCATTTGGAGCCCATGCTTTGTATATTTTGCATGTTTGTCCTCCAGCTGTAGGAAAGGATCATATGTATTGTGTACACAAGTGCATTTTTTTGTAGTACATGCCAAAACTGGCAGGAACACATAAAACCAAGTAGATGATGCATATGCTTAGACGTTACATAAAATTAGACATGATTTCATACATTGTTGATGGAACCTTGAACTAGTGCTGTGAATTATCATGTTATGATGAAGAGTGGTTTCTAAAACAGTAACAGAAAGGTCTGCCACATTCTCAATATTTTTATCGATACCCCTTATATACAGAATTGAGAAACCTCATCCGTCAAGGGGATTTTCTGTATGGTCTGCTGGCTCAAACTGCACAGAAGAAAAAAAGAATCAGCTAAGTGTAGTATATTGGAAAAGGGAATAATACCCAAAGATATGAGAAATGATACTTGTTCGCATGGGTCAGTTGCAGTTGGGTGTAGATACCCTTTTTTTAAAGAAATCCTAGCATTTGGTAACGATACTCAACTACCTTACCTTTTTAAAGAAGTCCACTTCGGTAAATGGACTCCAACACCTTTTTTTCTTTCTTCTCCAGTTTGTCAACTGCTTGACGAAGCACAATGTTTGACAACCTATTTACGCAACCACCATGATGCTCTCCAACAATGAATTTGAGGAAACAAATCTGATTGCAAAGTCATTATATCAAGCAATGTTGTTATTTGTCAAATGCTTGCTGCAATGTAGTTATTTTTCAAAGATTAGAAAAAGTAGTAGATAATGCCCATATGCTAGGCCTAAATAGGCCCAACAAGTGCCTAGGCCACCGCCAATGCCATCCAACAATTAGGGTAGGCATCCAGGTTTCGGAGGAGGCGCCCCCTAGGTCAAGTTGGGCTACCGTATACTATAGGAAGAACATGAGAATTACCAAAAACACACGACTCTCACCAACGCAGACATGCCTAATAATTGATGATTATTGCCAAAAAACTTTAGTAATATAGTATAAAGTCAAAGTACATGATTGAAACCTATACAACACATCATGAGACAGATCATTGCAATGTGACATGCCACTAGCAAAGAAATGACCATTTGTTAAAATTTATATCCATTACTAGCCTGAAACACCCTTAATCATGTACTTCAAAATGAAGCATTATCTGAATTTTCTCTACAGTTAAGTAATCAAATTGTGCTATAACTCATTTGATATGGATTCTGTTGTACAAGCGTCCACCTTGGCGCGCCTGGGCGGCCACCCAACCCCCCAAAGACAGGCGCCCCACCATTTGGGCAATTTTTGGGCTTGAATAAGAAAAGAAATAAAAACACAATGAAAACTTGTTGTTCAAGTTACAGGTTCTCTATGTGGCTCACTCCCACTCGTTCTCCCTACTCTTCCTTTCTTCTCATCTTCCTCTTGCTTTCTCCTTCTCCCCTCACAACCTTCCTTTCTCCCTCCTCCTCAGGGTGCTACATAAACCATCATGGATTTGTTGGAGGGCAACAAGGTAGGACGAGACAAGTAGCCATCTCTGCAAGCTTCTCTACATGTGAGTTTTGATTGCTTTTTTTGTTTTCTTTCTACTATCTCCTTGCCTTATCTTCCTCCTCTTTGTCCTCCTACTCATTCGTCTTCTTTCTTCCTCTTCTTCCTGCTTCCTCCTTTTTCCTTGCATCCTCTTTTTCTTGTTTTTGTTGCGCACCTCCCATGTGTTCTCTTCCTCTTTCTTTCTTAATCTTCCTCTTCATCTTTCTGCCTCTAATTGTTCTTTATGGCGTTGTCCCCCTTCCTCTTCTCTTCCTTCCCACCTTCTTCCTCTTCAAGAAATGGTGCCTTGGTATAGTCTGCACGAATCATCACGTTGCTCATCGCTTACAATCTGATCAGGAGACCAAGTTGGGTTGTGGCATAGTCTGCATAAATCATCATGTTGCTTACCTACATCCCTCATGCCCTCGCCCTTACTCGATATACATTATCCCTTAGACACCCTCTTCACCATAGTCACAAATTCGGTATTCGGGATACGTTCGACTGAGTTGAAAAACTCGGAATTCGGCAATTATATGGGAAATTTGGGTATAAAGTACGGTGTACGATTCGGGAAAAAGTTGGGAAAAACTCGGAGGATATATACATGTATTACATACATCTTATATGTATATATATGTTCTGCACACACACACACACACACACATATATATATATATATATATGTACATATATATATATATATATATATATATATATATATATGTGTACATATATATATTGCATACACATATCTATAACTATTACATACATATACATATACATATACATATATTACATACGTACACGCACAAATGTGTGTTCACGTACATAAACATATGTATGTACAAAAACTAAGTTGGAGTCGTAATCTATATAATACTAGAAAAGAACGTATAAAATGCGAAAAAAAACATTAAACATGAATAATTCGTGATGATTACGGGAATAAAGCGTAATATTTGGGAATTGGAATTTATTCGGCCTTTTCATACGTCTAGGGAAAAATCCGCGTTTTAAATGCGACTTCTTCAAAAAGTCGGAGTATATTGTGACTATGCTCTTCACACCTGATATAAAATTTGCACAATTAATTATATATATATATAAACATATGATCATTTAAATGAAAACTAATTTTTAAAAAATGCCCATGAACTCCTAGGCTGTTTGGGAGAACATGGGCAACACCCAGCCGCTTGGATGCCTATACAACCATGGATATGGGCAATGCAGAAACCCTACAATAACAACATGATCATTTGATTTGGGCAGTGCATACTGCATAAACCCTATGGCAACAACACAGAATTCCCAACAGTAATCATGGCTATTCCTATATTGCGACCTAACAAATGATGCAACAGAACAAAACTCACAATAGATGCAAAAACATGTTTAAATTTTCATATTGGATTCAATAATTTAGTCAATGCCAAAGGTATAAGTTATAAAAGATAAAGGTTTCTAGACTATTGGACAACTGCAATGCAATTTTTATGGACATGATACATAATGAAACCTAGGTTGTCTAGGTGGTTTGACGCTCCCTTTTTTCCTTAAGGGCGCCCAAAGACAATCAACAAAGTCACAAAATTGGGGCTTCTCAAACCAAAAACGTGTGAAGCATGCAAATAGACCCAAACGGAATTAAGAACATGTAGAATGTATCCAATTGATGATGGCATTCAGATTCGTCATTGTTGAACAAAGGTTTAACCATGTTTGGTGAACACCATCATCTATATATAACATTGAACGATGAAATCATTCCTGGCATACATGTATAGAACTCATTTTTGGCATAAAAACAACATAATGAAATACACAAGGGGTCATCTGAAGTGATGTAAGAATGTCACAATGAATCATGTAAGTGGTTCAGATATAAGCCCAAAAAACATACTAATGAAACCTAATCCAAAACCAAGGTATGTAATACATATGTGAAGATGAACAATTATCCACCAACTTCATCATAGAGAGTTATAGTCCACATCAATTGGAAAGTTCATGAAAAACCAAGGTCAAGTATGTTTTAAAAGCAGACAAGAAATGAACCCTAGTGATTGAGATCACAACCTTACCTAAGCAAGGGATGAAGAAGCTCACCATCGCCATGTAGACGCACATCCTCTAGTAGGGTGGTCAACACCAAAACAAAGTCTAATTTCAGAACAAGGAAGAGCTCCTTGCAAAAGACCTCCTTGTTGATTTTATAAGTAACTTGATTCATCATCTGCTGATACTGATAGCCAGGGAGACGATGTTCAGTCCAAAGCCAACGCTATGATGTGAAGACATAGTGAAGGACTAGTTATGGATATGATCAATAGAAATAGGGCAACATCTAGTGGTAGAAGTAGAGATGAAAAGGTACCTGCAAAGGTAGAGGTAGAGTTCGATACGTCTACGTCAATATAGACAGTAAGGTGGTAGCAACTTTATCTTGTTTAATGCAGTCGGCCAGTTGGGACGAGTAATCCTTACCATTGGATGCAAGAGCTAGGGCGAGCCTTTGTCCACAACACCGTGCCTGTAGCTGCCAACCATGGTTGTTCTTGGTAGCTGGAGGCCCATGTGAAGTAGGTGGTGCTGCAGGTCAATGAGATCAACATTGGGCGATTGAGGTGGAGGTGGATGTCTATGGCAGTTGAGAGGACTTGTTCATGAGGGGAGTTGGGAGTGGCTAAGTTTAGATTCTATATGCTTTTTGTTAATATTTCAATTATGCCATTGTGCCTTCACAAATTCAATCGAGTTTCCATTCCAGGGTCGACCGGAGTCGAATTCGTCCCATTTTAGGGATTTTGTTGGGGTTAATGGGGATGTAATCCCATTTTGATCCACTTTTACCCAAACATGAGCTAAGATCGATTTGGGACCACTACCTATGTGGTAGAAAAAGACACTTGGAGAATCCAATTTAGTCGTATGCGATTCACATGCTAGAGGATTTAAGACGGTGCATTATAGGGGATTAAAGACAATGCATTACATGAAATGGGATTTGATGATCAGATATTTTACAAATAGTATCATTGATCTTGATGTTTTCAAAGACAAAGATGGATGCCCATCTCCTCTTTTATTCTTGTCATTTTGGTACCAAAATAAAAAAATTTACACATTAACTTTATTTATGCAGTCATTAGACATGAATACATATTTTCTAGCACATATTGGCATGTACACACCATATGGTGTATGACCAAAAGTAGTCACGGTGTGAACTTTTGCAAGAATATTATTACAGTCGTTACAGGAATCATAGAAAATCTGATTTACATATGCAAACTATTGTTTTTACATGTTCTTAAAAGCAGCGTGAGGCTTGCTTTCAGACAAGGTACCACTTGCAGTTTGCACCAAGCCCTTTAGTTTGTGAGCTCTACTTAAATTTGTCCCACTGAAACAACTAAAATTTATTTGGAACGACTTGATGTATAATGCAGTATCAAATATGAAAAATAGTTACCGGTTTCGATAATATACGGATATAATACATGTACACCACTCCCATTTGGTTGTCATAATTTGCATATGCACTCCTAAGACCAGATATTCGGCTGGATATACATCTGCAGAGCTACATCTAGTTGAACTCCATATTCAACCACACTTGACGTTATACCTAAAACTTAGCCTCCTTTTGATTATTTCAATCATGTGGATGAATGAAGCATAATTGGCTGCTTTGCAGACAGTGGTGGGTTATAGTTGTATTAGTTTGGCATATATAGTCTCGTTTAATGACAAAGTGTCAAAATTTTACTTTTGTATATCAGTGTATTTATAAATTTCCTTGTTAATTGTACTAATCTAATTGATGAATGCTTTTTGTGAAATTCGTTAGGTCATTTGAGCTACCTTCAGGCTCCACTGATTACTAGGATACAGCTTGTTGTTCTCCACAATTTATCTTTAATTCAATATGAACATGAATCTGAATGTGGGCTACCAAACAAAAAGGTATAATGCCAGCATTTGTAAGCTTTTCTAGTTAGTTTGTTTATGGAACTTTTCCTCATATGAGGTTTGAATAACGCACACATGCTGTGTTTGGATCCAATATATGAAAAATATTTTCAATCTGAAATTGTGGCGCAGCTACAGTTTAAAGCATGGAACAGGACTTCGACTTCGAGCCGACTTCGACAGGTGTGGACACAGAAGTTTGTGAAATGTCGAGGAAATGTCGAGGATTTTTACAACCAAAGTTTTGACGCAACTTCGACAAAAATTAAGCAAAAAAATACTGAAATTGTGATGAAAATCGATAGATTTCATCAAATCTATCTTAAAAACACAATATGTTTACATATAACTATAAGCATATAACCATCCATGTAGATTTGCAAACGTAGAAAAACACGGTTACATACCAGTCTGTGATGTAAGTGAAAGTTGTGCAACTAGGGATTTCTTCAAGATATACAGGTTTATGACAAATAGACAACTTAAAAGATTACAAATTACAAGTACTAGCATAATACAAGTAGAAAGCAACTAAGCAATTTAACAAAAATACCAATAATACAAACTGAAGTACCCACTTGAGTTGAGTTTGATGAGTGCCAAATGCCAACTAAGACTAATACCATGCCGAATGTCTTGCATGCTCTTCATATTGACCAATATGCCTAGAGCCAGCTATCTGGTTATCCACTCTTAAAGCATACTGCATCCATGATATATTTTCTTTGTGGTTTAGCTCATAGTCAGCTACAAATGTCGCAAAATCGGAATCAGAAAGGTCCGCAAGACATCCAAATCGAGCATAAGAAGAAAGATCAACAGTTGTATATGATTTTGATTTGGGAAGAGCATCAGAAACATGGGAAAAAGGTGTAGATGATCTTTCATGTTCAGAATGTGTGCAGGAGGGCTCATTACTAGAGAGAATAAAAGGATCATAGGTCTGCCCTTGAGATCTTTCATAATCATTAGTTGGATTCACCATAGAGCTATTAAATGGAAAATGTGTTGTGCTTTGAATACTGGTCCCGTGGGATCCACTAGAAGTATAATGACCAAAGACACTATCAATATCAGTGTTCTGCTCTGGAATTTGATAATGAGTAGGTGCAACGCTATATTCACCACTGCCCATTCCGAATAAATCATCCATGATACTAGATCCTTCTACATTGCCAGTACTAGGACCACTAATATGCCAAGATCCCATAGATTCAGTTAAGTTATCAACGGATGGTTGTTTTTGTTATGACCCACACTGAGTTTATCTGGTAAGTATGTGATTAGTGTTTTGATTAGATGAGACAAGCTTATTGTCATATAATTATGCCTTGAGGTTGTAGAGGATCCCACACTTGAGAAGTTGCAAAAGAAATCGTGTTAATCGGACCTTTGAGGCAAGAGTTATGGCGTTTTCATGTTCCTTTAGACTTGGATGCAATTTTTCCAGAATTTGTTTTTCATTAATTGGGTCGGTTTCTTTTCTTTCCTTTATCTTTTCTTCTCTTCACTCGATACAACACAGAGCAGCCGTAAGCGGCGCCCAAATACCCAACCAGAACGATCGCAGTCGAGCAAGAGAAGATTTCAGGCGATTTTGGGCGATTCACGATCTCTTCACCTCCGACAGCTAGGGTGCTACCTCCCCCTTCTTCTTTCTCCTCCATTCCTTCCTCATCCTTGCCCTAGTGGCGCTCCACAGCCACCCGACCTGCCTGGGCGGCCGACCAGCAGGTGCGGCGCCTGACCAGCGTGATGGAAGGAGGAAGGGCGGCCGATTTTGGGCCCTTCTGCCTCGGTTCACCAGCGCCCAACCTTCCCCAACCCTCTCCTTCACCTGCTGCGTGGCGCTCCGGCCAGCAGCGGAAGTATCGCGCGATCGTGAGCTAAGGGGAAGAAAGGGGCAGCACCGCAGTACCCCACCTCCATTGCGGCCACTCCATCTGTAGGACGGCGCCCTGAGTAGCAGCGCCATGTAGCAGCTGCAGCAGCCGGCCCGGAGCTCTTGGATTTGCCCAACACCTCGAATCGATGGCCCCACTCCGACCTTGAGATTCCAACCAGAATCTGCAGCTCCCAGTTGTGCTTAGGCACCCAGCTAAGGTTCTTTTCAGCTTATACGTGTAGATGCTACTGCTTGCTGTAGCAGGTTCTAAATCAGTAGCAACTGGGTGGGTGACAATACTGCTTGTTTACAGCAGGTTCGGCCAGAAGTAATTAGGTCGTAGCTAACACCCGATTTGATGCCAACGAACTCGTCTGGATTCCAGATCAGAGATTCGTAGTCAACTAGTCACAAGAAGCGACAAATCAGCCGAGCCCTTCCACCTCTACGTGAAATCAGTCCAAATCCAGAACTGAACCGAGGTTGAAGAAGACGTGCGTGTTCCTAGAAACTGGCCCTAGATGCATTTCCGGACGAATCCGGACAAACCAAACCAAAGTGAGTAGGAGTTCATTTAGTTATCATCATTTAACTCATTAGTTGGAATTTTTTTGGTAAACTGTGCATTTTTCGCTGATACTTGGCTTTTGGACAGTATTTGGCGTTACTCGAATTTTATTTCATAAACTGCTTCCTTATGTTGTTATATGATTTAGTTTAGCATCTCATCAGTGTGGATTGAATTAATGAATTTATATGGTTCATTGGAACTTGAAATATGTAATATGATTGATGAAAATGATAGAATTTTCTGTATTACAACTGCAATGTATACGTTGAGTATAAAATGGATGTTTAGCATCGAAACTGGATAAGTTGATACTAAGTCATGTTTATAGATGACAAATAATGTTTATGTGTATATGTGGGTAATAGAGATTACCCGGATGCCGAGCATAGTTAGCATCCATAGACTTTTAATTTGCATAGTTCAAACGAAATGAAATGATTAGTAATATAAATGTGCATGTCTTACGTGTAATTTCAGTAAGATGCGAATAAATGTGATAAAGTATTTCAGATTGAGTATTCCTTTCAATACAGTATATTTGAATGTTCAGAAATATGAAATCAGTATAGAGACGTGGAATAGATATGAAATCTATTTACAGTGAACGAATCTGTTTGCATGAAAGCATAGCTGAGTTATGAGTTATTGCGATATAAGAGAATAGTTGTTGCACTATATATAGAAATGTTATGAAAGTTGAACTTCTGGTTTCAGCTAGTGAATTGTAGAATTACAATATATTCCAGTAGTCGAATATGTGCGAGAGAGACACAATGTTATAAGAGTTTTCTTGTTATAATAAAATGTGTGAGACTTAGATGCCCTGACACCGTAGAACCCCTTTTGGAGGTCTGTGCCTTAGGGGTGAAACGACCTACCTAGCGTGTGTCTATATGGTCGGTGGCTCGTGTTCAACAATAATCTGTGCGTGTGTCACGGTGGCACGAGGACAGAGAGGCAGTGTTCAACAATAATTCGTGCGTGTGTCACGGTGGCACTGGAGTAAATAGGGGTTATTCAACAATAATCCGTGCGTGTGTCACGGTGGTAACCCAGACTCTCCGCCTGTGTGCTCAGGTTAGAGGAGGAGTCTAGAGTACACTCTTTGAGAGTGCAGTGAGGCCGTGTGAGCCTGAGAGTCCTGACGCAGACCAGGACGGCAGTCAGACTTAGCATTTCCCGGGTGTGTCGCTAAGTCTTGTACGGTGGGTTTGTAGTTCGCTACGAGACTTTATATGCAGAGTACACTGCATATGATCAGGGCATAAGTTAAAAGATGATTACTTAGAATTAAGGTAGATTAATATGAAACTTGTGTATGTTCAGATTTAAAATTTATAATACTTGTTCTTTAAATGTTCAGTATACTTTTCTGCGATATTTGCACTGTTTAATTTGAACTGCTCAGTTTGTTATTTTATCCACATATTCCTGTTAAATGTAAAATATGGAGTTATCCGATGATGGCTAAGTGAGATACTATTCACTGAGCGAGTAGGCTCATACCTCTACTCAAAACATTTTCAGGTCAACATCAGCATCAGGAGTTGGAAGGATCGTTTCATCCTAACGCCTAGTTGATAGAAGATTGTAGTTAGTCTAGTTAGAGGTCTCTTAGTCCTTTCCCCTCGATCTTTGGGACAAGGTGTGAGTGAGAGAGTGAATGTGTATAAAGATGTAAATTATCTGTTATGCTTTATTTTTATGTCAAACAATGTAATATGTTGTAGACTCTGTTTATATTGCTAGTCAGTTAATAAAGATACTTCCGCAGTTTGTTTAGTTTCATTTGACAGCATAAATCAGATTTTCCTATTAATATCTTTAAAATGTTTTTAAAAGTGAAGAGTGGTTGGCTTATGTGTAAATTCCATCCTGTTGCGTCCTAATCTTGTGGTTTGTGGTTAATGTGAGATCGGGGTGTAACAATTTTTGGTATCAGAGCTTTGGTTTGAGTACTTAGTTACTCAAGATCAGGGGACGATAAGAGACCAATAGGATTAGGATTTAGGTGTCTTCATTCTAACTGCAATTTTATAACAGGAAGTGTTCTGTTATATTATTGCAGATAGCAGGAAGAGGATGTGGTCACGAGAATCAAGTAATGAGCTTAAGATGAGTCGTTAAGAATCATTAGGGTCAAAAGATAAGGTTATAAGTAAGACGAATAATGAATGATGAGTTTTAGCTCTGGAAGGTCTGAGTATTTAGATACCCTGGTCAGGTGTCTGAATACTTAGATTGACCAGTATCAAGCTACTCTGTCTGTTCTTCTCTGGATGCCCTGGCCAGGTATGCAGAGGAAGGATAGGCTAGAGAGAAAACCCTAGAAATCTTAGGGTTAAGAGATAAGAAATTAATGTAGAAATAAGAGATTACATATAAGATGCGATTCAACTCTTGTCTATTATTGTTTATCTGATTTAAAGATCACTAGAAATGCTTTTATATGCATGAAATGAAATTTCCAGTTTGTAAAGTAAACATGATTCTTTTATATTGTTGTGTCATGAAGTGAATTGTTTAATGTTTGTTTCCTTTGTATTAATGTAGACCCGAAACTGTGTTTAAATGAGGTTGCCCTGAGTGGATATTCTTTCTACATGTTTAAGGTTAATAGGGGTTGATTAATCTCGAGTAGCTCTTGGCTTCAGGACTACAGGTTCGGCCTGGTCCGGCTGGCAGGATGCGTTACTGAGATCTAATGATTCTTATTAACAAGTAAAATAAGATTAGAAGTATAAATATTCTTTTGTCTTGAGAATTAGGGTTTGAGAAGCATAGACCCTAATTGGCCCAAATTAAGATTTTAATGACATATGAATACAAAATTTGATAAATAGAATGTCTCACTAAATGATTTTTAGTATTTTATATGTAACTCTGGTTTGGCTAAAATTGGGATATGTTTTGGATATATAAAATGTGAACAACATTGGAAGATATTAGAATTTTTGAAGAATGTTCTGACCTGTTCATCGGCTGAGTTTCAAACTCGACCGATCACATTTTCTGAATGATATAGCAGTGTGGTAATTGAATTTTATCTTTTTATTGGTATATCCAATTGATCTCAAATTTTAACTATGTTTGAAAATCACAAATTTTAGACACTCTATTAATTTGGCGTAATTTTTTGGATGACTTTTGATCTCTACAGTAAGGTGTCGGTAGAGTTGCAACTCGACCGAATCTGCTGCAGACTGCTATATAGCAGCGCACTGTTTGATTTTTAATTAATTATTGGTAACTTGAAATGATCTCAAATTTTTACTGGAGGTCTGAAACTTCATTAGGGACAACATATAAACTTTCCAGAATTTTTGGAGCTTCTGTTAGATGTTTAATAAACGAATTACAGAAACTATTATGAAAACTGAATTTTCAGCTAATGTAATTAAAGTTGAGTGCTGGGTTAATATGTTATTGACCCAAGCAACTCAATTTGATTTATATAATCGACCACACACACACAATAATGCTATGATATTGATATAGACCAAAACCCTAGAATGATTAGGGTTGAAGTAGTTTAAAGGATATCATTAGTGATGTAACCTTGTATACCAGTATTTTTGTTAAATAAGACCTTGAGATTTGTTCTATGAAAAGTAAACTGGCTTTGATAGTGATCTAGGGTTTTGAAGTAGATAATCTGATCGGTACATGAACAACATGAAATGATTTAGAGGAATGAGTAAGACATAAACCTAAAATGTAACAATAAGTAAGTAACATAGAAAGCGGAGTATTACCCTATAAATGATCTAAAGATAGTTGATGTAGTTCATGTTTTAAAGACATGGTGTCACTATCTTTATGATGTGACAATAGATTATCACCCTGGTAAAGAGAATGTGGAAAATGATGCTTTCAGTAGAAAGTCAAGTTCAACAACTAATGCATTCTCTATGACAGGTTTCAATAGAGACCTGTTAGTAGAAATGTGGGAGTTGGACTTAGACTTAGGGGTAATAACACAGAGTGATTTGATTGTACAGATGTAAGTTAAGCCTACTTCTTATAATCAGATCAAGGAACTACAAAAGAGTGATAGTGAACTAAGCCAGACCATGCATGACCTGATAGGAGGAAAGAGACTAGAGTTTAAGTTTTTAGATGATAAGATGTTGTATTAGCATGACATGTTGTGTGTACCTCGAGATAGAGTAAAACTCTTTTAAGGGGAAAAGGCTGAAAGAAAAGATTCTTATGGAAGTGTATGTATTGATGTATGCTATGCTTTCAGGAAACACTAAGATGTATATGAATCCCAAGTAATTGGAACGAATGGTCAGATATGCAGAAGGATGTAGCCAAGTATGTGGTTAAAAGTAGTGTATACCAGTAGGTTAAAGCTAAACCCTAGAAAATCTATAGTTACCTTGCAATTTTTTTTTCTATGCCTGAATGGGAATGGGAATTTATCACAATGGATTTTGTGGTAAGATTACCCAGGACACCTAGAGGTTGTGATTTGATATGAATGATTGTGGATAGACTAATTTAGTCTGCTCGCTTTCTTCATATTAAGTCGACCTTTGATGTCTCGAGACTTGACTAAGATATACATGAATAAAATAATTAGGTTGCTTGGTAATCCAGTTTCAACAATATCACATTGAGTTTAGAAACACACAGCTGATAATGGTACGGTTTGAGTATGAACCCAGAAAAACACAGATTTGGTAAATCATTAGATGTATGATTTCTAGCTAGCAAGATAGCATTAAAATATGTAAATAAACCTAATTGCATGCTTCCTGTTATGTTAATGTGTATGACTTAAAATTTACATGAATTAGCACATTTCTCTGAGATATCGTTAGAAATTCTCAAGTACTATTAATTATTTGTGTTATGATACGTAAATAACTCTTAATTGAGTTATGTGGTGCATAAACCAGGAATTTGGTTAATATGCACGTACTTCGAGAAATTTCAGATAGTTGATAAATATTACAGATGGTTTCTTATAAGTGGAGTAAATCACTCTTATTGGTATAATAAGATGTTCAATTACATGAATTCAGTATGTATGTGCCAAAATTTGATTTGAGTTTGGGATATTTATGAATTTTTAATCTGCCTGCATGCATGATATAAACATTACTCAGTAATTACAATGATTTGAAATATACTGCTCTGCCAGTTCCAGAATGATACCGTATTGTGATTTGAATTGCAATCAAACAGATGAGATAATGGAAACCCTAAGAGTAGGGTATTGGCATGTGATGAATGAACAAGGCAAATGAAACCCTAAGGATAGGGTGTACGATGAATCAAGTATCTTGATATCAATTTTCATTATGAAATGTGATGATGTTTAACAGTTAAATTGCATGATTTTATTTTGGTACCAAATTGACATACATTCTGTTTATTTAAGAATTTTAGTTTGTATGCATGTATAGTATGATAATTTCTCAGTAATTACCATAATTTGAGATACTGTTATAATAGTTCTACAAGACAATGTTTTGTGGGTTGATCTGGAATTAGATCTGATGTGTACTATGTTCAGGGACCAATACAGATGATTGATCGGAGGATCAAGAAACTCAAGAATCGTAAGATACCCTTAGAGAAGGTTCTGAGGAGAAACTACAACCTAGAGGAAGCCACATGGGAAGTTTTGGGTTAGATATGTGTAACAAGTTTCCTTTTCTCTTTTAGGAATTTCGGGACGAAATTCTTATAAGGGAGGGAGATTGTTATGACCCACACTGAGTTTATCTGGTAAGTATGTGATTAGTGTTTTGATTAGATGAGACAAGCTTATTGGCATATAATTATGCCTTGAGGTTGTAGAGGATCCCACACTTGAGAAGTTGCAAAAGAAATCGTGTTAATCGGACCTTTGAGGCAAGAGTTATGGCGTTTTCATGTTCCTTTAGACTTGGATGCAATTTTTCCAGAATTTGTTTTTCATTAATTGGGTCGGTTTCTTTTCTTTCCTTTATCTTTTCTTCTCTTCACTCGATACAACACAGAGCAGCCGTAAGCGGCGCCCAAATACCCAACCAGAACGATCGCAGTCGAGCAAGAGAAGATTTCAGGCGATTTTGGGCGATTCACGATCTCTTCACCTCCGACAGCTAGGGTGCTACCTCCCCCTTCTTCTTTCTCCTCCATTCCTTCCTCATCCTTGCCCTAGTGGCGCTCCACAGCCACCCGACCTGCCTGGGCGGCCGACCAGCAGGTGCGGCGCCTGACCAGCGTGATGGAAGGAGGAAGGGCGGCCGATTTTGGGCCCTTCTGCCTCGGTTCACCAGCGCCCAACCTTCCCCAACCCTCTCCTTCACCTGCTGCGTGGCGCTCCGGCCAGCAGCGGAAGTATCGCGCGATCGTGAGCTAAGGGGAAGAAAGGGGCAGCACCGCAGTACCCCACCTCCATTGCGGCCACTCCATCTGTAGGACGGCGCCCTGAGTAGCAGCGCCATGTAGCAGCTGCAGCAGCCGGCCCGGAGCTCTTGGATTTGCCCAACACCTCGAATCGATGGCCCCACTCCGACCTTGAGGTTCCAACCAGAATCTGCAGCTCCCAGTTGTGCTTAGGCACCCAGCTAAGGTTCTTTTCAGCTTATACGTGTAGATGCTACTGCTTGCTGTAGCAGGTTCTAAATCAGTAGCAACTGGGTGGGTGACAATACTGCTTGTTTACAGCAGGTTCGGCCAGAAGTAATTAGGTCGTAGCTAACACCCGATTTGATGCCAACGAACTCGTCTGGAGGTCCAGATCAGAGATCCGTAGTCAACTAGTCACAAGAAGCGACAAATCAGCCGAGCCCTTCCACCTCTATGTGAAATCAGTCCAAATCCAGAACTGAACCGAGGTTGAAGAAGACGTGCGTGTTCCTAGAAACTGGCCCTAGATGCATTTCTGGACGAATCCGGACAAACCAAACCAAAGTGAGTAGGAGTTCATTTAGTTATCATCATTTAACTCATTAGTTGGAATTTTTTTGGTAAACTGTGCATTTTTCGCTGATACTTGGCTTTTGGACAGTATTTGGCGTTACTCGAATTTTATTTCATAAACTGCTTCCTTATGCCGTTATATGATTTAGTTTAGCATCTCATCAGTGTGGATTGAATTAATGAATTTATATGGTTCATTGGAACTTGAAATATGTAATATGATTGATGAAAATGATAGAATTTTCTGTATTACAACTGCAATGTATACGTTGAGTATAAAATGGATGTTTAGCATCGAAACTGGATAAGTTGATACTAAGTCATGTTTATAGATGACAAATAATGTTTATGTGTATATGTGGGTAATAGAGATTACCTGGATGCCGAGCATAGTTAGCATCCATAGACTTTTAATTTGCATAGTTCAAACGAAATGAAATGATTAGTAATATAAATGTGCATGTCTTACGTGTAATTTCAGTAAGATGCGAATAAATGTGATAAAGTATTTCAGATTGAGTATTCCTTTCAATACAATATATTTGAATGTTCAGAAATATGAAATCAGTATAGAGACGTGGAATAGATATGAAATCTATTTACAGTGAACGAATCTGTTTGCATGAAAGCATAGCTGAGTTATGAGTTATTGCGATATAAGAGAATAGTTGTTGCACTATATATAGAAATGTTATGAAAGTTGAACTTCTGGTTTCAGCTAGTGAATTGTAGAATTACAATATATTCCAGTAGTCGAATATGTGCGAGAGAGACACAATGTTATAAGAGTTTTCTTGTTATAATAAAATGTGTGAGACTTAGATGCCCTGACACCGTAGAACCCCTTTTGGAGGTCTGTGCCTTAGGGGTGAAACGACCTACCTAGCGTGTGTCTATATGGTCGGTGGCTCGTGTTCAACAATAATCCATGCGTGTGTCACGGTGGCACGAGGACAGAGAGGCAGTGTTCAACAATAATCCGTGCGTGTGTCACGGTGGCACTGGAGTAAATAGGGGTTATTCAACAATAATCCGTGCGTGTGTCACGGTGGTAACCCAGACTCTCCGCCTGTGTGCTCAGGTTAGAGGAGGAGTCTAGAGTACACTCTTTGAGAGTGCAGTGAGGCCGTGTGAGCCTGAGAGTCCTGACGCAGACCAGGACGGCAGTCAGACTTAGCATTTCCCGGGTGTGTCACTAAGTCTTGTACGGTGGGTTTGTAGTTCGCTACGAGACTTTATATGTAGAGTACACTGCATATGATCAGGGCATAAGTTAAAAGATGATTACTTAGAATTAAGGTAGATTAATATGAAACTTGTGTATGTTCAGATTTAAAATTTATAATACTTGTTCTTTAAATGTTCAGTATACTTTTCTGCGATATTTGCACTGTTTAATTTGAACTGCTCAGTTTGTTATTTTATCCACATATTCCTGTTAAATGTAAAATATGGAGTTATCCGATGATGGCTAAGTGAGATACTATTCACTGAGCGAGTAGGCTCATACCTCTAGTCAAAACATTTTCAGGTCAACATCAGCATCAGGAGTTGGAAGGATCGTTTCATCCTAACGCCTAGTTGATAGAAGATTGTAGTTAGTCTAGTTAGAGGTCTCTTAGTCCTTTCCCCTCGATCTTTGGGACAAGGTGTGAGTGAGAGAGTGAATGTGTATAAAGATGTAAATTATCTGTTATGCTTTATTTTTATGTCAAACAATGTAATATGTTGTAGACTCTGTTTATATTGCTAGTCAGTTAATAAAGATACTTCCGCAGTTTGTTTAGTTTCATTTGACAACATAAATCATATTTTCCTATTAATATCTTTAAAATGTTTTTAAAAGTGAAGAGTGGTTGGCTTATGTGTAAATTCCATCCTGTTGCGTCCTAATCTTGTGGTTTGTGGTTAATGTGAGATCAGGGTGTAACAGTTTTGGCACTTGAACTTGTCCTTGTCCTTGTTGTCCATAACCATATTGTCTATAAGGATCATACGAATCATAACCATAACTTTGATCATAGCCATACGGAACATAAGTCTGTGGTGGGGGCAAGCAGGGCAATTGTTGTTGTTGCTCAGGCTGTGGTTGTGGCTGGCTGGAGTTATCCTTTCCTTTTGTTTGGTATTATTTTGTAGATGCAGGCCTAGGAGGAAGATCTGCTTCTTTTCCAGTCCTTTTAAACCTTGATAAATCAACAGGAGGAGGAGGACTTGGAGGTGGTGGAGTTCGTCCTCTGATGTGTGATCCATCTGATGGAGCAGTAGTAGAAGAAGAATCACCAGATGCAGACTTATCAATGTATCTTCCACCAGATGATATGGTTGACCCTGAGGATTCTTCACTTTCATCTACATGTAGAGGGCCAAAGAAATCACCAGGATCATCCAGATCTTTCTCAAGTCGATTGATTGCAGAGTTTGCTTGAATTCCCACTTCTTGATTATATTGTTCTACATTAATACCCATCTGACTTGCAATTGTAGGATCAGGGTCACCACCTGATCTACCTACATCTAAAACAGGAGTACAAGTTTCCTCATTCAACCAAGCCTGCATGGGGTCATCATCATCGTCTCTGTCATGATAAATGTAAGCCCAATCCAATGGATCTTCAGTCATGAAGTCTTTAGTTGGCATGCTGAATCTTTCATGAAGATATTTTTCCTTCAACCTTATGTTGTAATGCACATATACCAAAGTGTGCAATCGTTTTGCCCCTAGCTTGTTCCTTCTTTTTGTATGAATTAAATTAAAGGTGCTCCAATTTCTCTCGCACCCCCCTGCAGCAGCCGTTTGGGACAACACTTTAATAGCTATACTTCTTAACTCTTCACAGTCAATTCCATATTCGACCCACCATTCAACTGCATATAAAAGAATATATAAAGTTAGTAACCATATATGATAATTTATAGGTCTGTAATAAGAATGTAAGTACTAAGTATGTAAATTCGAATACCAGGTGCCATCTTATCCCTTGCATATACAACACCTTTCATCCCAAAGACGCCTTGTACTTCCCTAAATCTCTTCATCTGTTCAAGTTCAAGTATATATATACACATAAATTTATAGGTCAAGATATGCTATATGATCAAGTTATTCTTATTAATACTTCATAGTAAATTATTAAGTTATAACTTACTTGCGCTACAGCTAGCAATGCCTTATTGCTGTCATTGCCGCTGTACTTGTCAATCATTGTATGTACCACCATTTGTAGGTCTGCTTTCAGCCCTAGATCAAGACCGTATTGGAACCTAGGATTGAGGTAATAAGCTGGGTACGGAAGATAATTGAAGTGAGTGATAAGACAAAATAGTCAAATTTATAATGTAATTTGTAAATTGAAAGTTAATTCAAAATCTTTACCAGCTTTGTGAAGGGGATGACTAAGCATTTTCTTCCATCTCTTATCAATTGATTCGAGGAATTGTTTACATGATTTTGATCCCACTGCCTCCTCTACACGTTCTCTCATCATGCGCATAGCCTCATAGACACAAGGCAAGGTGGCTTTTTTGTCGCCATCCGCCATTCAGAGAACATGCACAAGTGGGCTCATTATCTTCAAACACCTTGATAGCCTTCTCCAAAAATTGTCATCGTTAAGAATTTTCCTTACTGTTGTTGCCTTCTCAGATTTACTATCTGGGTGACGAGCCCATTGTTCAGATATAAACATCCTAAGAAGCCCTTATTTCTTATCCTTTATACTTTGCATTGCAATGAAATTACTAGCAAAGCGAGTAATTCCAGGACGTACCAAATCTCCATCACAGTACTCCTTGCTTCTCATCATTGCTAGAAGAAAAGAGCGGTTATATATGAAGTTGGTGACCCTCCTCGCACTAACCATTACTTCATTGAATAAAGTAGTTTTCCCAAAGTCTTTAAGAATCAGATCAATAGAATGTGCTGCACAAGGAGTCCAATAAAGAGAATATTTTTTAGAATCTTCAAGAAGTTTACCAGCTTTCTTGAAATTGCCACCATTGTCCGTCACAATCTGAACCACAAGCTCTTTTCCTATATCTGCAATTACACTCTCCATTAACTTGGCAAGATATTTATGATCCTTGATATGTCCAGATGCATCAACAGACTTTAGAAAGTAGGTCACTCCCTCATTAAATGCTAGAAAATTTATAATTTGCCGCCTTGTACCACTTGTCCAACCATCACACATCAGAGTAACACCGAAGATAGGCCAAGTCTTTTTTCTCTGCTCATCTATCCACTTGTCTATTTCCTTCTTCTCAACAGGTAAGTACTTGTTCATCAACTCATGTGGAGTTGGGGCCTCAGTTCCCTTACCATGTTGTGCACATACATCAATCATGTGTTGCATATATGGGCCAGACGCCACATTGGGAGCAATACCATGTGCAAAAATAAATTTTCCAATAGCTTGACCTACAATCTCTTTGGCATTTTTCCAAATGTCAGTTATTGTTTTCTGCTTTGCATCCTTCCTGCGGAAAGTAGGCTCAGAAGACGTGAATTTCATGCTACGGGATCTGAAATTCTCCATTGTAGGGCTCAACATTTGACTTCTTGTGGCTTGAGGTACACTAGATCCACCCCCTGCTTCATAAATAGAAGAACCAAACCCTTTCCGGGTTTCCATGAATTGTCTAATGTCATCTCTCTTATGCCTTTCCATCACAGATTCTTTCACGATTGCCCTCCATGCTTTTCTTTTGGTTGGTGTGTCAATATCACTAGGGTACACAATGTCATCATCATCATCGTCACTATCATCTACACGGATGATACTAGGACCAAACAATACTTCTTTGAATCTATTATCTCTAATTGTTTCATCAACTCTCTTCATATTCTTTTGATTTGCTAAATCTTTGAAGTATTTCTTCACTTCATCGGGACATCTCCCACAAATTTTCACATTCTTGTCTCCTCCTGTCCGGTGCTTTTTAAACCTAGAAATACCTCCACTACCAATCACCTTGTTGCAATAGTTGCATTTTTTCTTCTGCTTAGTGCCAACCATTTGGCAATGCTCCCATCCTGGATCAGTTTTGCCCCCAATTTTAGATCTACCACCACCACCACATTCCTCCCTCCCACTCCCATCATCCTCCCTCCCACTCCCATCATGGCTCATCCTACCAGCCTCAGATTCAGAACCGGGGAATGAAGTAGACATCTTGAATCACACTTTCGTAGCCTGAAATCAAAAGACATATACAAGGGTTAATATTTAATACTTTACAAAACACATGTAAATAGTAAACGTTATCCAAATGTAACAAAAAATATACTTATATTTAATTTCAGACCTATATAAGTGAATCAGTTGTTAATTTAATGACTCATATACTTAATATGAAGTTATGAACATAGTACGTGTATGTGATATCAAGATTAGAATTTTATGTTCAAAATATTTCACATTTACTGAACAAATCAGACCTCAAATTAAGCTAATATATGCTGCAATTAATATACTAATTTTTCTAATACATATTAGAATTATTTATAAGTTTTGAATATTTATTCATAAAATTTCAGCTTATTAATGAATATTTAATACAAAAATCCGTAATAAACAGTAGATTATAAATTTATAATCAACTTTAAGTATATTTTTCCCTTTAGTAGTGTATAACTATATAATATAAGAGTGTAATTATATAAATTTAACTTATATTATATGTAAATTCCCAAAAAACATGAGAATATTTAAAAAAACGAGTTTAGGAGGGGTAGGATAGAAAAATGTGATAGATCTACAAAAGTTTCGTAAATATATGTTTAGATCTAGTAGAGAGGGAGTAGATTTACTAATTTTAGTTGTTAAATACTAACAATAGTGAGTAGATTTCAAAAAATACGAATTTGGGAAGCAAACTAGAAGAAAATACGAATTTATGATAAATTTGTGGTAGATCTAGTAGAGAAGGGGTAGATCTAGTAGAGAAAGGGTAGAACTACTATTATTAACTAAGATTAAGCAAAAAAAAATATCAAAATTACCTTGCTCCAAGCTCCAGCACCTTTCTTCTTCTTCTTCAGCCGTAGTCGTCAGAGTCGCCGAATGTGTCGAGGCTATGTGTTGCTGTGTCCCCTGGTTCGGCGACTTATTAGATTTTTTGAACTGGGCTGGGCCTGTTTCGGCGACATTTGGGCCCATGTCGTCGAACCGGTCCAATAAGTCGACGATATTGTAGAAAAAAGATGTTTACATGCATTCGACGTCGCCCACTGTCGACATCGACATATTCGGCGACATATTGCCTAATGTCGTCGACATTTAAATCCATGGTTTAAAGGTCATTTTCCATCTATTTTATAGACAGCGGGAATGTTGTTGCAACTTTACATGCTGAATTTAAGCGCAAGTTATTTGAAGACATTGACTAGTTACGGAAAGTGATTGGACATCAAAACTCCAAAACTATTTATTACTAGAATTCCGCAAGATATGAACTAGATGAGTAAAGATGTATATGTTGTACTCTCAACATGTCTTTAGCTGCAAACAAGTCTAACACATCAACTATTGGTTTTGTCTATCATAAGGTTTTGTTCGTTTCATTCTTGCAGCTGCGCCTTGCTTTCCTGGAAGAACTGATTTGATGGAATGTTTTTTCCTAAAATTTGTTATCAATTGCATGATATTGTTGTATTTCCTTGTATGTTTTGAAGTGTTTGTAAACCTTGATGTTGGTTTAATCCCACAGATCTTATTTCTGATATATTTTAGTGGCAATCTCTACCAGAGCGCACATAATAGCTAGCTCAGAGGGTAAATGCTACTGCTGGTTGCAGGTCATGGGTTCTAAAACCGCTGGAGTACCAGGGGAAGAGGGTTTATAGTCACAACAATTTTGTAATGGGGCTGAACCTCTCCTCCTAACACACTCAGCAAGATATCATTTTTTTTTTTGCAGGTGGGGTTGAGAATAACATCAACCAACTTGATTAGACTGTGATCCAACCACTTGATCGCCATCTGATCCTCCTAACTATATGGGTGGACTTATCTCGGCTAGGCCAGGGTCGACTTAAACCTATACTGGATCTCCATGATCCAGATAGCTGAAACATAATTAGTATGTATATGTTCGTGCATGTGTTACCCTTACCTGAAGTACGACTACATGCGTAGATATAAGTTTGATTAATATAGACTCTCATTCCCTAGAAATTAAGTCAATAGGGAGTGTGGAGACAAATATAATATCTTACGGTCTAGACACTCCTTTAAATTCTTATGCTAGAACACTTGAAGATGGCTAATCCTTCTGTTACTTTTTCTAAAAACAATACTCTTTTAAGTCTTTATCCCATTGTTCAGCAAGAGTTGAAAGATTTACGTCCTCCTATGGCATGCAGTTTATTTCTGCGTAATAGTATGGGTCCTGTTTTTCAGGCTGTCGGAAATTTATAACTCAACTAGCAGAATGCATCTTTCAACGACCTTACTTTTAAAGCTATTATGTAGATATAGGCGTATCCATTTGTAGATCTCGAATTTAATCTGCTTATGAATTCCTGTCTGTTTATAAATCTTGGTGACCAATGACTGAGATTAGGGATGAGCATCGGGTTGGGCCGGCCCGACCCAACCCGCATAACCCGATCCAGACCCGAACCCGATTTATAATATGGATGAGCCGGACTTAAAATTTAAACCCATATTTTATATGGGCCGGGTGCGTGCAGAGGTAAACCCAGGCCCAAAAATCTGAATGCCCATATTAGATTTTTACGTATACATCTATCTTTGTTATGAAAGAAAAACATATAGATTTCTTGATGTAATATGTAGTATGTACCTAATCAATGGTAACATGGATACTATGCAATCAATCAACATGATTATTGAATTCATACTAGTAAGATAACCATCATTGACATGAATCGACGTACTTGATTTCTTTGTTTTGATCTCATTGTGTCCACATGTAAGAGACATGATCTTTTGCTCAGTGCATAGTAGATTATGCTCATCTTTTTGCTCATATGCTCACATGTAGGAGATAAATGATCTTTTGTCCTTCCAAAACCCATTTCATTGTATATACATATAAGATGAGGAAGAAAAAGGCACAACATTGTGGAATCTAATGATTTTTTAAGTCTCATACATTCACATGTACGAGAAAATGATTTGTTACTCTTTCAATATCCTTTTCGTTGCTGTACGGGATCACACAACTAAGGTATACATATTTCGGCTATATACCACAAAGTGTATATACATTCTTTTGAAGGTATATCACAAAATACATATCATACTAATTCAGTTTTCATGTCAGCAAGTTAGATCTAGTAAAATTTGATATGCTCATTCGATGTTATATGAGCAAACCCGAATCTGGCCCAAAACTCATCCCTAACTGAGATGGGTCCTTGAGATCCGTGTGGGTTTAAGTCAGCCCAGGCCTAGCTGAGCTGAACTGTATTAAGTGTAATGGGTCCTTTGAAATCCATATGTTGCTTTTACCTGAAGTTTGACTACATCTGAGATATAAGTTTGTTTAATGTAGACTGTAGACTCTCGTTCCCTACGAATTAGGTCAATAGCGAGCGCGGAGTCAAATGTAACATCTTATGATTTATGAAGTCCTATATATTATTTATATGCTAGAACACTTGAAGAAGACTCATCCTTTTTTTTAATCTTCTAAAAACAATACTCAACTCAACAATTTACATTACAGCGTTTTACAAGAGTTAATGCTTCACGTCATCCTATGTCATGCGATTTAGTTCTGCATCTTAGCGTGGGTCTTGTTCTTCAGGCCAGTTGGAAACTAATCAGCTCGATCAGCAGAATGCATATATCAACCTATCTTAATTTTTTATGCTATTATATGGATATAGGCTTGTCATTTATAGATCTTTCCATCTGTTTTATGAACTCCTGTCTGCTTATTAATCTTGGGACCAGTTATTTTGTGAATTTATGGTCACTGAAAGCCAATGTGTAATTCTTAAGCCGATCAACAGATTATAAACACAGTAAGGGGCCGTTTGGGTAAGGTATTTCATGGTGGAATCGTAATTAAACGTGGTATTCTGTATCCCGGTCGTTATCAAGATGTGGTTTGGATATTTACAGAAGTAGTTCCGGATCAGCGGTATTTTAGGAGCGGTATTCTGATGCTGTTAGATACACCCTTCTAATAGCGGCATGATTTGAAAAGTCCACACTCCTGCCCGGTTTCTGGGACCCGCACGCCCCACTTTCCACCTCTCTCCTCGCACCAGCCTTTCCCTTCCCCTTCTTCTCTCTCCTTTCTGCCGTCTCTGTTTCCTCTTCCTTCTCTTTCTCTCCCTCCTCTATTCCTCTCCTTTCTGCCATCACCATTTCCTCTTCGTTCCCCTCTGTCTCCCTCCTCTGCTCCTCCTTACAATCATCCTTCTTCCACGTATAGGTCTATGACCATCAACAGAACACCAACAAAACAATTTTGTCAATGTTTCTTCCCCTCCACATATACCTCCTCTGTGTCCCTCCTTCCGCCACCACCCAGTACCACTACTCCATCAACAGGCGGCACGTTCTGCGCTTTCTTCCTTCATCGGCTAGCTTCCTTTCCCGTCTTTCACTTGTCCTCGTCTTATCTCTTTGTTGGGGAAGAACCTATGGTGGTGAGAGTTTCCGACGTACAGGTCTCGTTGGCCCTTTTATTACAGAAACACCTGAAATCAGATTTTCGGCTATGCAAATTTCAAACAGATGTATTTGGATTTGATGCAGTTAAAGTCCCAAAAGTTATAAATACAAATATAATTTTAAATGCGCCATCCAAAGGGGACCTAACTAATTGCAATAGTGCAGGTTGAAGTAAGTGAGGTCTGGAAACGGGGCACAACTGAGTTTGTAGATCTTAAAATTGATTTAAGAGCCCAAGTCATGAAGATTGAGGTCAACTACTATTAGGAGCTTCATCCTAGTTTAGGCAACTACCATTAGGAGCATCAAACTAGGCCATCAATTTTGGTCATCATCGAGAAGGATAGAAAGATAGCAAACACCTCCCATTAGGGCAGAACCTGAGCCTAAACTCAGATTTATATGCAATCAGGTATGGATTGAGTGGTTTTCAAACGATCTGGGCCTACAGCTCAGCTGTGATACAATCCTATAGTATGGGTTTGAACTTGTCCTGAGGTATGGCCTAACCAAAATAGTCACGCAAGGGCACAAAACCGACAAGTGTTCGGGGTTGTTTGGTTGAAGTGATTCGAGGCGGTATTGCATTTCATTTTCATTCTAGTATTCTAACTACCACATTAGCAATGATGCCGTTTGGATACTTGTAGGTGTTTTTATCAATTGTAGCAGTCTAAGTATGGTAACCCCCCTGCATTCGACTGCCCTCCCAAATAACGCCAAATTGGTGAGATTTGGAATCCCTGCCGTCCCTGACGGCCCCGGCTGCCTTGCTTCTCTCCCAATCCCTCTCTTCTCCTTCCCCGCCCGTCTCCTCCCGTCCTTCCTCTGTTGCCACTCCTTCCGTCTGTCTCTCCACCTTCCCTTTGCCCTAATTGTCCTTGTGTTCGCTAGGGTTCCGACCATTGCATCTTCTCCTCCCCCCATCGTGCCTTCTCCTCTTCTCCATCATCCATGCCATCCACGATAACGATGCGCTTGGTGGTTCCAACCGTGCTGCTGATCCTTTCGTGACGCCCAGCTGAGACGCCGCTGCTCGGTGGATTCACCCAAATCGCCAGATCCTCTATTGGTCTTCCATCACCAAGGTAATCAGCAGTGCCTTCTCCTCCTTCCCCGCCCTCCAAATCTGGGCAACGACATTTGTGCCGTCTCCTGAACTGTCTCGCCTACTTTATTTTTTGATGTCTTCTCGCCTACTTCAATTTGTGCTGTCTTCTCGTCTACTTCTGTTTGTGTTGTCTTCTCTCCTACTTCAACTCGTGCTGTGCCTCATGGATCTCAACCTAGGGAATTTTGCCCCTGGTATCCTCTGATGAACTTCTTTGCATGCTTGCTGGATGAGAGGGAAGTTTAGTTGTTTCCGGAAAGGTTGTTGGATGTTGGGCTGATGCTATCAGCAGCAACAGCAGTATAGTGTGGCCTTTGCTCCTTAATCAATTAGATAGGCTGAGGACTCGAGGAGTCGTCGTGGATTACCTGCATCTACACTTTCTTTCATGCTGCTGCACTTTTTCTACTAGAAATTCCTTCACGTCGATAGGACGAGGAATGTGATGTGCGTCTCTACATGTGATCTCACACCAGAACCGAAGTTGGGGTTCTTATGGTGGCCAGATCTAGAATGCCATGGGAAATCTTGGCTTGCTTGCAGGGTCACACATCTGATTAATTCATGTAGACAGAAAGCAAGCGACACATTTTTTATGCTTGAACCTTGGCAACAGCCAAGCAATGCTAGATGGTGTAGCAAGTCATCTCGAATGGCGATGCAGCTGCTACTGCTATTCAAACTGTTCACATGCTAAGCTTGGTAGCAGGTGCCCCTGGCTAGCAGAGGGTTCTAGAGGGTCAGCAGAGAAAGATTGACTCCAAGATGAAGTAAGGTTTTGTCTTGAACAAGGCATGCCGTGCTCGTAATCAGTAGGTGATTTTGCCTCTCTGTATCTATGTGTTCAGTGAACACCCCCCTTCCAACTGCTAGTTGAGTTTTTCTCTTAATTGACATGTTCTACAGTTTCGCATGAACAATTGACCCACAGAACCAATTGCAAGTTCAACTTGGTTCTGCGTTTTTGCTTGCGTCCAAAGTCACGCTACCACTCCTGTTTCCATCCTCAAATCCAAGTAAAAGGTGATCACCTTGTCAAAAGAGACAAGTAGCAGATTTTATGATAGTCAACTACACAGTCAAATCACTTTTGGCGATGAGGTATGCTGCTCCAAACAGTCGTGTGAAGATGGGCTGATGCAGCATAATTGTTGGTGGAGTTGTACAAATTTAAAAAATAAGTGGGTGCATTTAGGTTGTGTAGTTGACTACTGCATTGTATTCTGAACTAGTATTTGCTATTTGGAGCATCTTATGCAGGTTCAGGTGTATGCTGGTATTGGGTACATATTATCCATAGATATCGCTTGATAGTTCTGTTGCTGCTGCTCCTGCAGCTTCTGCTGGAATCCAAAAGGGTGCTGCTCATATGCCGCATATGTTCTTTGGTCCAGTCAACTAGGCATTGTACTTTCTAGTATGACTGACTTAAGTAAGAGAAGCAGTAGCTAGTGGAGATTAGCATGCATGTAGAATCATTGTTATATATGCATAACCATATAGTAATGCCGCCGTGACTGTTGTGTTTATGGGCTAAGCAAAGCTAACTAGCACGGCGCATGTTCTGAGTTCTGAGTTGTACAGATTGGAGTTGCTATTGTATATTTCTTACTCGTGGATGGGTGCATAGCGCATGTTCTGAGTTCTGAGTTGTGCAGATTGGAGTAGCACTACAAAGCAGTCGGTCTCTGTTCTCTGCTGACCGGGTTAATCATGTCTCTGCGGATAGTTTGTTTTCTAATAATTATGTCTAGGTATGTTCAGTTTGGTTTCTAAAAATTATATTCTTTCAGGTGATTGGAGGTGCTTAAAGTGGTGCTTTCATGGATCAAACCAATGGGTGTTCTTTCAGGTGATTGGAGGAGCTCAAACTGCCGCTTCCATGGATTTATCGGTGTGTAATGTTGAGACAATTTTTTTGTTGCGGTTTATGTTGAGATAATGTAATTGTTGTTGAGCCAATGTCGTTTCCATGGATGTTTGAGACCATGTGGTGATTGCTGAAACAATGTGGTTTCATTGATGTTTGAGACAATATGGTTAAACACTTGATTATATGCACTCTTATGTAATATTGAAAACTTGGTTATATAATCTGTGTTAAAAACTTAATACTACTTTTTGTGCAAATGAATTCTTGGTATATACCCTTGGTCGGTCACAATTGAATGCTTTGTTGACTAATCACAAAAAAACGAATTTAACTGCCCTTAATCTTGAATGTTTGGTTAGAATGTCCATAATGAATGTTGATGCATTTTGTGTTGTATACCTAACATGTATTCATGTCAGTTAGGTATGTAAATGACAGGAATAATACACATGCTGCGTTCTAAATACATGTGGACAAAACACTTGCTGCGTTCTAGATACATGTTGACAAAACAAGGTGTTGTAAATGGTAGTAGCTGTAAGTGCTGTATTTTCGAATTTGTTATCATCCAAACAAAGTAATTAAAATATGGAATTCGCCGATTGGGTCGTTAAAATCTCATAATTCATTGCCGCAGCTAAAATGAGGCAGTCGTAGTGGGTCCTTAATGGTCTTGCATTGTTGGTTTATGCTTTGATCTATAAAAATACATTGCCAAAAACTTGTCCCACTTTGAGTAGCCTATTTTTTTTTGTCTTGCATTGTTGGTTTATGCTTTAATTTATAAAAATACTTTGCCAAAAACTTGTCCCAATTCGAGTAGCCTATTTATTTTTAATCTTTTGTAATTTGTGGATGTTGTGAATAGAGTGGAATAAGAGATTAAAATGAACTAACTAATGCTCCTTTCCAATGTCTACTTTAATATATATGAACTAAAAAGGAAAATTTAAAGAACTTGGAATCCTAAGGATAAGCATCACTTGAAACAAAGGAATGTAGGTGGTCACATCCTTTGGATATCTCTCCTTAGACTGCTACCTATTAATGATTCTGGATGAAAAATATGAGCACACCCTTTGAATATCTCTCCTAAGAATGTTATATACTAATGACCATGGATGAAAAGTATGCTTAAAATGAATTATATGGTAGACATCCAAGTTACGTAGTCACGATTGACATAATACTGATGTCATGACTTGTGTGCTTTATGTTCAAGCTGAATATGGCTATCTGGTTATGTTTCCTTACTTGTAGTTGTATTTCATGATGGGTATGTTGCTTCAATGTTAAATTAAATGCTCTGTTTATGCGATTAAAACATATTATTACAATATATGATGAATATGAACAAAAATGCATCTAACAAAGATGCTATGTGGTGCTTGGGAATCAATCACGAAAGACTAATGTCATTTCCTGATGATTACGACAAATGTGCATTAGGCAAGCATAGGAAAAGATGGATAAGACTAGACTAACTCATGATTTTTGAAGGTATTAAGGTTTTAATATAACAATTTGTGAAAAACATTTCTCATATTCATCCAGTTCAATTAGATATGAAATCCATAAACCTAAACCCATTTTCATGGTTAAAAGTTGTTTTGCTTTAATCTAACCCTTTCTTTTTAAGTAATTGGTTGGTCATACAATGAATACACTATAATACAAAATGGTCTTTTTTGTTGAAAAAAAACTCGGCACAAACAATACTTGAAAGAATCCATATTCATGATACAATCGAAAACCTCATGTAATGCAAGTCATAATGATTTTAGGATTGGTGTAAGGATACATTCTTATCAACTAATGAAACTATGACATTTACTCTAGGACGAGAAAGCTTGCATACATACTAATGGTAGGATAACAAGCCTCAAATGAGAATCACACTATTATAATAAAAATAAAATTGTAACCATGGGACGAGAAAATGTTCCAAAACAAGCCACCAAAGGAAAGTAAGTCAGAGATGAAGCAAATCCTTGATCATGAGGGCAAGCATGGGATTTGAAAACCTCATATAATCACATGTCAATAAGAGAACGAGTCCTAGAATTGGAAACCTCTTAGGGGATATATTGTAAAGGAAAGTAAGTTAGGGAAGAGGAAACTCCTTGATTATGAGGGCAAGCATGGGATGAGAATTCTCATATAAATCACATGTCAATAGAAAAGCAAGTCCTAGAATTTGAAACCTTTTACAAGATTCATTATAAATAAGGCATCAAGCTTGTGGCGAGGAAGCCTCATACAAGATGAATGATACGTTGAGATTAAGCTTGTGATTGGAGAACCTCTCTCAATAAAACAACCAATGTAGCATTAACCTAGTAGAGCTAATTAAATCAGAGGAAAAGAGGGGGAAAGGAAGTAAAAGTTGCCTACAATAGTAGAAAATAGAGAAGTAGAAAATCAACAATGAGGTGTTTACAACTGTCCAAAGTACCTTTCTAAACCAGATAGGTCTCATACTGCCACTGAAGTAGCTTTAGGAAGTCTCTGTAAGTGAGGTTTGGTAGGATTTTAGAGGTAGTTAGGTGAATCATAGAGAGGGAAATGGTGGTTGTGAAACTTAGAAGCATCATGCAAATAGCTTCATAGAAGGAAAAGTAGGAAGAAGATGACGAAGTATGTAGATGGTGGATAGGTGAAAAGAAGTCATTGAAAAGGGTTCTAATGGCGGTAGTAGATCCATAGGTAAAGATAACATTTGACATAATGATATTGGTCATCACAAGAGCTTCTGCCAACAATTGCAATTGTTGGTGCTGCTCGCAAAAATTTCTGTACATCAACCATTGGGTGAAAGGTAGGGTGGTAGGAGGCTAGGGTTTAGTTGGCATGTCAAGGAGAGGGAAGTAAGAAATAGATAATAAGAAGATGAAGATAAGATGAGGAGAAAGTAGGATTCCATCATCCATTATAGATGATGGAGCAACAAATACTATTAGGAGAGGGAAAGAAGAACATTGTGCATTAAAGGGAAGGGTGTTTGTTACATGAGGAGAAATAAATACAGCTTGAGGTAAAAATAAATGATATTATTTCTCATAAAGCTTGAAAGTTCATGGGATTAAAAGGAATGCCAAAAAAGATCCAATGAACACCAAATTTGGAGGAGTGGAGTATTTATTAGTAATATATAATGTCAAAATGCTAATTATGTATTTTTGATAAACTAAAACACAAACTAGGCTAGAAACAACAATAAGTCCCTAAAAATTTCAAACATTTACAAAGAGTTTGGACACCAAATTTGATGAGAGGCATTAGACACTATATCATTTTTTTGGGAATCCAGTAGGCTATCTATTCATATTTCCCTCATCTGGCAAGCCTGTATGGAAAAGGGTTACAAGTAGCTATGCTAGCATTGGAAACAAATATGGTACTTGTAACACCCCTGACCTGGGTTATACCTTAACCCTAGGTGTTTTGATTAAGAAAGATGATTAAATGCTTAATCTCATCTTGTGAAAGGTAATTATGGTTCAAGAGGAACTTATATTACAATTCTTATCCTTTTTGAACTGTTGAAATCAATGTTTTGCGTGTTTTGGACTAAAGTGCAAATTACCCAAGTTGAGGGGTTTAAGTACAAATTGTGCATGATAATATGTTCCTCATGTGTTGAAGCATCATGAGAGTAAATATGATGCTGAGGTATGGCTTATGGAAGCCTAAATACCAAGAAAGAGCTGATAAAGCAATGTATGTGCATGAAAACCTAGTTTTGGTGTAATGTGCAATTTACCCAAAACCCAGGGTGTAATATGTAAATTACCACTTCAATAAGGTCCCTAATGTTTCTTGGCATCAAGTAGAGAAAATAAAATGAGAGGGGCGCCTCATTTGAATTAAGTTGGAGGAGAGAGAATCTTGATATTAAAATAATCAAGATTTAATCCTAATTGAAACCCTAATTCTATTTAGTGTAAAAACAAATATAATAATTGAAGGGCCTTCAACCAAAAACGAGATGGTTGAATTTGCTCAAGTGTGAACACATTTGTGACTTTGCTAGGCCACGAAAATATCTCAAGCAAGTGGATAACCCACTCACCATTATTATAAAGAAAAGCAATATCCACTCAAATTGGAATATTATTATAATATGATCTAAGGTGCTTAATTTGCTTTTCTTTAAATTGATGGATAATGAAGAGGAATAAGAGGCAATGAAGATAGCCTCGTCCTTAAGGATTTTGAGGGGAATTTGAGGGGGAAGAGGCGGCCATATTTTTGGAATTTAATGCATTTTAATAATGCATTTTCTCTCTCATCAATTTTCTTATAAAAGTACCTTTACCAAGCCAAAACAAAGGCTATTTCGGATTCTTTTCTTTACCCTTGCTTGGAAAACGACTAAGGATCTGTGGAGGAGCAGGAGGACGACCCCAACCTGTTGGTAAGGTCCTTGACCTTCGTTCTCCTTGATTCCATGGTGGAAATAAAAAATAAATCATTGATTTCTTCTTATTTGGATCTCCTCTTCAACCCTAGCCAACTTTTTCATCCAAAAGCTTGAGGACGAGCTTAGGGGGAGTTGCTAGAGCTTCATCCACCATTAATGGCGTGAGCTTGAAGCTTTGGAGCTCAATTGGAGGCGGGTTT
The DNA here is from genome assembly GCA_963693085.1 of Alisma plantago-aquatica. NCBI lineage: Eukaryota > Viridiplantae > Streptophyta > Magnoliopsida > Alismatales > Alismataceae > Alisma > Alisma plantago-aquatica. The sequence goes on along the minus strand of OY856409.1, from coordinate 1,444,276,224 downwards.
TATAACTCAAACCCTTAATCATTGCTATTGCATCAATCAATTATGCTTTGTTGATTGTTTTCTTCAATTTGATACATACTTGTTTCCTTGCTACAATTTCCATCAAGAACAGTTGCTGTTCTTGGTTTTTCGAAGGAAGGGGATGATGACATCATCCTATATGCTTATCCAAAGAAAAGTAGCAAGCCAAATGGTCTTGATATCTATTCCAAATCGTTTTAAATTGATTGGCTATGCAGTTTCAGAAAACTGTTTTAGGGAAAACGGTTTCAAGACCGTTTGATATGGTTGAACAAGCGTTGACCGTTTGGGAATCTTGTTCCTAATTATGTAGGATAATGACCCTCCAAATTTTAGGGGTTAACTCCAAAGGAATCGTGAGTTGAAGGCCAATCAATTAGATAAATCGAATTGAATTAAATGCTGATTTTCAACCTGATCAACTTGACCTGTTTGGGAAAACGGTTTCAAGACCATTTGAGTGTGTTGACCAAGGATTGACCGTTTGGGATTCCTGTTTATAATGATGTTGGTTAATGACCCTCCAAATTTGAGGGATTAACTCCCAAGGAATCGTGAGTTGAAGCCTAATCAATTAGGGAAACCTAATTGAATTAAGTGCTGATTTTCAATCTGATTTAATTGACCTTTTTGAGTAAACGGTCTCAAGACCGTTTGAATGCATTGACCAAGGGTTGAATGTTTGGGATTACTGTTCCTAATGATGTGGTCTAATGACTCACCAAATTTGAGTGATTAACTCCCAAGGAATCGTGAGTTGAAGGCTATTCAATTAAGCAAACCCTAATTGTTTATGGAAGCAATAACTCAGTATACTATGTCAAACATAGTTGTTTGTATTTGATCATATGGTTGATGTAACCAAATCAAGTGGAGAGAATGATAGAAATGAATTCATACATGAGTATGATTCATATGGTGATTTAGGGTAGGATCCTTAGTAAAGAGATCAAGAAACCCTAATTGAGAAGGTTAACGAACCCTAACCCTGATTTAGGGAAATTTTGAGTAAAACCCTAATCTAGGGTAATAGTGTAACCCTAATTAAGGGTAATAGTGTAACCCTAATTAAGGGTAATGACTTGGGTAACTCTAATTTAAGGTAATGAAATACCAAACCCTAATTAGAGGAATAATGAATCCCTAATTTATGGGTAATTGAATGAAACCCTAATTGGGATGATTAGTGAAACCCTAATTGAGGGTGATTCCCTGAGAAACTCTAATTGAGGATGATTCCATGTGAAACCCTAATTGAGGGCGATGTCATATGAAACCTTAAACCTAACACAGAGTAAAGCTATGTAAAACCCTAAATTTGGGCTATAGTGCATGGAATTCTAATCATGGGCAATATGATGATAAATCATAACCCTAATGTCTGGGTAATGATATGAGTAAACCTTAATGATGAAATAATGAGTAATACCCTATAATGATGAAATATCTTAAGTGGTTGACTATAGGCAACCTTATAACAAGCAATGCCTTAATTTGAGATGAGTCCATATCATTGAAGATAGTTGGACAATCCTTGTGTGTGATCTATGCACATCATGGTAAAGGTGATAGGTTGGTGGATGAAAGTATTAAGATGTGAGATTCCTTATTATAAGATAAGTTAATAAACTCATGTAAGATAGAAGTGATGAGGGAAGTGATACATTGAGACATGATAGATATCACATTTAGCATTTCAGGGTTGATATACCTTGATGCATCTCAAATCCAATATTTTTAGATAAGATACACAAGGAGAGTGTTATGTAAATTGTCACAATGAAATGTAATGAGTTTAACATACTTGATAAGTAAGCTAAAATGAGTATGATGTAATCATACCATGATAATGATGAGAGATAAACTCATACCTTGTGTTGATGATCATTTAATGATAAATGATAAGAATATTAAATACTTGGAATGTCGATGGATGCTCCTAGATGTATGGAACAATATATTAGGGTTGTATTGATAAAATAAACATTAAACCCTAATTGATGTGAATAGTAAACCCTAACCCTGTGGAGGAAATAGTGGTGTTACTATTATATTACATGAGCTAATATGTTATTGTTGCCTAGTGAGAGGTGACAAGATGTTTAATGGCCTTGTGAGCCATATGGTTAGATGTTACCTGGTAAGAAGTAACAAGATGTTTCATGGGCATGATTGAGCCCTGAATGAGGTGTATTCCTCTTATGTTGATAAGGGTTGATACCCTGTGCTATTGTGAAAAGGATTTATATCCTGTGATAATATAATAATTGGTGTAATCTAATGAATGGCAAGTGAATATTACCATGTGATGAAGAGATGAGAAATTATGTTTCATATGTTTTATATCTTTTCAGGTTTTGATATTTATATGCTTGCTAGAAATGAATTAGGGTTTGTATGTCCACTTGTTTGATGCAGCCTTAATTCACCTAATTGGCATAACTAATTAAGTGCAACTCTAATCATGTAGTGCCCTGTGCCGTAGAACCATCTTCAGTGTCAGAACTTGCTGGATGGTGAAACGAGTATTCCTAAGGGAAACTCGGAGCGCATATTATTGAATACGCGGGGGTGGCAGGTTGAGGATATATATATACTTGTCATCCACAATTGCAGGTTACAGAGGATGGCTATGGTCATGCCTCAAATATTTGATGTGATTGAGGACAGTTGCGGTTGTACCTCGGATTAGAGGGTTTTGTATACCCTGTTTTCTAGTGTCGTAACTTGTACCAAGTACGGACTAGTTGTTATCAGTTGACTATATGTCACTGTTGGCAGTTTGACTGGTATGTCACTGCAGTTTACTCGTACTGACCGAGGGGAAGAGATCTTAGGATGCCGGTACTCCTAGATCTTGTACGGAACCGAATAGCCCTTCGTAGGGGTCGGTTGGACTTTGAATGGTACGATTCATATTCCCCAGGGCATAATAAAAGATGTAATACAGCCGTATAGCATATCTGTTTAGGGTTATACATGACGCTTCACATTGAATGGAAACCCATGTTTGTTCTCTTTACATAAAGATGATGCTTAGTGCAACTAAGAGATAGTAATTATACTTATGTTGTGGATATGCATAAGACTGTAATTGTGTACATACAATGGTCATGCTTATGTTGATATCTTACTGCTACTGTTGATTATAATCATGATGCTAGATATCTCATGTTGATAGTTATGTTTCACATGCTATCCATGCCTCTATAATTAGAAATACCTGACAGAGGCTTAATGCCTATAATTAGGTTTGGTTAAAGTCCAATGCCTGGATGTGTAATCAGGATTGGTATAGTCCAATGCCTGAAACATTTATACCTGATTGATATAGTTTAATGCTTGAATAATACATGATGATTTATATAATCACATGTCTGGCATAAGTGAATACTTGTTTAGCAGATTGGCTAAGGCCAACAAATAGAAACAAGAATGAATCATGGGTGACACATCAGAATAATGAATGACATGAGCAAAGCTTGAGATGTTGAAAATGTATGGTAGATGAATGTTATACATGTTCTTTCTATTTCTTATAAAGAGAATAGATGAATTATTGTTCAATCATAGATATGTGTAATACTTTAAAAGATGAGAATGATCTAAACTGCTTATCCTCTGCTCAGTTTTATATTAATTAAACTACAATAATGATGTTTCTGGCGGAGAGTTATATCTCTCGCTGGGGCAATTTTCAATTGTCTCACCCCCACGGGAACCAACATTTTTAGGTGGACGAGTGTGAAAGAGACTGATAATATCTTTCGGATGAAGAACATCAGTAGCTACAAGGACAGCAGTGACAACTCAGGTTGAGTGTGCTGTCTATCGTGTTTGGTAGATAGAAGTCCTATGTGTCGTCTCTGTACTCTCAGGTCCTCGGAGTTAGTACTTAGTGCTTTTAATGTATCGTTTTGAGATTTTGGCTTGATGCCTCGAGGTTATTATGTTGTCTGTGTTTAGCTTTTAACAAGGCAGTTGATGTTGTAACCCTTGAAAAGAGATGGTATAAGATATATACTTATGAACCATGATGTAAATGTAATACATTGGTTCTTGTTGAAAGAGTTTTCCTATGATTGGGTCTCTTTGAAACAGGTTTTAAATTTTTAGTGATTTTCTATAATCCGCTGCTTAGTGAACGCTTCCGCATTAGTTAATCTTGTTTTCACGAGACGGTCGTCACAATTTAGTGGTATCAGAGCTCTAGGTTCGCTGAGTCTACAGAGACATAGGACTAAGGTAGTAGAGTCTGTTCTGGTATCATCTAGTGTATCTGATAATGTCTTCTGCTCATATAAGAGAAGAAGAACTTAAAGATGACTGGGTCACATGAGGAGATTGCTGCTGAGAGCAGCAATATTGCACCAAGAAGAGGTGCATGGGAGCAGGCAAGACAGAGACAATTGCCTAAGAGTCTCCTAGTTGATCCATTTATGATAAGAAAATCTTTCTTTAAGTATTACTGTTGGGTAGATTAGAGCAACAGTAATGCATATAGTGGACTGGATACTAGCTTTACGATCTAGGTTATCAGTCCTTAATACAGAAGTTTGAGCTTTAAAAGAGTTCCTAAATGACTTAGTCATGTTGGAACATGGGAAAGTCATGTGTGTATAATGATATTAAAAGTGAGGAATATGATCGCAAATAAAGTGCATACTACCTAATCTCAGTATTTATATACCCTGGCCAGGTATACAACTATTGATGATAAAGTGGGTATGGAAACTCTTAGATTGTTGTCTTTTTGATTGCTCTGATCAAGTAGTCATTCTGAGACAATCTAATGAGTATCATGAAATTAGAAATATGGAATGAATAAATGTGTCATATCCCATGCATAAGAAAGAGAAGTCTGAGATAATCTCAGATGAGTATGTTGTATGAGGAACTAAAAGTGTACTCCTCATAAGATAAGAATAAGAATGAGGGAGATGAACCCTATTCAATAATGATGCCAGCATAATAAAGATCTTTCCCATAATAAGGAAATGGGAAATGTGATGAGATCATGAGATAATCATAAACATGCTAGATAATAATAAAGAAAGGGATAATGACATGAAATCATCCTTACAAATTTCAATGCTAAAGGCAAGGAGCCTAGGATGAGATAAAGAGTAAATGGTTCATGAATAGTTGAAAATACATAAATTAATAAGAGGAATATGAATCCTTGTTTTCTTTCCTTTCAGGGACATGACCATCAAGTGGGTCTTAGGACACTTGATGTGCATAAGATAAATGTGTTCATGTGATGGATACTTAGAAAAGTATCAGTTATCTTGGACTTTGGTCCCAAGATGAGGACATATGAAACACATAATGTTCCAAGATGAAAGGAAGAGATATATATGATGTGTTTCCAACACATGTGATAGATATCAAGGTGAAAGATTATGGTATCTGAGAGATATCAGATGGGTTAGGTTGGCTACCTGGATTGGTCAACTGTGAAATTAGTCTGATTATAATAATATGAACATCATATGTTAGGGGTTTATGCTCTGCATAAACATGATACTAATAAAGAATGTATGATGCTTCTCTGAATAAGAAAAGTGTTATTTGACACAAAGTTGACTCTATAGTCAATGATGAGGGATAGTGGGGCATGTGCCTTGTGTGTTGATTCTATGAGAATTTTGTATGGAAACACTTGGTGCTGATCAAAGTTTTATGGTGTATCTATAATAAGGAGATGATATGTGAAGACTAGATAGTATGATGAATAATATACATTTTACTTCCTTTATCTGGATTTCGAGGACGAAATCCTTGTTAGGGGTTTATAATTTGTAACACCCCTGACCTGGGTTATACCTTAACCCTAGGTGTTTTGATTAAGAAAGATGATTAAATGCTTAATCTCATCTTGTGAAAGGTAATTATGGTTCAATAGGAACTTATATTACAATTCTTATCCTTTTTGAACATTGTTGAAATCAATGTTTTGCCTGTTTTGGACTAAAGTGCAAATTACCCAAGTTGAGGGGTTTAAGTGCAAATTGTGCATGATAATATGTTCCTCATGTGTTGAAGCATCATGAGAGTAAAGATGATGCTGAGGTATGGCTTATGGAAGCCTAAATACCAAGAAAGAGCTGATAAAGCAATGTATGTGCATGAAAACCTAGTTTTGGTGTAATGTGCAATTTACCCAAAACCCAGGGTGTAATATGTAAATTACCACTTCAATAAGGTCCCTAATGTTTCTTGGCATCAAGTAGAGAAAATAAAATGAGAGGGGCACCTCATTTGAATTAAGTTGGAGGAGAGAGAATCTTGATATTAAAATAATCAAGATTTAATCCTAATTGAAACCCTAATTCTATTTAGTGTAAAGACAAATATAATAATTGAAGGGCCTTCAACCAAAAACGAGATGGTTGAATTTGCTCAAGTGTGAACACATTTGTGACTTTGCTAGGCCACGAAAATATCTCAAGCAAGTGGATAACCCACTCACCATTATTATAAAGAAAAGCAATATCCACTCAAATTGGAATATTATTATAATATGATCTAAGGTGCTTAATTTGCTTTTCTTTAAATTGATGGATAATGAAGAGGAATAAGAGGCAATGAAGATAGCCTCGTCCTTAAGGATTTTGAGGGGAATTTAAGGGGGAAGAGGCGGCCATATTTTTGGAATTTAATGCATTTTAATAATGCATTTTCTCTCTCATCAATTTTCTTATAAAAGTACCTTTACCAAGCCAAAACAAAGGCTATTTCGGATTCTTTTCTTTACCCTTGCTTGGAAAACGACTAAGGAGCTGTGGAGGAGCAGGAGGACGACCCCAACCTGTTGGTAAGGTCCTTGACCTTCGTTCTCCTTGATTCCATGGTGGAAATAAAAAATAAATCATTGATTTCTTCTTATTTGGATCTCCTCTTCAACCCTAGCCAACTTTTTCATCCAAAAGCTTGAGGACGAGCTTAGGGGGAGTTGCTAGAGCTTCATACACCATTAATGGCGTGAGCTTGAAGCTTTGGAGCTCAATTGGAGGTGGGTTTTATAACTCAAACCCTTAATCATTGCTATTGCATCAATCAATTATGCTTTGTTGATTGTTTTCTTCAATTTGATACATACTTGTTTCCTTGCTGCAATTTCCATCAAGAACAGTTGCTGTTCTTGGTTTTTCGAAGGAAGGGGATGATGACATCATCCTATATGCTTATCCAAAGAAAAGTAGCAAGCCAAATGGTCTTGATATCTATTCCAAATCGTTTTAAATTGATTGGCTATGCAGTTTCAGAAAACTGTTTTAGGGAAAACGGTTTCAAGACCGTTTGATATGGTTGAACAAGCGTTGACCGTTTGGGAATCTTGTTCCTAATTATGTAGGATAATGACCCTCCAAATTTTAGGGGTTAACTCCAAAGGAATCGTGAGTTGAAGGCCAATCAATTAGATAAATCGAATTGAATTAAATGCTGATTTTCAACCTGATCAACTTGACCTGTTTGGGAAAACGGTTTCAAGACCATTTGAGTGTGTTGACCAAGCATTGACCGTTTGGGATTCCTGTTTATAATGATGTTGGTTAATGACCCTCCAAATTTGAGGGATTAACTCCCAAGGAATCGTGAGTTGAAGCCTAATCAATTAGGGAAACCTAATTGAATTAAGTGCTGATTTTCAATCTGATTTAATTGACCTTTTTGAGTAAACGGTCTCAAGACCATTTGAATGCATTGACCAAGGGTTGAATGTTTGGGATTACTGTTCCTAATGATGTGGTCTAATGACTCACAAAATTTGAGGGATTAACTCCCAAGGAATCGTGAGTTGAAGGCTATTCAATTAAGCAAACCCTAATTGTTTATGGAAGCAATAACTCAGTATACTATGTCAAACATAGTTGTTTGTATTTGATCATATGGTTGATGTAACCAAATCAAGTGGAGAGAATGATAGAAATGAATTCATACATGAGTATGATTCATATGGTGATTTAGGGTAGGATCCTTAGTAAAGAGATCAAGAAACCCTAATTGAGAAGGTTACGAACCCTAACCCTGATTTAGGGAAATTTTGAGTAAAACCCTAATCTAGGGTAATAGTGTAACCCTAATTAAGGGTAATAGTGTAACCCTAATTAAGGGTAATGACTTGGGTAACTCTAATTTAAGGTAATGAAATACCAAACCCTAATTAGAGGAATAATGAATCCCTAATTTATGGGTAATTGAATGAAACCCTAATTGGGATGATTAGTGAAACCCTAATTGAGGGTGATTCCCTGAGAAACTCTAATTGAGGATGATTCCATGTGAAACCCTAATTGAGGGCGATGTCATATGAAACCTTAAACCTAACACAGAGTAAAGCTATGTAAAACCCTAAATTTGGGCTATAGTGCATGGAATTCTAATCATGGGAAATATGATGATAAATCATAACCCTAATGTCTGGGTAATGATATGAGTAAACCTTAATGATGAAATAATGAGTAATACCCTATAATGATGAAATATCTTAAGTGGTTGACTATAGGCAACCTTATAACAAGCAATGCCTTAATTTGAGATGAGTCCATATCATTGAAGATAGTTGGACAATCCTTGTGTGTGATCTATGCACATCATGGTAAAGGTGATAGGTTGGTGGATGAAAGTATTAAGATGTGAGATTCCTTATTATAAGATAAGTTAATAAACTCATGTAAGATAGAAGTGATGAGGGAAGTGATACATTGAGACATGATAGATATCACATTTAGCATTTCAGGGTTGATATACCTTGATGCATCTCAAATCCAATATTTTTAGATAAGATACACAAGGAGAGTGTTATGTAAATTGTCACAATGAAATGTAATGAGTTTAACATACTTGATAAGTAAGCTAAAATGAGTATGATGTAATCATACCATGATAATGATGAGAGATAAACTCATACCTTGTGTTGATGATCATTTAATGATAAATGATAAGAATATTAAATACTTGGAATGTCGATGGATGCTCCTAGATGTATGGAACAATATATTAGGGTTGTATTGATAAAATAAACATGAAACCCTAATTGATGTGAATAGTAAACCCTAACCCTATGGAGGAAATAGTGGTGTTACTATTATATTACATGAGTTAATATGTTATTGTTGCCTAGTGAGAGGTGACAAGATGTTTAATGGCCTTGTGAGCCATATGGTTAGATGTTACCTGGTAAGAAGTAACAAGATGTTTCATGGGCATGATTGAGCCCTGAATGAGGTGTATTCCTCTTATGTTGATAAGGGTTGATACCCTGTGCTATTGTGAAAAGGATTTATATCCTGTGATAATATAATAATTGGTGTAATCTAATGAATGGCAAGTGAATATTACCATGTGATGAAGAGATGAGAAATTATGTTTCATATGTTTTATATCTTTTCAGGTTTTGATATGTATATGCTTGCTAGAAATGAATTAGGGTTTGTATGTCCACTTGTTTGATGCAGCCTTAATTCACCTAATTGGCATAACTAATTAAGTGCAACTCTAATGATGTAGTGCCCTGTGCCGTAGAACCATCTTCAGTGTCACAACTTGCTGGATGGTGAAACGAGTATTCCTAAGGGAAACTCGGAGCGCATATTATTGAATACGCGGGTGTGGCAGGTTGAGGATATATATATACTTGTCATCCACAATTGCAGGTTACAGAGGATGGCTATGGTCATGCCTCAAATATTTGATGTGATTGAGGACAGCTGCGGTTGTACCTCGGATTAGAGGGTTTTGTATACCCTGTTTTCTAGTGTCGTAACTTGTACCAAGTACGGACTAGTTGTTATCAGTTGACTATATGTCACTGTTGGCAGTTTGACTGGTATGTCACTGCAGTTTACTCGTACTGACCGAGGGGAAGAGATCTTAGGATGTCGGTACTCCTAGATCTTGTACGGAACCGAATAGCCCTTCGCAGGGGTCGGTTGGACTTTGAATGGTACGATTCAAATTCCCCAGGGCATAATAAAAGATGTAATACAACCGTATAGCATATCTGTTTAGGGTTATACATGACGCTTCACATTGAATGGAAACCCATGTTTGTTCTCTTTACATAAAGATGATGCTTAGTGCAACTAAGAGATAGTAATTATACTTATGTTGTGGATATGCATAAGACTGTAATTGTGTACATACAATGGTCATGCTTATGTTGATATCTTACTGCTACTGTTGATTATAATCATGATGCTAGATATCTCATGTTGATAGTTATGTTTCACATGCTATCCATGCCTCTATAATTAGAAATACCTGACAGAGGCTTAATGCCTGTAATTAGGTTTGGTTAAAGTCCAATGCCTGGATGTGTAATCAGGATTGGTATAGTCCAATGCCTGAAACATTTATACCTGATTGATATAGTTTAATGCTTGAATAATACATGATGATTTATATAATCACATGTCTGGCATAAGTGAATACTTGTTTAGCAGATTGGCTAAGGCCAACAAATAGAAACAAGAATGAATCATGGGTGACACATCAGAATAATGAATGACATGAGCAAAGCTTGAGATGTTGAAAATGTATGGTAGATGAATGTTATACATGTTCTTTCTATTTCTTATAAAGAGAATAGATGAATTATTGTTCAATCATAGATATGTGTAATACTTTAAAAGATGAGAATGATCTAAACTGCTTATCCTCTGCTCAGTTTTATATTAATTAAACTACAATAATGATGTTTCTGGCGGAGAGTTATATCTCTCGCTGGGGCAATTTTCAATTGTCTCACCCCCGCGGGAACCAACATTTTTAGGTGGACGAGTGTGAAAGAGACTGATAATATCTTTCGGATGAAGAACATCAGCAGCTACAAGGACAGTAGTGACAACTCAGGTTGAGTGTGCTGTCTATCGTGTTTGGTAGATAGAAGTCCTATGTGTCGTCTCTGTACTCTCAGGTCCTCGGAGTTAGTACTTAGTGCTTTTAATGTATCGTTTTGAGATTTTGGCTTGATGCCTCGAGGTTATTATGTTGTCTGTGTTTAGCTTTTAACAAGGCAGTTGATGTTGTAACCCTTGAAAAGAGATGGTATAAGATATATACTTATGAACCATGATGTAAATGTAATACATTGGTTCTTGTTGAAAGAGTTTTCCTATGATTGGGTCTCTTTGAAAAAGGTTTTAAATTTTTAGTGATTTTCTATAATCCGCTGCTTAGTGAACGCTTCCGCATTAGTTAATCTTGTTTTCACGAGACGGTCGTCACAATTTAGTGGTATCAGAGCTCTAGGTTCGCTGAGTCTACAGAGACATAGGACTAAGGTAGTAGAGTCTGTTCTGGTATCATCTAGTGTATCTGATAATGTCTTCTTCTCATATAAGAGAAGAAGAACTTAAAGATGACTGGGTCACATGAGGAGATTGCTGCTGAGAGCAGCAATATTGCACCAAGAAGAGGTGCATGGGAGCAGGCAAGACAGAGACAATTGCCTAAGAGTCTCCTAGTTGATCCATTTATGATAAGAAAATCTTTCTTTAAGTATTACTGTTGGGTAGATTAGAGCAACAGTAATGCATATAGTGGACTGGATACTAGCTTTACGATCTAGGTTATCAGTCCTTAATACAGAAGTTTGAGCTTTAAAAGAGTTCCTAAATGACTTAGTCATGTTGGAACATGGGAAAGTCATGTGTGTATAATGATATTAAAAGTGAGGAATATGATCGCAAATAAAGTGCATACTACCTAATCTCAGTATTTATATACCCTGGCCAGGTATACAACTATTGATGATAAAGTGGGTATGGAAACTCTTAGATTGTTGTCTTTTTGATTGCTCTGATCAAGTAGTCATTCTGAGACAATCTAATGAGTATCATGAAATTAGAAATATGGAATGAATAAATGTGTCATATCCCATGCATAAGAAAGAGAAGTCTGAGATAATCTCAGATGAGTATGTTGTATGAGGAACTAAAAGTGTACTCCTCATAAGATAAGAATAAGAATGAGGGAGATGAACCCTATTCAGTAATGATGCCAGCATAATAAAGATCTTTCCCATAATAAGGAAATGGGAAATGTGATGAGATCATGAGATAATCATAAACATGCTAGATAATAATAAAGAAAGGGATAATGACATGAAATCATCCTTACAAATTTCAATGCTAAAGGCAAGGAGCCTAGGATGAGATAAAGAGTAAATGGTTCATGAATAGTTGAAAATACATAAATTAATAAGAGGAATATGAATCCTTGTTTTCTTTCCTTTCAGGGACATGACCATCAAGTGGGTCTTAGGACACTTGATGTGCATAAGATAAATGTGTTCATGTGATGGATACTTAGAAAAGTATCAGTTATCTTGGACTTTGGTCCCAAGATGAGGACATATGAAACACATAATGTTCCAAGATGAAAGGAAGAGATATATATGATGTGTTTCCAACACATGTGATAGATATCAAGGTGAAAGATTATGGTATCTGAGAGATATCAGATGGGTTAGGTTGGCTACCTGGATTGGTCAACTGTGAAATTAGTCTGATTATAATAATATGAACATCATATGTTAGGGGTTTATGCTCTGCATAAACATGATACTAATAAAGAATGTATGATGCTTCTCTGAATAAGAAAAGTGTTATTTGACACAAAGTTGACTCTATAGTCAATGATGAGGGATAGTGGGGCATGTGCCTTGTGTGTTGATTCTATGAGAATTTTGTATGGAAACACTTGGTGCTGATCAAAGTTTTATGGTGTATCTATAATAAGGAGATGATATGTGAAGACTAGATAGTATGATGAATAATATACATTTGTCTTCCTTTATCTGGATTTCGAGGATGAAATCCTTGTTAGGGGTTTATAATTTGTAACACCCCTGACCTGGGTTATACCTTAACCCTAGGTGTTTTGATTAAGAAAGATGATTAAATGCTTAATCTCATCTTGTGAAAGGTAATTATGGTTCAAGAGGAACTTATATTACAATTCTTATCCTTTTTGAACATTGTTGAAATCAATGTTTTGCCTGTTTTGGACTAAAGTGCAAATTACCCAAGTTGAGGGGTTTAAGTGCAAATTGTGCATGATAATATGTTCCTCATGTGTTGAAGCATCATGAGAGTAAAGATGATGCTGAGGTATGGCTTATGGAAGCCTAAATACCAAGAAAGAGCTGATAAAGCAATGTATGTGCATGAAAACCTAGTTTTGGTGTAATGTGCAATTTACCCAAAACTCAGGGTGTAATATGTAAATTACCACTTCAATAAGGTCCCTAATGTTTCTTGGCATCAAGTAGAGAAAATAAAATGAGAGGGGCGCCTCATTTGAATTAAGTTGGAGGAGAGAGAATCTTGATATTAAAATAATCAAGATTTAATCCTAATTGAAACCCTAATTCTATTTAGTGTAAAGACAAATATAATAATTGAAGGGCCTTCAACCAAAAACGAGATGGTTGAATTTGCTCAAGTGTGAACACATTTGTGACTTTGCTAGGCCACGAAAATATCTCAAGCAAGTGGATAACCCACTCACCATTATTATAAAGAAAAGCAATATCCACTCAAACTGGAATATTATTATAATATGATCTAAGGTGCTTAATTTGCTTTTCTTTAAATTGATGGATAATGAAGAGGAATAAGAGGCAATGAAGATAGCCTCGTCCTTAAGGATTTTGAGGGGAATTTGAGGGGGAAGAGGCGGCCATATTTTTGGAATTTAATGCATTTTAATAATGCATTTTCTCTCTCATCAATTTTCTTATAAAAGTACCTTTACCAAGCCAAAACAAAGGCTATTTCGGATTCTTTTCTTTACCCCTGCTTGGAAAACGACTAAGGAGCTGTGGAGGAGCAGGAGGACGACCCCAACCTGTTGGTAAGGTCCTTGACCTTCGTTCTCCTTGATTCCATGGTGGAAATAAAAAATAAATCATTGATTTCTTCTTATTTGGATCTCCTCTTCAACCCTAGCCAACTTTTTCATCCAAAAACTTGAGGACGAGATTAGGGGGAGTTGCTAGAGCTTCATCCACCATTAATGGCGTGAGCTTGAAGCTTTGGAGCTCAATTGGAGGCGGGTTTTATAACTCAAACCCTTAATCATTGCTATTGCATCAATCAATTATGCTTTGTTGATTGTTTTCTTCAATTTGATACATACTTGTTTCCTTGCTGCAATTTCCATCAAGAACAGTTGCTGTTCTTGGTTTTTCGAAGGAAGGGGATGATGATATCATCCTATATGCTTATCCAAAGAAAAGTACCAAGCCAAATGGTCTTGATATCTATTCCAAATCGTTTTAAATTGATTGGCTATGCAGTTTCAGAAAACTGTTTTAGGGAAAACGGTTTCAAGACCGTTTTATATGGTTGAACAAGTGTTGACCGTTTGGGAATCTTGTTCCTAATTATGTAGGATAATTACCCTCCAAATTTTAGGGGTTAACGCCAAAGGAATCGTGAGTTGAATGCCAATCAATTAGATAAATCGAATTGAATTAAATGCTGATTTTCAACCTGATCAACTTGACCTGTTTGGGAAAACGGTTTCAAGACCATTTGAGTGTGTTGACCAAGCATTGACCGTTTGGGATTCCTGTTTATAATGATTTTGGTTAATGACCCTCCAAATTTGAGGGATTAACTCCCAAGGAATCGTGAGTTGAAGCCTAATCAATTAGGGAAACCTAATTGAAATAAGTGCTGATTTTCAATCTGATTTAATTGACCTTTTTGAGTAAACGGTCTCAAGACCGTTTGAATGCATTGACCAAGGGTTGAATGTTTGGGATTACTGTTCCTAATGATGTGGTATAATGACTCGCCAAATTTGAGGGATTAACTCCCAAGGAATCGTGAGTTGAAGGCTATTCAATTAAGCAAACCCTAATTGTTTATGGAAGCAATAACTCAGTATACTATGTCAAACATAGTTGTTTGTATTTGATCATATGGTTGATGTAACCAAATCAAGTGGAGAGAATGATAGAAATGAATTCATACATGAGTATGATTCATATGGTGATTTAGGGTAGGATCCTTAGTAAAGAGATCAAGAAACCCTAATTGAGAAGGTTAACGAACCCTAACCCTGATTTAGGGAAATTTTGAGTAAAACCCTAATCTAGGGTAATAGTGTAACCCTAATTAAGGGTAATAGTGTAACCCTAATTAAGGGTAATGACTTGGGTAACTCTAATTTAAGGTAATGAAATACCAAACCCTAATTAGAGGAATAATGAATCCCTAATTTATGGGTAATTGAATGAAACCCTAATTGGGATGATTAGTGAAACCCTAATTGAGGGTGATTCCCTGAGAAACTCTAATTGAGGATGATTCCATGTGAAACCCTAATTGAGGGAGATGTCATATGAAACCTTAAACCTAACACAGAGTAAAGCTATGTAAAACCCTAAATTTGGGCTATAGTGCATGGAATTCTAATCATGGGCAATATGATGATAAATCATAACCCTAATGTCTGGGTAATGATATGAGTAAACCTTAATGATGAAATAATGAGTAATACCCTATAATGATGAAATATCTTAAGTGGTTGACTATAGGCAACCTTATAACAAGCAATGCCTTAATTTGAGATGAGTCCATATCATTGAAGATAGTTGGACAATCCTTGTGTGTGATCTATGCACATCATGGTAAAGGTGATAGGTTGGTGGATGAAAGTATTAAGATGTGAGATTCCTTATTATAAGATAAGTTAATAAACTCATGTAAGATAGAAGTGATGAGGGAAGTGATACATTGAGACATGATAGATATCATATTTAGCATTTCAGGGTTGATATACCTTGATGCATCTCAAATCCAATATTTTTAGATAAGATACACAAGGAGAGTGTTATGTAAATTGTCACAATGAAATGTAATGAGTTTAACATACTTGATAAGTAAGCTAAAATGAGTATGATGTAATCATGCCATGATAATGATGAGAGATAAACTCATACCTTGTGTTGATGATCATTTAATGATAAATGATAAGAATATTAAATACTTGGAATGTCGATGGATGCTCCTAGATGTATGGAACAATATATTAGGGTTGTATTGATAAAATAAACATGAAACCCTAATTGATGTGAATAGTAAACCCTAACCCTGTGGAGGAAATAGTGGTGTTACTATTATATTACATGAGTTAATATGTTATTATTTCCTAGTGAGAGGTGACAAGATGTTTAATGGCCTTGTGAGCCATATGGTTAGATGTTACCTGGTAAGAAGTAACAAGATGTTTCATGGGCATGATTGAGCCCTGAATGAGGTGTATTCCTCTTATGTTGATAAGGGTTGATACCCTGTGCTATTGTGAAAAGGATTTATATCCTGTGATAATATGATAATTGGTGTAATCTAATGAATGGCAAGTGAATATTACCATGTGATGAAGAGATGAGAAATTATGTTTCATATGTTTTATATCTTTTCAGGTTTTGATATTTATATGCTTGCTAGAAATGAATTAGGGTTTGTATGTCCACTTGTTTGATGCAGCCTTAATTCACCTAATTGGCATAACTAATTAAGTGCAACTCTAATCATGTAGTGCCCTCTGCCGTAGAACCATCTTCAGTGTCAGAACTTGCTGGATGGTGAAACGAGTATTCCTAAGGGAAACTCGGAGCGCATATTGTTGAATATGCGGGGGTGGCAGGTTGAGGATATATATATACTTGTCATCCACAATTGCAGGTTACAGAGGATGGCTATGGTCATGCCTCAAATATTTGATGTGATTGAGGACAGCTGCGGTTGTACCTCAGATTAGAGGGTTTTGTATACCCTATTTTCTAGTGTCGTAACTTGTACCAAGTACGGACTAGTTGTTATCAGTTGACTATATGTCACTGTTGGCAGTTTGACTGGTATGTCACTGCAGTTTACTCGTACTGACCGAGGGGAAGAGATCTTAGGATGCCGGTACTCCTAGATCTTGTACGGAACCGAATAGCCCTTCGCAGGGGTCGGTTGGACTTTGAATGGTACGATTCAAATTCCCCAGGGCATAATAAAAGATGTAATACAGCCGTATAGCATATCTGTTTAGGGTTATACATGACGCTTCACATTGAATGGAAACCCATGTTTGTTCTCTTTACATAAAGATGATGCTTAGTGCAACTAAGAGATAGTAATTATACTTATGTTGTGGATATGCATAAGACTGTAATTGTGTACATACAATGGTCATGCTTATGTTGATATCTTACTGCTACTGTTGATTATAATCATGATGCTAGATATCTCATGTTGATAGTTATGTTTCACATGCTATCCATGCCTCTATAATTAGAAATACCTGACAGAGGCTTAATGCCTGTAATTAGGTTTGGTTAAAGTCCAATGCCTGGATGTGTAATCAGGATTGGTATAGTCCAATGCCTGAAACATTTATACCTGATTGATATAGTTTAATGCTTGAATAATACATGATGATTTATATAATCACATGTCTGGCATAAGTGAATACTTGTTTAGCAGATTGGCTAAGGCCAACAAATAGAAACAAGAATGAATCATGGGTGACACATCAGAATAATGAATGACATGAGCAAAGCTTGAGATGTTGAAAATGTATGGTAGATGAATGTTATACATGTTCTTTCTATTTCTTATAAAGAGAATAGATGAATTATTGTTCAATCATAGATATGTGTAATACTTTAAAAGATGAGAATGATCTAAACTGCTTATCCTCTGCTCAGTTTTATATTAATTAAACTACAATAATGATGTTTCTGGCGGAGAGTTATATCTCTCGATGGGGCAATTTTCAATTGTCTCACCCCCGCGGGAACCAACATTTTTAGGTGGACGAGTGTGAAAGAGACTGATAATATCTTTCGGATGAAGAACATCAGCAGCTACAAGGACAGCAGTGACAACTCAGGTTGAGTGTGCTGTCTATCGTGTTTGGTAGATAGAAGTCCTATGTGTCGTCTCTGTACTCTCAGGTCCTCGGAGTTAGTACTTAGTGCTTTTAATGTATCGTTTTGAGATTTTGGCTTGATGCCTCGAGGTTATTATGTTGTCTGTGTTTAGCTTTTAACAAGGCAGTTGATGTTGTAACCCTTGAAAAGAGATGGTATAAGATATATACTTATGAACCATGATGTAAATGTAATACATTGGTTCTTGTTGAAAGAGTTTTCCTATGATTGGGTCTCTTTGAAAAAGGTTTTAAATTTTTAGTGATTTTCTATAATCCGCTGCTTAGTGAACGCTTCCGCATTAGTTAATTATGTTTTTGTTAGTTGGATGCTACAGTACTAGTATTACCAGTACAAATTTTCTTCTCTAATATGATCCTAATACAATCCAGAGGTCTGGTGTAATCAAAGATCCTACTAGTATGTTATTGATGGTACTTTGCCAAGGTATTAGCAACTTGTTACAAGTTCTGCTCTCAAAACATATTGTCCATGAATTGTTCTCATATGTCCTCTTCTTTATCCTCTCTATCATATTAGCAAATCTTGGGTTGAGTCTCGACCCTGACTGCAACATTTTTATGACCAACTTGCAATCAATTTTTAGTAATACCCTTTGGAAGCCATTTATGTGGGCTATCTCATCTACCGGGTCTATTGACACCATTTCAACATGCATAGCTAAATAGGCTATCATCCTTATTACATGCTTTCCCATACATCTGCCCTGTAGTTATTGGGGGTGCTCATTGTCCCCTTATTATAAGTGGATTAATGTTGACTAGTACACCTCCTAGATCACACGGTGTACAGGGAGCTCTTCGGAGTACTTGCGCACGGGGTTTGGGTCCAGTGTATAGGTTTCATACTAGTCCATCTTGATAAATGCAATTCATCTAGAAATATGAATAAAATTTGCATATTTTTCTTATTAAAGAACTATTTTCTATGATCTTATTTTTCTTCTTAAAATATTTTCAAGTTATGGAAACCTTAAATATATGTATCTTTCTTCCCATGTGTACAACACCTTGTGTGTTGATTCATTGTTTCACATATGTTTTAGGTTCAAATCTAGCATGGGAGAAAAAAATGGGAAGTGAACAATGTACATGTTGTACCTATTGTGTAAGATCCTAGTCAACATACATGTTCAATTTGTGTAAAATTCTCCTTACAATATGTAATTATAAGGTGGAATAATTCATATAGTAAATTTACATGTTGAATGTTGAGAAATGTTGAAGTGTATGGACTATGGTTGTGTGTTCATTTATGAACATAATGGTTTTGTATCATACTCCAATTAACATTTTTCAGATTTTGTCTTCTCGACCCCAGGGGATTTCGGGAAGACAGAATCTGGGTACGTTACAATATGCATTCCATATACTTGTTGCAAGTAATGGATCAAACACTGAAAATGCAATTACATGTTGTAGTTACAATCAAGCATTCACCAATGAACTAACTACGATATACACTATACAAAATAAAATGATGTTGAAGGTGTCACACTGGTTTATGTTTATATATATATATATATATATATATATATATATATATAAGAGGCATTCTTTCCCCTCTCCCTTGCCCATGGAGGAGGCCAATCCCCTAGGAGGGTTGTAAACCAAGATGGAATCTAGGATATGAACCAAGGTTCCTTTGTTAGGAGATGTTGTCTTGAACACTTGAGCCATCCTCGTCGGCAATACATACATACACACACACACACACACACACACATATATATATATATACATACATACATACATACATACTTATATACACATATGTGAGCCGACAAGGAGTGGTTCAAGTGGTCAAGCGCGGTGTCCCCTAACAAAGGGACCCATGTTCGAATCCCAACTCCCGCCTTGATTTACCACCCTCCTGGGCATTCAGCCTCCGCCACATGCATGGGAGAGGGGGCGAGAAATCTTTCTCTCTTAATCACATACACATATGTGAGCCAACAAGGAGTGGCTCAAGTGGTCAAGCACGATGTCTCCTCACAAAGGGACCCATGTTCGAATCCTGGCTATCGGCTTAATTTACCACCCTCCCAGACGTTCAGCCTCCATCACGGGTGTGGGAGAGGGGGAGAGAATGCCTCTCTTTATCCCATATATACACATATTTGTGTGTGTTTTTGTGTTTGTGTTTGTGATATCTTAGATTTTTCGGGTTTATAAAACATTGTATCTATGTGAAAACAAGGACACAAGACCGAGCTTCTTACTTGAGTTGTTAAGATAGGGAGTACCTTGATGATAAAAAGGTTAGATCATGGCGATGGCCTTGAGGACACTTAAGAACCAAGTTAGCTAATCTTCAACACCCTCATAGACTCTTCCAATAGGAAGTCAGTTAGACTCTTCCAGTGGGAACTTAGTAAAAAAGCCTTATGTATACATGATATTGATGGTATAATTAGAGTAAAATGACATAAAGCACTTGCTCTCATTTTGATAAATACTTAACTTTTTTTATTTTTGTTTGTTATCTCCACAACTCTTTCAAATTATGCAAAACACACACACACACACACACAAACACACACACACACACACACACACATATATATATATATATATATATATATATATATATTTCCATGTACTCAGCATCTCATATGTTGACCTACTTTGTTTCATGTATTTTATAAGTTCAGAGATGGCTAGAAGTTGATGGGTTTGGTGATCTATGTTCTAATGTACTTGTTGTAAGATACCTAGTGTACATGAGCAAACTTGTGTAAACCCGACTCTCAACTTGTAATTGAAATCTTATAATAAAAGGATGTTTCTTAATAAACTGTTGAATCTTGAGATTATGTTGGCGAACCCTAAGTTTTTAGCTTAGGGTTTTAAGCATGCAAGGGTACTCACCCCATCTTATATAGGTCAAAGAATCATTTAACAACCTCACCATAACTCGACACTCTTTTAAGTTAAGTCTACTGAAAAACATTAGAAAGGGGGTGAATAGGGTTTTATGGTAATTTTAAAATTAATTCAACCAAACAACCATAAAAGGATTGGAGAAGGAGGCAAGGTGTTTAGAGTGGTTCCACCCTTAGCGAATACTAAAGGAGTTAGTCCACTACCCGGTTGTTCCCAATTGGGATTTTGAAAGAAATTGTATTTTATTACCTCACAAGGATGTTACATAAGATACAACTACCTTCACAACCCTTGAGATAGCCTTCACCTAGAAGTAATCTCACCAACCCTGAAGTAGCCTTCCTCTTGAAGTAACTTCAAATTCCCCCTTGAAGTAGCCTTCCTCTCGAAGTAGATTCCCGTTGAGACAACCTTCTTTGAAGTAATATCAAGTCCATTGAGACACCTTCACCACTTATAGAAGCTCCAACAACCTCCTTTCCGCAGCCTCCAACCTAGGAGTAGCAAAGGAGAATAATATACAATAAAAGGAACAAGATTGGAAGAAAGAAACAATGTTACCAATTAAGTACATCGCTTTGATCCTATATCAAGCGTATTGATCTCCTATCCACTGGGTATGAACGTGATAGTGTGGTGGCTAGGAGATACTAAGCAATATGACACTAATATAGAACAGATTGCAAGTGTAGCTCAGCTTGTTTCTCACAAAGAATGAATCTCAAGTGTAATTGTATGCTCAAGTGATGTTCTAGGTATCCTAAGGCATGTCCTATTTATAGGAATGGCCTACTAGTGCTTAGAGACGTTCTAGACACTTTCTAGGGTGTTCTTAGTGCTCAACTAGCCGTTAGGTGTCCACTAATTACATTTCAACGACTAGTTATTTCGTCCTGAAAAAGTGCTGTCAGAGAGTGGCTCAGTCAAACTCTTTGTCGACCGAGTAGGGTCTCATTCGACCATTCTTCGACCGAATGGGAGACTGAGGTTAGTGGATTTGCAACGTTCAACTCAACTCCCAACCACTTTTTCCACCAAGTCTAACAACTATAGAAGCTGCTCAAAAGATGGACTCAGGTGATTCTCGATCGATAAGATGTTTGACTGAGTGTGTCTCGGTCGAGAAGTAGTTTGACCGAGAAAGTCCCTATTTTAGTGTGTCTAGACATGTACTACGTGTATGTATCAAAGTGCCATTGTGATGCTATTATAGGGGATGAACTATCTAAGTGTTGTGTGTGGATAGGGAAGATCTAAATGCTTGATTTACATGATATCTAAGTACTATTATATACTTGTATAAGTTTTTACATTTGAGTACAATCATGAAAATAAAGCAATTTTAGAAAATTTATCCTCCAAGTTTTTCTATCCACCACCTTATGTGCTTTTCTCTGAAACACTCAAATAGCAAGTTAGATTCAAAAGAATGAAATGTTTGTCATCATCAAAACAAAAGGGTTCTAATAATGTCCAATTTAGCCAACAATCTCCCCCTTTTTGAAGATGACAAACATTTCCAATATAAATCAAGAAAATTTAA
The DNA here is from genome assembly GCA_963693085.1 of Alisma plantago-aquatica. NCBI lineage: Eukaryota > Viridiplantae > Streptophyta > Magnoliopsida > Alismatales > Alismataceae > Alisma > Alisma plantago-aquatica. The sequence goes on along the minus strand of OY856409.1, from coordinate 1,444,253,807 downwards.
ATCACACGAGTTTCATATGTAAACTTTACCTTTACAGTCATTCTCTTGAAGTGTGTGCCAATAAATTTTGAAATCATTTTACTTTATGTTAATGATTTATATTGATTTTTATTGTTTCTCCCCCTTTGTCATTTCAAAAAGATAACTAAGCTATACATGTTTTGATTTCTAACATTGAGTATGACTTTTATTTCTCCCCCTTAATTTGCTAATTTGATGCTCAATTTTATAAAGCAATGATAATCAACACAATTTAATGCAAACCACTTATTTTATGTCAAATTTAGCCACAATTTATTTCTCAATCATTTTCAAAGGATGTTAAGTCTTGAAATGATATGAGATCCTATTATGGCACATGGCATATATGTTTTGATCTCTCAATTATTTACAAGGGATGTTAAGCCCTGAAATGACATGAGAATCCTTTAGGCTCATGATGGATATATCATACATGTATTGATTTCTCATCCATTTTATAAGGGACGTTAAGCCCTAAAAATGATATGAGATTTCCTTTACGGCATAGTATGATCAAGAAATATATCTCTAATCAATAATAAGGTATGTTAAGCCCATATTGATATAGAGAGTCCATTTTAGATCAAGATAATTCAATAATCCTAAGGTCATAGCTAGTTTGTAAAGTTTGATTTAATCAAGATTTATCATAATGTTTACAAAGTTTTGTGAGCCCCCCTTAATCTTATAATCAAGATAATTTAAGAATTCTAAAGTCATAATAAGAATTAGAGTTTGATAAGTTAAACTTTTATAAGAGATTTGCACTAAAATCTTATTTTCAATATGATGAACAAGTTTCAGATCAATATACTAAGATTGAGTAAAAAGAAATGATTTAATATCACAAATAAACATCTTGTCAAGCTTATTATAGTTCGACCTTGACTTCGACCTTAGCGCCCCTTGGTCAAACTTTATTTTGACCGAGAGGCAATTTCTATAGATTTCTAGTTAAAGCATTATTAATTTTTGTAAGCAACATTATTTGCATCAATTAGGGTAAGAACATCATTATCTCACAATTTTATTGAGTTATGATGCAAAACTTATCAATATGTTTTGATTTGACAAATTTATCTCAAAGTTCTGTTCTTCAAAAGGTTTCCTTTAATTACACGAATCATCTAAGTTAGGTATATTGATAGCAAATTGAATCAATTAAATATGTTCAACAAGACTTGATTCAGTCGAACTTTTCTTCGATCGAAGACATCTCGGTCGAAGATTTTCTCGACCGAGTTTTCTACTATTTTTACAGATTTTATCAGGTTGAATTAGTGCCGGATTCGGTCCACTATTTTTCAACTGGGGATTTGCTCGGTGGAACTCCATTTCGACCGAATAAGCTACTATTTTGCCAGTAATTTTAGGTTTCTACAGGTTAGAGATAGAAACTACTTTGGTCGACAATCTTCTCGACCGAAGTATGTCTCGGTTGAACTTGGTCGACCGAGATAGTTTCTATTGTGTTTTCATTAATTTTCCACAAGTAAACTATAAGACATAATAACAGGAATATGCAAATTACAGCTCAGTTTAGTTGAGATAAGACATTTTGAATATCAAAGTAATGTTTTAGGTCAAATCTCAACTAATCATATTTAAATCTCTAAGTTTTAGGAACCCAAACTTGATCAACATCCTTTTTCTTATATGGGCAAGAAAATAAATAATGTCCAAGACGTAAACAGTAATGGCAAGATATATTGTCTGGATTGTCTTTAGGCACATACATAACTATTTGATTGGGCACTTGTGTCCTTCTCATTCTAGGTTTTTGATAGGATTTACCTTTGTGCTTGTAACCTAGTCCTCTTCTTCCAATCTGACCAGAAAAATCTTGTAGAATCTTATCAAGAATAGAATTATTTTTCAAGCTACTAATTTCCTTTTGTGATTTATCAATTTCATGATTCTCCTTTTGATGTCAAACTTTGCTTGATCTAGATTAAATAACAAACTATCTCCTTCTTTGATAATAACTTCATAATCTAAATGAGTACACAAGATAGGTTGATTTTGAAGATCATTCAATTTTGCAAGTAGTTCAACCTTTTATTGAGAAAGATAATTATAGTTTGTTTCTAGAGTAAGCAACTTTATATTGCAATCATTAAAATATGATTTCAAGCTAGAATTTTCAGAAATAATACTTTCTTTTACAGAAACAAGATCAATTATTTGAGCATACGCTACATGAGTGTTTTTAAAGGTGATGTTCGGAATTGTTATCGTCCTGAAGGGAGTATTATTGAGGGTTATGTGCATAGGGAGGTGATGGACTTTTGCAATGATTTTTTAAATTGCAATGAAACTTCTAGCGATCTAAAAAATTCCCAACACATTGAATCTTATTATGGCAAAGGAACTCTGGGAGGATGAGTGAAAGGAATCTGTCGTGAGTTGTGGGAATAAGCACATTTGTATATTTTACACAACATCGATGAAGTTAGTAGCTACATCATAGAACACAATGATCTTTTTAAGAGAAATGATTCACAATCTAGTTCAATGTGGCTTGTAAGAGAGCATAATCGAACATTTAATAGGTGGTTTGAAGAGAAAGTCTTTAATCAACTATCTGAATCACCGAATAATGTTGCTAAGAACATAAAATGGCTTGCCTTTAAGCTAAAAATGGATGTCATGTCATATGAAGGATATGACATAAATGAATTTTCATACTACACAAAGCGTCAAGATGAAAGTAGTGTAGTCCAAAATAGTGGGGTCACTGTTCAAGCTTGTTCATTGTATTTTGCTAGTTCCAAAGATAAAATACCACACAAAGCTGAAATGTCATATTACGACGTCATTGAGGACATATGGGAATTGTACTATACAAATTTTAGAGTTCCTATCTTTAGGTGTAATTGGGTTGACAACAACAAAGGAGTTTTAGTGGATGAGTTGGGTTTCAAATTGGTTAATTTTGAAAATATTGGTGAGAAAGATGAGCCATTCATCATGGCAGACCAAGCAAAACAAGTATTCAATATTGATGACCTGAAAAATAAAATTTGGTCTGTAGTTCTTCAGGGAAAAAGACAGTTTACTGTAGATCCTATAAATGAAGAAGAATACTACGAAAAGTATGATGATTCTAACCCATTCTCAGTTAGTTTGCCAAGTGTAAATGTTGAAGATAACACCGATGAATACTATAAACGTCAAGACCATGCTGAAGGAATTTTACTTTACTAACAACTCAACCAATACTAGAGGCATGTATTATTTGAATTATTTATTTTATTATCATTCAAGCACGTAATCTTGTAAATATAAATCATATATCATTCAACCACTTGTGCTTTTATTATCACTTATGTTTCTTTTATCATGTATACTTGTATGTTCTAAAATGGAAAGTGAAGATGAACATTATGAGCATGAGAACCATGAGGATGGTAGTGGTGATCCTAAGAAAAGTAGAGCTCCCACACTTATGCGTAGGCTACAGGAGCTCAGGGCCGAAGGGGAGAAATTGGTAGTCCAGTTTGATATCATAGGAGCACCTATTGGGGAACATGCTAGTGCTTTCAAGCATTATGTAGGGGCGACCACGCGCAGTAAGGTGGCAATAGATATAGAAAATTGACATGATGTTTCTAATGCCTTGAAAGATATCCTATGGAAAGATATATCTGTGAGTGGAAAGTCTAGTTTGTTTATTGATTCTAATTTAGTTTTCTTGGAATTAATTCATTTTCAAGACAACATTATTGCTTATTTTGTATGTATAGGGTGTTTTTCATCTAAATGAAAAAGATTACAAGAAAAAAGTTCTACAACGTTGTGGTGTACGATGGAGGGATTTTAAGACATATCTCACAAGGGAATTTATAGATAATCCTAAACAAAAGAAGAAAGCAACATATGTATATGTTTTTATGGATCCTGAGGTTTGGGAAAGATTTGTTGCAGCTAGAAAATCGGAACAGTTTCAAGTAATAAAGATTGTGATGTATTGAATGAATCTTTAATTTTATACAATTAAGGAGGTGAATCTTTTTATGTATGTTTGCCAAGTCTAAATTACAATACCTCATTTTAAATGATCAGGCAATTCACTAGGCCCAAAAGGAAAGACAGGCCAAAAATGTGCATAACCATCACTTGGGGCCCGGTGGTTATGCCTTCTGCCTCCAACTACAGGAGAAGTAATCCTCTTCTAGAGAAGAGTCTAGTACAACTCAAGCTGAGCGTCCACCTCGACACTTGACATGGATTGATGCTAGAAAGAATCGAGCAGGTAAAATTGTCAACCCTGCAACTCAGGAGGTGGCACAAAAGATGGTAGGTTTATCCCAACTAAGTAAACAATAACTCCCACAAACTTAGATTTATTTTTATCTAATTGATATTGTGATTTAATATTTTTATTAACTATGAATAGATTGATCTCCACGAGAAAAAGAAGGAAGGAAAGTTCATCCCAACTGGCCACATGGATGAACTATCAGTTGCTCTTGGTACAAAGAAGCATCCTGGCTGTGTTAGGGGATTAGGAGATGGCATATGATTCAAGTCTTATTTTGGCCCTTCACAATATAAAAGAGGTCGTGCAGGAGGTCTTACACAAAGAGGAGGTTGAAGCATTAGTAGCACAGAAAGTAAAAGAAATAATGTCTTCATTTCATCCTACTCAACCTTCTCAACCTATTCATACTGTGCATCTCTCAAGTGATGAGGTACAAGCCCATGCTCTAGTTGTAGAAGGTCATGGGAGCACTCCCAATGACCCACCACAACAATCTACATTAAGTTTTTTGTTCTATATGTTGTGTTATTAGTATGATATATATATAGTTGTAATAGGTGTCTGGCTTACCACTTCGTATATAACTTTTATTATTTTAATTCCAGGTTGGTATGAACTGTAAACTTGCAGTGGAGGTTCCCAAATATAATATTGTGGAAGCGGGCAAGGTATACAACCTTTGTGGCATATTGCATTGCCAACAAATTACTGATGACATTTGTCGTATGCCCATCCATCTTGTGTATGACGGAATGGGGGACAAACCACTACCCATATATAACCCTGAATATAATATAGTTGAAGAAGCAGAGGGTGCTATGGTGGGTTGGCCTAAACACTTGGTTATCAATGAAAAGGTATATATCTGAAATCTACCATGTTTTTCATATTTGACTACATATATGAACTTGTGTAATATACATATGTAATTTAATTAACAGGTTTGTAAACCAAAAAGAAAAAATTCAACTAGTCATCCTCCTATGCTCAAGCCATCTTTCATTCCTGAAGCTACATTCAATGAATTGGGAAGCAAATGTAAATGTTTGTGTCGATACTTAGCCAACCAAAGCTCAGGATCACATATGTTGGTCAATTTAACAGAAGATGCAGCTGGGTGGGACTTTGAGAATTTTATTTTTCTTAATGATATTAAAGATTTGTTCTGGTATGATTGGCTAAATACTTCAATATTAGAAGTATGGATAAGGTAAGGATTCATCAATATAGAAAACTCCAATATACATGTTTAGCTTATTTCTAATATATGAAATGATTACAAATATTTTACAGCCATTTATATATCGAGACGACAAACTTTGATATAAGTAATGTTGGATTCTTAGTTCCTTCAATCACTAGTCAAGTGGAGACACGCATTGAGGATGTGAATGAATACTTCTTTACTGCATTCAAATATTTTGCTAGTGTAGGGAAGAAAATTATCCTAATTCCTTTAACGTCCAGAAAGTATTATTATTATTTAATATAATTTTAATAATGAATAAATTTATTTATTTTAATATTTGTTTTATTCTTACTCAGAGCTAATCATTGGGAATTAGTGGTGGTTGTCCCAAAATTGATGACTCTTTATTATCTTGACCCAATGGGAAAACAACAAGGGGTCACAAACTAAAATTTCAAGATATGGAGTAAGCATAAATTTAGTCAATGCTTCAACATGATATTTCTATTTAGAATTTCTATTTTACCAACTATCATTTAATTGATAGGGGTATAAAGGCTTTTTGTGAAGCTGGAGGACAAATACCCACAAAATTAAAAACATTGACTTTGAAAAATATCAAGGTAGCTACTTTGACAGCTGCTTAGTCTTATATGTATTAGTTTCTAACTCTTATATGTCAACTATTATAGTCTTACCACAACTTTGTTTATAGTAGTTTACTAACATTAAGTATAATTCATTATTTGTAGTGTCCTATACAAAATAATGACTGTGCTTGTGGATACTATGTAATGAAATATCTGCAAGCTATTGTCAAACAAGCATCACATGACATTCAAACTATAGATCAAGTAATAAAGAATAACATCATAAATTTATAAGTGAGTTGTAGTCATTTTATAAAATATTAGCATGCTCATTTTCTGTTACAAATATTTACAACTCAGCCTTACACGCTTGAGGACTTAAATGAATTCTGAGAAGAGTGGCCAAATGCTTTTCTAAATGAAGTCAATATAGCATTGGATTAAATATGTAAGCTCCATTTATGTATGTGGTTTTGTAACTCTTTCATATTTACATTTGTATCTAAAATTTAATATCATCTCAGACTTGCAATCTATCATTTTGTAAACTATGATGTCATTATGTGTAACTCAACTGAATATATGAATCATTTTTGTTGTGAATGTGTGGTTTGGAATGGTGACAGTTGAGCATCAATGCTCCCCTCTCCCAGAATATATGGATCTTCTTGTTCTTCTGTTCTGTTTCTGTAGAATTAAAAAAAATTGTAACTTCTAGCATCGATTTTCTTAAATAACTGACCCTAGAGGTCTGGGATCTTCTAACATCAGAGATTTTCTCGATCAACAAAATTTTCAATCGAGAAGATTTCTGTAAGGACCCTGACCTCCGTTTAGGGTTTACCCTGTTTGCTTTGCTTAACCCATATGCTTTGTTGCTTGCTAATCACCTTTTGTGGTGATTAGGGTTTGTTGATGCTTTGTTGAGAGTTGGAGGTGCTACTTGCAATTAACCCAAGTTTAGGTTTTGTGGGGCAAGTTTGTCACCTTGTGTGGTGTTCCTCCCTCTCCTTGCTTCCTCTAGTGTTGAGAGGAAGGTTTGGGCCCGTTGCTTGAGTTCCTTTGGGCTTGGTTGAGCTTGTTGGGCCTTGTGGTGCCTTGCCTTTGTTTGGTTGGACCTTGTATCGGGCAAGAGGGTGCTTGTGTCACCCAGGGTTGTGTCGCCCATGGTGGTAGTGTATCGTCCAGGTGTGTCACCCATGGACTCCTTTGACCATCTTTGACCTCGTTTGTGTCACCACTAATGGGCACTTGGTGATTGATGCTTGCATGTAGAAATGGTCTTGAACAAGTGTCCCTTGGTGGGCGACACCTTGCTTTGCTTTGCTTTGGTTTCTCCTCCATCCCCTTCTATATATGCATTTCCTTTTCCTTTCTAAGGATCCCTTTAGCTCCTTAGTCTTCCTCTCCTTGGTGCACGACACACTCTCTTCTCTTGCAAGCTTGGTGGCCGATCCTTCTTGGAGTCTCCTTCTTCCTTGGTGGTGCTTGGAGCTAGGAGCATGGAGCTTGCTTAAGGCGGGTTACATAACTCCTAACCCTAACTACACTATCTCTTTCTATGTTCTTGTTTATATGTTGCTTATGTTCGGCTATACATGTTGTTAGATTAGTATCTTGCTTAAGTTGCTCTTGTTGGCCGAACCATGTGTTCTAGGGTTCCTTGGTGAGAAATACTCCTTTCTCTCCTTGGTCTAGAGGAGTGAGCTTGAGTTCTAGTAGCATGGGAAATACCCCTCTCTCATTTAAGTTGAGAGGTGAGCTTGTGTTCTAGTTGCTTGAGCAACACCCTCCTCTCACTATGGACTTGAAGGGTGAGCTTTGTGGTGGTTGTGAACCTTGCTAGGGTTGTTCCTCGTGTTGTCCCTTTGGTGATAGGTGATGTGCAAGACCCCTCTCTCTTAGTTGTTGAGAGGTCAGCCATCTTCTTGATCTGTTAGGGATTCGATACCCTTGTGCTTGAGGTTGATGACGATCTTGTGGAGTTGCATCTTGACTGTTATGATCTTGGGGAGGTGTTGCCCGATATCCCTCTTGACCTTGAGCTTTGGACGACATGTTGTGATGGCTGTGATGGATGATACCCCCTGGTCCTTGATCTTGTGACGGGCGTCACCAGTGGTCCTTGCCTTGTGTGTGTGTCGGGCATCATCCTTTGAGGAGCAACCTGCCTGATACACTTAGCCTTGTCATAGCCTGATGTCGTTGGGCGTTGAGGTGTGGAGCTTGTTATCTAGTTGGTAGTGTTCTGTCGGGCGTCACACTTTAGCCTTATGTGATGACTTGGTATTGTTATGGCCTGTTGTGGTAGAAACGTTGCTAGTTGGTGGGCGTCACCCCTTAGCCTGAGCTGCACGCCTGGATCAGATGGTAGCATGACGACCGTTACACCTTAGATGGTCGGCGGAGTGTTGCACGATAGGTGCTAGTTTGCTTGGACGACATGAGTAGAGTGTCGGGCGATAGGGAGGGTGCCCTGCCCGATACCACTTTCAGTGAGGGTCCTGTCCCTTATGGGAACTGATATGTTGTTCTTGTATCACGTTTGGTTTTGATAGTAACCCTGGATGTACACAATATAGTAGACCACATCTATGCATCTTAATACAACATCTCATGTGTATGTGATCATCTTGATATTATGAATAATACTGAGATAGTGATAAGTAGATAAGATACTTTGCTTAATAATATGACTTATGACTATGGTCACAAGCTGAGACATGAATGATAAAGCATATAATCATCAATGTCACCCTATGTTGATAAAATGAACTTCTAAGCTATTCATGATGATTATGTATACTAACTATGCAGGTCTCATACAGATGCATAGCCACGTCAAGGGCTATGAGGTATATGTAATTGTATAACACTGCTTGAATAACTACTCTTTATGATGAGGTATCATATATGATGTGTTTGGTCTGAGGACCTAAGTTTGGCTAAAGTACCTAAGATGATGAGAATGCCTTAAGAGGCAATGGTACCATGTGATAAGGGATTGAGATCCCATGGCAATGTGATGATCCTTGAAATGGATCTAAATGATTGGAAAGAGGCCAAGTAGTAACATGTGATGTTGGATCCTTGTGATGGATCAAGATAATGTTGGTTACAATAAAAGTATAATATTGTGTCTCATGTTGTTTATTCTTGTTATAGTTGCATGTTATACAAATTGGTTGAATCTTGTAATTCACTTAAAATATACTAACTAATCACAGTGGAACATATCATGTAGTTGCCCTGGCCATAGATCCATCATCGTCAGGAGCTGGTGATGGTGAAACGGGTTCTCCTACGGGTTAACTCGGAGCGCATATTGTTGAGTATGCGAGGTTTCTCCTAGCCTAAAGTGAGGAGGTTAGAGTGAAACTTTGGTTGTAGACTCCAAGGTGCAGATTCAGGCCTGTAGCCCAAGTGTGTGAAGAGAATGGTGAACAGGCCCATGGCTCAGGATATGTGATATGGGAGCATGAATGCGTTCATGGCTCAGAGCATGGTGAACAGGCCCGTGGCTCAGTTTCACTAGCGTTGATACTTGTACTGAGGCGGGCTAGGCAGAGGGTAGCCTGACCCTGTGGCTGAGGCCACTTAAGCATGAGACTGCGGTCCTGCTTGTGTTGTACTCATGCATTGACCACGAGGTGGGAGTTCATGGAGTCCGGCTCTTCCATTGACCTTGTATGGAACCAGCTTGGGTTTCGCAACCGAAGGTTGGATTTGAGCGGTACGACTCACTTCCTCAGGGCATAATAATACGTAATCCAGCCGAATAGTATTTACTGCTTAAGGAAAAACACGAAACATTGGTTGAGGCCTTGCTTGTGTAATAAATCTTGTTATACCACAATTACTTATACTTTCCTTATGATATGTGGTAAAACCTTATAAATCATATCTTGTCAATCATGTTCCATAAAGAAGTACTTTGGTATATGCCTTCTGTATAGCCTGGTAAGATTGATAGTATGAATAGCTTGTTATATAGACTGGTCTTGTTATACCTTTTATCAGTTGTCTACTGCTATTGCTTTAAGCTTCCTTTGGTTTTATAGTTTCGAGGGGGAGTTATGTTTCTCGCTGGGACTGTGTGTCTCACCCCCTGGTTTACACCCTATTTAGGTGTTTGAGTTAGGCATGGTGGTGGTTGCGAAGTTGCGGCCGAGCAGCTAGACGAGCAGTAGAAGGCAAGCGATGGACATGCTGCTGTTTTGGTTGTTTTGTAGTAGAGTCCAGAGTCATCCCTATACTCTCAGGTCCTTGGGAGCATTTTGATGTTGTTTCACGATGTATAACTGAAGATCCTTTGTATACTGTTGTTGGCCGGATGAGAGCCTTTATGTACATATAAATAGTTGATGAACTCGTGTGATGGCTAGACAACTGTTTCCCTAAGTTGTGAACACGTATCAAGGCTTGTAAATGTTTGTATAACCTGTTTCCTTGTAGGACGTGGACCTGAATGTAATGGTTCCTTAGTTTATCTGCTTTCTGCAATCGGTTTTAATTAACCTGTGTTTTTGGTAATCCGTGGCTTATGGTGATTTCCGTACATTTTTGTGTAACACCTCACTATCTGTGTGATAGTGGGATGTGTTGCCACAAGTTTGGTATCAAAGCTCTAGGTTCGCTGAGTCTACAAGGATTTAGGACTAGGTTGTGTCTATTCTTGTGAGTTTTCCAGATTTTCTTACAATCATCTTCTGCCCTCAGCAGAAGAAAAGCCAAGATGTCTGGAAACCATGAAGAACATGCTGTTGAGCACAACGATGCTGCATCAGTTGATGGAGCTATAGGGCAGGCACATGAAGATCGGGTGCCTGAGGTCCCCCAACCTGACCCAGCCATTCTTGAACATCCTGCTTACCAACAACTTATGGGGCAGATGATGGCTACGATGAATCTCATGGTTGAATGATTTCCAGTGCCTGCGCCGAGAGCATAGGCTCCCCATAGTGAAACATCGGGTATTGGGAAGACCTTTGAGCGGCTTCGCCGAGTCGGAGCTTCGGATTATGCTGGAACGGCTGATCCAGCGGATGTAGATCTGTGGCTGACAAGTCTTGAGAAGTCTTTCCAGATCCTTGACATCCCCGATGCAAACAAAGTAAAGCACGTTGTCTATCTTCTAAAAGGTAGTTCTGGTCACTGGTGGACCATCGAGGAGGAGAAGCGACCTGGTGAGGTGATCGGTTGGGAGGTTTTCCGGTGTGAGTTCGTCAGCAAATACTTCCCGAAGACGTATCTGGATGAGAAGATCAGTCAGTTCGAGCGCTTGCACAAAGGATCGATGAACATCACCGAGTACGAGGCCAAGTTCATGGACCTGTTGAGGTTTTGTCCTCACATGGAAGCAACGGACGACGAGCGGATTAGACGTTTTGAGAAAGGCCTAAGTGCTGAGCTGGCAACACCTGCTTCTATGTTGGAGAACTGAGAATAGTTTTCCACGTTTGTGGAGTCTGTCCAGAGGATCGAACGGTCAGTCAGGGAGAAAAGAGAATCCATGTCTAAGAAGAGGCATGCTCAGTTCTAGGGACAGAGGTTTTGTGGCTTCAAGAAGTCAAGGTTTTCAACACCTTCCGTAATCAGAGGTTCCAATGCACCGTCGTAGTGGTCTCCTAGTAAGGGAAGATGTTATGTTTCTTCACCATCAAAGGCACATAGTACAACTTCTGTGGCAGTGACAGGGCCGTCTAGGCCACAACAGCGAGACCAGTCATGCCATCTGTGTGGTCAGATCGGGCATTGGAGGTCAAATTGCCCAAACAGAGATGTTGAAGTGACGCACCAGCCAAGGCAGAATCAACAAGGGTCGGATAGACAACAACCCAGTGGTAGCAGAGGGCGAGGACGCAGTCAAGCATCACAAGCGGGATCGTCTACTCAAGGAAGCAGAGGACGTGGACAGCAAGCAACGGCTCGATTCTATGCTATGAGTCAGCCGAAGGCGATAGTCAACCCGCGAGTGGTGACAGGTCAGATGGAGTTATTTCATTCTGATATGTCTTCTTCTTGATTTATATCTGTCCTGGTTGACCCGGATGCTACACACTCTTTTATCGCCTATAGTATGCTTGAAAACTGTCGTTTACCTGTTAGCTGTAAGAAGGATAGCTTGTTGTTAGAAACCCCTCTTGACGATTCCTCGATGCTTCGAGAAGAGTGTCCATCTTGTGTCTTATCTTTTTCGGGACACAACATACAACTGGATCTTATATCACTTGAAATGCATGGTTTTGATGTTATCCGTAGGATGGATACCTTAGAGAAGTATAAGGTTGTTTTGGACTGTGGTTCCAAGCAAGCGGTGTTTGATGATGATGGAGAGAAGTGGATCTTCTAAGGAGATAGGAAGATTCTTCTGACGTGTCTAGTATCAGCTTTGGTGGTAGATAAGTTGTTACGACAAGGATGTGAGGTGTTCCTAGCTCACATTGTGGATACCGTTGTAGATACCAAGGCGAAAGGTCCTAGCCTTGAGGAAGTGTCAGTTGTCCGAGAGTTTGAGGATGTGTTTCCTGATGAGTTCCCTGGTGTTCCTCCACCCCGAGAGATTGATTTTGAGATCAATCTGGTTCCAGGAACGCAGCTAGTTGCACAAACACCGTATAGGATGGCTCCAGTAGAGATGGCAATGCTTAAGAAGCAGTTGCAAGTGTTGTTGGAGAAAGGTTTCATCTGACCAAGTACATCTCCTTGGGGTGCTCCAGTGTTGTTCGTCAAGAAGAAGGACAGATCGATGCGGTTATGTATAGACTACCGGCAGTTGAACAAGGTCACGATCAAGAAAAAGTACCCGTTACCGAGGATAGATGATCTGTTCGATCAATTAGGTGGTGCGACAGTGTTCTCGAAGATTGATCTACGGTTTGGATATCATCAGTTGAGGATTAAGGCAGATGACATACCAAAGTTAGCTTTTAGGACAAGGTATGGCCACTTCGAGTTTGTGGTTATGTCGTTTGGGCTAACCAATGCACGTGCTGCTTTCATGGATTTGATGAACAGAGTCTTTCGTCCGTTCCTAGATCAGTTTGTTGTAGTCTTCATAGACGACATCTTGATCTATAGTCGGGACAAGCAAGAGCATGAGCAACATCTTCGTCTAGCGTTGACTCTTCTTCGCCAACATCAGCTGTATGCCAAGTTCAGTAAGTGTGAGTTCTGGTTGGAAGAAGTGACTTTCTTGGGTCATGTGATATCTACTGAAGGAGTTAAAGTGGACCCAAAGAAGGTGGAATCCATTGCAGAATGGGAACAACCGAAGACGCAGACAGAAGTTTGTAGTTTCCTGGGTTTAGCAGGATACTACCGGAGGTTTATCAAGGACTTCAGTGCGATTGCGTTGTCGATGAAAAAGTTGACTAGGAAGGATGTACCTTTTGTCTGGGATGATCGTTGTCAGCGAGCTTTCGAAAGTTTGAAGGAGAAGCAGACCAGTGCTCCAGTGTTAATCCTGCCAGAGCTTGGAAAAGGCTATGTTGTTTTCTGTGATGCTTCCAAGAAAGGTTTAGGTTGTGTTCTGAAGCAGGAGGATCGTGTGGTTTCTTTTGCTTCGCGACAACTTAAGAAACATGAGGAGAACTATCTGACTCATGATTTGGAGTTGGCAGCAGTGGTTCATGCGTTAAAGATTTGGAGATACTATCTCTACGGGGAGGTATGCCAGATCTTTACAGATCACAAGAATCTGAAGTACATCTTTTCACAGCATGAGCTGAACATGCGACAGCGGCGATGGATGGAGTTGATCAATGATTACGACTGCACCATTGAGTATCATCATGGTAAGGTGAATGTGGTAGCTGATGCACTTAGCCGAAAGTCTTCTTCCCCCTCTACAAAGAAGGCACAATTGAGTTCCTTGGTATGCCATAGACGGGATATGCTTGTTCCATTGCGACAGATGAATGTGCAGATGGAAGTTTCCTTGTTAGCTGGACTTTTGGCACATATGCAAGTCAAGCCTATGCTGAGATAACAGATCAAAGATGCACAACAAGCAGATGATGCAGTACAGTTGCTCAGATCAGAGTTTGGCAGCAAAAAGTGTGATGGGTTCCATGAGTCCGAGGATGGACTAGTTTGTTATCGGGATAGGATGGTGGTCCCCGATGCTGATGGTTTGAGGAAGTTAGTGCTCGAGGAAGCACACACGATGATGTATGCTATGCACCCAGGAGTCACCAAGATGTATCATAGTCTGAAGGACTTGTATTGGTGGCCCGGTTTGAAGAAAGATGTAGCTGAGTTTGTAGCTAGATGTGCGGTATGTCAGCAAGTTAAGGCTGAGCATCAAAAGCTGGCAGGTACATTGCAACCACTGCCGATACCAGAGTGGAAATGGAATCATATAACCATGGATTTCGTAGTTGGTCTACCCAGGACAACTAGGAATCATGATTCCATTTGGGTAATAGTGGACAGATTGACGAAGTCTGCCTATTTCATACCTGTCAAGACAACGTATACAGTCGAGAAGCTCGCTCGAGTATATGTGGATGAGATAGTACGTTTGCACGGTGTGCCATTGATGATAGTTTCTTACAGAGGTCCTCAGTTCACGAGTCATTTCTAGGAACAATTGCACAAAGCGTTGGGAACGCAATTGAGGTTAAGTACTGCCTTCCACCCGTAGACAGATGGACAGTCTGAAAGGACTATTCAGACTTTGGAGGATCTTCTCCGGGCTTGTGTTTTGCTGTTCCTAGGCAGCTGGGACATACATCTTAGTTTGATATAGTTTGCCTACAACAACAGTTATCAGCGGAGCATTGACATGGCTCCTTATGAGGCCTTATATGGAAGGAAGTGCAGATCTCCTTTGTGTTGGTATGAGTCTGGTGAATATCAGCTTTTGGGTCCTGAGTTAGTACAACAGACGATAGAAAAGATTAAGGTGATACAACAACAGTTGAAAGCGGCACAGGACATGCAGAAGTCTTATGCAGACAATCGCCGATGACCTTTGGAGTTTCAGGTAGGAGAAAAAGTGTATCTTAAAGTCTTGCCGTGGAAAGGTGTGCTGAGGTTTGGCCGGAAGGGTAAGCTAGCACCCAGGTATATGGGGCCATACCCGGTCATAGCACGTGTTGGTAAGGTAGCTTACGAGTTAGAGTTGCCTCTAGAGTTGCACATGTTACATCTGCTATTCCATGTCAGTATGCTGAAGAAAAGTCATCCAGATTCAGGAACAGTGATACAACCAGTTGAAGTTGAGCTTGATGAAGATGTGACCTACGAGGAAGGTCCTGTGGCGATCCTTGACAGAAGAGTTAAGAAGATGAAGAGGAAGGACCTGCCTCTTGTGAAGGTTCTTTGGCATCACTGTGGCGTTGAGGAAGCCACATGGGAGCTTGAGGAAGAGATGAGGAGGAAGTATCCCTCACTTTTCTCTTCAGATTTCGGGGATGAAATCCCTTTGTAGAGGTTTATGGCTTGTAAAGACCCTGACCTCTGTTTAGTGTTTATCCTATTTGCTTTGCTTAACCCTGATGCTTTGTTGCTTGCTAATCACCTTTTGTGGTGATTAGGGTTTGTTGATGCTTTGTTGGGAGTTGGAGGTGCTACTTGCAATTAACCCAAGTTTAGGGTTTGTGGGGCAAGTTTGTCACCTTGTGTGGTGTTCCTCCCTCTCCTTGCTTCCTCTAGTGTTGAGAAGAAGGTTTGGGCCTGTTGCTTGAGTTCCTTTGGGCTTGGTTGAGCTTGTTGGGCCTTGTGGTGCCTTGCCTTTGTTTGGTTGGACCTTGTATCGGGCAAGAGGGTGCTTGTGTCTCCCAGGGTTGTGTCGCCCGTGGTGGTGGTGTATCGTCCAGGTGTGTCGCCCATGGACTCCTTTGACCATCTTTGACCTTGTTTGTGTCACCACTAGTGGACACTTGGTGCTTGATGCTTACATGTAGCAATGGCCTTGGACAAGTGTCCCTAGGTGGGAGACACCTTGCTTTGCTTTGCTTTGGTTTCTCCTCCATCCCCTTCTATATATGTGTTTCCTTTTCCTTGCTAAGGATCCCTTTAGCTCCTTAGTCTTCCTATCCTTGGTGCATGACACACTCTCTTCTCTTGCAAGCTTGGTGGCCGATCCTTCTTGGAGTCTCCTTCTTCCTTGGTGGTGCTTGGAGCTAGGAGCTTGGAGCTTGCTTAAGGCGGGTTACATAGCTCCTAAACCCTAACTACACTATCTCCTTCTATGTTCTTGTTTATATGTTGCTTATGTTTGGCTATACATGTTGTTAGATTAGTATTTTGCTTAAGTTGTTCTTGTTTGCCGAACCATGCATTCTAGGGTTCCTTGGTGAGCAATACTCCTTTCTCTCCTTGGTCTAGAGGAGTGAGCTTGAGTTCTAGTAGCATGGGCATTACCCCTCTCTCGTTTAAGTTGAGAGGTGAGCTTGTGTTCTAGTTGCTTGAGCAACACCCTCCTCTCACTATGGACTTGAAGGGTGAGCTTTGTGGTGGTTGTGAACCTTGCTAGGGTTGTTCCTCGTGTTGTCCGTTTGGTGATAGGTGATGTGCAAGACCCCTCTCTCTTAGTTGTTGAGAGGTGAACCATCTTCTTGATCCGTTAGGGTTTCGATACCCTTGTGCTTGAGGTTGATGACGATCTTGTGGAGTTGCATCTTGACCGTTATGATCTTGGGGAGGTGTTGCTCGATATCCCTCTTGACCTTGAGCTTTGGACGACATGTTGTGACGGCTGTGATGGACGATACCCCCTGGTCCCTGATCTTGTGACGGGCGTCACCAGTGGTCCCTACCTTGTGTGTGTGTCGGGCATCATCCTTTGATGATCTACCTGCCTGATACACTTAGCCTTGTCATAGCCTGATGTCGTTGTACGTTGAGGTGTGGAGCTTGTTATCTAGTTGGTAGTGTTGTGTCGGGCATCACACTTTAGCCTTATGTGACGACTTGGTATCGTTATGGCCTGTTGTGGTAGAAACGTTGCTAGCTGGTGGGCATCACCCCTTAGCCTGAGCTGCACGCCTGGATCATATGGTAGCATGAGGACCATTACACCTTAGATGGCCGGTGGAGTGTTGCATGATAGGTGCTGGTTTGCTTGGACAACATGAGTAGAGTGTCGGGCGATAGGGAGGGTGCCCTGCCCGATACCAGTTTCAGTGAGGGTCCCGTCCCTTATGGGAAGTAATATGTTGTTCTTGTATCACGTTTGGTTTTGATAGCAACCCTGGATGTGCACAATATAGTAGACCACATCTATGCATATTAATACAACATCTCATGTGTATGTGATCATCTTGATATTATGAATAATACTGAGATAGTGATAAGTAGATAAGATACTTTGCTTAATAATATGACTTATGACTGTGGTCACAAGCTGAGACATGAATTATAAAGCATATAATCATCAATGTCACCCTATGTTGATAAAATGAACTTCTAAGCTATTCATGATGATTATGTATACTAACCATGCAGGTCTCATACAGATGCATAGCCAGGTCAAGGGCTATGAGGTATGTGTAATTGTATAACACTTCTTGAATAACTACTCTTGATGATGAGGTATCATATATGATGTGTTTGGTATGAGGACCTAAGTTTGGCTAAAGTACCTAAGATGAGGAGAATGCCTTGAGAGGAAATGGTACCATGTGATAAGGGATCGAGATCCCATGGCAATGTGATGATCCTTGAAATGGATCTAAATGATTGGAAAGACGCCAAGTAGTAACATGTGATGTTGGATCCTTATGATGGATCAGGATAATGTTGGTTACAATAAAAGTATAATATTGTGTCTCATGTTGTTTATTCTTGTTATAGTTGCATGTTATACAGCTTGGTTGAATCTTGCAATTCACTTAAAATATACTAACTAATCACAGTGGAACATATCATGTAGTTGCCCTGGCCATAGATCCATCATCGTCAGGAGCTGGTGATGGTGAAACAGGTTCTCCTACGGGTTAACTCGGAGTGCATATTATTGAGTATGTGAGGTTTCTCCTAGCCTAAAGTGAGGAGGTAAGAGTGCAACTTCGGTTGTAGACTCCAGGGTGCAGATTCAGGCCCGTAGCCCAAGTGTGTGAAGAGCATGGTGAATAGGCCCATGGCTCAGGATATGTGATATGGGAGAAAGAATGTGTTCATGGCTCAGAGCACGGTGAACAGGACCGTGGCTCAGTTTCACTAGCGCCAATACCTGTACCGAGGTGGGATAGGTAGTGGGTAGCCTGACCCTGTGGCTGAGGCCACTTAAGCATGAGACTGCGGTCCTGCTTGTGTTGTACTCATGCATTGACCACGAGGTGGGAGTTCATGGAGTCCGGCTCTTCCATTGACCTTGTATGGAACCAGCTTGGGTTTCGCAACCGAAGGTTGGATTTGAGCGGTACGGCTCACTTCCTCAGGGCATAATAATACGTAATCCAGCCGAATAGTATTTACTGCTTAAGGTAAAATACGAAACATTGGTTGAGGCCTTGCTTGTGTAGTTAATCTTGTTATACCGCAGTTACTTATACTTTCCTTATGATATGTGGTAAAACCTTATAAATCATATCTTGTCAATCATGTTCCATAAAGAAGTACTTTGGTATATGCCTTATGTACAGCCTGGTAAGCTTGATAGTAGGAATAGCTTGTTATATAGACTGCTCTTGTTATACCTTTTATCAATTATCTACTGCTATTGCTTTAATCGTCCTTTGGTTTTATAGTTTCGGCGGGTAGTTATGTTTCTCGCTGGGACTGTGTGTCTCACCCCGCTGGTTTACACCCTTTTTAGGTGTTTGCGTTAGGCGTGGTGGTGGTCACGGAGTTGCGGCCGAGAAGCTAGACGAGCAGTAGAAGGCAAGCGATGGACATGCTGCTGTTTTGGTTGTTTTATAGTAGAGTCTAGAGTCATCCCTGTACTCTCAGGTCCTTGGGAGCATATTGATGTTGTTTCACGATGTATAACTGAAGATCCTTTATATATCCTGTTGCTGGCCGGATGAGGGCCTTTATGTATATATAAATACGTGATGAACTCGTATGATGGCTAGACAGCTGTTTCTCTAAGCTGTGGACACGTATCAAGGCTTGTAAATGTTTGTATAACCTGTTTCCTTACAGGGCGTGGACCTGAATGTAATGGTTCCTTAGTTTATCCGCTTTCTGCAATCGGTTTTAATTAACCCGTGTGTTTGGGAATCTGTGGCTTGTGGTGATTTCCGTACATTTTCGCATAACACCTCACTGTCTGTGTGATAGTGGGATGTGTTGCCACAATTTCTGTCGATGATCGAGGGGTGTCGGAAGTCGGTTATTCAACCAATTGACTCGGTTTTCTTAAATAACCGACCCTAGAGGTCTGGGATCTTCTAGCGTCAGAGATTGTCTTGGTCAAGAAAATTTTCGACCGAGAAGATTTCGGTCGACAAAATTGTCGACCGAGGGGTGTCTAAAGTTGGTTATTCAACCTTTTACGTCAGTTTTCTTAAATAACTGACCCTAGAGGTCTGGAATCTTCTAGCGTCAGAGATTTTATCTGTGGAGAAAATATTCGACTGAGCAGATTTCGACCAACAAAATTGTCGACCGAGGGGTGTCTGAAGTCAGTTATTCAACCTTTTGTGTCGGGTTTCTTAAATAACTGACCTAATAGGTCCTCTATAAGGTCGGTTGATTAAGAAAACTGACACTATAAGGTCAACAGTGAGCTCTAGACCCTATAATGTCAGTTATTGATAAAACAAAATAGACCCTAAAGATTGCATGACCGACTTCAGACACTCGCTCGATCGACAATTTTTTCGACTGAAATCTTCTTGGTCGAAAATTTTCTCGACCGAATAAATCTCTAATGCTTCAGACAATACTTTTTGGCCGACAATTTTCTCGACCAAAATCATCTCGGTTGACATATTTCTCGACCGAGATAGTTTACAGGGTCGACTTTTTTCGAATAACCGACCTTACAGGCTATTCTTTCTTGCTTGGGTCATATTTTTTACAACCTCTTGCGTCGGTGTTTACACTGTAAGGTTAGTTTTCTTTGGTCAAGAAAACTGACGCTATAGAGAAAATTCTATAGCGACGACCACTTAGGCATCGGTTATAAAGTGAAAAAAACCGATAATACATACCATTCATGTGGTAGTGTCTGACCATTACTAGAGTCTCTTGGAATGTTAAGAATTTCTCATGTGAAGAAAGACAAGACAAAGTGTGTGTTGATGGATAAAAGAGGAAAGTGCAAGTCATGGGGAAAAGGAAAATAAAAAAAGAGTTCTAAAACTAGACAAGTGTCCAAGTATTCTGCACTTAAAGGTAAAGGAATAAGGAAGGAACAAAATTATCACCATTCTCACCAGTATGGACATTGGGAAATAAATTCATCTCTTTAATTTTAGGAATTAAAGAAGGAAGGGATGGAGATCTCCACTTCAGGTATATATATTATAGATATAAAATTATCTACTTCTTTAGTTGTGGGTCTTATATGTTGGGTGTGGATCTTACATATGCATTAAGTAAACTCTTATCAAATGAAGTGGCAGATTCAAGAGTAGTTGCCACAACTATAGGGACCTATAATTATCTCTTCCAGTTAGATAAGTGTGATTATATACTTTCCATAGAGAAAAATATTTTTATATATCTTGTTTGGAAAAGAATGGTTTTGAATTTCTATAAAAGAATGGTTCAATATATATATTTTAAGAGATGAGATAATCCATAGAAATTCCCCAATGTCTTATGGTCTCTACTGATTGGATTTTGAGACAAGTGTATATAACATATGTACACTGTGGGAGAAGTTGAAGACTCTATGGAAGCCATTCATAAGGTGTAATATATATGAACTTGATCTGGGGAATTTTGTCATGCAACTCTCATGCAAATAGGACTATGACACCGCCCTCACAAGTGGCCCTTGGAAAGTGTTTGGTTGTTGTCTAGCTGTATGGGACTGGTTCCCTACATTCAAACTAAGGCTGGAACTTCCTGCTCGCCTCATGACATGGGTCTAGATTCTTGATGCCCCTTGCATCTCTCAGTCCCCACCTTATTTGAAATAAGAGATTAGCTATACAACCCCAATATAGAACCAGATCCTAGACCCTATTTTGTCCCCATTAGTTGTTGTCACGTCAATTCGGAATCACTACAACGGCAGCTGTGTGATGGGACAATGGCATTGGAAAGAAAAAGGGTGGGTGGAGGGATGGAAAGAATAAGGGAAGAGAGATAAAGAGAGGGGGGAGGGAGTTAGGAGAGAGGAGTGGTCGGAGGAGAGAGAGAGAAAAGAAGAGAGAGATTTTTATTTTGTTAATAACTTTCAATCCGTGATGTATTTTTTGACAAAATAAAAGTATTAGATTCCTTATCGATAATACTTTCCAACAAGACTAGTGTCGATGTAGTTTTGAGAAATTTAGTACGCACTCTAAAATTAATACAAAACATTTATTATATTTGTTCCAATTTTAATTTTTTAAGAAAGATAAAATATTTTTTTTCGTTTAAGTAGTATTTAAAAAAAATAGTTTCTATCTCCAATTTTTTTTCCTAGCAATTTTTTCTTGTTATCCCTAGTAAATTTTTTGTTATCGCTAGGCAAGCCTTTTGTTATCTAAGTAGTATATATATTTTTTAAATTAGTAGTTATCCATAGAGAATGGTTTTGTTATCCCTATCAATGTTTCTTGTTATCCCTATTAAATGTTTTATTATCCCTAGTAAATGTTATGTTATTCCAAGCAAATGTTCTTGTTATCTTTGGTTAATGTTTTGTTATCCCTAGCAATATATCTTATTATTCCTAGAAAATGTTTTGTTATCCATAGTAAATGTTATGTTATCCTTAGCAAATATTCTTGTTATCTTTGGTTAATATTTTTTTATCTCTAGACAAACCTTTTGTTATCCAAGCAGTATATTCTTTTTTTTGAAAATTTGTTGTTATGTATAGAATTTATTTTTGTTTTCCCTAGATTTTTTTTGTTATCCCTAGTAAATGTTTTGTTCTATGTAGTCAAATTTTTTATTATCCAAATAGTATTTTTTTTTGAAAACATAGTTTTTATCTGTAGAGATTGTTTTGTGTTATCCTTAGCAAATTTTCTTGCTATCTCTAGTAATTTATTTATTATCTAGAGTCAATTTTTGTTTTGTCAGAGTAGCATTTTTTTAAAAATTAGTTATTTTTTTGAAGAATTGGAGAGAAGTAGTGCAATTAATTTTTTAAAATTAGTTGGTATCATTGGTCCAATTGTTGTTATTTCTAATTTGATTTATTATTAATTCTAATCCAATTTATTGTTATCTTTTGGTCGAACTTGTTATCATAGGAGAGAAGTGATGTATATAATTATTTAAATTTGTTCTATCCTTAGCAAATTTTCTTGTTATCTCAATTAATTTTGTTGTTATTTCTTTCTCATTTTCCTTTATCGAAATTAGTCTTGTTAGAATGCATTTTTAACCAGAAATCTAACCGTTTTTATTTTGTTTTAAAATACATAACGGTTTAAAAGTTATTAGCAAAATAAATATCTCTCTTTTAATTTCTCACTCTCTTTGCAATACGTTACATTTTTCAAAAATATGTCGACATTAGTCTTATTAGAATGTATTTTCATAAGGAATCTAACATAATTTATTTCATTAAAAAATATATAACGGTTTGAAAGTTATTAGCAAAATAAATATATATCTCTTGATTTTTTTATCTCCTTACATATTTTAAAAATATTGATATTAGTCTTCTTAGAATGCATTTTTCATAAGGAATCTAACAAAATTTATTTCATTAAAAAACAGATAGCGGTTTGAATGTTATTAGCAAAACAAATATATGTCTCTTGATTTTTCTCTCTTTGTAACACGTTACATTTTACAAAAATATGTCAATATTAGTCTTATTAGAATAAATATTTCATCAGGAATCCAACAGAATTTATTTCGTTAAAAAATATATACCAATTTGAAGTTATTAGAAAAATAAATATATCTTTCTTGTTTTTTCTCTTTCCTTACACCCACTCCCTCTCTCTCCCCTTCTCTCTCTCACTCAGCTAGCAAGTGGTCTCATCGTCTGTCACCTCTCTCCAATCTTGTTACAATCCTAATTTTTGGGTCCATTTGGTGAGAAATGTAATTTCTCATATTAAAGATATTTGAACAAATAATGTATAAATTGTTTTGAATAAATGGATTCTGTTTACAATAGCCTTGATGGTTGATTTATGGGCTTTATTAGCTATTAGGCCCAATAACAAGGAAAAGACATAAGGAACTCCATTATTAATATGAAATGGAGAAAAGAAAAATGTAGAAACCTCTAGAAGGGAAAAGTATGTAATCCAAAGGTGGATTCCGTGCCTCCTGGGTTCCTTGGGGTCCGAGGAGTCCAAATTTGCAAAGATAATGCAAAAAGAAAAGAAAAGATCAATTAAATATTTCTTTATTAAGAAAGAAATTGAAAACAATGATAAAATGTAGAAAATAAGTGGAAAGAGGCATAATTGAGTTATCCTTAGTGGATTTTCGTATCCATGAGGTTTCTAATATTAAAAGGAATGCCAATGAGGAAAATAAAAAGAAAGATAAAGAGAAATCCTCAAAAAGAGATATTTTAATAAGAAATAAACAAGATAATGTGAAATAAATAAATATATATGCATCTAGAAGGATAATAAGTATCCTTAAAAAGGAATTTCAAAATACTAGAGTTTCTTGAGGTCCAAGGAACTCCAATGGAGGAAAAGAAAGGGAAAATACCAATAAAGCAAAATAAGAGAGTAATGTAATACATTATTAATGAATTTTGGTGGCATTGCTAAAGAGGTGGTATTTTCTACTTAAGGAAAATATATTTTGGTGGCAAATGAATTAAAAGGAAAGTATAAAGAGAATAACGGAGTGGATTTTCGAATTCCTAAATATCCAAATAATAAAGAATATCAAAAGGATAATTAAGAGAGAGAAGCTTGCTTTTTCATGAAGGAATCAGATTCCTAGTAGGAAAGAACCTTATTTCTTCGTGAGCAAGCATCGTAGGGCGTTGTTACCCTCATCTATAAAAGGAGAGAGGGCCCTGGGACGAGTCAAGGAGAGAGATCCCACACACCATCCTTTCTTATTCTTCTTCTTCTTCTTCTCCTTCTTGTTTTTAGCATATAAACCCTAACAGAGAGGGTAGAGCAACCCTGGAGCAATCAAGGGGCTCTGGAGTCATCATGTTGGAGGTGGGAAGCTTCCACAGATACCCTAAACTAATCGGCTATCTCTCCCACACTTTCGTCTTCATGCAGCTCATGCCGAAGGTCTGCCAACCTACAACAGATTGAGGTCTTGGCTCACGTACAAACGACCATCTTGGCCGCTAACCAGTGGCGGCCCGCGCGCGTAGGAGCACGGAGGAGGTAGGGGAGGAGTCCCCGATGGCCGACGAAGCCTGAGGAGGGGTGGTAGGGCCACACCAACTCCTTACATCAGCGGTCGCGCTAGGGCACACACTAGGAAGAAGAAGGGATGGACTTTGGACGCTTTTGCCCCTCCCTGCCACGAAGTACCAACAACTTAACCGAGAACACAATCGTAATTCGGTTCTAATTCCCAAAGCAAACGTGTTGCATGTATAGAGGCTACATGGCACCTTCCTATTGGCCCAAGTAAGGTTTTATAACAAAAATCATATCTCCTTAATAGTAGCTCGGATGAATATGCATAAAATATGAAAATTGCTCAGAAAAATGAGAGGAATTCAATAAAAATATATTTAGAAGATAATTCATCTTGAAATTCAAAAAGTAGTGTAATTTATCAACTTTAATGAATTAAAGATTAAGAAACCCTATTCTGAGATGATTAATATATTTAGTAGGGTTTAATGGATGATTAAAGTTGGCATCAACCTGTTAATGATAAAAAGGAACATTAGGAACAAGAAGGATGAACTTTGCACGTAATTGATTTAGTTTAGAGTTTCATGTGCATGAATATACTTTAATGGGCCTTGAAACCCTAATATTGGTAAATGCGACTCTTAATGGCCTTAATTATTCGAAATCGTAAATAAAGTTAAGATTTGATGATTCTAAGCTATTTTGAGTATAAAGGTTTCTAATTTTGGATAAATACCTTTAATGTAGACATTAGGGTTTTCTAATGAATAAAGATAGAATAATGACAATTAGAATTCATATGTGAATTAGACCATAATGAACTATGAATTGATGATAAATGAGAATAATGATCTTGTCATGGAATAAAAGGGATAAAAATGGTAGCTTTAATGTAAAAGAGGCTTAATGGACTTAATTAATGATTATTTGGATGTGTCTGACATTAAGGTTATATGTTGTTAAAAGGTAACCTTAATAACTTTCATGAAGGATAGAAGAGAAATTAGGGTTTAAAAGAGTAAAATGAAGTAAAAACCCTAATTCCAAAGTAAACCCTAAAAGAGGTAGAAATCCTAAAAAGGAATAGAAACCTGAAGTAGAAAGATGGTTTGAATAGATTTTGATAAAAAGGAATTGGATGTAATTTCAAGACTCTTGTACTTGCTTGATTGGATGTCTTGATTGATTGGACTATTCTATCTCAATTCACTCTAACAGGTATGTGGTTAATTATGATTAATCGCATTAGTTTTCCCGAAGGTTTCTGAAATGGTTAATCACATTGATTGAAACTAAATTGTTTGGATGTTCATACTACAATTATAAAGTCACCATGGTTATCACAATTATAAATACATGTGTATTCTCGCACCTGCATGCCACCCTGATGGAAGATGCCATAAAGGTCAGGCCCAAGAGGGTAGACCAATGGGCACCATGAGAGGTGACGCCAGACTCCAAGCTTGGGAATGAGAAGGTGGTCTATGTTTCATGACTATGGGGCACCATGAGAGGTGACCCCTAGGCACCAAGCTCGGGATTGAGAAGGTGGCCTTAAGTTGATGGCAAAAGAGAAACCCTAGAGGGGTATTCCAGGGTTAGGGAAAAAGCAGTGGAGAATGACACATCGAAAATGTAAATTGGTTTGCTAATTACCCTGATCGTGATAATTAAATTGTTAGCCATATTTGTGAAATTTTGGTTGTTCCCACATACCAACATATTCCTATATGCTGACCGACATTTTTTTGTCGGTGCTTTAGGTACAACAATTGAAAGAACAAACAGTAAAGTGAAACATTATGGTAATAAGAAATAAAGTACAAGGAGGATTAGATAGAATGAATCCAGGCTATGGATAGAGTAGCTTACCAACATTTTAAAAAGGTATGCAAGGTTTTATTTTGCACCAATTTTCAGTTTAGTTGGTAAATTTGATAATTGTTATTGATTATTTGTTGAACCTTTGATCCTGTTAATGGGGATAATGGCTCTAATCTTTTGGTCTCCCTTAATTGGGGATTACCGGGAGGTGGGGTCGTTACATTTAGTATTAGAGCATAGGTTCCTCATTTAATCGTTAATAATTATTAAAATTTACAAACTCTATAGAACCCAAGGGAGTTATTAGAGGAATTTCCAAAAGACAGAGGTGTCTGGAAAAGGATCACATCCGGGGGCTGGAAAGATTTTCCTCCGCACCGCTAGTCAGAATACGAGGACTCCCAAATTAGTGTGACTGCCTGGCCAATGTCTCAGGATTTGACTCGAAATAAGATACCTTTAGGACTCTCTCATTTTGTTCATCCCTTGTCACCTCAAATGCTGTTAAGGATTATAAGGATTAGGGTTTTCTCTCTTTTTCTCACCCTCTTGAGGTATGGGTAAGGTTGATAAGGATTAAGGAATCCTCCACCAAATTAATAAAAAAGTATGTAAATAAGATGTCATGGACATAAGCTTAATAGATTTAGCGTAAAGGAATAGATACATGCTTAGGTCGTATGACATAAGTTGTCATGCCTCAGGAGAGACCTAATGCTAGACCTTCTTGTCAGGAGGATAAGTAAAGAGAGAGTTGGTCTTGGAGGTAGAGATCTCCATTAAAAGTAGAGACCTGACACATCCTATGAGGATGATGATAACCCTAACCCTAATTGAAGGTTAGAGAGAGAGATGACATGATGAGTTAGATGTCATGGTTGACCAAGTGTTTGGATGGACACACCTTGGGAAGCCATACGAGCCATGAGAGGTTAGATAACCTAGTACCTTTGGTGACCCAACCCTGGAAAGGATCGTGCATGTTAGAGTGAAGGATAGCTCCTTCATTGATGAGGTTAGTGAAGAACCTATAGAAACCCTATGGGCTTATGCAAGTAGGGGATAACATGCACCCAGAGTACGTCAGTGGTGCAGTAGTAGGTTGAAACCCTGGCCAGTAAATATGATGGATGGCTTATGAAATAAGCATAAAGAGCTATGAATAACCTCAAGCAAATGTAAGCTTGAACATAGGCTTCACCCACATAGAGGTGTGGTTGTGAGCTTGATCCTTCATGCAGAGAGGACCTCTAGTAGTAAGGTTGGATGTGGAGTTAACTCTAGAGAGAGAAAGCAGGACCCAAGTAAGGAGGATGGAAGCTTAGATTATGAGACATGAGGAACAGTGGGGAGTTGAGGATGATGTGACCTAAGTGGATGATAGTGGTTACCTCGTGCTTGATCCCTAGAGGCTGATGATATCTTGGTGGCGTTTAGGGGAACCAAACCCTAAAGAGAGGATGATGCTTCTGGAACCTATGTGCCTATGGTATAGGAGTTTACCCGCTGAGATGAGACAAAGAGTGCCTTAGACCCTGGGGAAGTTTAAGTAGCAAGTTGTGAGGCCTTTTACCTTGTTGGTTTCTCTTGAGGAAGACTCAACTCTAAGGTGCAGCTCGAATAAAAGGATCATGGGAGTACATGACATACCTTGGACATGCTGGATTCGTGGTTAGAGAATGAGCATGCAGTTGGATACCCAAAGGTGAACCTAGGGTTCCTAGGCCTAAGAGGGAAAGTGGTGTACCTGATGCTCATGACGAGGTTTTAGTTTCAATAGATTCGAGCATGGTACTTCTCATGTTTAAAGGAAAGAAAAACCCCTTAAGTTCAAGGCAAGTTTGATGAACCCCCCACAGCTAAGTTGATGACATGGGAAGGTATGATCTTGATCCAATGTTGAGGATGAGAACAAGTATGACCTAACATGGTTTAGTAGGTGGTCTACTTGTGCCTTAGTGGCTGTTGGGTTAAGCATGCTCATGTGAATATAAACCCTAGGGATGTTTGTGACCTTGTTGTCAAGAGTTGTAGTTTCCTCCCATCCTGGGAGAGGAACCCTTTGGTAGGGTGTGTACCAGTTTGTGGGGTTTTTTGGAAACCTAAAGAGGTCTCATAGGATCATGAGAAGCTAAGTAAAAAGTACATGGTATGAGAATGAACCTGTAGACCCATAGATAATCATCTCTAAGTGCATGTAGATGTGTTACCATGGAGGTAACTGGTATGGGGCCCGACCAAGGTAGGTAGGTTGCCATGATCCCTAAGAAAGGATGGGAGTCATCCATGAATGTATAGAGAGAGATGATGAAGGATTTGGTAAGGTTCTAAGTTGAACATGTACTATGCTAGAATCCTAAGTCTATCCTAGGGTCAGGTAGGGATAAGACCGATGGAAGTAGGAGTTGCCTAATTCCCTAGTTGCACATGACCATAGGGTTGGGAGGTAACAACTATCATTGTCTGAGGGCCATGGGTTAGGATATTGATCACCTTCATGAACTCATGGGACCCAAAGAGCAGATGAGTAGGGCACTCTCTGGATGCATGAGGGAAGAGGGATGACCCCAAAGGTGCCGACACCCTATAGACCCATATGAGATGACCAAGGATTGTTTGTAAACCCCAGTAGGTTCGAGACCAATTTTTCATGGAAGTAATATTTTTTGATATCATGATGTTTGTGATGTAGAGACATAAGTTGCACGTTTCAACTTAGATTTGAAGGTGTACGGGCAAGGTGTGATGTACCATATCTACTCTTGGAATAGGAAGAAATTTGTATTTGGACGACCGCCAAATGCTTATTTCCTCTTATTATGGGAGTGAGAGATAGGACAGTAATGACCGGCCTAAATCATGCGTCTAAAAGGAGCGGATTAGAAGTAGTCGAACTTTTAAATAACCCGACTCTTAGGCCCCCGCAACGATGACGGGGTCCAAAGTAGCGATCGGGGTCGAACCTTAGGGACAAGGGTGGTCGTGCTAAGAATGCAGTAACAACACTCTATACTCTGGTAAAAGAACGGTAAGAACATGTTTCCAAGGGAACGATAGATCAAGATCAGTAAAACAAAAGAAATAAAAGGAAACAAAATGTCACAACAAAGCCATAAAAAGAAAAGCTATCTCCAACTGGAGTTACAAGGAAGATTAAGGTTTTGGCATATATTAATTTTTAGGGGTTTTGTGCAACGGAACCTGAGGAGATAACACTATTGACTAAGCAAGGAATGAAGGAAGAAAATTTAGTTATAACAAATGGCGGCAGAAAACATCCAATACCCCTTCTCTCAAAGAGAGTACCTCCAACTAAGTACCTACACCCTCTCTCAAAGGTATATGACTTGGGTTGGAGTGGAAAGATAACTGAAGCAACTCTGACCCTGGGTACTCTCGTACTCCCCAATCGGACCAAACACTAGAGTCACAACACCTCTCTCGAGGGAGTTGAAACAGGAAACACGATTCAATAGCTAGTCAAAACATGATCCAAGGATACAAGCTAGAGTTCAGATGCTAAAAACAAATCATCCAACTAAAAGGGACCAAACATAGAACCATAGATATTAAAACTCCTCTAATTCCATAGCATGAGCATTGTATAAAAGGTTTAGTTACATTGCGTAAATAAAGAAAGTAAATGACTGTAAAAAGGGAAAGATAGGTATCGCCTCCTCAATATAGGAGGGCGATATACCGCAGCAAACCCCTAAGGCATGTCTAACCCGAAACCGGACGAGAGCTCTGCCTGATATGCCTGTGTCGGGTGGCGACCCCCTCTCGGGAGATAGGCCATGGCGGGAAGGCATATCGGTCAAGGCATCTCTACTCGATACGGTTGTAACGGGATGCCATCCTCTCGGGCGACACACCCTGACGGTTGATCCGTATCGGGTTCAGTATCGTGTCGGGTCAGAGAGTTCCTAGGTTCTCAAGTTCCATGTATCGGGTGTAGTGGGTGATCCGTCTCGGGAAGTGCCCATCTAGGAACCCGACACATCGGGTGGCCTCCTTGGTCGATATCGGGTTGCTGCGGCTACCGGGACAGATTCTAAGTGAACCACTCCCGCCCCTCTCGGGTTGGGGAAGTGCTCACCTAGAATCGCCCAGCACACCTCGGGGACGTGACACACTAGCTCCAGATGCTTTCCAAAGTTAGCCTTCACGAGATTCCGACCCGTCCCATGGAGGTCCTATAGCTTCTATTTATAGGCAGCGATTGAAAGAAGTTGCAGACCTCCGGGCGCCACGTGTCCTCTATCGGCTCCATTAGCGTGGCTTCAGGGATGACGAACATGCGTGTCGCTCGACACAACGGGTGTCGGGTTATGAAGGTATCGGGTGTGACAGATGGCTGCTTCCGGTGAGTGGCACGTATCGCGTGACATGCCATGACGGACTGATTAGTCATGGCGGGTAGAGCTCTCTATCGGGTAGATGGCGTGTCGCCTGCCAGTGACCGCACTGCGAAACACGCCTGTATCACATTGTGCTCATATCGGGTAGTGTCTGCGATGGGTAGTGGACTTGTCGTGCGGCTAGAAGCATGGGCGCTTCTTTGTAAGTGGGCCAGGACGGGCTATTTTGCTGATTTTGAGTGGAAAAGCGAGGAAAACTCTGTAAAAGATGATAAAAACGAGTTAAGAGCATAGTGTGGCTTATTTATTTAATAACATAATAAAATGGAAAGGAAAACAATTTAAAAGGGCATTTTTTACAACGAAATTTGGGCTATAAATACCACAAAAATGGGTGTTATCAACTCCCCCAAACTTATCATTTTGATTGTCCTCAATCAATTTTAAAACTTTGTTTTGCGATACTTCTTATTAACCTGATATAGTTTTCAGACAAGGGGTTTGAGCTAGCATTGAGATGTCTTAAAGAGAATAATGTTTGACCACGATCAACAAACTTTATTTTTCCTGCCTTATTTAAGCAAAACTTTCTCTTTAGCTTCGGCGAGACTTGGGTGCGTGATTCCGAAGTTAGCTTTCACACCAAACAATTTTTGGGAAAAGGAGTTCTATTTTTGGGTAGGTTTAAGGATTTTTGGGTTTTTCTTGTTTCCCATCAGTCCATCCAGCTACGGGTCCGTTAACGGGCAAGTGGTCCCTGCAGTCCAAGCCAGTTGGCTTTAGAGTAGTGATTTCACATCCTACGTACCACTTCCCCGGATCTACCATACCTAAAGATGGATACTTTTTGAAAAGACAAGTGTGTATATATATATATATATATATATATATATATATATTGATACAACTCTCATACTTTTATTCACTCTCATAAGGATTTTCTCTCTTTTTGGGATTTTTGATGGGTAGGGAAACAAAAGTAAGTTGCTGTTTGGGAAGCTTTTTCCTTCTACATACACATCTCTTAGCTTTTGCGAGATTATTTTTCAAATTTTTGGTGTGGAAAGTTGTAGTCTTTTGTCGTTTTGAGACTGCATTTTTAGATAGATCGTAACAAAAACCTGCACCACCTTAGACACAGAGAAAACAAGCTGGAAAGAAGTCGTATCAAGTTTTTACTATAGAGTGTCTTTGTACAATTGTATAGAGGTAAAATTTTGTATATGCAAAGTTTTTGTATATGCAAAGTTTTTGTATATATACACAAAATATGTTATAGGAAAAAGAAAAAAAGGTAAAATTTGGAAGGCTTTTAGTACCTCCCTCAGTGATACATAGTACCCCCCCAAACTTACCCCACACTCTGTCCCAGAGTTGTGAGATAGATAAGGTAGGGTAATGTTAACTCAGTGAGGGTTATCTAGTGAGCGCACCTTTGCCAGATAGAAGCTCCCACACATATTCTCCTCATTTGCTGTGATAGTCGATGTGGTGGAGATTTTCAGGCATTTATTGTAGCGTCACCTGGCTAGATATCCATTCCAACACGAAGATGTCGCAGTCGTTGGATAGTGGAATTTATTGTGGACTGCGGTGGCAGAACTGAAGCTCATGCCATTTGCTGTCTGCTATCTCCAGGGATGGTTGGATCAGTGTCGCCAACCCATTATAGTATTTTCGTACTAAGCGTTCAAGGGGTGTCAAAGCTGTCGATGTACACTGTACTGGATGATCTTTGTTGCTGTCTGAGCTGTTGTAGAAAATTCCTGCTCGTTGGCGAGTGTACATCGTTAGGAGCATCCAGTGGTTGTAGTGCAGAATAGGCAGGAAGATGATACGTGGCATCCTGCTCTGTAACTCTGCCAGAAAAGATTGTTTTGCTCCTGACTCATCGGCAAGGAAGATGTCATTGAACAGCATTGGATGGGCTATGTATGCGTGTTCAAGCTTTCTCTATAATATCTGGATGTAGGCGGCTGCTACTGATAGCACCAAACACCCTCCTTCTTTGACCATGCCCCTTAAGTCATCAACTGGGACTATGACACTGCCTGCCTCATAGATGATGTCTGCGGGGGTAGAGTCAGCCAACTTCTGCATAATCTCGTTGACCTGCTGCTGCATTATTGTAGAGCACGAGAATCAATCAAAGTTGCTGATCATTTCCTCTAAGGTTTCAGGCGAAGCGGGGTCTTCATTTCCGCGTACTTCCCGCAGGATTTCTTGTCGCTTGCCTGCCCCATAAACGTCTTCCTCCATCTCAGCTTCTTTTTCTGGAGTGCTGCTAGGTTGAGAGGATTCGTCTTCTTGGTCACTATCCAATAGTTTTTCTGGTATCCACGCATCTTGGAAATAACGCTTGTCTTTAATCAGCAGCAAAGAGTAAGTGCTCTTGAGATTGAAGAAGTATTGGCCCTGGAGATGTTGGATAGTGACCAAGAAGATGTTGAGCAGCTCCATGGCACACAAGATGACAAAGGCACTATTCCCACTTCCCAATTTTGTTTGGACGGGGATGTTTCTGATAGAGAAGAAGTTCCAAACACCACTGTGACGTTGGACTCCTTGCTTGATAACTCGGAGAAGACGCGGCAGGAGAAGCCTGAGATGTTTGTCCTTTGGGTGAGTGAAGATGTGCCCTGAGCGTGGACCTCCTCATTGCAACTGTTGAAGAGTTGGACGTCATTGTTCTGGAGGTCTGCCACGCACAGGAATCAATTGTTGCGGTGCTTGTACGGGGCCAACACGAGGTTCGTGTTGTGTTATTCAATCTGCCGCAACATGTTGGCCACTAAAACGGAGTCGAATGCTCCTGTCATCAGCCTTCTTGCCAAGTCCGGAGTGGCGTTGTATATTGTATGTCGACCTGTCCTGGTGCTGATATTGTCAACCATTGCACCCTGTAGGACCCTAAAAAACTTCTTTCCGACGACGACTGGTGAGCGGAACATGCTCCTCAGTGCTCCCCGTCGTATGGAGAAGTAGCCGTCGCTCCAAACGATATCTTCTTCATTATCCTGCGACCTCAGGACCTTATTCAGCAGTTTTTGGTCATCAATCGTCAGGTATCCGATGGCACTTATGTCGAAGTCGGCCATCTCGAAGGAAGGTATCTCTGACGGCGCAGAAAATTCGTCTGCCATCGAGCTTCTTCCTCTGGGGGGTGTCTTTTATTAGCAGAGTAGATGTCCCCCTTCTCCCTCTAATTCGTCAGAAGAGTCCTCCCCAACATTGATTGATTCATCGTTGTCTTCAGATTCATCCAGGGAGGCTGAGGGAGCAACTTCTTCCATGCCTCAGGAGCTTGCTTGTCCTGTTGGAGCTCCGTCGAATGACTTGTGCGTCATCCCTTCCTCGGGCGTTGTGGATGGCCTGCTGGAGGAGGAAGTGGACGATGTCCTAGGTTAGGATGCGGACGAGGAAGGCTGGGAGCCTGAGCCAGGAGGTGATGGAGACCTCCTTGGCTGTCTTGAACGTGGGTGGTCATCCCTCCTGTTCAGCCTTTCCTCGACGTCATCGAGGCACTGGAGCAATAGCTGCATTGTCTTGTTCAGTACCTCTAGTTGATCGGGGAGGCCAACTAGGGTTAGCAGCTGCTGCTCTTAATCATTGAGCTTCTCCCGAAAGACATTGAACTTGCGGGTAAGTGAATCTAAAGTTACCGAGTTGTTGCCTATTACCTCTCGCAGGTTGTCAAATTCCAGGCCCAAGATCTGCCCCATTGATAGAGAGGGTGCGTCTGACTGCCCTCTCATTCTCGTGACGCTCATTGCGTGCGATGGTCGGCACCATGAGTATTCGGCTTCATGCGGGTCTGAGGCCATCTGTACAGTATGCAAAGGCGTCACCTCTGGTCGAGGCGTTGGTACCCTTAAGGCTGTCGATGCCTTTCTTGTTTGTGGTGGTGGAGAAGGGCGTAGTGTGGGTGGCTGTTGCTCCACCCCTTGGTTGTCGGTGACCTCCTCTGCAACTTCCATCGGCTTCGTTGGTGGCGGTGGCGGTGCGTGCCGTACAACCCTGACCCTTGCTTCTAATCTCTTGGCGAAAGCACTGTTGCTGGCCTCCGGCTGTACCATCTCTTCTGCCATGGAAGGCGGAACAGAAGGTGCGGGAGTTGCGCCTGTCTCTCCCACGACAGCATCCCTTGGGGCTATCATCTTTATCTCAGCCCCGGTTGTCTCGGCAACCTCCATGATCGCAGTCACTTCTTCTACATCCGCGACAGTTGTTGTTGTGGCGGCCGCGGTGGCACAGGAGTAGCGATGACAACTCTTATAGTGGTTGTCACCAGTTGCGCGGGGGCGATGGGTTGCTTGGAAGGAATTGTGGGTGATTTATCCTACCGGGCGTTGAGGGGTATTGGCCTTCCTGTTGTAGCTGCCCTCTCTTGTATCCTCGTGGTGGCGGCATAGGCGGCTTTGACCACCACAGTTTCAATCTCTATTGTGGTGAAGACCAGCTTTTCTGCGTCGTAGCTGGCACAGTGTGGGAGCGGAAGGAGGGTGTTTGTTCTTGCGAATTTGTAGTAGTAGCACCACCCCTCCTTCTTGATGATGCTAGCCCTCATTAGGAACTTGAGGTCGATCTTGTCGTCACCTCTTGTTCTTGAGAGGATATGCGGCTCCCTGGGGTATCCTAGCCCTACCGTAATTAGATTCACCTATCCGCCCATGTTGTAGTTCTTAGTGGTGTCCTTTACTGGATGAATACGGTTGAGGAGGAATCTCCCCAAATTGATCGTGCGTCCTTCCGTCATATGCCACATAAGGTGTAGCTATTCAGTGTAGAGATTGCTCGATTCATACTTGCTGATGAGAAGGCACACAACGATTTTGTGCACTATCCTCCAAAAACAGGAGTGCACTTCCGCCACCTTACTTCCCGGCTTGAATGCTGATTCACCAGTTAGCTTCCTCCAGAGCTCGACTGGGTTGAACCCGCCGCCTTCGGTGATTCTGACACCGTTTTTGAGCAGTTCTCTCTCTGCTTCGGTGGAGGAGAAGATTTCATTGAGCAACTTCTCTGATATGTCATGATCAGCGTTATACAACCATCCTTGCAGTCTGTCTGCTCCACCAAACCTTTCGACTTCATCTGGTCTATTCTATACCCAGCGGAGGAACGACATGAACTCCCTTGTGAGTTCTATGTAAGAGGCGGAGTTGCTGAAGCAGATCTTCCTCAGCCCGACTGCTGCTAGGATATTTTCCAGGCTGTCGAAAATGCATATCTGGTGAAAGGACGACTGGTGACAGAAGCGACTTGGTCTGTAGACCTTGGCTGCTAATTCTATGTACCGCCGCCTATGCTCGTCGTCTCTGGGCATGAACCTGCCTGGTGAGTGATCTAGAGGTTTAGGTTCGGCTGCCGAGGTTGAAACTATTGTTGGGGCTGTTGCTTCTTCCATCATGGACCTTTTCTCGACCCCAGATGGCCCAGATGAGTCGGGGTTTGGGCGCTTCTTCCCGACTGAGGTGGCTTCTTCTGCGGCCTTAGTGTTGATCCTCCTACCTTGTTCGTCTACTTGGACGACAGTTTGCTTGGTACAGGCCATTTCTTTTATTATAAAACAAAAGTTTAGTAAGCATCAATGAATGATTCACCTTGCCCGACATCAGGTGGCGGGGTGTGTCGCCTGATTATCAGATAGGTGATCTATTTTGAAAATTGAATAACTAAACTTGATAGAGTTAAGTCATTTATCGGTCGGGGGTTACACATATATCATCCGATAGGAAGCGTCGGACGATATCAGGCAAAGATAACAAAATTGGGATAGCCCGACTCGGTAAAGGCAAAGTTTGTTGCGCGATATGTTAACACAAAAAGTCGGCCCGATATTAGTGTTGCTCGATACAATTGTATCGGGTGACAAAAATTAAAGCTCCTTCATCTTAACAGAACTGGGCGATACAATGCCTCACCTGATATACCTATGTTGGGCGGCACGGGTTTTGGGCGATACTCCACAAGGCTATGGTGTAAAATCGGGCACCATCCCGAGCAGTTATCCTGCCCGATACGATCTCTCAAGAACAAAACATACAAGACGCGAGGTGACAGAAAACTGGGCGACGCGGGTGTCTCCCGATATAAGGTGTCGATCAGGCGTGTGAATCAAGCATGTCGCGTGATGCGGTAAAAGGGTAGGATGCCCGACACAAGCGTGTGTTGGGAGACACGGAAAGAACTAAAGTCATTTGCCCGATACGAGTTGCACGACACGTGAGGCGTGTTAGGTAAGTCACACGATACGCATATCGTGTTATACCTTTATCTCCCAAGGGTAACTGTACGACACGGGAGCAGAAGCTAGGCTGGCCGACATGAGAGGAAAGTGAGAGTTAGATGCGAGGTACATGAGTAGGTGAAAAGTAAATGCCAGTGCCCGATACATTTTTACTGCAACTACTATATATAGCAATTGAGGGCGGGGGTAAAACAGGTAAAACTGGGGCACGTGTCGCCCAAAGAGACTAATCAGTCCCGAGGTGAGCAGTAAAATCAGTATAACCCATCACGTCAAAAGTCATTTTGGCTTCTCAAGCATGACTCAATCAGGGCGGTAAGGCGTATCGTGCGGCTTGATATATCACGCGATACAGGCTCATTGCTAAAGCCTGATGCCCGATATCAACACCCGATAAGGGTGTGTCGCACGGCTCGTGGGACTTTGCACGATATAGGTCCGCACGATACTCAACTAGATAGAGAGTGACGCACACATAAATAGAAGTAGGATGCCCGATAGGGCAAGAGAGCTTGGTATCAGGCATGGCAACTTTGCGTGCCCGGTACAGGTTTCAAAGAGGAATAAGACAAGGTAAGAGTTGAAAAACTAAAGATAAAGAAATGGAAAAGCAATTGATGGGTAAAACATCATTGGCCTAAAGTGAAACTCTCAGCCTCAGATAGTATTACTCATCAATGCTTATAAAACTAAGCGGTGGCCCACAAAATGATGGAGTCAGAGCATGTGGCGCATGCACTGACTCGAGCCTTATTACAATCATAATGTTCATAATGTTTTTCTTGCAGGAAGGAAATAACGTCCTATTCTAAGAAAAGAAAAGTCTCGGGCTGC
The DNA here is from genome assembly GCA_963693085.1 of Alisma plantago-aquatica. Lineage (NCBI taxonomy): Eukaryota > Viridiplantae > Streptophyta > Magnoliopsida > Alismatales > Alismataceae > Alisma > Alisma plantago-aquatica. The sequence continues at coordinate 1,444,216,100 of OY856409.1, read as the reverse complement.
CTCCCGAGGAGCATTGTAGTTTCCATCGTCAGCTCGACAACTTCAAAACCCTTTCACTCTGCACTTTTTGTTGTTGTTTCAGCATCTTGCAGGTCTATCTCTGACCTTCTTATGAACTCCTCATCTTCATAGTACCTCTTGACCCTGTGTCCGTTCACAGGAAAGACTTTTGCTGGATCGTCTTTGTCGTGCAGTTCCATCATCCCTGAAGGATAGATCTTCGCCACTGTGAAGGGTCCGAACCACCTTATTTGCAGCTTACCTGGAAAAAGACGGATAGAGGATTCAAATAAAAAAACTTTATCACCTTCACTCACATCCTTCTTCTTCAGGTGGGCATCATGCCACACCTTGGTCCTCTGCTTGTAGATCCTGGCATTTTTGTAAGCGTGTAATCTCAGCTCCTCTAGCTCTTGCAGCTGTAGGAATCTCTTTTGCCCGACCTTTTCTAAGTCCATATTCAGAAACTTGATCGCCCAGAGGGCCTTGTGTTCAAGCTCCAAAGGTAAGTGGCAAGATTTTCCATAGATCAACCTGTAAGGCGTTGTTCCTATGGGTGTCTTGTATGTCGTTCTATAGGCATAGAGAGCATCGTCTAACTTCAACGCCCAATCTTCCACGTACGACTGACAGTCTTTTCTAAAATTTGCTTGATCTGCCTAGTTGACACCTCCACCTACCCAGATGTTTGAGGGTGGTACGGTGTAGCAGTCTTGTTCCTGACCTCATATTTTTTCAACATCACTTCAAACTTCCTCTCTCTAAAGTGTGATCTGCCATCGCTTATCATAGACCGGGGCACCCCAAAGTGAGGAAAGATAGTTTTCTCAAACAGCTTGATCACAAACTTGGAATCACAAGTTTGGGTGGCAACTGCCTCAACACACTTTGATACGTAGTCTACTGCTACTAGAATGTTTTGACAACCTTTTGACGGGGGGAAATGGACCCATGTAGTCAATTCCCCAGATGTCAAAAATCTTGACTTGTATCCAATTTGATAAAGGCATTTCATTTCTTTTTCTGATACTCCCAGTAGATTGGCACTCCTTGCATACTTTTACGTAGGTAGCAACATTCTTGAATATTGTAGGCCAGAAAAACCCAAATTGAAGCACTTTAGTCTCCTCCATGGTGCCCTCCATAGGGTGAAGAGTGGCATTCTTTTAAAATTTGTGGGACCTCCTCTTCTGGTATGCATCTTCTGTACAGGCTATTAGAACACTTCTTGAAAAGCAAGGGGTCATCCCAGTAGTAGTTCTTGACATCAGATAAGAGCTTCTTTCTCTGGTTGTAGGTGATGTCTGGCGGTAACCGTCCACAAGCTAGGTAATTGCAGATGTCAGCGAACCAAGAAAAGGTTGACTCGTCAGACTGAGCCATCAATAGAGCTTCATCAGCATAGTTGTCGTTAATAGGCAACTTCCTTCCTTCCTCTGAGGTTATTCTTGAAAGATGATCTACGACTATGTTTTCCTTGCCTTTTTATCAATTATCTCATGATTAAAATCTTGAAGCGACAGGGCCCATCTCAGCAATCTAGGCTTCATATCCTTCTTTTTCATCAAGTAGCGGATATCTCCATGATCCGTATAGACTTTTACCTTTTCTCCAATGAGATAGGATCTGAACTTGTCAAACGCGAAGACGATTGCTAAGATCTCCTTCTTCGTGGTTGTGTAGTTTACCTGTGCCTCGTCTAGAGTTTGATTGGCGTAGCAAATTACATGATGTTTCTTATCCTTATTTTATCCTAAGACAACCCCCACAGCGTAGTCGTTAGCATCTCACATCAATTCAAAAGGAAGCTCCCAATCTGGAGCTTGAAGAATCGGGGGATTCACTAAGGCCTCCTTTAGGGTCTGAAAAAATTTCAAACAATCCTCATTGAAAATGAATTCTACATCTTTCATTAACAGGTTCATAAGAGGTTTGGATAACTTTGAGAAATTCTTGATGAAACTCCTGTAATAACCTGCATGACTGAGGAAACTTCGCACTCCTGTTACAAACTTGGCGGAGGTAGTCTAGAAATAGACTCGACCTTGCTTACGTCAACTACAATTCCTCTCTTGGACACTTTATGACCGAGGACAATGCCTTCTTGTACCATAAAATGACACTTTTCCCAGTTAAGAACCAGGTTCTTCTCCTTGCAGTGTTGTAGAACTAAAGACAGGTTCTTCAAACAGGCATCAAAATCCTTTCCATAAACAGAGAAATCCTCCATAAAGACCTCTACAATGTCCTCCAGGAAATCTGAGAACATTGCGATCATGCAGCGCTGAAACGTTGCAGGGGCATTGCATAGCCCGAAGGGCATCCGTCAAAAAACATACATACCGTACAAATAGGTAAACGTGGTTTTCTCTTGATCACCAGGCAAGATAGGAACTTGGTAAAACCCATAAAGCCATCCAAGAAACAAAAGTACTCATGATGAGCTAGCCTTTCGAGCACTTGATCGATAAAAGGGAGAGGGTAGTGGTCTTTCTTACTGGCTTGATTCAGCTTTCGATAATCAATGCACATCCTCCATCCGGTAACAGTCTGGATGGATACCTCATCACCTTTATCACCCTTAATGACAGTCATTCCCCCTTTCTTAGGCACCACATGAATCAGGCTCACCCAGTTGTTGTCGCTGATTGGGTATATAATGCCCACATCTCTAAGCTTGATAACTTCCTTCTTTACTACATTCTTCAACGTCTGGTTCTACTTCCTAAGGGGTTGAACAAGGGGCTTTGTAGATTCTTCAAGATTTATCCGGTGCATACACAGGGCAGGGCTTAGCCCCTTGATTTCATCCACCGAATACCCAATAACTTGTTTGTGGAGCCTCAGCTCTACAAGGAGTCATTCCAGTTGTTCCTGGGTAAGATTGGAATTGACAATGACAGGATGTCTCTCTTCTTTATCTAAGAACTCGTACTTCAAGCCTTCCGATAGCTGTTTCAACTCTAGTAAAGGTTTTGGTACTTCCTCTTCTTCCTTGGTTGATTCCAGAGAAGCATACATCACTGTCTCGACCACTTCTTCCTCACTGCTCAGATCTCCTTCATCTTGGTTCAGTTACTCGAGTATCTCAACTATGTTGGGGTTGTAAACTTCTGAGCTTTCTTCATTTAAAGCCCTCATAAAAGGATCTACTACTGCCACGTCTTCTGCTATTTCTTCACAATACTGATAATAGCTGTCCATGAAGTAAGCTGACTCTAGGAGTGACGGTCCTTTCATAGAATATTTGACCTTGAAATCAATATTATCATCCCCGATCCTTAGGGTGTTCACGCCCTCAACGACGTCAATAAGTGCCCTTCCAGTCGCCAAGAAAAGACGACCGAAGATGATGGGACACTTAGGGTCTTCCACGGTATCAATGATAATGATATCACAAGGAATGAAGAAATTTCCCACTCTTATCGGGACACCTTCAACTATCCCTACTGGACTTTTAAAAGTATGGTCTGCCAATTCTATCCTCATATTATTCCTGGCCATATCAGTCAATCCTTAACACTGTGCGAGACTTAGAGGCATGAGGCTGATACTAGGCCCTAAATCAGCAAGACCTTTTTTTTCAACGTTGCCTCCTACTGCAAAGGGTATAGTAAAGGCCTTAGGGTCCTTTCTCTTTGTTGGTAAACCTGATTTCACGAAGGCAGATGACATAGAGGCTAGATGCACTATTTCGATCCTTCCACCTAGCTTTTTCTTTGTTATAAGATCCTTGAAAAACTTGGCGGAGGTCGACATTTCTTCCAAAGCTTCGAGAAATGGTACTTCCAGGTGAAGCTTTTTTGTTGAATCCATAAAACTCTCATATCTTTTCTTGAGGTGAGCCTTCACCATCTTGTATGGAAACAGTAACCTTGGCGAGTATCTCTTAGTGAAAAATTCCTCACTAGGTCCTTGCTCCCTAACTGGAGGATGTTGTCCCTCTCCCTTGTCAGGATTTTCTACTATCTTCTCCTGCTCTGGGTCTTATGCTCTTAGCTCTTCAGAGTGATCTATCATACGTCCTGATCTGAGGGTCGCCATCTTGGCAGACTCTGTACTTGAGGGAATCTTCCCTAACAGGTTCTTCATGAGCTCAGCCAACTGAGCTAGCTATTGATCTTTCTAACGCTGATGAGTTTGCATATCCCCCATCTAGACTTGCATAGAGTTCAAAACTCCTGAGTTGGATAGTGCACTTTGTGCTAGCTGATTATTAATGGTGTCCTGCCTTTTAACAATGTCAAAAAGCTGAACCACTAAGTCCGACTAGTTGTTTCTATTTTTCTGGCTTGGCCCTTGGGCCTGCACTTGCCCTTGGCTTGTGTTAGCGACTTGACGGGGTTGAAACTTTCCCTGACCTTGGTGATTGGTTTTATTCGACTGAAAAGAGCTCGTCTTGACGTATTGTCCTTGTTCGCTTCTTTTCTCGAAGATAGGTTGCTGCTTGGGTAGGTTGTTCAGCTGATGTGAATTCTCTGCGGTGTCCTTGTTTCCATAACTGAAACTAGGATGGTTCGGACTCTTGAACGTGACATAGGATACATTCACAACTTCTTCCTCATCTGAATCACTTTCACTAGACTCTTTAGGTCGAGTGTATACACAGCTATCTACTCTGTGGCCTGCTTTGCCATAGGTTACACACTTCATAACCTTCTCAATCTGTTTCTTTCCTTTTCCTCCGAACTCCTTCAGCTGTCGGATGTCCGTGGCTATCTTTTGAATCTAAGATGTTATCGCCTCCAGAGATTTTGACTCGATCGACGGGCCTTCATTCGTGGCTTTCTTAACATATCCTCTGTCGATCCGGTCATACTCAGATCCGACTTGTAATTCGGCCATGTTCTCAATGATCTTTTTAGATCTGATGGGTTTCTTCCCAAGAAAGTCGCTTCCAGCTGCCACATTCATCGAGACTCTCTCTTCAGGAGTTATACCATTGTAGAATGTTGTTATCAGGAAACCCTTTTTGTAGTTGTGGTTAGGGTAGTCTCTCTGATACTCCTGGTATCTCTCCCAGGCTTCATGTAGGTTTTCTCCTGGCTTCTGGGTGAAAGATGTGATCTTCTGCCTATTCCTGACGATCTTCTTGGTAGGGTAGAACTTGTTTACGAAAGCATCTACTAGAGCATTCCATCATTTCAGAGACTGATGTGGCAGGCCAAGGTACCATGACAGTGCCTTGTCCTCCAAGGAGAAAATGAAACCTTTGCAGTAGATCACTTCTTGTGGTACTCCCCTCATCTTGATGGTATCGCATATATTTTTGAAAGCATCTAGGTGATGATAAGGGTTGTCATTCTTGTAACTTCCCATAAAGCTTTTATTTGAATCATGGATATTACAGCTGGCTTCAACTCGAAGTTTACAACATCAAACCTTGGGATTACCACTGGGCATCTTGAATTGTTGGCTTTCATGGCAGCCAACTCCCATAGAGTCTTTTCTTCTTCGTCGGAATCTTCACTTGCACTTTCTCTACGATTTCACTCTTGATTATGATGATTCCTTCTGTGCCTCCGACGGTGACAACGTCCCTCATGATGATGATCATCCCCATGTTGTTCTGGTTTAGGATCTTCAGGCTCTTCGTAAAGGTGGTCATCATTGTAACTGTCATCTCTTTCCTCTTCTGTTCCAGATGGAGGTGGGTGGTGTTGTTCAACTCTTGCATTCCGCGCATCGCCGAAAAGGGGTGGTTCCACGCGAGGTGGCATGATGAATGGTGTTCAATCAAACAAAGTGCTTCTTCCCTGATTTCCTGAATAGAGCGTATGATCAAGTCAGAAAACATGTGTTAATAAAATGAATTATTCTATACACTTCATGTTAGAAATCTAAAAGAAACTATGCTGTCAAGCTTATTACTAAGCTTGAGGCACGGGGGTGTAGTTAGTGGATTTGGGTTTGTTAACAGTACTGTTTTGCCTTGTCCCCGACAACGGTGCCAAAAAGTTGACCGGCCTAAATCGCGCGTCCAAAAGGAGTGGATTCAAAGTAGTCGAACTTTTAAATAACCCTACTCTTATTCCCCCGCAACGATGACGGGGTCTGAAATAGCGATCGGGGTCGAACCTCAGGGACAAGGGTAGTCATGCTAAGAACGTAGAATCAACACTCTACACTATGGTAAAAGAACGGTAAGAACATGTTCCCAAGGGAATGGTAGATCAAGATCAGTAAAACAAAAGAAATAAAAGGAAAACAGAATGTTACAAGAAATCCATAAAAAGAAATGCTATCTCCAACTGGAGTTACAAGGAAGATTAAGGTTTTGGCATATATCAATGTTTAGGGGTTTTTTGTAACAGAACATGAGGATATAACACTATTGCCTAAACAAGGAATGAAGGAAGAAAACTTATTTATAACAAGCGGCGGCAGAAAACATCCGGTACCCCTTTTCTCAAAGAGGGTACCTCCAACTAAGCACCTACACCCTCTCTCAAAGGTATAGGACTTAGGTTGGAGTGGAAAGATAACTGAAGTAACTCTGACCCTGGGTACTCTCATACTCCCCAATCGAACCAAACACTAGAGTCACAACACCTCTCTCAAGGGAGTTGAAACGGGAAACACCATTCGATAGCTAGTCAAAACATGATCCAAGCATACAAGCTAGAGTTCAGATGCTAAAAAGAAATCATCCAACTAAAAGGGACCAAACATAGAGCCATAGATATTAAAAATCCTCTAATTCCATAGCATGAGTATTGTATAAAAGGTTTAGTTACATTGCGTAAATAAAGAAAGTAAATGACTGTAAAAAGGGAAAGATAGGTATCACCTCCTTGATATAGGAGTGTGATATACAGTAGCATACCCCTAAGGCATCTCTAACTCGATACCGGGTGAGAGCTCTGCCCGATATGCCTGTTTCGGGCGGCGACCCCCTGTCGGGCTATAGGCCATGGCAGGCAGGCATATTGGTCAAGGCATCTCTACTCGATACGGTCGTAACGGGATGCCACCCTCTCAGGCGACACACCCTGACGGTTGATCCGTATCGGGTTCGGTATCGTGTCGGGTCAGAGAGTTCCTAGGTTCCCAGGTTCCATGTATCGGGTGTAGTGGGCGAGCCGTCTCGGGCAAGGGCCCATCTAGGAACCCGACACATCGGGTGGCCTCCTTGGTCGATATCGGGCTGCTGCGGCTACCAGGATGGATTCTAAGTGAACCACTCACGCCCCTCTCAGGTTGGGGAAGTGCTCACCTAGTATTGCCCGACACACCTTGGGGATGCGACACACTAGCTCCAGATGCTTTCTAAAGTTAGCCTTCACGAGATTCCGACCTGTCCCATCGATGTCCTGTAGCTGCTATATATAGGAAGCGGTTGGAAGAAGTTGCGGACCTCCAGGTGCCACGTGTCCTCTATCGGCTCCATTAGCGTGGCTTCGGGGATGATCGACATGCGTGTCGCCAGGCAAAGTGGGTGTCGGGTTATGAAGTTATCGGGTGTGACAGACGACTACTTCTAGTGAGTGGCTCGTATCGCGCGACATGCCATGACGAGCTGATTAGTCATGGTAAGCAAATCTCTCTGTCGGGTAGATGGCGTGTCACCTGCCAGTGACCGCACCGCGCGACACGCCTGTATCGTTTTGTGCTCTTATCGGGCGGCGTCCGTGATGGGTAGTGGACTTGTCGTGCGGTAGCAACAGGGCCGCTTCTTTGTAAGTGGGCCGGGATGGGCTGTTTTGCTGATTTTGAGTGGTAAAGTGAGGAAAACTCTGTAAAAGATGATAAGAATGAGTTAAGAGCATATTGTGGCTTATTTATTCAATAACATGATAAAATGGAGAGGAAAATAGTTTAAAAGGGCAGTTTTGAAAACGAAATGTAGGCTATAAATACCACAAAAATGGGTGTTATCAAGTAAGCATGCCTTACACCAAGGATAAAGATGATGTGAGTTGGAACGTTGCTATGAGGTATGAGGAGAGAGATGATAACACACCCTTACGAAGTGAACGATAGGTACAAACGATGAGAGTATTAATGTAATCATCTTGTGAGAATGTTTTATCATGAGATATGTAGAATTTGCAAGTGATACAAGGTTGAGTTTGATAACCAAGAGGATGAGGTTAGAGTGTTCTGATGAAGATAGACTTAGAGTTTGAGATGAGGTGATAAGTGGAATACATGGAAGTGTATGTCTTCAACACTACCTAATACCTAAGGATGTGAAGTGGTAATGGATGTTGTGGTTGAGATATAGCTGCCTAGTTTGGCTAGAGACTAGAAGAGGTTGTTAGGCTAACCCTAAGTTTGGAAATTAGGTAGGTTTGGGTAACCCTCAGATGCAATGATACCGATTGATCACGTTAATGGTTGTTTGGTTAGCCAGCCTAGTCTTTGATGCAATGAAAGGATGGAGGTAGAACCTCATATACACTTCTTTTGATAGGAAGGTATTAAAACCCTAATGAGAGTGGTTTAGGGATTCTGAGGGATCGATCTTGAGGAATCATGACATACATGAGATCATGGTTTTAAGATCACCATACACCATGATACTACACAGATAGTAAGTGATAGTAGAACTTTGGATGCTTGATATGAAGTTGCATGTGGCATGTGGCCATGCAAGCCGGGGGTGATGGACGAACACCAGTAACCCAGTGCTTTGACATAGAGGATAAAGAGTCCCTGAGAGGGAATGGGATTTCACCACTATGGATGTTGTGGTAAGTCCCCCCTTGACCCAGGGAGGTCAAGATACAATGTGGGTTATGGTAGATCGCCTTACCTAGATGACAAGAGAAAGAAAGAGTACTATCAAGGGACAAATTGGGTTGAACTACTTATAAGAGAGAGAGATGGTTCAGCTACACCATGATGCGAGTTCAAAAGTTCTTGAGTAGGGCCTAAAGGTTCACTTCCATTAGGTGGAAGTAGATACATGAAGAACTCGATGTCATTACAGTTTATCACCCCATACTAATGGTCAGTATGATCCAGACTAGAGGGTCTGATGAGAGCATGTGTGCTCATTCAGGGTGATACATAGAAATAGTTATTAAGATGTGATGTTAACCACCATAGCCTTTATCGGGATGAAAGAAGTTCTATAAGGAGGTTGTGTCGATCACCACTTCATTAAGATGATGTTGGTAAAGGAGGCCTCGCAAAGGTCAGAAAAGAACCACAGTCTATGCAGATGAAGTCGCTTTGATCGTGCAATGGCTGAGAGGGAGCCAGAGGTGACATGAGTCGTGAGCTGATGCAAAGCAGACTGACATGCAGTTCACTGTGGGAGAGTATGTGATGTGAAAATCCGACCCCTCTATGCTACAACTGAGAAATCTGAGTCCCCGATATATGGGTCCATTTGAGATGGATTGGTGGAGATGGTTGTGTTTAGTCTTACCCCTCAGGATAATATGACATATAATGTGTTCCATGAGTCCTATCTAGAGCACTATGTGAGGTACCCAAGCCATGTGCTGAGCCTTGAACCTATTCAGCTTTTGAGAGGCTGAAATGTCTGGAGTCACCTATGAGGGTACGATATACCGATGTAAGAAAGAACTCAGATAGAAGAATATGAGATAATGAAGTTTCTTGGGAAGAACCATGGAAAGGGTGAAGCCACATGGGAGCCCTGATGGACATAAGAAAGGCTCATCCTGTTTATTTGTGTGTCTGGTGGAATTTTGAGGACAAAATTCCTATAAGAGGGGAAGGATGTTACAACCCCAATTTTTGGGTTCATTTGATGAGAAATGTAATTTCCCATATTAAAGATATTTGAACAAATAATTGATATAAATTGTTTTGAATAAATGGATTCTATTTACAATAGCCTTGATAGTTGATTTGTCGGCTTTATTAGCTATTGGACCCAATAACAAAGAAAAGACATATGGAACTCCATTATTAATAAGAAATGGAGAAAAGAAAAATGTAGAAACATCTAGAAGGCAAAAGTATGTAATCCAAAGGTGGATTTTGTGCCTCCTGGGTTACTTGGGGTCTGAGGAGTCCAAAGTTGCAAAGATAATGCAAAAAGAAAAGAAAAGATCAATTAAATATTTCTTTATTAAGAAAGAAATTGAAAACAATGATAAAATGTGGAAAATAAGTGGAAAGAGGCATAATTGAGTTATCCTTGGTGGATTTTCGTATCCATGAGGTTTCTAATATTAAAAGGAATGCCAATGAGGAAAATAAAAAGAAAGATAAAGAGAAATCCTCAAAAAGAGATACTTTAATAAGAAATAAACAAGATAATGTGAAATAATGAATATAGATGCTTCTAGAAGGATAATAAGTATCCTTAAAAAGGAATTTTGAAATACTAGAGTTTCTTGAGGTCCAAGGAACTCCAATGGTGGAAAAGAAAGAGAAAATACCAATAAAACCAAATAAGAGAGTAATGTAATAAATTATTAATGAATTTTGGTGGCATCGCTAAAGAGGTGGGATTTTCTACTTAAGGAAAATATATTTTGGTGGCCAATGAATTAAAAGGCAAGTATAAAGAGAATAAGAGAGAGGATTTTTGAATTCTTAAATATCCAAATAATAAAGAATATCAAAAGGATAATTAAGAGATAGAAGCTTGCTTTTTCATGAAGGAATCAGATTCCTAGTCGGAAAGAACCTTATTTCTTCATAAGCAAGCATCGTAGGGCGTTGTTACCCTCATCTATAAAAGGAGAGAGGGCCCTGGGCTGAGTCTAGGAGAGAGATCCCACGTACCCACCTTTCTTCTTCTTCTTCGTCTTCTTCTTCTTCTTCTTCTTATTTTTGGCATATAAACCCTAACCGAGAGGGTAGAGCAGCCCTGGAGCAATCAAGGGGTTGTGGAGTCGTCATGTTCGAGGTGGGAAGCTTCCACGGAAATCCTAAACTGATCAGCTATGTCTCCCGTGCTTCCATCTTCATGCAGCTCATGTCGAAGGTCTGCCAACCTACAACAGATCGCGGTCTTGGCTCACGTACGAACGACCATCTTGACCGCTATCCTGTGGCGCCCCGCGCGCGTAGGAGCACGGTGGAGGCAGGGGAGGAGTCCCCGATGGCCGACGAAGCCTGAGGAGGGGCGGCAGGGACGCACCAACTCCTTACAGCAGTAGTTGTGCTAGGGCACGCGCTAGGAAGAAGAAGGACATGACTTTAGACTCTCTTGCCCCTCCCTGCCATGAAGCGCCAACAACTTAACCGAGGACACAATCGTAATTCGGTTCTAATTCCCAAAGCAAACGTGTTGCATGTATAGAGGCTACGTGTCACCTTCCTATTGGCCCAAGTAAGGTTTTCTTACAAAAATCATATCTCCTTAATAGTAGCTCGGATGAATATGCATAAAATATGAAAATTGCTCAAAAAATGAGGGGAATCCAATAAAAATATATTTTGAAGCTAATTCCTCTTGCAATTCGAAAAGTAGTGTAATTTATTAACTGTAATGAATTAAAGATTAAGAAACCCTATTCTGAGATGATTAATATATTTAGTAGGGTTTAAAGGATGATTAAAGTTGGCATTAACCTGTTAATGATAAAAAGGAACATTAGGAATAAAAAGGATGCACTTTGCACGTAATTGGTTTAATTTAGAGTTTCATGTGCATGAATATACTTTAATGGAACTTGAAACCCTAATATTGGTAAATGCGACTCTTAATGACTTTAATTATTCAAAATCGTGAATAAAGTTAAGATTTGATGATTCTAAGCTTTTTTGAGTATAAAGGTTTCTAATTGTGGATAAATACCTTTAATGTAGAAATTAAGGTTTTCTAATGAATAAAGGTAGAATTAATGACAATTAGAATTCATATGTGAATTAGACCATAATGAACTATGAATTGATGATATATGAGCATAATGATCTTGTCATGGAATAAAAGGGATAAAAATGGTAGCTTTAATGTAAAAGAGGCTAAATGGACTTAATTGATGATTATTTGTGATGTTTCTGAAATTAAGGTTATATGTTGTTAAAAGGTAACCTTAATAACTTTCATGAAGGATAGATGAGAAATTACGGTTTGAAAGAGAAAAATAAAGTAAAAACCCTAATTGCAAAGTAAACCCTAAAAGAGGTAGAAATCCCAAAAAGGAATAGAAACCTTAAGTAGCAAGATGGTTTGAATAGATTTTGATAAAAAGGAATTGGATGTAATTTCACGACTCTTGTACTTTCTTGATTGGATGTCTTGATTGATTGGATTATTCTATCTCAATTCAGCCTAATAGGTATGTGGTTAATTATGATTAATCACATTAGTTTTCCTGAAGGTTTCCCAGATGGTTAATCATATTGATTGAAACTAAACAGTTTGGATGTTCATACTGCAATTTTAAAGTCACCATGGTTATCACAATTATAAATACATGTGTATTCTCGCACCTACATACCACCCTGATGGAAGATGCCATAAAGGTCAGGCCCAAGAGGGTAGACCAATGGGCACCATGAGAGGTGACCCTAGATACCAAGCTCGGGAATGAGAAGGTGGTCTATGTTGCATGACTATGGGGCACCGTGAGAGGTGACCCCCAGACACCAAGCTCCGGATTGAGAAGGTAGTCTTAAGTCAATGGCAAAAGAGAAACCCTAGAGTGATATTCCAGGGTTAGGGCAAAAGCGATGGAGAATGACACATTAAAAATGGAAATTGGTTTGCTAATTACCCTGATTGTGATAATTAAATTGTTAGCCATATTTGTGAAAATTTGGTTGTTCCCACATACCAGCATATTCCTATATGCTGACCGACGTTTTATTTGTCGGCGTTTTATGTACTACAATTGAAAGAACAAACAGTAAAGTGACACATTGTGAAAATAAGAAATAAAGTGCAAGGTGATTAGATAAAATGAATCCAGATTGGGGATAGAGTAGCTTACCAAAGTTTTAAAAAGATATGCAAGTTTTTTTTATACCATTTTTTAGTTTAGTTTGGTAAGATCTCGGATTCTAGTCTATATAACATTTTCCTTGAAATAATGGGGAAAGCTTTGGGCAAGTTGATTAAAGTGGATGCTCATACTGCGTGCCGAAAAAGGAGCAAATTTGTAAGACTCGTGGTGGAAATTGATAGCTCACAGGCCCTTCCCCCGGCGCTGTTAATCAATGGCATTGAATACCGAATTCATTATGAAGCTATACCAGATGGTTGCTTGCTATGGGGAAGGATGGGACATTCTGATAAATTATGCGAGTCTTTTGGATCTACCGTTGATGCTGTTGTGTCCTCATACAGCGATATCGCCGCTGCCATCTAGGAACGGTATCCCGTTTCACTAAATCGCTGGCAACAAACATAACCGAGGAGACCGGCAATATGCAAGTAATGGCGCCAGTACTACACAAGGTAACAATAGATTCAGTCTCTTATTTGAGGATTCACGTGAAGCCGACAGTGCTGTGGCGGGGACCAAGACGATACAGAGAATGACACCTCGCCCAGTTCGCTCAGACACCTAAAATTTGGAAAAAGAAGGGACACTGCGGAGCCAGAAAGCGTTGAAACAGTTGAGCAAAAGATAACGAGGGCCCTAAACGCTATTTCTAATGCCAGGCAAGAAGAAGAAGGATCTGTGAGATTGCAGACAAAAGAAACGGACACTGCCACTATTATTCTTATGGACGAGAACGAAGGAACTCACACAGTCGTAAATCCGAAACTGGACGAGGTTATTAATCTGCAAGCTGAATACACAGAGCTGGGCAACAATGTCAGATCTCAACATCCTGATTATGCTATGGCAGATACTCAAGGGTCTGTAGAAACTAATGATCACAGATTTGCCGTTCCTATCAATACAGCCAGTAGGAAATTCAAAGGCAGTAGCCCCAGGATGAAAACCACCCTGTGGAGAAAAAATTTGACACAGCGTAGGAGAAGTCCAAGATCAGCTATAGACAGAAGTTATCAGGAAGGAGTTAGAAGGTCAGCTTGCTCAGACCCAATAGACCAATAAGGCGGGTCCATCAGCTCATCATCTTTCTGTGTTCGACCCCATGATTGAGCTTCTCTGTTGGAACTCAAGGGGCATAGGCAATGCTGCTACCTGCCGAGTCCTCAAGGATATTATATATGCATAGCAGACGGCCCAAGTTGTTGCCATTCTTGAGGCCAGGGTTAGTGTCAACAAGCAGTTTCCACTATTAAAAGGCTGGGGTTTACTCATTCCCACCGTGCGTGTGGATTTTTCGGTGGTATATGGGTTTTCTGGAAAGATGGGGACTGTGCCGTTGACATCCTTAATAGTCACTGCCAGTTCATCACTTGTAGAGTCAATGGCGTAGTGACCATCAGTTTCGAGTACGCTAGCCCACAAATCAGTGTCTGTAGGCTGCTTTGGAGACATATTATTGATATGGGAATCAATTACAGACTCCTTGGCTTATATTGGGCGATTTCAACACCGCGTTGAGCCCAGATGAACGGACCGACAGCGAATACAACAATTATACCGAAGCAGATTTATTCAGTGAGACCCTTGTTGAAGCTGGTCTTTGTGATTTCTGATATTCGGGAATGAAATATACTTTCAAACATGGGAGATTACAAGAAAGACTCGCGCTGCGGAAAATACAGCCTTCATCCATGCCTTTCCCAATGCTTGTGTCGAGCATCTTTCCCGGGTGAAGTCAGACCACTCCTCTTTTCATCAGGGTCAGATATAATGCAGGCAGAGACTACAGATTCCTGGCCAAAGCCTCATGGAATTCCAACCAGGACTTCATCTAGCTGATTGGAAGCAAATGGGACACAGCTTAACCTTCAATGAAACTCTCACTCGCTGCAAGGAGGACATCATCAGCTGGGATCAGCACGAACACAGACAACGGCATGCGAAAAAACATACTGTTGAAGAACATTGGGCGTCTACAGAGAGACCTCTCCATTCAATACAACGATATATCTTTGCTTAGACATCCAAGAGGAATTGGATCTGTTGCTCAAACAAGAAGAGGAAGAGTGGAAACTTAAAAGCCATATTAATTGGTTAAAGAACGGTGATAACATTACACGCTATTACCAAGCATACGCCAACCAACACATACGCCGTAACATGATCACAATGCTGAAGGACAATGCCAAATTTTGGATAGCCGATGATGCTCAGCTGTGCGACCACGTGCAGAGTCACTTTGTGAATTTACTGACTGCTGATTTCACTGCTGACCCTGTGGCCATGGCAGAGGTTCCTGACACATTTACACATCTGAATGAAGCAGATACAAACATTCTTGCAACTCTCCACAGCCATGACAAGATTTTTAACACTTTGACATCCATGAACCCTTACAAAGTTGCTGGTCCTGACGGCATTAATACACTTTTAATGATCAAGAACTGGAGCATAGTGAGGCATTCTGTCATACTGTTCATAATGCTTTGAACGACAACCCCTTAAGTGATGACCTTTGCAACTCTTCCATTGTCCTTATTCCTAAGGTGCCAAAATTCGAGAGATGCGATCAGCTGCGGCCCATTTCTCTCAACAATATTTGTCTCAAGATAATATCCAAATTGGTGGTTGAACGTCTGAAGAAACACATGCCGGATTGGATCTCTCCTGCTCAGAGCAGTTTTGTCCCAGGTCGTAAGATAACTAACAATATTGTTCTAGTGCAAGAACTTATTCACAACATGCAGAGGAAAAGTGCATCTAAATCCATGGCTATTAAAATTGACTTGGTTAAGGCCTATGATAGAATGGCCCGGAGCTTTATTCAGGATACTCTAACTCGTCTGATTCTCCTGGAGCGTATTTTAAGCTATATCATGAATTCTATCAATCAAGGTAAAAGCTTTGTTATTTGGAACGGCCAAGCTTCCGAGCCCTTTAAAGCGAGTAGAGGTCTTCTCCAGGGAGACCCCTTATCTCCTTACTTGTTCGTGTTAAGTATCAAACGGCTCAGTCAGATGATTAATGAACGGGCTGCTGCAGGAAAGTAGAAACCTGTGAGGCTTAGCAGAGATGGTAGACCTATC
This sequence comes from Alisma plantago-aquatica, assembly GCA_963693085.1. Lineage (NCBI taxonomy): Eukaryota > Viridiplantae > Streptophyta > Magnoliopsida > Alismatales > Alismataceae > Alisma > Alisma plantago-aquatica. The sequence goes on along the minus strand of OY856409.1, from coordinate 1,444,200,130 downwards.
TCACATTTATACTTCGCTGATGATCTAATTACTTTTGCCAAAGCGAATGTTAAACAGATGAGGATGATCCAAAAGTGCTTCGTTGTGTTTGAAAAGGCATCTGGACAGACTGTTTCGGTTGACAAAACTAGGATCTATTTTTCTGGTACTTTTCCCAGCAATGAAAGAAGAAAGATTTGCAGGCTCTCAGGTTTTGTAGAGACATATGACTTGGGAAAGTATCTGGATGTCCCTATCATGCACAAAAGAGTTGATACTACTACTTACTCGGCTTAGATAAGGTCAATGCCAGGATTGGTGCTTGGGCGTCAAAATGCCTCTCTTTTGTTGGTCGTGTGTTTGTTGCTCGATCTACTCTTAATAGCATTCCCACTTACATCATGCTACTGCTGTCCTTCCTCTCAATCTTTACGATAGAATGGACAACGCTATTCGAAGATTTATTTGGGGACGTAATCAAAAGCAACACCCTATCTCTTTAGTTAATTGGATGAGAGGCACGACTGCATAAGGTAAAGGTAGTCTGGGGATAAAATCCATGCGGGAATGGAACACTGCCTTCATTCTTAGGAATGCATGGGACGTCTACAATAGGAGAAATACTGAGTGGTGTCTCTGTCTTAGAGAAAAGTTTTTTAATTTCATAAGTCAAAGCTACAATTTATCCAGTTTGGGTCGTGTTGTGATGTGATACAAGGATATGGTGTTAGATAACTCTTATATGAATCTGATTAATGGTCGCTCCTCCTTCTGGCTCGACAAGCTGCTTAACACTACTCGCAACCCAGTCCCGGAGGACATCCGAGATCTCCTGGTTGGATATGTGGTGACAGATGATGAGTCTTGGGATATCGGTTTTGTGTCATTCTGGTTGCCGGATGAACAGGTTGATCAAATTCTCAGACTCAAACCACCCACAGCAGATAATGGAGAAGATGTTAGAGTATGGAGTCCCACCGGCTCAGGGAGGTTCACTACGAAGTCCGCATATCAACTCCTTAGAAAACATAAGGATGTCTCACGTACTGGAGAATGGAAAACAATTTGGAAAGCTAAAGTTCCAGAGAAACTTCAAATTTTCATGTAGACAGTCAGTCACAACTCCACAATGACCAACAACAAAAGAGTTGTGAGAGGTCTAGGCACCGATGAACTATGTAGTAGATGCAAAACAACACCTGAATCTGTATGCTCAACCTGTCTGGGGCAGTTTGTTCCCGGATATTCAGTCCCTTCTCCCTGCCGAGCCTAATCTTCATAATTGGCTTAAGCATAATCTGAACCTAGATGAGTCACACAGTGCCAAGTTTATGACTACTTGCTGGTACGTATGGTATGTAGGAATAAGCATGTTTTTGAAGACCATGTCTTCCCCATGGAACATCAAGTTAATTATATCATCAAGGAGTGCAGGTTGTTTCAGAAAGTATTGTTAGATATATGACTGTAGCAACCATGTATATAGTATGTGTTAAGCCCAATGTAGTGCAGCTAGTACATGTGACAAAAGTAGTTTTCTCTCTAGTACAAATGGCAAGGAAGTTTTTATCTCATATTGCTCACTCCTAAAACTTTTGTAGTCCTTATATGTAGGATCATATGGGGATACTAGTGTCCAAGGGGTCCTAAGAGGAAGGTATGCTCACCTTCTTGGTGGGTGGGGTGACCATAACACACCCACACACGCACGCGCGCCACGCCACGCCTCGCCTGGCCGGGTTTGGGCTCGGGCTCGGGGATTGTGGATTGTGGAAAATGTCTTCCGTCTTCTTTTTGTACTAGGATACAACTACGTAATTAATTGCTAGATTAATTAATTGTTTTTTTCCTATTCAGATTTATTAATCCTAATTTGAAAGTGTCTCTTTTGTGGAATTTTTCGCAATACGTACAAAAGCAATAGTGTGACAATCTAACAACAAATCATACCGTCACTGTGTAATTAATTGTTGAATTAACCATAATCAACAGAATAACAAAAATCACTAAAGAATTAAAACCTTTTTGTAAAGAGATCCAATTCCAAGAAACTCTTATAAATAGAACCAAAGTACTGTATACATTATAGTTCACATTGTACATACCATGTACCATCTCTTCTCGAGGAATATATTTACAAAAGTTGCTTTGCCAAAACAATACATAAACAACATAAAACCTCGAGGCATTCAAGCCAAAATCTCAGATCGATCATGAAAACATTGAGTATTGACTCTAAGGACCTGATAGTACAGAGACGACACATATGACTCATATCTATAAGACACGACAATCAGTATCTCTACATGAGATGTTACTGCTGTCCCTGATGTTGTTGTCCTTCCCCTGCTGTATGGTCCCTACCTGCTCGTCCGCGTCCACCTAAAAATATTGGTGACCAACGGGGTGAGACCCATGTCCCAGCGAGAGATATAACTCTCCACCAATAATATTATTATTGCAGATAAACAATAATAAATTGAGCAGAGAATTCTTTATTATCAATAAGCAAGAAAATTCACTGTTTAAGCAGAATAGAGCAATATCATCTTTTAAAGCATTATAGCTATATATGATAAGGCAGTAAATCATCTATTTAATAAGAAATATGAAGAACATGTATAACATTTATACATTTTAGGATACATTAAGCAATGTAACATCAACTAATGATTTTCATATTTCATCCTTAAGCAAATACGCTACATGGTTGATTACATTTTACAATCACACTTATGCCCTGTGAGATGAGGTATACCGCTCATACTCCAACCGACCAAGACGGCGTAAAGCATCAGTTACATACCTAGTTCAATGGAAGAGCCAGACTCCATGACCTCATTCGTCTCGGTCAGTGTTAGACTACATGCAGGACATCTCGTGTCTCTGCTAAATAGCTTTCCAGGGTATACTGCTAACTTCGCTATAGAGCCGCAGCGGCGGCTGAACTCTCTTCGCAATCGAGAGATTTTATATTTATCTCACATCGATCCGGCATTAAACATCATCGGGAGATTTGTGATACATCCATCCCCGCACATATAATGAAGGAATGAGAGATCTCGTGTTTATCTCACGTCAATCCCACATTAGGGCGTAAGGATATTCGCGCCCATTACCCCCACATATTCAAAAATATGCCCTCAAGGAGATCCCGTGGGAAAACTCGTTTCACCATCACCAGCTACTGACGACGATGGATCTATGGCCAGGGCTCTACGTGATAAAATTTCACTTGATTAATTAAGTGCATTACCATATTCTTTTAGCATCAGCCAAATTTTCAAACATGAATTATTATGACAAATGCTACAAAGAAAAGTATAATACATCCATCAAGTACTTTTCAAAACTTTATAAAATATTGGGATCTCAATCCCTTATCTCATTACCAGGAATTATCATCCCTCAGCAATACCATCATCATGTTTACTGGATCTGGGTATTCAAACCCTTAGTTCATCACTGAACATTGTTATCACTTATCAGGTGACTATTACCTCGAAGTCATCTGACCAAGGTATACTTGATACTTGTTACACAAGCATCTCACATAGCTCACAAGGCACATTAAATATCAAAACTCATACCTGGCTATGCTCATCAACTTATGATACATGCATGATTAGTATACTCAATAACAACCATATCAATTACATATCAACACCATGCAATACAAGGGTAACACCACTATTCCTTCATTACGGTTAGGGTTTCCCATTATTTATCAATTTAGGGTTTCATGATCACATTATCAAAGATCAAACCCTAATTCAAACTCTACACTTAAAAGTATCAATGTATACATATTACATGTTACATAAGTATGAGTTTCTCTCTCATCCTCTCTCTAGGATGTTGATTACTCCATACTTTATTAAGTAGGCTCATCTTTTCGCTAAAGTACATGCACCTGTGCTTATCATAGTGTATTGAGGTTATTACTTTCATAAGCATCAAATGACAATCACTCTAAGTGTACTATTCACCTATGTACTTTAGAGGTACTTCCATTGTAATAAACCTTGAGATACTTTACAGACACTCATAGGGTTATTTGATCTTACATGGTTTTGAGACTATTTGGTCTCTAAATGGCTTGAGATTATTTAATCTTCAAACAAACTTGAAAACCCCTTTAACCTTCAAACGGTCTTGAGACCCCTTTGACCTTCAAATGGTATTGAGATCCTTTTGAATTTTAAACGGTCTTGAGGTCCTTTTATCCTTCAAACGGTCTTGAGGTCCTTTTGACCTTCAAATGGTCTTGAGGTCCTTTTGACCTTCAAACGGTCTTGAGGTCCTTTTGACCTTCAAATGGTCTTGATCTCTTTGATCTCAAACAGTTTGGGATCTTTTTGACCTCTAAACGGTTTGGGACCATTTGGACTAATTTAGGTTGAAATCGTTTGCACTCTAAACGGTTTGAAACCGTTTGACCTAGATTAGGCTGAAATCGTTTGCACTCTAAATTAGGTTGAAACTGTTTGATCACTAAACGGTTTGAAACTGTTTGACCTAAGTTATGTTGAAACTGTTTGCACTCTAAAGGTTTGAAACTGTTTGTCCTGTCCAAAGTTGAAACTGTTTGATCATTAAACAGTTTGAAACCGTTTGCACTCTAAACGGTTTGAAACCGTTTGGCCATAGATAGTTGAAACCGTTTGGTATTGTTGATCTAGAGGTGTGTGCTAAGATGATGTCATCATCATCAAGCTTCAGACCTCCGTTTCTACTATCCATATAACTGATGGATTCATCAATTACTCAAGAAAAATTTTGAGAAGGAAAGATCAACATATATTGCAAGATTGAAATCAAATAATAATATCAATGGGTTCAAGTTATATAACCCGCCTTCAAAGGAACTTCAAAGCTCCAAGCTTTTCGTCTTTAATGGTGAAGATAGCTCCTCCAATTATCCAAGGCACGTTCTCAACCCTTTTGATGTAAAATATTTCCAAAGTTGAGCATTGGATGGAAGAGAGAAGAAAAGAAGAGTTATAATTCGATTTTAGCCTTCAACCCGAGGTTGAAGATGACCATGGATCTTACCTTAAGCTTGGGAAATGATCTCCTCCTTCTCCTTTTCTTCCTTGGTCTTCGGACTAAGTGGGGACTGAATGTGTATTGTGAAAATAGTCTTTCAAGTAGTGGATAATTGAGTGTATATAATTGAATTCTTAGGAGAGAGAAAGTAGGAGGGAAGTCATCAACTTTCCTTGCCACATGCCCCCTCCGCATACTTATCTCCGAAGCTATCCTTCTTATCTTCAATTTCCTTTGAATTATCCTAGAATTATAATCAACCATTAAGGTCCTTAATAAATATAATACTATTGTCCATCAGCACCTTTATGTTAGTGGACATTTCTTTTCAATTAAAAATGTAGGTAGGTATTTTCACCTACTTCGGATTATCGCCACCTATCAAAGTATTTTGGCTTCCATTCCATTATACGATTTCACCCATAGCTTTTTAGTTGATGGGAACTTAATTTAATATATATATTTTTGCTACAAAATAACTTAGGGTTTCAATTATGCTTATTTCTTGATTATTTTATTATCAAGAGTATCATTTCTCAAATATGGTTCAAACAAAATGCCCCTTTCTTTTTCGTTTATCCAAATGATACCAAGAGACAGTAGGGACACTCTTGAGGTGGTATTTTACATATTCAACCCTAGGTTTTGGGTAAATTGCAAATCACACCAAAACTAGTATTCAATGTACAAGTATTATTCAAACAAGCCCCCTTCTTGGAATTTAGGCTTCCACAAACCGTCCCTTAGCATCCTTATCATTCTTATGATGCTAAAGTACTTGAGGAACATTTATCATGTAACATCTTGCAAGGTAACCCCTTATATTGGGTAAATTGCACTTTAGTCCAAAACAAGCAAATATTGCTTCAACATTACTCAAATAGGACCAAAATTGAAACATAAACTCTCCTTTAGTCTTAATTACTTTTCAAAAGATAAAGACAAGAATATAAATGACTTACTTAAGCAAAACTCTTAGGGTTAAGGCATAACCTAGGCCATAGATGTTACAATTATCCACCCCTAACAGGGATTTCGTCCCCAAAAATCATCAAGAGAATATAGAAGGGTACTTCCTCCTCATCTCTTCCTCCAGTTCCCACGTTGCCTCTTCAACGCGACAATAATGCCAGAGAAATTTCACAAGAATTATGTCTTTCTTTTTCAACTTTTTGATTCTCCTGTCAAGAATCATCATTGGTCCTTCTTCATAGGATATATCTTCATTTAACTCTACCTCTACAGGTTGCAATACTAACTCCATATCAGGGTGACACTTTCTCAGCATGGATATATGGAATACTGGATGCAATCTATGTAGTTCAGGTGGCAACTCCAACTTATAAGCTACATTTCCAATCCGTTCAGTGATTGGATAAGGCCCCATAAATCTAGGAGCTAACTTACCCTTTTTCCCAAATCTAAGAACACCTTTCCTAGGTGAGACTTTGAGATATACTCTGTCTCCAAATTGGAATTCTAAAGGTCTTATCCATTTATCAGCATATGACTTCTGGCTATCCTATGCAGCCTTTAACTGTTGTTGTATTACTTTAATCTTCTCAGTTGTCTGTTGCACTAATTCAGGACCCAAAAGTTGGTATTCTCCTATTTTATACCAGCACAATGGAAATCTACAACGTCTACCATATAATGCTTCATATGGTGCCATATCAATACTGTACTTATAACTATTATTGTAAGCGAATTCTATTAAGCTCAAGTGTAGATCCCAACTTCCTACAAACTGAAGGACACATCCCCTAAGCAAATCCTCCAAGGTTTGTATAGTCCTCTTAGATTGTCCATCCGTCTGGGGGTGAAAGGCAGTATTGAATCTTAACTGCGTACCCAATGCTCTATGTAGTCGTTCCCAAAAATGACTCATGAACTGGGGACCTCTATCAGAAACAATTGTGGCTGGAACTCCGTACAACCACACTATCTCATTTTTATAGATATGTGCAAGTTTCTCAGTAGTATAGGTTGTTTTGATAGGAAGAAAATGTGCTGACTTAGTCAACCTATCAACTATCACCCAAATGGAATCATGACTTTTGGCTATTCTGGGTAAACCAACCACAAAGTCCATGGTCACATGATCCCATTTCCACTGTGGTATAGGTAAAGGTTGCATTGTTCCTATGGGCTTTTGATGTTCAACTTTAACCTGCTGACACACTGGACATCACATAACAAACTCAGCTACATCTTTCTTCAAACCAGGCCACCAATATATATCTTTCAAATTATGATACATTTTGGTGCTCCCTGGATGCATTGCATACATGGATGAATGAGCTTCATCCATGACTAACTTCCTTAAGTTATTGGCATCAGGTACTACCATCCTACCATGGTAACAGACTACCTCATCATCTGACTCATGAAAACCATCCCGTTTCTCACTACCATACTCTAACCTGATCTGCTGAATCATAGTATCAGCCTGTTGTGCCTCTTTGATTTGTTGTTTCAGAGTAGGTTTCACTTGCATTTTAGCTAACAGTCCAACTAACAAGGATACTTTAAGTTGTACATTGTTTTTCCTCAAAGAGACAAGCATGTATCGTTTAAAGCACACTAAAGAGTTCAAATGTGCTTTGTCTATGATTGGCGATGATAATTTTCTACTTAATGCATCAACCACTACATTAGCCTTTCCCGGATGATATTCAATTGTACAATCGTAGTCCTTGATTAACTCCATCCAGCGGCGTTGTCTCATGTTCAACTCATGTTGTGAAAAGATATATTTTAGGTTCTTATGGTCTGTGAAAATCTGGAATGTCTCTCCATAGAGATAATGTCTCCAGATCTCCAACACATGAACCACTACAACCAATTCTAGATCATACGTCAGATAGTTTTCCTTGTGTTTATTAAGCTGTCGAGAAGCAAAAGAAATCACTTGTTTATCCCGCATCAACACATATCCTAAACCGTTCTTAGAAGCGTCACAAAATACAATATACCCCTTTCCCTACTCAGGTAACACTAACACAGGTGCAGTTGTTAACCTTTCTTTCAACAACTAGAAAGAATGTTGACACTTGTCATTCCAAATAAAAGGAACCTCCTTCCTGGTTAACCTAGTTAGGGGTAATGCTACAGAACTGAAGTTCTTAATGAACCTCCGATAGTAGCCCGCCAGTCCTAGAAAACTACATATCTCCGTTGGTATCTTTGGTTGTTCCCACTCCAAGACAGATTCTACCTTTTTAGGATCAACATGGATACCTGAGGTAGATATTACTTGTCCTAGGAAAGACACTTCTGATAACTAGCATTCACATTTGTTAAACTTGGTGTATAGCTTGTGTTCTCTCAGTAAAGTTAGGGCCTGACGGAGGTGTTACTCATGTTGTCGAGCATCTCTACTGTAAATCAGGATGTCATCTATAAAGACTACTATGAATTGATTAAGGAATTGCCGAAAGATTCTGTTCATGAGTTCCATGAATGCATTTGGTGCATTAGTTAGTCCAAACAACATAACTATGAACTCATAATGACCATACCTTGTCCTAAAGGCTGATTTAGGTATGTCACTCTCCTTGATGTGTAACTGATGGTATCCTGACCTCAGATCTATTTTAGAGAATATAGTTGCACCACACAACTGGTTGAACAATTCATCTATCCTTGGCAGAGGATATTTGTTCTTTATGGTCACCTTGTTGAGTTGTCTATAGTCTATGCATAGTATCATAGACCCGTCCTTCTTTTTCACAAAGAGAACCGGAGCACCCCAAGGTGAAGTACTCGGTCGAATAAAACCCTTTTCAAGCAACTCCTGTAACTATTTCTTGAGTTCTGCCATCTCAGCAGGTGTCATTCTATATGGTGTTTGAGCTATAGGTTGCGTACCCGGGATTAGATTAATCTCAAAATCAATCTCTCGGGGTGGAGGAACACCTGGAAGTTCCTTAGGAAACACATCCTCAAACTCACTAACAATCAGAACTTCAGAAAGACTTGGACTCTCTACTCTGGTATCTACCACATGTGCCAAGAATGCTTCACATCCTTGTCGCAACAGTTTCTCAGCTATCATTGCTGACACTAGATAGGTTGGAAGAATCTTTCTGTCCCCATGAAAGACCCATGTATCACCATTGTTTGAGAACATATCCTGCTTGGACCTGTAATCTAAGACAACCTTATACTTTTCTAGGGTGTCCATCCCAAGGATTATGAAAAACCCATGCATCTCAAGTGGTATAAGATCCACCTGAATGCTCTATTTTGAAAAAGAAAGAACACAGGGAGAACATATTTCCTACAACACTGCAGATCCAACTAAGAGAGTTTCTAATAACAAGTTATCTACTCTATGACTAATAGTAATATTACAGTCATGAATCACTTCTCGAGTGATAATGGAATGTGTAGCATCCAGATCAATCAAAACGGATACAAAGCAGTATGAAGACATATCAGAATGAATTAATTCCATCTGACAAGTCACAACTCGTGGGTTGACCACTGCTTCTGGCTGATTCATAGCATAGAATCTTGTTGTTGCTGGTTGTTGACCACTCACCTTGTTGTTGGGTGCAGAAGAACCAGCTTGGGATGCCTGTCCACGTCCTTGTGTGCTACTGCTAAACTGTCGCTTCTGATAGCCTTGTTGACTCTGCCTCTGTGGTTGGGTTACACTCACGTCTCTAGCTAGACAATCTTTCATTAGATGTCTCATCTTCCCACATTTATAACAACTTCTATTCTTCCACTGTGACCAAGATGGACTTGTTACTGACATTGATGCTGAGTTGTGAGCTCCTTCTAGTGGTAAACTATGGCCTTTACCCTTGCTGGATGTCCACTGCGTCTTAGTATTGAACCTTGGTGGTACTGTCGGTGCAGAAAACCTTGGTTTCTTAAAACCTTCAGACCTCTATCCTTGGAATTGTGCATACACTTTTCTACTGTTGGCTTGACATTTCTCAGTCATGGACCTTTCTATCCTCCTAACTTACTCCACAAAGGTGGCAAACCTCTCTGTATTCTCAAGAGCAGATGTGGGTGTGGTCAAATCAGCATTCAAACCCTTCTCAAAATAATGAATCCTCTCCTCATCTGTAGTAGCCATGTGCGGACAAAACCGTAGAAGCTCCATGAACTTAGCTTCATTCTCACTAATGTTCATTGGTCCTTGCCTTATCCGCTTAAATTGAAAGATTTTCTCATCCAGTTAAGTCTTGGGAAAATATCTACTAACAAACTCTCATCAGAACTCTTTCCATTGAACCTCAACTCCTGGTTGTTTCTTTTCCTCAATGGCCCACCAGTGGCCAACACTCCCTTTCAATAGGTACACCGAATGCCTAACCTTCTCAGCTTCTGGGATATAAAAAATTCTGAAGGTCTTTCCCAGCTCAGTCAGCCACAAATCTGTGTCTGCTGGGTCAGCTGTACCAGCATATTCAGTGGCTCCTACCTGTCGAAGCCATTCAAAAGTCTTACCAACTCCATGTCTCTCATCGAGGACTGGTGCCCTAGGTGCAGGTGGTGGCATCCTATCCTCCATATGTGTCATTTTTTCCATGAACTGTCCAAACAGAGCATGGAAAGCTGGGTTTTCTATCGAAGCTTAGTCAAGCTTGGTATTTTCAGGTACTAGTTCCTATCTAGCCTGATCCCTTGCACCTCCCCCTGGTGCAGCAACACTACTTTCAACAGCATGTTCTTCGTGTGATCCAGCTATCTTCAAGCTTTACTTCTTCTCCTGAGAGCAGAAGTCACTATCAAATAAACTAGAAGACACTAGAACATACTCAACGACCTTAATCCTATGTATCTGTAGACTCAGCGAACCTTAGGCTCTGATACCAAAACTTTGTGACGATTCGACAACAAATCAGACCGTCATTGTGTAATTAATTGCGAAATTAACCATAATCAACAGAATAACAAAAATCACAAAAAATTAAAACCTTTTTGCAAAGAGATCCAATTCCAGGAAACTCTTATAAATAGAACCAAAGTACTGTATAGATTATAGTTCACATTGTACATACCATATACCATCTCTTCTCGAGGAATATATTTACAACAATTGCTTTGCCAAAACTATACATAAGCAACATAAAAACGCGAGGCATTCAAGCCAAAATCTCAGATCAATCATGAAAACACTGAGTATTGACTCCAAGGACCTGAGAGCACAGAGACGACACATAAGACTCATATCTATAAGACACAACAGTCAGTATCTCCACCTAAGATGTTACTGCTGTCCCTGATGCTGCTGTCCTTCCCATGTTGTATGGTCCCTACCTGCTCGTCTGCGTCCACCTAAAAATGTTGGTGACCAACGGGGTGAGTCCCATGTCCCAGCGAGAGATATAACTCTCCGCCAATAATATTATTATTGTAGATAAACAATAATAAATTGAGCAGAGGATTCTTTATTATCAATAAGTAGGATAATTTACTATTTAAGCAAAATAGAGCAATTTCATATGTTAAAGCATTACAACTATATATGATAAGGTAGTAAATCATCTATTTAATAAGGAATATGAAGAACATGTATACCATTTATACATTTTAGGATACATTAAGCAATGTAACATCAACTAATGATTTCCATATTTCATCCTTAAGCAAATATGCTACACGAATGATTACATTTTATAATCACACTTACGCCCTGAGGAGATGAGGTATACCGCTCATACTCCAACCGACCATGACGGTGTAAAGCATCGATTCCATACCTAGGTCAATGGAAGAGCCGGACTCCATGACCTCATCCGTCTCGGTCAGTGTGAGACCACATACAGGACATCTCGTGTCTCTATTAAATAGCTTTCTAGGGTATACTACCAACTTCACTATAGAGCTGCAGCGGCGGTTGCACTCTCTTTGCAATCGAGAGATTTCATGTTTATCTCACATCGATCCAACATTAAACATCATCGGGAGATTCATGATACATCCATCTCGACACATATAATGAAGGATTGAGAGATCTCGTGTTTATCTCATGTCAATCCCACATTAGGGTGTAAGGATATTCACACCCATAACCCCCACATATTCAAAAATATGCCCTCCAGGAGATCCCATGGGAAAACCCGTTTCACCATCACCAGCTACTGATGATGATGGATCTATGGCCAGGGCTCTACATGATAAAATTTCACTTGATTAATTAAGTGCATTACCATATTCTTTTAGCATCAACCAAGTTTTCAAACATGAATTATTTTGACAAATGCTACAAAGAAAAGTATAATACATCCATCAAGTACTTTTCAAAACATTATAAAACATTGTGATCTCAATCCCTTATCTCATTACCGGGAATACTCATCCCTCAACAATACCATCATCATGTTTACTGGATCTGGGTATTCAAACCCTTAGTTCATCACTGAACATTATTATCACTTATCAGGTGACTATTACCTCCAAATCATCTGACCAAGGTATAGTTGATACTTGTTACACAAGCATCTCACATAGCTCACAAGGCACATTAAACGTCATAACTCATACCTGGATATGCTCATCAACTTATGATACCTGCATGATTAGTATACTCGATAACAACCATATCAATTACATAACAACACCATGCAATACAAGGGTAACACCACTATTCCTTCATTAGGGTTAGGGTTTCCCATTATTTATCAATTTAGGGTTTCTCATACCATTAACCAAAATTAGGGTTAGGGTTTCCCATTATTTATCAATTTAGGGTTTCATGATCACATTATCAAAGATCAAACCATAATTCATACTCTACACTTATTAAAAGTATCAATGTATACACATTACCTGTTTATTACATAAGTATGAGTTTCTCTCTCATCCTCTCTCTAGGATGTTGATTACTCCATACTTTATTACGTTGGCTCATCCTTTCACTAAAGTACATGCACCTGTGCTTATCATAGGGTATTGAGTTTATTACTTTCATAAGCATCAAATGACAATCACTCTAAGTGTACTATTCACCTATGTACTTTAGAGGTACTTCCATTGTAATAAACCTTGAGATACTTTACAGACACTCATAGGGTTATTTGATCTTACATGATTTTGAGACTATTTGGTCTCTAAATGGTTTGAGATTATTTAATCTTCAAACGATCTTGAAAACCCCTTTAACCTTTAAACGGTCTTGAGACCCCTTTGACCTTCAAACGGTCTTGAGATCCTTTTGACCTTCAAACGGTCTTGAGGTCCTTTTGACCTTCAAACGATCTTCCCTTTTGACCTTCAAACAGTCTTGAGGTCCTTTTGACCTTCAAACGGTCTTGATCTCTTTGATCTCAAACGGTTTGGGATCTTTTTGTCCTCTAAACAGTTTGGGACCATTTGGACTAAATTAGGTTGAAACTGTTTGCACTCTAAATAGTCTAAAACTGTTTGACCTAGATTAGGTTGAAACCGTGTGCACTCTAAATTAGGTTGAAACTATTTGATCACTAAACGGTTTGAAACCATTTGACCTAAGTTATGTTGATACTGTTTCCACTCTAAATGGTTTGAAACCATTTGGCCTATCCAAAGTTGCATCTGTTTGATCACTAAATGGTTTGAAACTGTTTGACCTAGGTTGTGTTGAAACTGTTTGCACTCTAAACGGTTTGAAACTGTTTGGCCATACATAGTTGAAACCGTTTGGTATTATTGATCTAGAGGTGTGTGCTAAGATGATGTCATCATCATCAAGCTTCAGACCTCCGTTTCTACTATCCATATAACTGATGGATTCATCAATTACTCAAGAAAATTTTTGAGAAGAAGGAAAGATCAACATATATTGCAAGATTGAAATCAAATAATAATATCAATGGGTTCAAGTTATATAACCCGCCTTCAAAGAAACTTCAAAGCTCCAATATTTTTGTCTTTAATGGTGAAGATAGCTCCTCCAATTATCCAAGGCACGTTCTCAACCCTTTTGATGTAAAAGATTACCAAAGTTGAGCATTAGATGGAAGAGAGAAGAAAAGAAGAGTTATAATTTGATTTTAGCCTTCAACCCAAGGTTGAAGATGACCATGGATCTTACCTTAAGCTTGGGAAACAATCTTCTCCTTCTCCTTTGCTTCCTTGGGTGTCGGCCTAAGTGGGGAGTGAATGTATATTGCGAAAATGCACTACTACAGAAGTGCCTTTTAGTGTCGGTTGTTTAACCCCCTTTGGCGTCGGTTTCTGAACGACGCCTATGTGGGTGCCGCTAAAAGGTTGGACACTTCAGCGTCGGTTAAAAAACCGACGCCTATTTAAAATAAAGGCGTCGGTTTATTATAAAACACCGACGCCAAAAGGGTTCGCGCCACAGAAAACAGCGTCATCTAGGACGCTTTCTGCGTCAGTTATATACTAAACAACCGACGCAGAAAAGTGTCCTAGATGACTCCCATTTCCTGTAGCGCGAACACTTTTGGCGTCGGTGTTCAACAAAAAACCGACGCTGTAAGTCTGTGCTGACGGTTATCGGTAAATAACCGAAGCCTATATCTATTTTTTTTTATAAATCTGTTTGCAGGCCTGCTGTGGCTGGTCAGCAGGATGTGAACCTGCAGTTCAGTTTTCTGAACTGCAGGTTTACGACATCCATTGATATCAGCCTACAAACAGGCCACAAACCTGCAAAATTAACATAAAAAGATTCACACAAGTAGATACATTCAGACATCAATTCAATTGTCACGTTCACACATATAGAATCATTCAAATACATGTTTTAACATTCAGAAACATTCATTTACAAAGTATCATTCATCATCACTATCAACATCCCAATTATATCTTACAGTTGCCACTGTTTGTACAACTATTGCCCATTCTTCTCTTACTTCATTTAATGCTTCCCTCGTATATGGAGCATGTACATTTTTTAAGCGTTTGCCTATAGTGTGGTCAGTTTTAAACACCTGCAAAGAGAATGATGTATATATATAAGTAATAATATAAAAATAAGATTGATATATTTCATACTAACTAATGAGACTATATATAATACCTCATGTATGGTATCGATGTCCAATGCGGCATGTTTGATAATCATCTGCATAAATCGCATCACATAGTATGTGCATGCCCAGCCATTGTCTTGTGTAGCGCACTATAAATTGAAACATACAAAATAATACAACTAAGCACAATTCACATCAATAATATATACATTGGAGTCGGGGAGTCGGGAACTTACTTTTACGTTCTCCCAAGACAATGGCTGGTTCTTTTTCCTTGGGACCTTTCCTCCAGCATTTTTGAATGCATCTAAACCCCTACATGTTAATATAACACACTAAGTTGCATAAGTAAATAGTAATGTAATAAAAGATGTTAACGGATATAAAAAATGAAATATTTCTCACCAGAATAATGCCATTCTCATTACGTGTCCAATTTTAGTGTTTAATGTACTTCCTGCGGGATCTAGATAATAAACAGTGAACGTCCCAGGGACAATAACTAGTAACTCCCAATGTCTACCACTAGAGGTAAAAAGTTAACAATTAATAACTCAAAATGCAAAATAATAATGGAATTTTCTTAAGTCCAAATTATAATAAAGCAAACTTACTTGACATTGAATGGAGCTATTATTATCGTCTTCATTTGATGACCAAAAATTGTAAAAGCATCTATACAGTATTGTTGAACACTATCAGGGTCTTTAGCTACCATACTAATCAATGATGGAATCAAAAATCCCACATGATCATATGCAAATTGTTTGCAATGATCTTCGATTAAGTAGCTGCAAAACATATAGACGTATGCATTAATATATAAGAAACTAGATCACCGGATCTTACACAAGGTATATGGATGTATAAACAAGATCTCACCTTATCCATGTCTCTATCATTGATATATTCAACCAATCATACATAAACAGCTCAATAATATCTTGTATAAATAAAGAGCTGTCGTATGATTGACCTGCATAATCTGCATCTAAAGAAACAATTATAGGGCAAAGTATATTATGTGCCCGTAGCCAACATGCCATTCCCCTACAAGTAGGACCTAACGGGTATTGTAGGTCAGTTGGAACCCAAGTTGGTAATGCGGGAATTGGAGGTGGAGGCCTAGGTGCTCCTGGTGTCTTCTTTTTAACCTGTATATATAATTTCAGATCAGTTGACATCATATATACACATTAACAGTCTAAATCAATGTAAATTTATCTTACAATTTCAGTCGTGTAGAGGACATCTGCTTTGGGCCACAATATGACCCCGCTTTCTGCCTCACCAAGTGTATCAATATCTGGGTGGGCATATGGCAACTCAACTTCCCTCCAATTGGGTAATACATGTATCGGGCTCACACGAATGTAGCCCTGCGGCATTGGAGTCCCATGAAACGTTGCCCCAGGAAGGGACTGGTAAGCTTGCGCCTCTGCAACAACATAGTTTTCCATTCTTAAGCGGCATGGCTTCAATGCCTACAAATTTACGTAAAGAATGTTATACATATATACATATCATCTTGAAAACATATCATCTTGAAAAGACTAGCTACAATGTCATAAACAATACTTACAGCAGACATGTTAGGCGATGGGTCTCCAGGATTACTTGCAGTCTGTGCACCAGGAGAAGAGTGGGTCGGCATAGGCTGATTGGAAGCCTGAGATGCCTGCCACCGCAGCAATTCTTCCTTGACCTTCTCAGCAACCACATCGTTGAGCTTCTTAGCAACTATATCCTCGACTCTCTTATTCTCCTATACATGGATAAAACAAATATTAGCTTTTTATTAATGAATTTCCTTTTGTAGTAACATTATAAAAATAGAATATGTTACCTCTTCTTGAGAAAGTCCCGCTCTGGGTTTGCGCTGGGATGGCCCAAAGAATGCTTTGATGCCCACACCAGCGCCGGCACCTCTAACACGTCCAGGATGCTCTGGGTTACCCAGAGCAACTGTCAATTCATCCCTTGTGCCCTGAGGGATGAACGTGCCTTGTTTCCTCTGCTCGTGCAGCTCCCGCTAATCACCATAAACAAAAATTGGTAAGTTAACACCACAAATAATCAATATTCAAATGATTGCTCTAAGAGTTGTATTTTACCATTTTTGCAGCCGCCTCAGCAGTTTCGGGCTTCTTTATTTCACCCTTCTTGTTTTTCCTGCCAGCTATCCAGATATCATGGCGAGGGAAGGGTGTGGCCGCAGACTCCTGAGTAGTCGTAGACTCCTGAGTAGCCGCAGACTCCGCCTGTAGTCTTTGGCGAACGCTTGCATAGCCTTTTGGACCCATAGTATGGTCATGTACATTCAGTGCACGCCTTGCTTTTTGTGCGTCACTGAGGGCCTAGTTAGTATGCACATTTATAATTAGGTTAGTAGCACTAAATGTTAATCTTGAATAGCTGAATACAATGTATATTAATTAAAATGGGAGTGACGCCTAATACCTTGAATTCTTCAGATTTTCTTGAAGCAACAAAATTGTCCCAATCTTCTTTGTCCAAGAAGTTCCATTGTTCAAGGGCTGACTTCTTCTTCTTATCACCCTGTCTTATGTATTCTCTGTTCAGATTTGTCCTGTAATTCCTAAGCATCTTTCCAGCACGTTGCATCACACTTTTACGATGCAACATCTCATCCAATGCAAACAGATTCTGTAAAATAGAAATGTTATTAACTAGTACCAAAAATATAATTGCAAATAATAGAATTTGTAATCTACAAAATAGAATTGCAAATAATAATAACTCACGCATAAATCTTTCCATATCAAGTCTTTCTTCGCCTGAGGAACTTTATGCCAATTATCATACTTAACACCACAATGGCTTCGAGTGACAACCCCAAGATAGTTTATAAAATTATTGCGGTTCACTCCAATTGCATTCCCTCCATTATCAAACTCCACAACCAATTTGGATCCACTGCCACTCAGCGCAAGTAACTTTTTCAACAGAGTGATACCCCTTTTCTTGTTAAGTTTTTGTTGCTGCGCATCAAGTTGCTCAATTGCTTCAGTGGGTAGCTGTGCATCATCAACCTAAAATTTGACAAAAATAAACACACTGAATTAAGCCAATATAGAAATACAGGATATATGACATAACTAGAAGATAATGAATTTTATAGAAATACGGGATATGTTTTTAGAACTTACGTTGGTATCCTCTCCATGCTCGTCATGGACAGCATGCTCATCATGGACTTCATGCTCATCATGGACATCATTCTCATCATGGTGAGCCATCTGAAAATTTCATTAAAAAGGAAAACATTTAGCATTTGTATCAACTAGAATAAGGAAAACATTTAGCATTTGTATAAACATACATGTCTCTAAAATTGTGATCTTTTATCAATTAGCAATCCTTCAATGTACAAGTAATATAAAAAACAATGATTGTTCACATTCTAGGCCAACAAACACATGTGATGTCATTCTTATATATAATAAATGTGTACCACCTATCCCATCCTTGAACACCTAATCTCACTAGTAAGTGTATAATGTGTATTGGGTTTTCAATAAAATTTCGGCAGCATTTCCCCGCTGTTCTCTAAGTACATATGTACTTAGAGAACAAACGGGGAAATGCTACCAAAATTTTCTCGAAAACTCAATACACATTATACACTTACATCCTAAGTGAGATTAGGTGTTCAAGAACAGTCCCAAACCGGGGACTATCCAAGATTTACTCCTAATGAGTAAATCTTGGACGGGTTTCTAGGCCAACAAACACAATAATAGATATCTACAATGAAGCCGGACTCCATACAAATAGTATATAATTTAGTGATTGTTCATTCTAATTTATATCAATGTACAAGTAATATAAAAAACAATGATTGTTCACATTCTAGGCCAACAAACACATGTGATGTCATTCTTATATATAATAAATGTGTACCACCTATCCCATCCTTGAACACCTAATCTCACTAGTAAGTGTATAATGTGTATTGGGTTTTCAAGAAAATTTCGGCAGCATTTCCCCGCTGTTCTCTAAGTACATATGTACTTAGAGAACAAACGGGGAAATGCTACCAAAATTTTCTCGAAAACTCAATACACATTATACACTTACATCCTAAGTGAGATTAGGTGTTCAAGAACAGTCCCAAACCGGGGACTATCCAAGATTTACTCCTAATGAGTAAATCTTGGACGGGTTTCTAGGCCAACAAACACAATAATGGATATCTACAATGAAGCCGGACTCCATACAAACAGTATATAATTTAGTGATTGTTCATTCTAATTTATATCAATGTACAAGTAATATAAAAAACAATGATTGTTCACATTCTAGGCCAACAAACACATGTGATGTCATTCTTATATATAATAAATGTGTACCACCTATCCCATCCTTGAACACCTAATCTCACTAGTAAGTGTATAATGTGTATTGGGTTTTCAAGAAAATTTCGGCAGCATTTCCCCGCTGTTCTCTAAGTACATATGTACTTAGAGAACAAACGGGGAAATGCTACCAAAATTTTCTCGAAAACTCAATACACATTATACACTTACATCCTAAGTGAGATTAGGTGTTCAAGAACAGTCCCAAACTGGGGACTATCCAAGATTTACTCCTAATGAGTAAATCTTGGACGGGTTTCTAGGCCAACAAACACAATAATAGATATCTACAATGAAGCCGGACTCCATACAAACAGTATATAATTTAGTGATTGTTCATTCTAATTTATATCAATGTACAAGTAATATAAAAAACAATGATTGTTCACATTCTAGGCCAACAAACACATGTGATGTCATTCTTATATATAATAAATGTGTACCACCTATCCCATCCTTGAACACCTAATCTCACTAGTAAGTGTATAATGTGTATTGGGTTTTCAAGAAAATTTCGGCAGCATTTCCCCGCTGTTCTCTAAGTACATATGTACTTAGAGAACAAACGGGGAAATGATACCAAAATTTTCTCGAAAACTCAATACACATTATACACTTACATCCTAAGTGAGATTAGGTGTTCAAGAACAGTCCCAAACCGGGGACTATCCAAGATTTACTCCTAATGAGTAAATCTTGGACGGGTTTCTAGGCCAACAAATAATGTGTTGTCATTCTTATACCTAAAATCCTAGTTCTTCAAATTAGAGTGATTATTGATGTCTTTAAAAGCATGATTGGCAATTTAGGGAAAAGTTCATCATTTAAATTCCAAGCATTCACATGTGTGCATTACAGTTCATCATTAAGCAAGAAGGGTGATTAGGATTCTCAATATACTCAACAATAAAATAAGTTAAACATGTGTGCATTACAGTTCATCATTTACATTCCAAACATGTCACATGTGTGCATTACAGTTCATCATCAAGATATCTATAACTTACTTAAACATTCAATTATGAAGTAAATATACACTTAATTAAGAATAGCATGACACACAAAGTTGCAGTCAACATCATTATGTTTTGTTCTATCATGGACTATCAGATTGGTATATCACATATGTATCAGTACATTATTAAATAAACACAATCACTAAATAACTTTTAGCAAAAAATCCACTAGACGTGCAGCCTAGACGTGCCCTGGCACCGCCCAAGCATCTGCCCAGAGGCCTATCTATTTAGGGCACCTGGGCTTGGGACCCTAGGCGTGCCCTGGCACCTACTCAGGCACTGCCTGCGTGAGTTCTAGGTTGGCGGCGGCAGAGAAAAGCAAGGCAGAGGACAAAAAAGGTGGTGAAGGTTTGTGGGTTACCTTGCACGAGGACAGCATGAGTAAAGCTGCTTCTACCGGCGGGGGCGGAGGTGACGACGACAGCACCGTAGCTGCTTCTACTGGCGGCGACGACTACAGGAGAGCAGGGGCGGTGGGAAACGACCGACGGCGATGAGCGGACAGCAGCAGTAGCAGGGGCGGCGGAGAAGAAGGGCGCCGGAGAAGAAGGACGCCGGAGATGGGGCGCCGGAGAGAAGCGCCGGAGAGCAGTAGCAGCAGAGAAGCGCCGGAAAGTCGCCGCAACAGGGAAAATCGCCGCAATAGGTTAGCAATGAAACAGAAGAAAGGGGAAGAGTCGGGCGATCGCTGGGGGTTATAAGTTCGCAAATAGCGTCGGTTGTTTACAACAACCGACGCCTAAACATCTTTAGCGTCCGTTGGTTGAAACAACCGACGTCCAATTGGACGATATTTTCATGGAAATTTTTGGCGGGAACCACCTTCAGCGTCGGTTAGAGAGGGATAACTGACGCTGAAAATGACACTATTTTTTTTATCGAAAAATGGATTTCGCGGGCGACTTTAAGCGTCGGTTGTTTATAAAAAAACCGACGCTTAATACAAAGCGGTACCCGTGTCTGGCTGGTCTTCGAATATATACGTCGGTTTTATTAAACAACCGACGCCTTATATGTTAGGCGTCGGTTTTCCTTAATAACCGACGTCCAGAAAAGCGACACTGAATGCTATTTCTGTAGTAGTGATGGTCTTTCAAGTCGTGGATAATTGAGTGTATATAATTGAATTCTTAGGAGAGAGAAAGTAGGAGGGAAGTCATCAACTTTCCTTGCCACATGCCCCCTCTACTTCCTTGTATCCGAAGCTATCCTTCTTATCTTTAATTTCCTTTGAATTATCCTTGAATTATAATCAACCATTAAGGTCCTTAATAAATATAATACTATTGTCCATTAGCACCTTTATGTTAGTGGACATTTCTTTTCAATTAATAATGTAGGTAGATATTTTCACCTACTTAGGATTATCGGCACCTCTCAAAGTATTTTGTCTTCCATTCCATTATAGGATTTCACCCATATCTTTTTAGTTGATGGGAACTTCATTTAATTTATATATTTTTGCTACAAAATAACTTAGGGTTTCAGTTATTCTTATTTCTTGATTATCTTATTATCAAGAGTATCATTTCTTAAATATGGTTCAAACAAAACGTCCCTTTCTTTTTATTTTCTCTAAATGATACCAAGAGATAGTAGGGACACTTTGAGGTGGTCTTTTACATATTCAACCCTAGGTTTTGGGTAAATTGCAAATCACACCAAAACTAGTATTCAATGTATAAGTATTATTCAAACAAGCCCTCTTCTTGGAATTTAGGCTTCCACAAACCATCCCTTAGCATCCTTCTCATTCTTATGATGCTAAAGTACTTGAGTAACATTTATCATGTAACATTTTACAAGGTAACCCCTTATATTGGGTAAATTGCACTTTAGTCCAAAACAAGCAAATATTGCTTCAACATTACTCAAATAGGACCAAAATTGAAACATAAACTCTCCTTTAGTCTTAATTACTTTTCAAAAGATATAGACAAGAATACAAATGACTTACTTAAGCAAACCTCCTAGGGTTATGGCGTAACCCAAGTAGGGATGTTACAATTATCCACCCCTAACAAGGATTTCGTCCCCGAAATCATCAAGAGAAAAGAGAAGGGTACTTCCTCCTCATCTCTTCCTCCAGTTCCCACGTAGCCTTTTCAATGCCACGATGATGCCAGAGAACTTTCACAAGAATTATGTCTTTCTTTTTCAATTTTTTGATTCTCATGTCAAGAATCATCATTGGTCCTTCTTCATAGGATATATCTTAATTTAACTCGACCTCTATAGGTTGCAATACTAACTCCATATCAGGGTGACACTTTCTCAGCATGGATATATGGAATACTGTATGTAATCTATGTAGTTCAAGTGGCAACTCCAACTTATAAGCTACCTTTCCAATCCGTTCAGTGATTGGATAAGGCCCCATAAATCTAGGAGCTAACTTTCCCTTTTTCCCAAATCTAAGAACAACTTTCCATGGTGAGACTTTGAGATATACTCTTTCTCCAACTTGGAATTTTAAAGGTCTTTGCCTTTAATCAGCATATGACTTCTGTCTATCTTGTGGAGCCTTTAATTGTTGTTGTATTACTTTAATCTTCTCAGTTGTTTGTTGTACTAATTCAGGACCCAAAAGTTGGTATTCTCCTGTTTAATACCAACACAATGGAGATCTACAACGTCTACCATATAATGCTTCATATGGTGCCATATCAAT
Organism: Alisma plantago-aquatica; assembly: GCA_963693085.1. NCBI lineage: Eukaryota > Viridiplantae > Streptophyta > Magnoliopsida > Alismatales > Alismataceae > Alisma > Alisma plantago-aquatica. The sequence goes on along the minus strand of OY856409.1, from coordinate 1,444,177,086 downwards.
ACTGTGCTGATAACTATTATTGTAAGTGAATTCTATTAAGCTCAAGTGCAGATCCCAACTTCCTACAAACCGAAGGACACACGCCCTAAGCAAATCCTTCAAGGTTTGTATAGTCTTCTTAGTTTGCCCATCCGTCTGGAGATGAAAGGCGGTACTAAATCTTAACTACATACCCAATGCTCTATGTAGTCGTTCCCAAAAATGACTCGTGAACTGGGGACCTCTATCAAAAATAATTGTGGTTGGAACTCCGTGCAACTGCACTATCTCATTTATATAGATTTGTGCAAGTTTCTCAGTAGTATAGGTTGTTTTTATAGGAAGAAAATGTGCTGACTTAGACAACCTATCAACTATCACCCAAATGGAATCATGACTTTTGGTTGTTCTGGGTAAACCAACCATAAAGTCCATGGTCACATGATCCTATTTCCACTGTTGTATAGGTAAAGGTTGCATTGTTCCTGCGGACTTTTGATGTTCAACTTTAACCTGCTGACACACTGGACACTGCATAACAAACTCAGCTACATCTTTCTTCAAACCAGACCACTAATACATATCTTTCAAGTTATGATACATTTTCATGCTGCCTAGATGCATTGCATACATGGATGAATGAGCTTCCTCCATGACTAACTTCCTTAAGTTATTTGCATCAAGTACTACCATCCTACCATGGTAACAGACTACCCCATCATCTGACTCATGAAAACCATCCCATTTCTCACTACCATACTCTAACCTGATCTGTTGAATCATAGTATCAGCCTGTTGTGCCTCTTTGATCTATTGTTTCGGAGTAGGTTTCACTTGCATTTTAGCTAACAGTCAAACTAACAAGGATACTTTAAGCTGTACATTGTTTTGCCTCAAAGAGACAAGCATGTCTCATTTAAAGCACACCAAAGAGTCCAATTGTGCTTTGTCTATGATTGGCGACGATGATTTTCTACTTAATGCATCAACCACTACGTTAGCCTTTCCTAGATGATAATCAATTGTAAAATCATTGTCCTTGATTAACTCCATCCACCGTCGTTGTCTCATGTTCAACTCATGTTGTGAAAAGATGTATTTTAGGTTCTTATGGTCTGTGAAAATCTGGAATGTCTCTCCATAGAGATAATGTCTCAAGATCTTCAACGCATGAACCACTACAGCCAATTCTAGATCATGCGTTAGATAGTTTTCTTCATGTTTCTTAAGCTGTCGAGAAGCAAAAGAAATCACTTGTTTATCCTGCATCAACACACATCCTAAACCATTCTTAGAAGCGTCACAGAATACAATATACCCCTTTCCCTGCTCAGGTAACACTAACATAGGCGCACTTGTTAACCTTTCTTTCAACAACTGGAAAGAATGTTGACACTTGTTATTCCTGAAAAAAGGAACCTCCTTCTTGGTTAACCTAGTTAGAGGTAATGCTACAGAACTGAAGTTCTTAATGAACCTCCTATAGTAGTCCGCCAGTCCTAGAAAACTGCGTATCTCCGTTGGTGTCTTTGGCTGTTCCCACTCCAAGACAGATTCTATCTTTTTAGGATCAACACGGATACCTGATGTAGATATTACATGTCTTAGGAAAGACACTTCTGACAACCAGAATTCACATTTGTTAAACTTGGCGTATAGCTTGTGTTCTCTCAGTAAAGTCAGGGCCTGATGGAGGGGTTGCTCCTGTTGTCGAGCATCTCTACTGTAAATCAGGATGTCATCTATAAAGACTACTATGAATTGATCAAGGAATGGCTGGAAGATTCTGTTCATGAGTTCCATGAATGCAGCTGGTGCATTAGTTAGTCCAAACGACATAACTGTGAACTCATAATGACCATACCTTGTCCTAAAGGCTGATTTAGGTATGCCACTCTCCTTGATGCATAACTGATGGTATCCTGACCTCAGATCTATTTTAGAGAATATAGTTGCACCATGCAACTGGTCAAACAAGTCATCTATCCTTGGCAGAGGATATTTGTTCTTTATGGTCACCTTGTTGAGCTGTCTATAGTCTATGCATAATCTCATAGACCCGTCCTTCTTTTTCACAAACAGAATCGAAGCACCCCAAGGTGAAGTACTCAGTCGAATTAAACCCTTTTCAAGCAACTCTTGTAACTGTTTCTTGAGTTCTGCCATCTCAGCAGGTGTCATTCTATATGATGTTTGAGCTATAGGTTGCGTACTCGGGATTAGATTAATCTCGGAATCAATCTCTCGGGGTGGAGGAACACCTGGAAGTTCCTTAGGAAACACATCCTCAAACGCACTAACAATCGAAACATCAGAAAGACTAGGACTCTCTACTCTGGTATCTACCACATGTGCCAAGAATGCTTCACATCCTTGTCACAACAATTTCTCAGCTATCATTGTTGACACTAGATAGGTTGGAAGAATTTTTCTGTCCCCCTGAAAGACCCATGTATCACCATTGTCTGAGAACATAGCCTTCTTGGAACCGCAATCCAAGACAACCTTATACTTTTCTAGGGTGTCCATCCCAAGGATTATGTCGAACCCATGCATCTCAAGTGGTATAAGATCCACCTGAATACTATGTTCTGAAAAAGAAAGAACACAGGGAGAACATATTTCCCACAACACTATAGATCCGACTAACGAAGTTTCTAATAACAAGTTATTCGCTCTATGACTGATAGTCATATTGCAGTCATGAATCACTTCTCGAGTGATAAAGGAATGTGTAGCACCCGGATCAATCAAAACAGATACAAAGCAGGATGAAGACATATCAGAATGAATTAATGCCATCTGACTTGTCATGACTCGTTGGTTGACCACGACTTCCAGCTAATTCATAGCATAGAATCTTGTCGTTGCTAGTTGTCAACCACTCGCCTTGTTGTTGGGTGCAGATGAACCAGCTGGGGACTCCTATCCACGTCCTCGTGTGCTACTGCTAAACTATCGCTTCTGAGAGCCTTGTTGACTCTGCCTCGGTGGTTGGGTTACACTCACGTCTCTGGCTAGACAATCTTTCATTAGATGTCCCATCTTCCCACATTTATAACAGCTTCTATTCTCACACTGTCTAGATGGTTCTATTACTGACATTGATGTTGAGCCGTGGACTCCTTCTGGTGGTAAACTATGGCCTCTACCCTTGTTGGATGCCCATTGCGTCTGATTATTGAACCTCGATGGTACTATTGGTGCAGAAAACCTTAGTTTCTTAAAACTTTCAGACCTCTATCCTTGGAATTATGTATACACTTTCTTACTGTTGGCTTGACGTTTCTCAGTCATGGACCTTTTTATTCTCCTAACTGACTTCACAAAGGTGGAAAACCTCTCTCTATTCTCTAGAGAATATGCGGGTGTGGTCAAATCAGTGTTCAAACCCTTCTCAAAACTCTAAATCCTCTCCTCATCTGTAGTAGCCTTGTGCGGACAAAACCGTAGAAGCTCCATGAACTTAGCTTCATACTCGCTAATGTTCATTGGTCCTTGCCTTATCCGCTCAAATTGAGAGATTTTCTCATCCAAGTAAGTCTTGGGAAAATATCTACTAACAAACTCTCGTCGAAACTCTCTCCATTCGACCTCAACTCCTGGTCACTTCTCTTCCTCAATGGCCCACCAGTGGCCAGGACTCCCTTTCAATAGGTACACCGCATGCCTAACCTTCTCAGCTTCTGGGAGGGAAAATATCTACTAACAAGCTCTTATCAGATGTCTCTCCATTCGACCTCAACTCCTGGTCGTTTCTCTTCCTAAATGGCCCACCAGTGGCCAACACTCCCTTTCAATAGGTACACCGCATGCCTAACCTTCTCAGCTTCTGGGATATTAAGAATTCTGAAGGCCTTTTCCGGCACAGTCATCCATAAGTTTGCATCTACTGGGATAGCTGTACTAGCATATTCAGTGGCTCCTACCTGTCGAAGCCATTCAAAAGTCTTGCCAGCACCATGTCTCTCATCAGGTACTGGTGCCCTAGGTGCAAGTGGTGGCATCCTATCCACCATATGTGTCATTGTCGCCATGAACTGTCCAAACAGAGCACGGAAAGCTTGGTTTGTTATTGAAGCTTGGTCAAGCTGGAGATTTTCAAGTACTAGTTCCTCTCTAGCCTAATCCCTAGCATCTCCCCCTGGTGCAGCAACACTACTTTCAGTAGCATGTTATTCGTGTGATCCAACCATCTTCAAGCTTTACTTCTTCTCCTGAGAGAAGAAGTCACTATTAGATAAAGTAGATGACACTAGAATAGACTCAATGACCTTAATCCTATGTCTCTATAGACTCAGCGAACCTTAGGCTCAGATACCAAAACTTTGTGATGATCTGACAACAAATCAGACTGTCACTGTGTCATTAATTGCAGAATTAAGCATAATCAACATAATAACAAAAATCACTAAAAATTAAAACCTTTTTGCAAAGTGATCCAATTCCAAGAAACTCTTATAAATTGAACCAAAGTATTGTATACATTATAGTTCACATTGTACATACCATGTACGATCTCTTCTCGAGGAATATATTACAACAATTGCTTTGCCAAAACTATACATAAGAAACATAAAACCTCAAGGCATTCAAGCCAAAATCTCAGATCGATCATGAAAACACCGAGTATTGACTCCAAGGACCTGAAAGTACATAGACAACACATAGGACTCATATCTATAAGACACGATAGTCAGTATCTCCACCTGAGATGTTACTGTTGTCCCTGATGCTGCTGTCCTTCCTCTGCTGTATGGTCCCTACATACTCGTCCGCGTCCACCTAAAAATGTTGGTGACCTACGGGGTGAGACCCATGTCCCAACGAGAGATATAACTCTCTGCCAATAATATTATTATTGCAGATAAACAATAATAAATTGAGTAGAGGATTCTTTATTATCAATAAGTAGGATAATTCACTATTTAAGCAGAATAGAGAAATATCATCTTTTAAAGCATTACATCTATATATGATAAGGCAGTAAATCATCTATTTAATAAGGAATATGAAAAACATGTATAACATTTATAAATTTTAGGATACATTAAGCAATGTAACATCAACCAATGATTTCTGTATTTCATCCTTAAGCAAATACACTACACGGCTGATTACATTTTACAATCACACTTATGCCCTGAGGAGATGAGGTATACCGCTCATACTCCAACCAACCACGGCGGTGTAAAGCATAAGTTCTATACCTAGATCAATGGAAGAGTCAGACACCATGACCTCATCCATCTCAGTAAGTGCGAGACCACATGCAGGACATCTCGTGTCTCTACTAAATAGCTTTCCAGGGTATACTACCAACTTCACTATAGACCTACAACGGCGACTGCACTCTCTTCGCAATCGAGATATTTCATGTTTATCTCACATCAATCTGACATTTAACATCATCGAGAGATTCATCATACATCCATCCTAGCACATATAATGAAGGAATGAGAGATCTCATGTTTATCTCACGTCAATCCCACGCTAGGGCGTAAGGATATTCACACCTATTACCCCCACATATTAAAAATATGCCCTCCAGGAGATCTCGTGGGAAACCCCATTTCATCATCACTAGCTATTGACGATGATGGATCTATGGACAAGGCTCTACATGATAAAATTTCAGTTGATTAATTAAGTACATTACCATATTCTTTTAGTATTAGCCAAGTTTTCAAAAATGAATTATTATGACAAATGCTACAAAGAAAAGTATAATACATCCATCAAGTACTTTTCAAAACATTATAAAATATTGGGAACTGAATCCCTTATCTCATTATCGGGAATTCTCATCCCTCAACAATACCATCATCATGTTTACTGGATCTGGGTATTCAAACCCTTAGTTCATCACTGAACATTGTTATCACTTATCAGGTGACTATTACCTCCAGGTCATCTGACCAAGGTATACTTGATACTTGTTACACAAGCATCTCACATAGCTCACAAGGCACATTAAACATCATAACTCATACCTAGCTATGCTCATCAACTTATGATACCTGCATGATTAGTATACTCGATAACAACCATATCAATTACATACCAACACCATGCAATATAAGGGTAACAACACTATTCCTTCATTAGGGTTAGGGTTTCCCATTATTTATCAATTTAGGATTTCTCATATCATTGCCCAAAATTAGGGTTAGGGTTTCCCATTATTTATCAATTTAGGGTTTCATGATCACATTATCAAAGATCAATAATTCATACTCTACACTTATTAAAAGTATCAATGTATACACATTACATGTTTATTCATAAGTATGAGTTTCTCTCTCATCCTCTCTCTAGGATGTTGATTAATCCATACTTTATTAAGTTGGCTCATCCTTTCACTAAAGTACATGCACTTGTGCTTATCATAGTGTATTGAGTTTATTACTTTCATAAGCATCAAATGACAATCACTCTAAGTGTACTATTCACCTATGTACTTTAGAGGTACTTCCATTGTAATCAACCTTGAGATACTCTACAGACACTCATAGGGTTATTTGATCTTACATGGTTTTGAGACTATTTGGTCTCTAAATGGTTTGAGATTATTTAATCTTCAAACAATCTTGAAAACCCCTTTAACCTTCAACGGTCTTGAGACCCCTTTAACCTTCAAACAGTCTTGAGATCCTTTTGACCTTCAAACGGTCTTGAGGTCCTTTTGACCTTCAAACGGTCATGACCTCTTTGATCTCAAACGGTTTGGGATCTTTTTAACCTCTAAATGGTTTGGGACCGTTTGGACTAAATTAGGTTGAAACCATTTGCACTCTAAACGGTCTGAAATCATTTGACCTAGATTAGGTTGAAACCGTTTGCACTCTAAATTAGGTTGAAACCGTTTGATCACTAAACAATTTGAAACTATTTGACCTAAGTTATGTTGAAACATTTTTCACTCAAAACGGTTTGAAACCGTTTGGCCTATTCAAAGTTGAAACTGTTTGATCACTCAACGGTTTGAAACCATTTGACCTAGGTTGTGTTGAAACCGTTTGCACTCTAAACGGTTTGAAACTGTTTGGCCATACATAGTTGAAACTGTTTGGTATTGTTGATCTAGAGGTGTGTGCTAAGATGATCATCACTATCAAGCTTCAGACCTCTGTTTCTACTATCCATATAACTTATGGATTCATCAATTAATCAAGAAAAATTTTGAGAAGAAGGAAAGATCAACATATATTGCAAGATTGAAATCAAATAATAATATCAATGGGTTCAAGTTATATAACCCGCCTTCAAAGCAACTTCAAATCTCAATCTTTTCATCTTTAATGGTAAAGATAGCTCCTCCAATTATCTAAGGCACGTTCTCAACCATTTTGATGTAAATAATTGCCAAAGTTGATCATTGGATGGAAGAGAGAAGAAAAGAATAGTTATAATTCGATTTTAGCCTTCAACCCAAGGTTGAAGATGACCATGGATCTTACATTAAGCTTGGGAAAAGATCTCCTCCTTCTCCTTTTCTTCCTTGGTTGTCAGCCTAAGTGGGGAGTGAATGTGTATTGCGAAAATAGTTTTTCAAGTAGTGGATAATTGAGTGTATATAATTGAATTCTTAGGAGAGAGAAAGTAGGAGGGAAGTCATCAACTTTCCTTGCCACATGCCCCCTCCATTTCCTTGTATCTGAAGCTATCCTTCTTATCTTCAATTTCCTTTGAATTATCCTTGAATTATAATCAACCATTAAGCTCCTTAATAAATATAATACTATTATCCATTAGCACCTTTATGTTAGTGGATATATTTTTTCAATTAAAAATGTAGGTAGATATTTTCACCTACTTAGGATTATCAGAGCCTCTCAAAGTATTTGCCATTCCATTATAGGATTTCACCCATAGATTTTTAGTTGATGGGCAATTCATTTAATTTATATATTTTTGCTACAAAATAAATTAGGGTTTCAATTAAGCTTATTTCTTGATTATTTTATTATCAAGAGTATCATTTCTCAAATATGGTTCAAACAAAATGCCCCTTTCTTTTTGTTTTATCCAAATGATACCAAGAGACAGTAGGGACACTCTTGAGGTGGTATTTTACATATTAAACCCTAGGTTTTGGGTAAATTGCAAATCACACCAAAACTAGTATTCAATGTACAAGTATTATTCAAACAAGCCCCCTTCTTGGAATTTAGGCTTCCACAAATCATACCTTAGCATCCTTATCATATTTATGATGCTAAAGTACTTGAGGAACATTTATCATGTAACATTTTGGAAGGTAACCCCTTATATTGGGTAAATTGCACTTTAGTCCAAAACAAGCAAATATTGCTTCAACATTATTCAAATATGACCAAAATTGAAACATAAACTCTCCTTTAGTCTTAATTACTTTTCAAAAATAAAGACAAGAATATAAATGACTTAAGCAAAACTCCTAGGGTTAAGGCGCAACCCAGGTCAGGGATGTTACAAATAGAGTGGTCGTGTCTTAACATGAATATGATTAGTAGGGCGTGTAAGGATAGAAACAGACCTCCGATCATTATGGTTCTAAATTAGAAATGTATTGCTTCTGATTGAGTGAATAAAACCGATACAATGCTCTCTCTTTTATAACACAAGAGAGTAGTACAACGTTTAGTGATAAGTAATCTGGGATAAAGAAATAAGTGACTAAAAGATAAATAACCAAAATAAACTAAGTAAATTTTTTTGGGTTTTATGGGAGGCAGAGAAGGCAGCGGAAACAAAAATTTTCTCCTCCCCAAACCCATAATAAGGAAACGCGTCAACGTCTATACAATAGGAAAGGGATGGTTTGTGGAATCATACCTTGTCCCGATGCTTACTCGGCGACAATACCTCGCGGCTAGCGCGGTCTTCACCTCCGGTCTTGGACGGTGTCTGTGCAGCTCCTGGTCACACTGGGACTGACGACTCCTGGTCTCACCAGGACTATCGGGATTGACAGTTGTCCTCCGAGCGGCAGAAATCTCCCGCCTCTGAAGTAGTCCACATAGACCTCCAATCTCCTTGTCCCATAAGGAATTGGAAGGAGTCACACCCTCCTGTCGGCGTACTAGTCACCGACACACTCTCCTGCCACCAGTCGCTTTCTGCAGTTGTCTTTCCCTTACTGTGCCTCCCTTATCGGGTAGCACTTGCTCGTGCTCTCTCGGTTACCAAAACTAGAGAGAACAACAACTTTACAGAGCAACTGGTTGCACTGAGTTATGTCCAGAGAAGCCCCCAATACCCCTATATATATAGGAGGGTCATGGGACATGGTTCTCTATCCCGGGCAATGCGGGACTAAAGCAGGAGTAGAAGGGTTCGAGATTTTCCACAAAAACAACCAACTGTGTGACCTAAACCGATCGTTTCATTTATGAAACGGTCGGTTGGGGATTTGAGCCGGTCGTTTCACACTGAACCGATCAGTTGGGACCTATGAAACGGTCGGTTCATTTCTGAACCGGTCGGTTCGTGGCCCTGGTCAGTTCCCGATTGACTTTTCCTCTTTTGTTTCTAATTGGTACCAATTACAAATCCTTGTTCCAATCTAATTGGGCAAGTGAAACGAAAATAAATTTCTCACCTATCTTACTTTCCCAACTTGCTCGGTTGGACCAATTGAACCGATCATTTCAACACTTGAACCGATCGTTTCACCCTGTCCATGAGCCGATCGACTCACCAACTGAGCTGGTCGGTTCACCAAGTTGAGCCGATCGGTTCATCACATGAGCCGATCGGTTGGGAGTGCAGATTGTGTAGAAACAGTCAATTGCAGTTTCAATCAATCCGATACTCTAATCAAACTGTCCAACACCTTGAACACTATGATTTTTAGCTATCAATTAATTGAGTGTTTAATTAAACTACTAAACTCCTTTAGTAATTAATCTAAACATAATTTGTGGACAAAACTCCTCTTCCAGGTTAAATCCTATGTGTGTGACCCTACAGGTCCTTTTCACGTTGGCAGTAAAGTTCCATAACACTTACGACTTCACAAGCAAAGAGCGGTGCCTAGTCGCACATCAGTGGTACCCAAGCGAAATAGAAAGTTGGAGAACAACTTTCAATACTACAATACATGAATGGTGTTAGAGTGAATGTATAATTCCTTTGTCATTGATATCCCGAATGAACTCGAGGCATGGACCAGTCATCCTGTCAACGTTCATTCACTTTCTTGATCTCAGAGTAGATTGGAGGAGATATGTATGACATCAATATCACATACTGATTCACACATGCGTGCACACACCTATCTCAATCCTACTCATCAAGTGGCCATGGATATCAAACTCCCTCAGGAGGGACAAATCCCATATCTATCACTCACCCCTCAAAATCCCCATGTGTCAAAGCCACCCAATCATCACCTTTATAACAACCCATGTTTCAGGACTGCGTTTGATGATGTCAAAGTGTACCCAACGACATGTGTTGAGTGTAGCGATTTTAGGTCAAAGAATCACATTCACCACCATCACTGTGAGTACTGACTGTGACTACCATGTCATGGTTCCATGTGTCAAACTCACGGTGGGTCTGTCCGGTACACTTGTTCTCTAACAAGTACCTATGTGTTTGGTTTGATATCTCTATGTCATGAGTAATGAGATTTTGTCATCAACCAACACCACAATCTAGTCTTGTGTGTCATTGCTGTCTATCTACCTTCTACAATGACATCTGACTAGGGACATAACAAGAATGTACAAACTCTTAGCATTTGTATGATCTCATCGTTCAGGTCCTCTACCTGAAGGCAAACGTCATTGAGTATTGTCATTCTCTAGACATTCAATATGTTCTATCACTATCTCATATGACTGAACCAGAAAGAATTGGAAGCTTGCCTTTGATGTTTATCAAATCAATCTTAATGTATCCCACCAATCATCCCATGATTGGCTCTCAGGGCATACATACCAACAGACTTCAACTTGCACTGTGAGCCAATCACCCTTGAATCATATTCATAGTGATCTTCAAACATGTCCCACATGTTACTATGCTCTTGTGCCAACATAGTGAGTTATGGCAACACCTTGCCAAAGTCAGTATCAATTGCATGTCTCACATCTCTTCGTTGTACGTCACACATATGAGATGGAGTTGCTGTAATATGCGATCTAGTATTCCTTTGCTAACCTTTAGCCACATTGAATGATCAAGGATTCCATACTTGTCATCAATGACCGGAATATCTATAAGTTCATCTCTATGAACTCCTAGATCCATATAGTATCCACTGCTATTCTCTAACACACGAATACTCGACATTTCCTTTTAAATGGTTTTATTGGAACATTTCCAATCATCATCAAACTTTCACTTTTATATATCCTATATATATTTTTTGATTAATTTTTTTGTCCCTTTCGGAAGTTCGCATCAATGTAACTCTTTACATCGAACTCTTCCTTATCTCCATAGAACTATTACTTCACAAGTACTTATCAAGTTCTTATGTTTTCCAGTAACTCTTACTGGAAGTAGATAGACATCCACTCGTCATGTCCCACATACGAGTTATCAGGATGAGCACATCATATTGTCATGTCTTACATACAAGATGATGAATGCATTTTATTCTTGCCATGTCCATACATGCAAGATGATGGGATGATCACAAACATGATAGATCCATATTTATTCTTAGTGTTCCCATTCTTCATAACAATTGGACACTTGGCCTTGGGATACTAACTCCATGTAACAAAGACATGTTTTCTCCCACTGAATCTGTGCATACTGAACCCTTCAGTACAAATTTCCAATGTATGCTTTCTCTTTTCAGGTCAAGATATTTTCGAGAACTATCTCTATAGGTCTCTATTCCTGTCACATAGGAAATGCCTCTATCTTCCTTAAAGATAATTTCCACTTTATATTTCCATTCTAGAACATTTCCATTTCACATCAACATGTGGAATGTGAATACGCTCCCACTAAATCACAGATCCCTTCTTTATCTTTGACATATCAGTCAAACCCTTTGACTATATCATCAAAGTAAAGATCCGATTCTGAGTTGCTTGTACTCAACCAATCATATTGATTAGTTCATTGTAACTTATAGACTTCATTTTCATTAGTGGATTTATAAACCTTATAGGTTGTGTTACGTACACATCCTTGTTTTATTCCTCATAGGAATGCAGTTTTAGTATCCATATGCCAAATGTCTTAGTCATTAAGTTGCAATCAACAAGCATCATCCTTCTCAAAATGTCATCCACGTGTCTTAAGGCTTAAGACTTATTTGCACTTATGGATTTCGATCCAATGGGTGCTACCATCAAGGTCATACCTTATGGTTCACATGGAAGTCATTTAGGATGTAATGGTCATATACCATAACTCAAAATCTAGTTCCTCATATTCATCTAGATAGTTGACTCATCACATGACCAACTCATCACATAGATAATTGAGGTGTATCTATCAAGGATATAAGAACTCACAACTCCTTGTGATTCTTAATTTCCTTTATTAGTGTGGGGTATTCTTTATTTAAGAAGAATTTAGTTATTTGATAATCATTCTCTAACTCCTTAGAGTATGATTCCTTCTTGATTTAGACATCACCATGCCTTAACCATGAGTTCACTATGATACACTATCATAATCACTCACAAGGTTCTCAAACATTTGGTCTAAGTATTTTATTCATTGATCTCATCAAGAATTAACACTTTACCAAATTCGTACTTCATCTATGATATTCTTGAACACTTCAAGATATTCATATTGGTATTTCTCTAAACACCATTTGAAGTATTAACATTTTCTCCAATAGGTATGTAAATACATCACATGTATTATACCTAATAGGATAATCATTCTCCCACTATCATTAGTGAAGATTGATTAATCATGTCCAAGATATTCATGTCTCTTACTGGTTCTCTAACCAAAAGAGTCTAGATTTATCCATCATATGGAAACTAGAAATGAATTTCTCATGATTGATGCTAATTTGATTGTTTGAGTTATCTATAATTTTTAGGTATCATTTTATCTTATGCATACCAAGTATCACAAGATAAACAAGGCATTGCCACAAAGATCATATATTTGAAACATCAACTATATTGATTGCCATCCTTGTCTCAACAAGATGCAACAATAAAGTGTTTCCATTGGCAAATTGAAATAACAGTTATCAACTCTATTTCATGCCCTTTAGGCTGAAATAAACTGAAAGATACTCCTATCTATGGTAGCAACACTTGCTCCAATGATGGGTACTCCTTTCTTGGTCCTTTCACAAAAGGCCATCACTTCTTTGTAGATCTTACATATCATATATGTCGGATCTTCATCTTGGTATCATATACCTCAGAAGTGGTTCATTTCATGATACCTTAGGTGGAGATCTCCATCCCCCCTTTCATCTTCTTTTGTTCTTCCAGATATAGAGGGAAATTCCCTCATACACCCTTTCCCCATGTGCCTTTGAGGCTGAAGATGACTTGGGCTGTTGGCTAGCATCAGAACACTTCTTAGCTTTTCCCTTGTCCTTACCCTTAAGACTTACCCTTCATTGATCACATCAAACATTAGGGTTTGCCTTTCTTCATAATTGCCTCTACTGTCCTCAACATGTACAACAACTCTGTCAACACTTGTCAAAGTTGTTCATGTCATAGTTTATCATGAACTGTATGATTCTCACAACATTTGCAGTATCATACCAATAGCCAACTCTTGGCTCAGAGGGAATCCTTCTTAGTCAGGTTCTTCCACATACCCAATCACATTGAGTGTGTGAATACCTTACTGGATCTCCTTCTGTCATTACATACTAGGACAGTGTCTTGGAGACATCATATGTCTCATGTTGTCTCTACAACTCATAGTTCAGAGAATACAACATCAAACACTCCTCATCAATGTCATCCTTGTTATGCTTCCATAAGCATACTTTCAACCGTTGATGTGGTGGGATTGATTTCATCTGGTTCTGGTATAACTAGGACTTAGAGCTTTCGATCTTTGATTGAGAACATTTCTCATCATCCTAACCATTCGTGGAATTATTCCCATTTATTTGTTGGTCTCAAAGACCGACCGCAAATAAAGTGATTATTGTTGATCAACCTTTTATTTTAACAAAAGGAAATATATGCAATTTTAGTCCAAAAACTCATTCTTGACTTATTTGATTGATTTGAATGGTTGACGATATAATGAGGCCTTTAATTAATTATCGCTCCCACTATTTTAGTTCAAATTGATAGCCCTCACCACCAATTCAGAAGATTGCAGCGTACAACCTTCTAGTGGGCAAGATCCTAAAATCCTCTAAGTCATGGACCAGCTTGGGCTGTCACCCACAACTTAGGTCTCTAAGGTAGGCAACTCTTGCCAATTGCATCATATGCAACTCTTGATAAGATGTCATATGCAACTCCTTGCCATGAGCATCTCCATGCGTCAAGGTGCTAGATCCTATCTAGGTCACCTTGTTATGTCCGACCCAAAGCCAACACGATGAATATGCACCCTGCTTGGGCAGACCCACACATTCATCCTTCACGCTTCCACGAGATAGACGATGCACCACACTTGGGCGTGCCCACACTTGGTCGATCAAGCTTTTCACGTGTGTTGTATTTAGAAGGCATCTAAAATATTAATATTTAATGAGGGATTTGGTTTTATATACATATACATATCCAATCACCACAATATATAGTACATATCATATACATGCTATATCCCACAGAAAACATGTGAAACAATAAAATCGATGATTATGGCCATCCTAATGTGATTCTTCGATCTAAGAGGAATCACGGTCATCTAGGTCTACATCATATGCAACCTGTACAAGATGAACTCTGTGCTTTGCCTTTCTGGGTTTGATCAACTCATCACATGAAAGATCGGCTCGCCATCAGACTGGTCGGCTGGGTGCCACCATCCGATCGATTGGCTCCTCCAACCTATCGGTTTGCCTGGTCATCGTACATCTCATCATGGCCGCCACCCGCTCGTCTTGCTCCTCAAACCGGTCATCAACCGATCAGTTCACTCCTTGAACCGATCGTCTGGAACGTCAACCAATCGGTTCACTCCTTGAACCGATCGTCTCAGCTGTCGTCTGGATGTTCTCCGTTCTTTGACATAACAGGAAATAAAATTCTATCCTATTTTACATTGTAAAAAGAGAAACCCCGAGTTACATTCGGGGGGAGCAAAGGTAGGAAAGAAATCTCAAATTATTTCGAGTTACATCAGGAATAAGAGAAAGAAGATCGATGCGCAGACCGAGATGCAAGAAACCACATACAACCATACACAGATAGGGTTTATTGGCCATAACCACGCTATACATCCACCACAAAAATCGTTTAAGGGCAACGCGTATCGAGTGCATTCATAATACATATCATATATGTAAATTGGGATTTGTAGATTTAGGATTAGACATGCATAAAGCCAATTTTATTCGCATCGTATGCAATAAATAAAGGCGACAAACCAAAATCAGTCATATCGATAATCCTAAAGTATAGAGCAGTTGACGTGGCTCTGATACCACTGTTGGGTTTTATGGGAGGCAGAGAAGGTAGCGGAAACAAAAATTTTCTCCTCCCCAAACCCAGAACAAGGAAACGCGTCAACGTCTATACAATAGGAAATGGATGGTTTGTGGAATCATACCTTGTCCCGAGGCTTGCTCGGTGACAATACCTCACGGCTAGTGTGGTCTTCACCTCTGGTCTTGAACGGTGTCTGTGCAGCTCCTGGTCGCACTGGGACTGACGACTCCTGGTCTCACCGGGACTATCGGGATTGACAGTTGTCCTTCGAGTGGTAGAAATCTCCCGCCTCTGAAGTAGTCCACACGGACCACCTGGAACTCCAATCTCCTTCTCCCACAAGGAATTGGAAGGAGTCACACCCTCCTGTCGGCGTACTAGTCACTAACACACTCTCCTATCACCAGTCACTTTCTGCAGTTGTCTTTCCCTTGTTGTGCCTCCCTTATCGGGTAGCACTTGCTCGGGCTCTCTCAGTTACCAAAACCAGAGAGAACGAAAACTTTACAGAGCAACTGGTTGCACTGAGTTGTGTCCAGAGAAGACCCCAATACCCCTATATATAGGAGGGTCATGGGACAGGGTTCTATATCTCGGGCGATGCGGGACTAAAGCAGGAGTACAAGGGTTCGGGATTTTCCACAAAAACAACCAACTGCGTGACCTGAACCGATCGTTTCATTTCTGAAACAGTCGGTTGGGGATCTGAGCCGGTCGTTTCACACTGAACCGATTGGTTGGGACCCATGAAATGGTTGGTTCATTTCTGAACCGGTCGGTTCGCGGCCCTGTTAAGTTCCGGATTGACTTTTCCTCTTTTGTTTCTAATTTGTACCAATTACCAATCCTTGTTCCAATCAAATTGGGCAAGTGAAACAAAAAAAAATTTCTCACCAATCTTACTTTCCCAACTTGCCCGGTTGGACCAATTGAATCGGTCGTTTCAACACTTGAACCGATCATTTCACCCTGTCCATGAGCCGATCGACTCACCAACTGAGCCGGTCGGTTCACCAAGTTGAGCTGATCGGTTCATCACATGAGATGATCGGTTTGGAGTGCAGATTGTGCAGAAACAGTCAATTGCAATTTCAATCAATCTGATACTCTAATCATTCTGTCCAACACCTTGAACACTATGATTTTGAGCTATCAATTAATTGAGTGTTTAATTGAACTACTAAACTCCTTTAGTAATCAATCTAAACATAGTTTGTGGACAAAACTCCTCTTCCAGGTTAAATCCTATGTGTGTGACCCTATAGGTCCTTTTCACGTTGGCAGTGAAAGTCCATAACACTTATGACTTCACAAGCAAAGAGCGGTGCCTAGTTGCACATCAGTGCTACCCAAGTGAAATAGAAAGTTGGAGAACAACTTTCAATCCTACAATCTATGAATGGTGTTAGAGTGAATGTATAATTCCTTTGTCACTAATATCCCAAATGAACTTGAGGCATGGACCAGTCATCCTGTCAACGTTCATTCACTTTCTTGATCTCAGAGTAGATTGGAGGAGATATGTATGAGATCAATATCACATACTGATTCACACATGCGTGCGCACACCTATCTCAATCCTACTCATCAAGTGGCCATGGATATCAAACTCCCTCAGGAGGGACAAATCCCATATCTATCACTCACCCCTCAAAATCCCCATGTGCAAAGCCACCCAATCATCACCTTTATAACAACCCATGTTTCAGGACTGTGTTTGATGATGTCAAAGTGTACCCAACGACATGTGTTGAGTGTAGTGATTTTAGGTCAATGAATCGCATTCACCACCATCACTGTGATTACTGACTGTGACTACCATGTCATGGTTCCATGTGTCAAACTCACGGTGGGTCTATCCGGTACACTTGTTCTCTAACAAGTACCTATGTGTTTGGTTTGATATCTCTATATCATGACTAATGAGATTTTGTCATCAACCAACACCACAATCTAGTCTTGTGTGTCATTGCTATCTATCTACCTTCCATAATGACATCCGACTAGGGACATAACAAGAATATACAAACTCATAGCATCCGTATGATCTCATCGTTCAGGTCCTCAACCTGAAGGCATACGTCATTGAGTACTGTCATTCTCTAGACATTCAATTTGTTCTATCACTATCTCATATAACTGAACCAGAAAGAATTGGAAGCTTGCCTTTGATGTTTATCAAATCAATCTTAATGTATCCCACCAATCATCCCATGATTGGCTCTCAGGGCATACATACCAACAAAAATAGCAGTAAAGTGTATATACTAATACTCCCCCTCAAGATGGATCATATATGTCAATCATGCCCATCTTGTCAGTCATAGCAATGAATCTAGACTTCAGAAGTATTTTGGTTAAGATGTCAGCCACTTGATCTAAGGTATGTATGTAGGGCGTAGATATCTGGCCAAATAAGACAACTTCTCGAACAAAGTGACAGTCAACCTCAATATGCTTTGTTCATTCATGGAAGGTAGGATTACTAAAAATAAAGGTAGAAGCCTTGTTGTCACAGTACATAGGGATAGGAGTAGAATCAGAAATGTCAAAGTTTTTCACCAAGCTCCGTATCTAGAACAGTTCACATGTAGTATGCTCCATGGTGCGATATTCTATTTCAGCACTCAAGCGAGCAACAACTATTTGTTTCTTACTATACTAGGTAACCAGATTTCCACCTACAAAAGTACAATAGTCGGAGGTGGAGCATCGATTGACCTTGCTCCCTACATAGTCAGAATCAGAATACCCAACAAGGTTACAGTGACCATGTTTTTTATATAGCAGACCTTTCCCAGGGGAGCTCTTTATATATTTGAGAATGTGAAAACTACATCCCAGTGACATTGTCGGGGTTTGTCAAGATATCTGCTAACAAGCCCAACTGCAGATGTGATATCAGTACGAGTGACAGTAAGATAGATGAGCTTGCCAACCATGCGTCGATATTGATGGTGATCAGGATAAGCAGGAGAATTGTCATCATCCCGGTTGGTGTTTGGATCCAGAGGAGTAGTAGCAGGCTTTTCACCAAGAAGACATGTTTTAGATAGAAGATCTAGAACATATTTACGCTGAGATAGGCACAATCCAGAGGCTGACTGAGAAACTTCAATCCCAAGAAAGTAGCGCAAGGTGCCTAAATCTTTGGTGACACAATGTTTCTCCAGATAACGTTTAGTCACCTGAATGCCAGCAAGATCACTCCCTGATAGAATGATGTCATCAACACATACAATCAGAATAACAATGCAAGAAGTATTGTGTTTAATAAAGACAGAATGATCAGACTGGGAACGTCTAAAATGAATTTTTTTGAAGAATAGTGTTCAGTTTATCAAACCAAGCACGGGGACATTGCTTTAAGACAAATTACTTTTTCACAAACGACGGACTTTGGAGGACTCCCCCTGAAGCACAAATCCGGGAGGTTGTTCCATATATACTTCCTCATGCATGTCTCCATATAGAAAATCATTTTTCACATCAAGCTAAAATAAGGGCCAATCAGAATTAATTGCAACATAAATAAGTATGTGAACTGAATTTAGCCGGGCCACAGGTGAAAAAGTCCCAAAATAGTTGACGTTGTAAGTCTGTATGTAGCCCTTAGCAGCAATCCTAGCCTTGAGATGCTCAATCACGCCATCTGGTTGATATTTAATAGTAAACACCCAGCGACATCCAACTGAAGAACAATCAGTGGGAGGATCAACCAACTCCCAAGTGTTACGATTAGTTGAGCCTGCATCTCAGCTTCCATGGCCTGATGCCAAGCTAGATGTTTAGGAGCCTGAGAAGCATTTTTCGAAATAGAAATAGCAAAAAGAGCAGTAGTAAAATTAGCAAAGTTAGTCCCCAGGTGAGCAGTAGTACAAAAATTCCCAATCGGATGTTTGGTACATGTTCTAGTTCCTTTTCTTAAACTGATAAGAATATCTAAGTCAGAGAATACCTGAGGTGATGACTGATCAGGCATTGAGGAAGAAAATTTGGAGGGGCCATAGAAGGAGTTGTCGTCTTTGGTCTTCTTTGATAAACTTTCAACTGAGGAGTAGCAGTAGCAGAAATAGTATCAAGGGAATCAGAATCATCAATCATCGGTAATGGTGACTCCATTAATAAATTTTATGTAAGGGCAGACCCAACCGAAGAATAGAATGGCATGCGCTCCAAGAAAACAACATTAGCCGAGACCATCTATTTTTTTTAAAACTAGATCATAACAGCAATACCCTTTTTGAGTCCTAGAGTACCCTAAGAAGACACACTTGATGGCACGGGGATCAAGTTTGGTTAAACCAGGACATAGGTTTTTAACAAAGCAAGTGCTCCCAAAAATATGAGAAGGAACAGAAAATAAGGGTGCATCAGGGTACAAGATTTGGTAAGGGATTTGATTCCCAAGAATAGAAGATGGCATGCGGTTAATGAGATAGCTCACAATGGAAATAGTTTCAGGCCAAAAACACTGGGGGAAAAAGTAAAGTACGAGCAATGTTAAGAAGGTGGTGATTCTTGCGATTGGCGAATCCATTTTGTTGCGGGGTGTAGGCACAAGAGGTTTGGTGAATAGTACCCAATTTGGGACAAAAACAACCGGCCGAGGATTGCATGAATTCAAGAGCATTGTCAGTGCGAATTTTTTTTATAGGTTTGCTAAACTGGGTACGCATTTCAGCAAAATAAGAAGTAATAGTCTCAAGAATATTAGACTTATCCTTTAGCAAGAAAATCTAGGTGGTCCTAGAGAAATCATCAATAAAGCTCACAAAGTAACGAAATCCAGATATACTCGAGATAGAACAAGGTCCCCAAGCATCAACATGTATAATATCAAATGGCTGTTTTGAACCAATACATAATTTCTTTGAAAAAGTTTCTCTAGTTTGCTTACCCAATTGACAACTTTCACAAATGAAAAACAGAATCTGAAATATGAGGTAGTAAATGTTTTAATTTGGCTATCTACGGGTGTCCCAACCGATAGTGCCACTAGATACCAGTCACAAAAGATGTCAGATATGCCACAGTCTTTGTAACATCCAAGTAATATAAACCATCTAGTCCCTCATGGCCCGAACCAATCTTCATCCTCGTGCACAGATCCTAAAAAACAACACCATCCAGGTCAAATGTAATAGAGCAGTGAAGGCTCTTTACAGTTCTATTGATAGATAACATATTTATAGGGAACTTAGGAACATATAAAGTAGAGCGTAGAGGCAAACATCTAGGAGTGCATATATCACCAAAACCAGTATTCGATGTTTGAGAGCTGTCAGCCAGAGTAACATGAGGTATAACAGTAGTGTTATGTAAATGAGAAATAGGATTGCCAGAAATATGGGATGTTGCACCCAAATCGATCACCCAAGTGCTTTTACCGGACTGAGTCAGAAGAGTAGTGCTACCATCAGTGGAGGCCTCGATAGAGGAAGCAAGCAGTGCTTGCAGTATTTTCTCAAACTCTGGTCGGATCCAATCGACATACGGAGGTGCAGAAGTAGTGGTAGTGTCAGGCTATCTGTGGTGACTTGATTCACCCAGGCTGGCTTCCCATGCTTTATCTAGCAATGATCTTCAGTGTGATTGGTACGCTTACAGAAGGTACAAAAGCGTTGTTCAGTAGTCTCAACAGAAGAAGAGGAGCCACATACTGGTCCAGAAGAATGCATGCGGCCACGTCCTCGACCACGGCCGCATCCACAGGAGGAGTCACCAGTCTGAATAGCAAGGGTTGTTCCGTCAGAAGAGTCAGGTAGATTTTGTGAAACGGAAGGAAGGCATTGAACATGCTTCAGAATGTCTCTCAGGGTAGGAAGGGGATCACTAGAGAGGATCTGATCAATGAATCCTACTAAACATGAAGGCACACCAGCGAGGAACTAGACAAATTGAAGCTCATTCTTTTGACGTTGGATTTCTGTGATATATATGGACAGAGGATGGTAGACCTCAAACTCATCCCAGAGAGCACAACAGTTCTTGTAGTAATCCTCCACGGAGTCGGTAGTAGAGTACTCATGTTTGACCTGTAGCTTGAAGATTTCAAAAACCTTCTTCGGATTCTGCTGGTGAGAGTATACGTGGGAGAGTTGATCTCACATATCCTTGGCAGCCTTGAGGTGAAGGAGAGACTGACTGATTTTAGGTTCCGCACTATTGACCATCTAGGTCATAACACTATAATCTTCCTTGGACGAGAGATCATAGGCCTGTTTGGTCTTGTCATCAGTATCAACAATAGGGATGGTCGGACCCTTGGTCGATAGATGAGAGAAACACCCTTGAGCCTTGACATATAGTTCAAAGGAGTCTACCCAGAGATGATAGTTGGGGCCATCAAACTTGACGGTAGTGACATACAGATTGCAAGGAAGGTCAGGAGTCACCATCTGAGATGATAGAGATAGTCAGAATCAAGGGTGAAAATAGCAGTAGAGGTAGTAGTCACTAGTCAGCAGCAGAAGTCTAACACATGGATTAGAAGTAGCATATAGAAGATCCAAGCATGGATCTCAGAAACCCTCGTAGGGGCAGCAAGAGAAGATAGAAACCTATGTCAACATGGAGGAACAATCACTCCACCATGAGGCACAAGCAAACAGAGAGAAAGACGCCTTTTATGATGTCAACGTGCCAGAAACTAGAAACTTACCGAAGCTATCTGGAGGTTTCGAGGAAGAAGATGGGTAGAGGATTGGGTGTACTGATAACCTCCTATTATAGTCGATTATCTTAGTCTTTTTCTTTAGTTTTCCATACTCTTTTTACGTTTAAACTATACATAACCCTAATTTCACCCCTTTTTGTAAATACACCATCAGACTAACTTTTTCCTTTTATATATGCAGAAAAAGCACAAAAAAATCATAAAAGAATAACCCAGCCTCAAGGCCGAGTGGATTCAAACGTTCCCAAGACCGCATGAAGCCAAACGGTCCCGAGACCGCATGGAGTTCAAACGGTCCCAAGACCGCATGAAGCCAAACGGTCCCGAGACCGCATGGAGTTCAAACGGTCCCGAGACCGCATGAAGCCAAACGGTCCCGAGACCGCATGGAGTTCAAACGGTCCTGAGACCGCATGGAGTTCAAACGGTCCCAAGACCGCATGAAGCCAAACGGTCCCGAGACCGCATGAAGCCAAACGGTCCCAAGACCGCATGGAGTTCAAACGGTCCCAAGACCGCATGAAGCCAAACGGTCCCGAGACCGCATGGAGTTCACACGGTCTCAAGACCGTTTGATGCCAAACGGTCTCAAGACCGTTTGACGCCAGACGCCAAACGGTCTCAAGACCGTTTGAAACCAAATGGTCTTAAGACCGATTGAACCCAAACGGTCTCACAGTCCAAACGGTCTTGAGGCCCCAAACGGTCTTGAGGTCCAAAGGGTCTCCAAACCGTTTGGACTTCACTCAAGGCCTATAAATAAGACCCCAAGGGTCCTCCCAAGGGGGATATCTCAGACGTCCAAAGGCTGCCTCTCCAGTTCCAGAGCAATTCCATCCATCGCCCCAAGGCTGCCGGTTTGAGATCCACGTTCCATCATCAAGCTACCTTGTCTCTCATCAACAAAGAAGGTGGGAGGAGAAGGTCCATCGTCAAGCAAGCCACAAAGGGTGAAGATCGTTGCTCTCTCCACCAAGGGTTCAACCTTCTCTCCTCCGTGGAGATGTTGTTCTTTCTTTCTCTTCTCGCCTCCTCCTTTGTTGCTCCCTCTATGAGGAGCGAGTAGTTTCATTCACTGGGGCGCGGGGACTAGCCCCGCTGCCCATGTTTTGTATATTGTACTAAAAAGATGTTATCATTTCGTTTTAATACTAAATCATTTCATACATGCTTGGATGTTGGCCACGTTCTTGTATGCATCTATTGTCTTTCGTTGTGGTTTGTCTACGACCGCTCTTGATACTCGAATACCGATTTAGTGTTGGTTTCTGGTGTGTGTATCCACCGCGCACCCGTTTCGGTATCTAGGAACGCTTTCCAAGGAGTGGAGTAAACTCACCTCCATCGTTGTACTTTTGTACTATGAAATGGAATCAGTTGACGTGCAAAAGTGCAATCTTGATAGGTCGAGGAACACACTCTGAGGAGAGAGTGGTGCAAAGTACTTGACCATTCGTTCGGGGATGGCTGACATTGCACCACTCTAACGTTTCTCGTAGCTATATCCTCGAAAGAGGGATAGTCTATAAGGATACTAATCGATTTGGTAATTATCGCTCGCTTGTTGGTTTTTCGATGCACGTTTCATGAGGTTGAGTAAGATTTTCTCTTCGGAGACTACATATCTTCATTGACACGTAGATACGTACCGAATGAGAGTTACTCAATCCATGAAGGATGTATGCATTACTCTTGTCCTATAAGACATCGGTATTGCACAACATCCATGTATCTTGCTTACAAGTCTTGCTATGTTTGGTACAAGTACAATTCATGTGTAGTGGTGGTGATTACCTGCATCACCCCAGTGATCCATCATCATTTGCTAATCTTCGTTTCTACTTTCTTGCTTTTTACTTTCCTTGCATCTAGATTAAACAACCAAATCAAACTTTCGGTCTAAATATCAATCTTTAAGTAGTTAAGTAAGGCTACAAGGTTTTCCATCTTGTTTAAACTCTAAACAAGACCATTTTCCTGTGGATTCGACCCTTAAACTATATTACTATAAGACTTCCGCGTGTCTTTGCACACGTGGGTGGAGATCTTACCATAATACAAGCAAGGCTAAACTTAGAGACTCATCATCTCTAGGATTTTTAGTGGCGTTGCAAAACTCCATCAAAAATTGGCGCCGTTGCCGGGGATAACGGAACGTTTTAGCTTTTACTTAACAACTTCTTGGTTGATTAGGATTTTACACTTTTTCTTGATAACTACTCCAAATCTTCTTGATTTCTTCGTTTTCTTTCATCATCTTAACGTGTGACTTTCTTTCTACTCAGGTAGAAAATGTGTATGCAAACCCCGCATCGCATCAGATTCTCCCCTGAGCCAGAGTACGACTCTGAGGTAGAAAGAAGTTTTCACCGAAGGAACAGACTTAATCGCCTAAGAGCCAGACAAATGGATGACGAGCAACGCCTCATTGCAGAAAGAGTTAACGCTGCCTTAGCATCTCAAAGAGCACAACTAATCGCGGACACCCGTGCTCAAGTGCAAGCCGAGATTCGAGTTGAGGAACAAGCTCGCATCCAAGCCGAGAATGATGTTGCTCAATTAGCTTTAAGAAGTAAGCAACTTCGTGACTACACAGTCCCGAAGAATTATGAAGATGATCACCCAGTCCGACCACCAATTATCAACATTCCAAACTTCAAAATCCGGACGCAATGGATCCAGATAATGCAGGGCATTTCTTTCTCTGGAGGACCGGGTGACGATTGCATGGATCATCTTAAGAGATTCAAGTCACTCTACCAACTTGTACCTCAAGCAGGAGTTGCCCTTGAAGCTATAATGCTACACCTCTTCCACTTTACCTTGTCTGGGAGGGCTTTAAGCTGGTACAATGCTCTAGATAGGCATCCTATCATCACTACCTGGACTCCTTTAGAAGAAATTTTTTTTGAGAAATTCTTTCCACCTTCACTAACCTATGAGATTAGGGGCCAAATAAATCACTTTACCCAACTTCCTGGAGAAACACTTGCGGAAGCTTGGGAAAGATTCAAGGAACTCTTGAGGAAGTGCCCTCACCATGGCATATCTCAAAACCAACTGATTGAAACATTCTATAGAGGAGTAAATGATGATATTAAGCAATTTTTAGATTCCTCATCTGGAGGAAACTTTATGAGAAAGAATTATGAAGATGCTTGGAACATAGTTACGATAGGGGCCGAGAACCAATCTAATTGGAGAAGGTCAGCTAATCACACCACGGGAGTTCTTAAAGTTTACAAAGCCGAAGAATCCATGGAACTCAAGGCTATTGCTGAAGCCCTGAAGACTATTGCTAACAAGCAAAAAGCTCTCGAAACTTCTTTCGGAGAGTACGACAAGAAGAAAAGCTCTCAAGTTCAACAAGTGAAAGCTGCTACCGGAACCTATGAAGCCTGTCATGCATCTGATCATCCCACGCTATCATGTGGCATGTTATACAATGTTATGATGGATTTACAACCACCAATGCCACAATATGAATCTACTATTGAACATCCCGAAGACCAAATGCCGGAGAAAGTTAACTCCATTCACTCAATACCCGGCCAAGTGTATTACAATCCTGACAAACCAAGAAATCACCCGGGTTTCCAATATGGAAATCCTGCAGGAACTGCCAATCCTCAACAACAGACGCAAGGTGGATCTTTCAACAAACAACCACCTGGATTTCAGAATAACTTCAACCAAAATCAAGGGAATTATAGAAATGGGCCCCAACGATCCAATTATCCAAGGAATCCCTCCTATCAATACTCAGGACTGCACCCACAGCTGCAACAACCTCAGTTGCAGCAGCCACAACAACCGCAACTGACAGCACCTCCACAACAACAACAAGGACAGCAAGTCACTCAGTATCAATAGAGGGGTGCTCCTCCCCAATCATCTGATGAAATATCCTTGATTATACAAATGCTTCAATCTCAACAGACTATGCTTGCAAACCAACAAGCTCAACAAAAGGCCGTAGAATCCCAACTGGCACAGATTTCCGCTCAGTTGAATCCACAAGCCGACACTTTTGCTGGGCAACCAGAGGCAAACTCGAGACATAACCAAGAAAGACCAGAACAACTGAATGTCTTCACTACACGATCTGGTCGTGTCTTGCCTGATGTCACCAGAATCATCCATGATGATGATGATATAGCCATTCTTTCCCCAACAGGAAACTCAAGCATAGAAACAGAAAATTCTACTGAGAAAGAAAAGGAAAAGGAACCAATGCCAGAGGTCCCACCCAGAGTGCCTTATCCGGACAGGCTGAAAGGGACCAAAATGGATACTAGGTTCCAAAAATTTAAAGAAGCTATGAAAAAATTATACATTGATATTCCTTTCCTCGATGCTCTTTCCGAGGTGCCCGCTTGGGCCAAATACCTTAAAACCCTCTTGTCGAGAAAGTATATGACAGAAGAGCATGAAACGGTGAAACTTGCTCAGACCACTTCAGACATTTTGCTAAATAAGATTCCAAAGAAAAAGAAGGATCCGGGTTCCTTCGGTATCCAGTGTTCTATTGGAAATGGTTCCAGCAAGAAAGGTTTAGCAGACTTAGGAGCAAGTATATCTATTATGCCCTATTCAATGTGTAAAAGATTAGGCTTCACTGATTTGTTACCTACGACAATCACAATTCAGTTAGCCGACTCTACCATAACTGCCCCTCTTGGAATTATCGAGGATATTCCCGTCAGAATAGGAAAGAATTCTTATGTCCCATGCGACTTCGTTATTATGGACATCCAAGAAGACCTGAGATACCCGATAATCTTTGGCAGACCTTTCCTAGCTACTGCCTGAGCACTTATCGATGTTGAAGCAGGAACTATAATCTTGAGACTTGGGAAGGAAGCTTTCCAGTTCAGAGTTCTTAACAGCATGAAAGGTCCAAGCATTCAAGAGGAAGCTTTTCTCCTGGATGCTATATATCAAATGTCACAATTAGAAATGTCTAAACCAACTAATGAATTGGAAAATACCCTTACAAATCCAGATGTAGAATTCTCGGCAAGTGAACTAGTGCAACAATGCTTGGAAGAAGCTGAAGAAGCCCCGACAGACACATTCGAAGAACTTAAGGCCGTCACAATTATAGAATCTACCGAGCCACCTAAGGCTCCGGAAATGAAAGCCCTACCCGAGGGGCTCAAACATGTTTTTCTCGATGAAGAGAAGCTCTGTCCAGTAATCATCAGCTCCACTCTGGAGGATGATCAAGAAAATAGACTCCTCGATGAACTGAAGAAGCATAAGAAAGCCATTGGGTATAAAATGACTGATTTGACGGGTATAAATCCCGCTTTATGCATGCACAAACTTCCCATGGTTGAAGAGTTTAAACCATCAAGAGAACTCCAGAGAAAGTTAAACCCCAACCTCAAGGAGGTGGTTCGCCTGGAGGTCCTCAAACTTCTAAAGGCAGGTATCATCTACCCCATCTCGGATTCTCAGTGGATTAGCCCAGTGCAGGTGGTCCCAAAAAAGGGGGGACCACTGTTGTCCTTAATGATAAAAACGAACTAGTACCCACTAGAACTGTGACTGGGTGGAGAATGTGCGTTGACTATAGAAAACTTAATAAATCCACGCGAAAAGATCACTACCCCCTGCCTTTCCTAGATGAGGTCCTCGAGCGCTTAGCTCATCAGAAATTCTTCTATTACATTGATGGTTATTCCGGGTTTTACCAAATCCCTATACACCCGGAGGATCAAGAGAAAACTACTTTCATCTGTCCTTTTGGGACATATGCTTTTAGAAGAATGCCATTCGGGCTTTGTAACGCGCCAGCCACTTTTCATAGATGCATGTCTGCTATCTTTGCAGGATTAACAGAATCTATAATGGAGATATTCATGGATGATTTCTCAGTATATGGAAACTCGTTCGACAACTGTCTGCTCAACCTGGTTCAAGTCTTACAAAGATGCGAGGACACTAACCTCATCTTAAATTGGGAAAAATGCCATTTTATGGTAACGGAAGGTGTTGTCCTCGGACACAGAGTGAGCGACAGAGGGATCGAGGTGGATCAAGAAAAAATTGACGTCATCTCAAAATTGATGCCACCAAAAGACGTAAAAGGGGTACGTGCTTTCTTAGGTCATGCTGGGTTTTACAGAAGATATATCAAAGACTTCTCAAAAATTGCAAAACCCATGACACAACTGCTGGCCAAGGACACGGAATTTAACTTTAACCAAGAATGTTTGCAAAGTTTCACAACTTTGAAAAATGCCTTGATTTCCGCACCCATTCTAAGAGCTCCAGATTGGTCACAACCATTCGAAATCATGTGCGACACGAGCGATTATGCCATAGGGGCCGTATTAGGGCAAAGAATCGACAAGAAACCCTATGTTATATACTACGCATCTAAAACGTTGGATGAAGCACAGAAAAATTACACCACTACAGAAAAGGAATTCTTAGCTGTCATCTACGCGTTCGAGAAATTCCGCTCATACCTGATTGGAGCTAAAGTTATTGTCTACACTGACCAATCCGCTATACGATATCTAATTCAAAAGCAAGATGCAAAACCTAGACTGATCCGCTGGGTATTAATACTTCAAGAATTCGATTTGCAAATCAAAGACAAAAGCGGGGTGGAAAACGTCATCGCTGATCATCTCGCCGTATTAGAGTCGAGGATGAAGACAAAGTACCTATCTGAGACTCCCTCCCGGATGACCAACTAATGAAAGTCGCTAATGGATTCCCCTGGTATGCCGACATTGTTAATTATTTGGCAACAGGAATCATTCACCCGTCCGCATCCTATCACGACAAAAAGAAGTTCATTCACGACGCTAACCAATATTTTTGGGACGAGCCCTATCTTTTTTGCTTATGCGCAGATGGACTCTTTCGTAGATGCATTCCAGAGACGGAAATCACTTCGGTTCTTGAGCACTGTCACTCAGGCCCCACTGGGGGCCACATGAGTTCTAAAAAGACAGCTCTTAAAGTCCTGCAATCTGGCTTTTATTGGCCTACCATCGCAAAAGACGCACATGAATACGTGCGATCATGCGACAAGTGCCAACTATCTGGGGGAATTACCAGAAGAAATGAAATGCCATTGAACGTATGGCAAGAAATCGAACTCTTCGATGTATGGGGAATAGATTACATGGGCCCTTTCCCCTCATCCTACGGATTCATGTACATCTTAGTTGCTGTGGATTACGTGTCCAAATGGGTAGAAGCTCTACCGACCACCTCTTGTGATTCAAAACCGGTAATCAAGATGTTTAAAGATATAATATTCCCCAGATTCGGCGTCCCAAGAACGATAATATCTGACGGCGGATCACATTTCTTGGAACGGAGCTTTGAAGCCTTATTAAGAAAATACGGAGTCAACCATAAAGTTTCTACACCATATCATCCACAGACATGTGGACAGGTTGAAGTTTCCAATAGGCAAATTAAATCTATCTTGGAAAAAACTGTCAATCGGCACCGCACCGATTGGTCCACCAAACTATCTAACGCTCTATGGGCTAACCGCACAGCTTTCAAAACACCAATAGGAACAACACCGTTTCGATTAGCGTATGGGAAGTCTTGCCATTTGCCAGTTGAATTAGAGCATAAGGCCTGGTGGGCCATTAAGCAACTAAACTTCGATCTCAAAGGCGCTGGAGAATTCAGACAACTTCAACTCCAAGAACTAGAAGAATTACAAATGACAGCCTACCACAATGTAAGAATCTGCAAAGAACAAACCAAGATGTGGCACGATGGCCACATAAAAAGAAAGGATATAATCGTCAGAGATAAAGTCCTCCTGTTCAATTCCAGACTAAAAATGTTTCCAAGAAAACTGCGTACTAAATGGTCGGGGCCCTTCACAATCAAACACATATACCTGACAGGAGCTGTCATTATTTTCGATGATAATGGAGGAGAAAGGACCGTCAATGGTCACAGATTAAAAAGATATTACACTCAGGACGACAAAGTGCATCGACAAACCATCAACATCAGAGATGCTACGCCAACAACATAACAACCTTACAAGTTCGTCGAGCCAGCGACGTTAAACCAAGGCGCTTCTTGGGAGGCAACCCAAGATTTCTACTCTATGTTCTGTTCTTTAATTTTTCCTTAGCTTTATTTTAAGAAAATACAAAAAAATCTACATAATCAAAAACTACAAAAAAATAATAAAAAACAAACATAAAAATACAAAAAAATCTACATAACTAAAACTATCACAAAATATAAAAATACATAAATAAAAAACAAACATAAAAATATAAAAACTTTTTTGCCTTTGCCCTTCCAAGCGGTCCTGAAACTGTTTGGACTCCAAACGGTCTCCAAACCGTTTGGAGCCAAACGGTCCTCAAACCGTTTGGGACCAAACGGTCTTGAAACCGTTTGGGCTCCAAACGGTCTTGAAACCGCTTGGGACCAAACGGTCTTGAAACTGCTTGGAACCAAATGGTCTTGAAACTGTTTGGGCTCCAAATGGTCTTCAAACCGCTTGGGACCAAACGGTCTTCAAACCGTTTGGGACCAAACGGTCTCGAAACCATTTGAACTCCAAACGGTCTTGAAACCGCTTGGAGCCAGACGGCCTCGAAACCGCTTGGAATACAAAGGGTCACCAACCGCTCCCTATAAATATTAACCCTACCCCTTCATCTTTCTCTCTTCGAACTTTCGAACTCTCCAGAGCCCTTGTGCGAAGAACCTTCTTGCTTCTCCTGTTGCATCCGCGCGATTGCTCTCCCGTCCGCCAACCACCTGCAAGGTAGTCCGGCGACCTCTACGAATGCCGTTTTTCTTCCTTGCCGCCTTCGTCGTCGCCGACCGTTCCGACATCATCATCTTCATCGCCGCTGTCGCCGCCATCGCCATCTCTATCGCTGGCTTCACCGACAGTTCCATCACCACTGTCGTCGCCATCACTGTCCCTATCAATGAGTTCACCGTCGTCGTCGCCATCGCCGTTTTATCACTGGTTTCACCGTTGTTTTCACCGAGATTTTTATCGCTGGTTTCACCTTCGTCGCCGTCGCCGTTTTATCATCGTTTCCGCCGTCGTTCTCACCACCAATGTAGTCACCAGTGCAGTCTCCACCTTTGTGCCGTTTCATCTTCGTCTCCACCCGCACCGGCGACCCTGCAGCTCTTCGTTTTCCAAACGGTCTTGAAACCGTTTGGAACCAAAAGGTCTTGAAACCGTTTGGGACCAAACGGTCCTCAAACCGTTTGGAACCAATCGGTCTCGCAACCGTTTGGAACCAATCGCTCTCGAAACCGTTTGGGACCAAACGGTCCTGAAACCGTTTGAGACCAAACGGTCCTGAAACCGTTTGGGACCAAACGGTCCTAAAACCGTTTGGGACCAAACGGTTCTGAAACCGTTTGGGACCAAACGGTCCTCAAACCGTTTGGGACCAAACGGTCCTCAAACCGTTTGGAATCAAACAGTCTCGAAACTGTTTGGTCTCCACTTCCATTACTCTTTCACAAAAATACAAAAAGATATAACTACAAATAAAATCTAATTTGTTTTAAATCTTTTGCTCTAACTCATAAACTCTTATTTTTCAGAAATGGCATCACTAGCGAACAAGACCACCGGCTCAGGAGCTGCTCCCACTCAGACAAGGGAGAAGATGATCGAGGAGCTGGATAGGCTCACGAAAATTAGAGATGCCTTCAACACCACCAGAGCAGTCCCACCAAAGACTAAAATGATGGATGTCCTGTGCGAGATTGCTCGCCTCACCAAATGTCTAGCTGAGGCATATGAAGAAGAAGTAGAGGAAATATCCTCTGACGACGACGAAGGTTCAGATTACACACCGAATCCCGATGACGAATCCGCCGCCGAAGACCACATGGGGAAACGCAAGGTCTTAGGGGCTGCATCTGAGCAGCCCTCCAAAAAGCGGGCAAGGAAACAAGTCCGCCCCGTATCCGCCATGGACCAACCCCTCGCCAAACCTTCCACTCCTGCTGCTACCACCACCATCCCTGCAGCTACCATCCCGACAACTACCACCACTTTCATTCCCATCACCACCACAATACCACCACCAAAGAACCTTTTCATCCAAACCACCATCTCCACTGATAAAATACTAAAACCTACCAAGTATGTCTGCTCCAGCATACTAATCAAGATGGGAATCCAGGATCGTATCTTCAGCGTACTAAAAAAAGCCAACCTCACCAGGTTGTGTCTAATACCTGAAGTATCTTACTACGAACCCACTGCTGAATTCTTCTCCTTTCTGACAAAGGAGCCCGTTGACAACACGGAGAAGTCTCGGGACGGGGGTGACAGAAGGCTTGTCACCCAAATTTTTGGCAGCAAGGTCGTCATAACTGAGAATATGATGAACTCCATCTTTATCGACGACCAGGAGCAGCTGCAAAAAGCTAAAACAGTGGGCACTGATCATCCAGAATTCAACAGACATACATTCTGGAAATCCTTAACTGGGATCCCCACTTATGACGCAAAAATGTGCAAGGCATCGAACATTCAATCCGGATTTGTGCGCACTCTGCACAAAATCCTCGCCGGTGCACTTTTCCCCAGGACAGAAGGAGGGAATGTTACAATATCAGATCTTTTCATCCTCTGGTCCATCATCAACGAAAGACCAGTCAATATAGGATGGCTTATGATCCAGAAATTATCTGTCTCCGTCCTAGGGAAAGAGATTTTCTTGGGGGGTCATGTCACATCTATAATCAAATATCTTAAGATGGACAAACCTTTACCCCACTGCACACAATTAAAGGGCAACATCCTTACCAACGAGCAATCTCTGAAGAACTCGTTCATAATCAAAGAAAAGGATGGAAAACTACGCTATGTATTTTGCCCTATGGTCAAGTCGTCAATGACTCTCCTCCCACTCCCGGAGTTAGCGCACTATGATATGACACAGCTCCTCTTCTCTGACGAGGAGCTTACTCATCTGCTAGCTTCGGTCAAAATTCTTGAAAAGAAAGCAACAACGGGTCAAACAGAGATGAGCATCACAGCCCCGACAGCTCGACCTACAAAAATACCTGTCAAACGGCCTTCTCGAAGGCAGTTGCAGGCCCAACAGCTGTCGGGGACACCAACATCTCGTCCAAATCCGGAGGACGAGCAGTTCCATGAAGAAGTTTTAACGACATCCTCCATCGACTCTTTTATCCAGAGTCTCCACGAGCAGCTCACTGCTGCCACCACCACTCCACCTTCCACCATTCCAACATCTACCACTCCCTTCCTCCCCACATCCACGCAACCATTCACATCCACTTCTTCACCCACTTTTATGTCGGGCTTCCCTTTCTCCATCCCCATGCCCGATTTCACCACCTTTCCATTTACTTCCGTAGTTTCCACCCCCTCATTATCGCTACCACCATTTTCGCCTCAAATACCACCGCTTTTCACATCCGCCACCACCCCGACACCGCTGGTGACTTCATCAACAGTCACTATGCAGTTCGGGACATCATCAGTGTCTCTTCCGCAAGACACCAACACCATCCCACACAGACCCCAGTCATATCACCCTTCCACTCCTGGGGTCCCTTTTACTAACATCGGTGAAGAATTCGGTCGTCAATTTGACGCTGTCCGAAACCTCCTCACCGATCCTTCTAACTTATTAAATTCTATTTTTTCTTGTGTACATGATTTATCCCGACAGGTAACCAAGATCGACGTACAACACCGAGCCTTGCCTACCTTCCTCCAAGGCATCCAGCAACGACAGGATGAAGTGGCTAAGCAAGTTGAGCACATCAACAGCCACACCAACAACCTGCCAGACCTGGTCCTTGGAGCAACGCGCCAGTAAGAAGCTACAACACAAAAAGTCGATGAGATCTCCAAACAGACTCAACCTCTGCCAGAGAATCTCCGCAAGCTTGAGCAACATCAAGAAGCTCTGAGCACGCACTTGGCTACCATCGATGAAACAATTACACAGCTACATCATCACCAAGAGGAGGCAAATAACAATGAAACCCAACAGCTACGTGCCCAAGTCACAGAACTGACATCACGCCTCCTCTCCGCCGAGGGTAGATTCACAGACCTCAAAGAAGCTCACGATGCACTACTCGAAAAACACGAGCATATGCAAGTGGCATTCGATGAGCTACAAGCCACACATCGGCGGTGTAAAAAGTCTGCTTTTCAAAAAAAAAACTGACGAAGCTGTGGATGACAAAGATGATGATGATGAAGAAGACGACGACTCCGACTCATCTGCTGACTCTAACAAAGATACATCTTCAGACGACAAGCATGATGACGGAGAAGACCCCGGGAATGCAGCAGGACCCTCCCATAAAGGGTCCGATAAAGGTCACCAGGACAGTTACTATCACCCCAAATCCCCACACAACGATAATGTCAACATTTCATACGGGGATCAATTCTTTGACTACTCCGCTATGGGGTCCATTAGGGAAGCTGCCAAGGACGCGGCCTACGCTGAGTTACAACAATGCATGCTAGGAACCAGTGCTAGCCCGCCAAAAACTTATGCCCTCTTCTCAACACCTTCTCCCCCTTACCAGGACGAGGCAGACCGAGTGATTCTAGACACGAACGAAGATCTTGACTCTGCCTCTGACTTGGACGACAATCTCGAGGGCCATGTAGAGGCCTTCGAACAACATGCTTCTCCTCCACCACAAGAACTTCCCCCGCCACCTCCTCTGCCGCACAAAATGAACGACCTAGATATGACAGCCATCTCTACTTCAGATGCTCAGGACATTTTTATACTGAACACTATAGTAGACGATGCGAAGGCAGGGGAAGACATAATATATAATAACACCAAAACCAGGCGTAAGTTGACATGCGAAAATTTCCGTTGCATCCTCAGACCTCGGTCCATGGTGCCAATGGCAATCTTCCGTGTCCTCCTCGCCAACTGTATAGAAATTTATAGAAGTCACAAGCGGCAACAACCGGTTTTCAATGCTTCGCCCGCATTGTCTTTCGGCCTTTTATACAAAGACTTGCGCACAAAATCGGTTGAGCGGCTGAGTATCGGGTTAGCAAAACGGGCACGTTATCTTACAATGCCCTTCCAAGTCTCAGACCATTGGCTTTTGATGATCGTGGACACCGAGGCTCGGGATGCCAAAGTATACAATTTCTGTAGTGCTGAGCTACCAGCCGGCACAATAAATTTTGTCGGAGAAGCAGTAGGAGAAGCAAGGTGTATACCCTTCCGACTGCTTAAATTAATCTGGGATGCACGTCCATCTCTTCGCCAAGACTGGAGCCAACCTTGGTTCAGAATCATAGACCCTCCAGTTCAAGCCACCGAGGGATCTGGGGACAGCGCTTTCTGCACCATCCGACACATCCAAGCGTTGAACCAAGAAATCCCATTCACCGACCTGGCAGCTGAAGACTTTCATTCCCTACGAGGACGTTATGCCATGGAGCTCATCTGTGACAGAAGATTCTTCAAAGACCCAACTATGTCACCAGATGATGTTCCTCGATACCTTTTCTCAGCTGTCCAGCGACGACAACGGCGACCTTTCTGACAAGTTCTGAAAGAGTTAAAACAAACCAAGTCGCCAGAAAAAGATAAAAGCAAGAGCGATCCTGCTTACACCTTTAACCCAACATTTCCTGATTTCGATCGCGATGCTTGCAAGGGTCTTAACGACCTCGAATTGCACATCATCATGGCGCACCTCTCCGCAGACAAAGATGGCCTGGTATTCATGTCTCACGACATTCTTGTGATGGCCGATTCACTGCGAGAGACTCTTCAGGATAAGGGGTCACTTTCTGTCAGCCTCATGGCCGCTTACCAGTTTCTTCTTGGCCAAAATAATCCAAATACATACATGGCGTCTTCATACATGAAGGATGACCTACTAAAGCTCAAAAACTTCGGCACAACTGACGCTCTGATCGCATATCTCCAGCACACAACGTCGAAGTTCATTATGTTACCCATCTTGTATCATGAGCACTGGATTCTTCTGGCAACAAACCTCCCAGATGGAACAACCACAATATACAACAGTTCTGACAGCTAGTTCAACGCTTGACAGCGACACTACGTCGTGACGCCAAAGACGCCAACAGAAGTAGTGGCAAAGCAGTGCACCGAGAAGTTAATTAATCTTCTGAGTCAGCACACAAAGGCGTACGGCAAAGAACATTTCAATCGTCCCGCCTTCTGCCACAAATGCCCCCAGCAAATACGACAATCAAACGACTGCGGCTTCCACATCCTCTACTGGATGTACACCATCATTGTTCTCCAAAGACCAGTAGA
The DNA here is from genome assembly GCA_963693085.1 of Alisma plantago-aquatica. NCBI lineage: Eukaryota > Viridiplantae > Streptophyta > Magnoliopsida > Alismatales > Alismataceae > Alisma > Alisma plantago-aquatica. Next base: position 1,444,140,565 of record OY856409.1, on the reverse strand, counting down.
GGAGATGACTGACGTGGACTACCACGCTTTACGAAGATAGTTCGCATCCAATCTACTTCGTTCTCCAGGGGCAAATGAAGATCTACCTTAACCTACAGCCCTTGTTCTAATGACTTCTCAACCTATCACTTTGCCACTCTGGGGACAGAGTGCGTGATAAGTTAGGGGGGGATACATTAGACAAGGACGAGGTATCAATTTATATACTTCCTTTTCCTTTAACACTTTCCATACAATTTTCTTAAAATTCTTTTTACAATTCTTTATTCTTAAAATTCTTTTTACAATTCTTTTTCAAAAATAGTTACCTCAACTAACTCTAGAATCATGTTAGTCTTTACAAGTAAATATCACTTAGACATCAAATGGCGATTTATCAATTTCCACCCACTATTGATCCCATATTTTTGCTTCAATTCTTTATCTGACTCTCCACAGGTCAAAATCAAGGCAGAAATAAGCCGAGATCTTGAGGGTGAGAGGGAAATTAGGCAACTTCCAAATCAAAAAGTTCTGCAAGTGGACCACAAACCAAATAAGTGCATGTTGAAAAACTTTAAGAACAGCTTTCCTCTCTTCAAAATAAAAGAGGCTTGGCCGCCCAAAATAAATTCTCAAAAATTCCAAAACCCAAGCCTGTGAGTTATTGAATAAAAGCCAGAGAGACGAATAAAATTATGAGAGTTGTGCCACGCATAAGGATCTATATGAAGAACTGACGAAGGTCTCACCCGGCCGGCACATTCCGCTGCCCTCACAAAGGCAGATGTGTCGCGCCCGGTAGTGAAACCCTAAAGTTTCCAAGTATATGAAAAGGCTCATAAAGGACTCGCCCGGCCGGTACATTCAGCTGCCCTCATAAAGGCAGATGTGTCGTGCCGGTAGTGAAACCCTAAAGCTATCTGGAGGTTTCGAGGAAGAAGATGGGTAGAGGATTGGGTGTACTGATAACCTCCTATTATAGTCGATTATCTTAGTCTTTTTCTTTAGTTTTCCATACTCTTTTTACGTTTAAACTATACATAACCCTAATTTCACCCCTTTTTGTAAATACACCATCAGACTAACTTTTTCCTTTTATATATGCAGAAAAAGCAATAAAAAATCATAAAAGAATAACCCAGCCTCAAGGCCGAGTGGATTCAAACGGTCCCAAGACCGCATGAAGCCAAATGGTCCCGAGACCGCATGGAGTTCAAACGGTCCCAAGACCGCATGAAGCCGAACGGTCCCGAGACCGCATGGAGTTCAAACGGTCCCGAGACCGCATGAAGCCAAACGGTCCCGAGACCGCATGGAGTTCAAACGGTCCCGAGACCGCATGGAGTTCAAACGGTCCCAAGACCGCATGAAGCCAAATGGTCCCGAGACCGCATGAAGCCAAACGGTCCCAAGATCTCATGGAGTTCAAACGGTCCCAAGGCCGCATGAAGCCAAACGGTCCCAAGACCGCATGGAGTTCAAACGGTCCCAAGACCGCATGAAGCCAAATGGTCCCGAGACCGCATGGAATTCACACGGTATCAAGACCGTTTGATGACAAACGGTCTCAAGACCGTTTGATGCCAAACGGTCTCAAGACCGTTTGATGCCAAACCATCTCCAGACCGTTTGACACCAAATGGTCTCAAGACCGTTTGAAACCAAACGGTCTCAAGATTGATTGAACCCAAACGGTCTCACAGTCCAAACGGTCTTGAGGCCCCAAACGGTCTTGAGGTCCAAACGGTCTCCAAACCGTTTGGACTTCACTCAAGGCCTATAAATAAGACCCCAAGGGTCCTCCCAAGGGGGATATCTCATACGTCCAAAGGCTGCCTCTCCAGTTCCAGAGCAATTCCATCCATCGCCCCAAGGCTGCCGGTTTGAGATCCACGTTCCATCATCACGCTACCTTGTCTCTCATCAACAAAGAAGGTGGGAGGAGAAGGTCCATCGTCAAGCAAGCCACAAAGGGTGAAGATCGTTGCTCTCTCCACCAAGGGTTCAACCTTCTCTCCTCCGTGGAGATGTTGTTCTTTCTTTCTCTTCTCGCCTCCTCCTTTGTTGCTCCCTCTATGAGGAGCGAGTAGTTTCATTCACTGGGGCGCGGGGACTAGCCCCGCTGCCAATGTTTTGTATATTGTACTAAAAAGATGTTATCATTTCGTTTTAATACTAAATCGTTTCATACATGCTTGGATGTTGGCCACGTTCTTGTATGCATCTATTGTCTTTCGTTGTGGTTTGTCTACGACCGCTCTTGAGACTCGAATACCGATTTAGTGTTGGTTTCTAGTGTGTGTATCCACCGCGCACCCGTTTCGGTATCTAGGAACGCTTTCCAAGGAGTGGAGTAAACTCACCTCCATCATTGTACTTTTGCACTATGAAATGGAATCAGTTGACGTGCAAAAGTGCAATCTTGACAGGTCGAGGAACACACTCCGAGGAGAGAGTGGTGCAAAATACTTGACCATTCGTTCGGGGATGGCTGACGTTGCAACACTCTCACGTTTCTCGTAGCTATATCCTCGAAAGAGGGATAGTCTATAAGGATATTAATCGATTTGGTAATTATCGCTCGCTTGTTGGTTTTTCAATGCACGTTTCATGAGGTTGAGTAAGATTTTCTTTTCAGATACTACATATCTTCATTGACACGTAGATACGTACCGAATGAGAGTTACTCAATCCATGAATGATGTATGCATTAATCTGGTCCTATAAGACATCAGTATTGCACAACATCCATGTATCTTGCTTACAAGTCTTGCTATGTTTGGTACAAGTACAATTCATGTGTAGTGGTGGTGATTACCTGCATCACCCCAGTGATCCATCATCATTTGCTAATCTTAGTTTCTACTTTCTTGCTTTTTACTTTCCTTGCATCTAGATGAAACAACCAAATCAAACTTTCGGTCTAAATATCAATCTTTAAGTAGTTAAGTAAGGCTAAAAGGTTTTCCATCTTGTTTAAACTCTAAACAAGACTGTTGTCATGTGGATTCGACCCTTAAACTATATTACGATAAGACTTCCGCATGTATGTGCACATGTGGGTGGAGATCTTACCATAATACAAGCAAGGCTAAACTTAGAGACTCGTCATCTCTAGGATTTTTAGTGGCGTTGCAAAACTCCATCATGTACTTGATAGATTAAACCATGGTAATCGAGTGGGTTAGGGTGTTGAAAGGTGGTGGAGGGTTGGCGGAGGGGTGGGTGGTGGCATGAGTGGTGGTGTTGATGGTTGTGGGCAGCGACATGGTGGTTGTGGGTGGCGGCAGGGGGTGGGCAGGTGTGGCAGTGGCGCAAGGGGGGCTGGAGAGAGAGAGAGGAGGGAAAGGGGTGGCTAGGCTTGGGGATGAGAGTTGGCTAGGGTTTAGGGAGGATCAGGATGCTCTAATACCATCTAAAATATAAAAGTATTGCTTCTTATTGAGTGAATAAAATCAATACAATACTCTCTCTTTTATAAGACAAGAGAGTAGTACAACATTTTAGAGATAAGCAATATGGGATAAAGAAACAAGTGAGTAAAAGACAAATAACCAAAATAAACTAAGTAAAAATAGTAGTAAAGTGTATATACTAATAATGGTTAAACACATCTCTTTCGAACACAGTCGTTAGCCGTTCGTGCGAGTATTTAGCGAGCCATAATTCTGAAGTTTGTTGTCGTCACTCCTATTTTTGCTTGGAGATCTCTCTACTGGAAGTGACAAAGTCGTTCATCCTCTTCGTTCCAGACGCAACCTTTTAGGCGGTGGTTCCTACGGTTTTTGAGCTACACTGGTGGTAGTGCATCTCTCCGTCTGCAATGTTCGCCGTCTATGCAAACATGACGCTTCTCTTCAAGTTCGTGATCAGGTAAACTGGGAGAACGGTGCCTGTCCTAGAGGACTGCACAGTACTGATTTCTTTAACTAAAACTTGTTCATTTTTCAATGAACAATCCAGTCAGGTTTATTTTCTCCTGCATTATTTATTCTTCTGCTACTTGTAATCGTTAATTCATTACACCTGTCGTTGTTGCATGTAACGACGAAAAAACTTATTTTTTATTCAACAGTATTCAAGAAATCATTTTCTATCGTTAATTAAGTATGGCTGGTCATGGTGGTTTTGGAAATTAAATTGATATCAATAGTATGTCTAAAAAATTTACGGGTACCAACTTTCTCCGTTGGCAGAGTCGGATGCAAATTTGACTGAATATTGTGAGTTTTGATCAGTTTTTAGAAGAGACTGAATCTAAATCTGATGACATTATTCCTGATAATGTAAATATAATTGCTAATTGGAAAAGGGTGACAAAACGTATCGCGGTTTGATTCTGTTTGGTTTAAATAACAAGTTGTATGACTCTTACTCAAAGCTACATGTCACTACATTCAAAGCTTTATGGGAATTGTTAAATAATAATTTTAGTACTAAAAACCAAGGTGTTGAAAAATATTGTGTGTCTAAATTTCTTAAATTTCAGATGGTAGAGGGTAAGTATGTTTCTGATCAAACAAATGATAATCAACTCCTAGTTCATGAGCTCTCAGATGCCAAGATGGTATGTCCTGAGAAGTTCGTTGTTATGTCTATCATAGAAAAGTTCCCTAAGTCATGGAAATCATTTGGTGTGCTTCTAAAGCACTGCAAAGAGACACATACAATGAAAGAACTAATGATTGATATAAACATACAAGAAGAACACTTAAAAGAGAAAATTGTCAAGGTGCCTACTGATGCAAACCCTACTGTTAATTTTACTTCTGCTAAAACCACCAAAGATAAGAAAACTATGAATGCACATAAACTTAAGAACAATCCTTGTTCCTGTGGCCAACCTGTCCACAAGTCCAACAAGGTTTGTTCTTCAGTTTCTAAAGAAAGTTGCCACATCTGCAACTAGGGAGGTTGTGTTCAACATGATGACTACATCCTTAAACCTCAATGATGGGTACATGTCTATTAAACCTGAAATCCTTTCTATTTTTGAACCATTTTGTTATATAATTGACACTGGGGCTAATGTACATGTGTGTACTGATAAGTCCTTGTTTGTGTCTTACTAGGTCTCTCGAGGTTGGTCCGTGACTTTGGGCGATTCCAGCTCTACATAAGTCAAAGGTGAAGGACGGGTAGACTTAAAGTTCCCTTCGAGGAAGGTGTTGACTCTTCACATGGTTAGACATGTTCCAACCATTCGACACAATATCCTTAGTGGTGTAATTTTAGTTAGGGAAGGTTATAGAGTAGACTGCAAATGTAATTAGGCTATTATTACACGCCTTCATGATTCTTTATTTATTGGCAAGGAGTATTTATGTGATGTGGATAACTTATTTAAGATTCATGTTGAACATGTTTCTATTTTAAATTTGAACGATTATAGTTCTATATGCATGAATCTTGTATCATCCGACGTTTGGCATTCACGTTTGGGACATGTCAATGTTACCTCAATGAAGCATATGATGAATCTAAATTTAATCCCTAAATCTAAAATTAGCAATGATAAATGTGAAATATGTGTGCAAGCTAAACTACTTAGGAAGCCTTTTCATTTTGTGAATAAGAATTCGAAAATAATAGATTTAGTGCATGCAAATATCTGTGAATTTAATGGAATTACTACTAGGGATCAAAAATGTTATTTTGTAACTTTTATTGATGATTTGAGTAGATATTGTTGTGTCTTTTTACTTAGAAGTAAATATTAGGCATTGGATACATTTAAAATTTATAAGAAAGAAGCTAAAACTCAAACCGGAAAAATATTTAAACGATTAAGGTATGATAGGGGAGGAGAATACACCTCGAACTTGTTTTTAGAATTTTGTCAATCACATGGTATAGTTCATGAGGTTACCACTCCTTATTCACCACATTCTAATGGAATAGTTGAATGTAAAAACTGAACCCTAATAGATATGGTTAATTCTTTAATCCAGACCTCAGGTCTACCCAACTTCATGTAGGGGGAAACTTTGAATACAACTTGCCATATTCTGAATAGAGTTCCTCATAAACATGTAGAGAGTATTCCATTTGAGTTATGGAGAGGAAGAAAATTAAGTCTCAAATATCTTCGAGTGTGGGGGTTCCTTGCTAAGGTACTTGTCCCTGAACACAAAAGGAAGAAATTGGGACCTAAAACGGTTCATGCCATATTCTTGGGGTATGTAGGGACAAGTTATGCCTATAGATTTTTGACAGTAAAATCTGATATCTCAGGCATTGAGGTCAATACTATTGTGCAATTACATGATGCCACATTATTTGAGGATGTGTTTTCCATGAAAACTGGTGTGCCCAATGAAGTATCTCAAGAGGATTCATTCACCATAGGTTGCATTCCCGAGCAATTGGAAAGGATGACAAATGTGGGGGGCAACTTAGAATAAGTTATTTCTAAACCTGATGATTATGAAGAAATGTTGAACCAAGGAGAAGTAAATGGCCTAGGACATCCAAGGAATTTGGAAGTGAGATTCTCACTTACAATGTTGAGGATGATCCTGTCACTTTCAAACAAGCTAAGTTTTCTCTCGAGTGGAACTTGGGAATTGGTAGATTTGCCTCCTGGTTGTTTTGTAGTTGGTTGCAAATGGATCTTTAAGAAGAAACTTAATGTAGACGGGACAATCAATAAGTATAAGGCTAGGTTAGTTTCTAAGGATTACACACAAAGGGAAGGGATAGATTATTTTTATACCTATTCACTTGTTTCCCATAAGACCACAATCTGAGTGCTTATAGCATTGGCTTCCATTTACAATCTCTATATCCCTCAGATGGATGTAAAGACCACATTCTTACACGGTGATCTTTAGGAAGAGATATATACGAAACAACCAAAGGGATTTTTGGGTCGTGGGAATGAGTCCATAGTGTGTAAACTTGCTAAGTCATTATATGGTTTGAAACAATCCCCTAAGCAATAGCATGAGAAGTTTGATTCTGTGATATCATCGTTCGGCTTTGTTTCTAATGAATTTGATAAGTGTCTCTACTGCAAAATTGTCAATGATGAATTCATTTTATTATGCTTATACGTCGATGATATCCTACTTTTTGGTTCTTATATGGAAGTAGTAAATGATACAAAGTCATTCTTGTATAGAAAGTTTGAGATGAAGGATATGGGTGTCATTGATGTGATTTTAGGGCTTAAAATCATTAGGTCTACTGATGGTATAACTCTCTCACAGTCTCACTATGTTTAGAAGATATTGGAGAGGTTTGACTACACATCACGTGAACCTGTTAAGACCCCATATGATTCATCCAAGGCCTTGTTGAAGAATGAGACTGTGGTTCTAGTGTCTCAATTACGATACTCTCATATTATCAAAAGTTTGATGTATCTTATGAACTGCACACGTCTAGACATTGTGTTTTCTATGAGCAAGTTAAGTAGATACACTAGTTGTCCTGACAAGACCTATTAGGAGGCTCTTCATAGAGTTCTAAGGTATATCAAGGGAACTTGCTCACTTGGGCTACATTATGGTAAACATCCTTCTATAGTTGAAGGATATAGTGATGCAAGCTGGATTGCCGTGAATTCTGGGAGCAATGGTGTCTCAAGATATATATATGCATTCCTGTTGGGAGGAGGAGTTGTTTCCTGGAGGTCTAAAAAATAGACCATATTGTCTCGGTCCTTTTTTGAAGCGGAGTTGTGTGCTTCATATGAAACTAGATTAGAAGTTGAATGGCTACATGGACTTATGTCCAGTTTATCTATGGTAATGAAGCCACTTCCTACAATCTCTTTTTATTGTGATAGCACTACAACGATGGCTAATATAAAGAGTTCCAAGTATAATAAAAAACAATGTAGACACATCCAAGTCAGATTGATATCTGTAAGGGAGTTAGTGTCTAATGGGGTTGTGATTGTGGACTGTGTCAGTACCAAAGATAATACAGCTGATCCTTTCACTAAAGGACTTACCTTGGCTTTAGTGAAAAAATCCAGGTTGGGAATTGGTACTGAAACCCCTATAGATTTTAAGGCAGTAGAAACCCAACCCATAAGATTGGAGGATCCCACAAGTTGGGCTCAATGTGGTAATAACAAGTTGTCGGGTGAATCTGATGACACTATGTATTCTTGTTTGATGCTTCTAGCAATTTTGTATCTATCCCCTGGGAAACCTGTAAGTGTCATGACTATAAGTTAGTAAGAGATTAGTCTTTGAATGGTGCCAAGTCTTAGGACAGGATGTCAACAATACATCCTTGGAGACTCCAACTACGTGATTGATGTTGTGTAGGCCACAACAGGAGAATTGGGTTGTTCTCTGTTATCAATCATGATATTAAATTTTGTATGCATGGCCTTAATGCATTGTTTTCTTTTCTACCATGTCTTTATTGTGTTGTTACCAACCTATACTCATGTACCTAAGGTTCATGTTCAAGACTTTTTTTCACCTAGTTCTGACGGGTGTCACAGTTGGATAACTCAGGTAGATTCATGTAACATCCCTATTTTTATGAATAAAATAAAATCTTTTATGTAGTTTTCTTTAAATAATATTTTGTTAAGAGTCTTAATGCAATTTGTCCATTTCTAGGATTTTAATGCAAAGAGAAATAAGAAAGGGCTCCAAATAAGTTTCTTTTATATTAATGTGTTGCAAATAGGTGTAATAATGATAATATGTTTTCCCCTTGTCTTTTATTAAATAAATCTAAAAGTAATGGGAGAGAAAGAGAAAGAGAAAGATAAAGAAGCAAGAAATTCGAAATTCAAATCACTTGGGAAATAAGTATGCTTTTCCTTTTTATAGATTTCAAGATAAATCCTTTAATGTTCATTTTTCTCTCTCCTCCAAATAAAGTACACAAGAAGGCAATAAAGTGGTATGGAACGATTTTGAAATAAGCAATTATTGTTTATCTCGTAATTTGGAGCAAGAACTCACCAAGGAAACCTTTATATTAATTATTTAATTAGTTTGTACACCTAAATTAAGATAAGAAATGAAAATAGAAAATGTGTACCAAACGTTGAGAAAACCTAAATCTAATTGTCTAGGAATATTCTAGACCCTTTAAATAGCCAATGCTCCAAATTTGGACTCATTTGGGGTATGTTTGACCCACCAATTAATTGGAGAGAGATTTGAATGTAATTTGACCTAGATTTGAATCCAATTTCATTAATTGAATCGTTTTGCCTAAAGTCTGGGATTTATTAGGTGTCACGCGTTACTTTTCACACGCATCCTTTTTCAGCCGTTCGATTTTGATCGGAGGGTATCTGGCTCATCCCCTACCTCCCGCTCGTTTAGGCAACAGAGACTCCTACAGCCGTTTTATTCAACGATTGATTTCTCCCTCTACAATTATCGGTTTTGTGAGATTATTGCGGCTCTAACTTTGTCTCTCTCATGCGCATCCGTCGATCCCTTGAACTCTCCCTCTCTTGGAGTATATAGGAAATGCCCTTTAGGGCCGACGCTGCCCTCTCCGCCGATTTACACAGCCGCCACCACACTTCCTCCCCTCCTCGCCTCTAGGTCTCAGGAGGACGACCAAGCCCTGAGGCTCACACCTCCACCCTCAATTTCATCCCTAGATTCCTGAGGTTCCCCGACCTACTCGAGTTACCTTCTCCGGTAACCCTGGCTTTGCCCGGCCTCCTCGGTTCACCTCCGCTTAATAGAAAGTGCGGTGAGCATCCTTGACCTCCGTACTTTGTCTTCGTTTTGTCGTTTTGGCTCAGGTTGTCCCCAAACGCTGTGTCCTATAGAGCTCGGTGGAAGTGCTCACCGGAGCTTGTCGTCTCGGCCTTACGGTGCATCTCCAGCCTTGGTTCTTCGTCACCTGGGTTCGTGAGATAGTAGGGAGCATTTTTCCACCCTCGTCTCCTCACCCTACCGATCTGAACTCTGGGTTCCATAACCCCGCTTGACTCCCCTGTTTTCTGCTTGTTCTTGGTACGCAAAGGTGCTCCACCAGTAGCTTCTCGTCAAACGGATTCTTCTGCTTTCCGCCTTGACCTCACAGTGAGCTTCGACCCATTTTCGATAGTTGTTTGCGATGCCTGCCCAAGATCCGACCCCCAGTAGGGTCTGTGCCATGGCGACACACCTGGTTTGGGTTGTCGACCACTGCCAGGGCCACACCTTGGCTCGCTGGGATCGGAGGCACCTGGGGAGCATGTTTTTGGCCTTGGTTTTCTCCGATGAGTTGCCATTCGGGATCTAGGGTCACGAGATCAGAGACTCCATGGCTGTGTTCTTCGCAGCCTCTCGCAAGAACAATTCACTTGGGGTTTTGACCGCCCTACCCCCGTGTCACGCTAGAGTCAGCAAATGCCCCTAAGGGCATATGAGTCTTTGCACACTTTTTAGGCACTTTGCCCGCTAATCCACCTGGGCGAGACCCGCGCCTATGTGGCGGGTTCTCATTGGCCCATGTGGCATATTTTCTAATTTCTGATTGGTGTTTTTTTTCATTAATTCATAGTAAATCGCTCGATACTCAGAAAAATGAGCAAAAATATGTTTTGGAAAGGATTTTTCGAGAGGAATCCTAATATGTGGTTTTTAGAGTCTGATTCTAAATCGACATCTCTGGATTTTGTAGAAATGAATCTAGGGTTTAATATTATGAATAATATAGATATTTGATGTGACATATCTTATGAACAGGGAAATTAGGGTTCTTTAGACCCACTGAGTGGTTAGGACTCATTCAACCTAGGAAGAGAGAGAATTCACTCTCCAAGTGAAAAAGTAAGTGGTCCATGCAATTGAACATATAATTATCTTGTTTTGAATTATTATGCATGTATGGATTTCAATGGATGCCATGTTTAAGTTATTTACTGTTCTTAATTGCTAAAGTCAGTAAAGTTGAGATAAATTGAATTGCATATTATGTATAGTACCATCTTCATGAATCTTAATGATAAAGCTACAAATAAAGTTAAGTGTAAAGTTAAGAGCTTTAAGAGAAAGAAGAAAATGTAAATGTTAAGCTTATATAAGTACCTCACAAGAGAAGAGGCACTGCGGTGCATAAGAGAAGAGGCACTTCGGTGCAACCTAAGAGGCACTTCGGTGCATAAGAGAAGAGGCACATTTGTGCAACCCGAGGTTACTTATATAGGTTAAGATAAAAGAAATTGATCTAAAAAGAAAATGTATGACTTTTCAATGTTCCATGTTTAATGTTAATGCTTATTTCCAGTTTTCAAGTTTTCTTATATTATAACATGTTCAATCCACTTACCATTTGTTTGATGCATGGCTGGGGGCGTGATGCCCACAGGTTGGAAGCTAGCTAAGGAGGGAAGTCAATCTAAGGAGGAAACCCTAGCTCAGGGACCTACGAGGAGAAGAGCTTTGGTGGGGTGCCAACCATACCCAGTTTATAGATCTTTTTCCTTTTACCATATGTATGCGCATGTAAACTTTGTTAAGGTTTGAGAATGAGAAATTGTAATCTTGATCCTGTGATGGTTTATTTAAACTCTATTTTGTGCAATGAATATCATGGTTGTGATAATCCCTCCCCAAAATGCCAAGTACCCCACATTATGGATAATGTTGGGGATTAGGCTGTTCTTTCGCTGGTTATGTATGTAACCCTAGGGAGGGGTGTTACAATTCAAGTCGAAAGATATCTGTTGAAAGCACAACATAGAGGACTAAATGGTAGAGCACACTACACATTGGACTTTGTGGGGGATTGTTAGATATATGGCTGTAGCAGCCATGTATATAGTATGAGTTAATCCCAATGTAGTGCATCTAGTACATGTGAGAAAAGTAGTTTTGTCTCTAGTACAAATGGAAAAGAAGTTTTATCATATATTGCTCACTTATAGAACTTTTGTGGTCCTTATATATAGTATCACATGGGGCACTAGTATCGAAGGGGTCCTAGGAGGAAGGTATGCTCACCTCCTTGGTGGATGGCGTGACCACAACACACATGCACACGCATGCCAGCCCACACCTCACCTCGCCTGGCTGGGCTGGTTTTTGGGCTTGTGGCTTGTGGATTGTGGAGAATGTCTTCTATTTTCTTTTTGCACTAGGATACAACTACGCAATTAACTACTCATTTAATCAATTATTTCTTTCCTATTCAGATTTATTAATCCTAATTGGAAAGTATCTCTTTTATGAAATTTTTCACAATATGTACAAAAACAATCAAGTGGTTGCGTCTTAACGGGAATAGGATTAGTAGGGCGTGTAAGGGTATAAATAGACCTCCAGTCATTAGGATTAAACACATATTTTTTTAATACAGCCGTCAACCGTTGGTGCACGTGTTTAGTGAGCCCTAATTTTGAAGTTTGTCGTCGTCACTTCTGTTGTCACTTGGAGATCTCTCTCCTAGAAGGGACAAAGTTGTTCATCCTCTTCCTTCAAGATGTAACCTGACAGACAGTGGTTCCCGTGGTTGCTGGGCTACACTGGTAGTAGTGCATCTATCCATATGCAATGTTCATCTATGCAAACGTGACACATCTCTTCAGGTTCGTGACTGAGTAAAGTAGGAGAACGATGCCTGTCCTGGAGGACTGCACCGTGCTGATTTCTTTATGTAAAACTTGTTCATTTTTCAACGAACGATCTGGTCAGGTTCCTAAATTAGTTTATTTTATCCTGAATTATTTATTCTTCTACTTCTTGTCTAGATGTGGCCTGTAATCGTTAATGCAGTGCACCTTTCATTGTTGCATTTAATGAAAAAACCTAATTTTTATTTAGCAGTCTTAAAGAAATCATTTTCTATCATTAATTAACTATGGCCGGTCAGGGTGGTTCTGGAAATAAAATTGATACCAGTAGTATGCCTGAAATATTTATTGGTACCAACTTTGTCGGTTGACAGAGTTGGATGCAAATTTGGTTAAATGTTGCGGGTTTTGGTCAATTTTAGAAGAGACCAAACCTAAATCTGATGATACTATTCTTGATAATGCAAATATAATGTCTAATTGGAAGAAGGGTGACAAAATGTGTCACGGTTTGATTTTATTTGGTTTAAATAACAAGTTGTATGAATCTTACTCAAAGTCGTCTGTCACTATGTCCAAACTTTTATGGGAATCGTTAATTAAGAATTTTAGTACTGAAAACTAAGGTGTTGAAAAATATTGTGTGTCTAAATTTCTTAAGTTTCAGATGGTAGAGGGTAAGTCTATTTCTGATCAAACACACAATCTTCAACTCCTAGTTCATGAACTCTCATATGCCAAGATGGTATTGCCTGATAAGTTTGTTGTTATGTCTATCATTGAAAAGTTCCCTAAGTCATGGGAATCATTTAGTATGTCTCTAAAGCACCACAAAGGGACACATACAATAGAAGAATTAATGATGGATATTTTTTTGAGTAACACTTAAAAGAGAAAACGGTCAAGGTGCCTACTGATGTGAACCCTACTATTAATTTTACTTCTTTTAATACCACCAAAGATAAGAAAACTAAGAATGCACATAAACCTAAGGCCAAGATCCAAAGGAAATTGAAGAACAAACCTTGTTGGACTTATGGATAGGTTGGCCACTGGAACAAGGATTGTCCTTCTAAGAAGGCAAAGAAAGTTGCCACATATGCAACTGAGGAGGCTGTGGTCAACATGATTGAACCTCAATGATGGGTACATGTCTATTAAACCTGAAATCCTTTCTATTTTTGAACCACGTTATTGGATAATTGGCACTGGGATTAATGTACATGTGTGTTGATAAGTCCTTGTTTGTGTCTTACCAAGGCTCTCGAGGTTGGTCCATGACTTTGGGTGATTCTTGGGTGATTCCAGCTCTACAGAAGTAAAAGGCAAAGGATGTCTGGACTTGAAGTTCCCTTTGGGGAAGGTGTTGACTCTTCACAGGGTCAGACATGTTCCAACCATTTGAAGCAGTATCCTTAGTGGTGTAATTTTAGTTAGGGAAGGTTATAGAGTAGACTGCAAATGTAATATGGCTATTATTACATGCCTTCATGATTCTTTATTTTTTGGCAAGGGGTATTTATGTGATGTGGAGAACTTATTTAAGATTCATGTTGAACTTGTTTTAAATTCTATTTTAATTTGAATGATTATAGTTCTATATGCATGAATCGTGTATCATCCGATGTTTGGCATTTACGTTTGGGACATGTTAATGTTGCCTCAATGAAGTGTATGACGAATCTAAATTTAATCCTTAAATCTAAAATTAGCAATACACGTGAAATGTGTATGCAAGTGAAACTTCCTAGCAAGCCTTTTCATTCTATGAATAGGAATATGGAAATTTTGGATTTAGTGCATATATATATATGTGAATTTAATGGAATTGCTACTACATATCAAAAATGTTATTTTAGAACTTTTATTGATGATACGAGTAGATATTGTTATGTCTTTTTACTTAGAAGTAAAGGTGAAGCATTGGATAAATTTAAAATTTATAAGAAAGTAGTTGAAACTCAAACCGGCAAAATACTTAAAAGGTTAAGGTTTGATAGGGGAGGAGATTACACCTCGAACTTGTTTTTGGAATTTTTCCAATCACATGGTATATTTCATGAGGTTATCGCTCCTTATTCACCACAGTCTAATGGTATAGTTGAACGTAAAAATTGAACCCTAATAGATATGGTTAATTCTTTAATCCATACATCAGGTCTTCCCAACTTCATGTGGGGGAATCTTTGAATATGGCTTGCCATATTCTGAATGGAGTTCCTCATAAAGATGTAGAGAGTAGTCCATTTGAGTTATGAAGAGGAAGAAAATTGAGTCTCAAATATCTTCGAGTGCGGGGGTACCTTACTAAGGTACTTGCCCCTGAACACAAAAGGAAGAAATTGGGACATAAAATGGTTGATGACATATTCTTGAGTATGTAGGGACAAGTTATGCCTATAGATTTTTTATAGTAAAATATGATATCTCAGGATTGAGGTCAATACGATTGTGGAATTACGTGATGCTACATTCTTTGAGGATGTGTTTCCCATGAAAATTGGTGTGCCCAATGACGTATCTCAAGAGGATTCATTCACCACAGGTTGCATTCCCGAGCCAGTGGAAAGGATGTCAAATGCGGGGGGGGGACTCATAATAAGTTATTTATGAATCTAATGATTCTAAAGAAATAGTTGAACCAAAGAGAAGTAAACGGCCTAGGACATCCAAGGACTTTGGAATTGATTTTCTCACTTATAATGTTGAGGATGATCCTGTCACTTTCAAACAAGCTATGGAATCTCCAGAAGCTAAGTTTTAGAAAGAAGTCGTTAATGATGAAATCCAATCAATTCTCTCAAATGGAACATGGGAATTGGTTGATTTGCCTCCTGGTTGTTCTACAGTTGGTTGCAAATGGATCTTTAAGAAGAAACTTAATGCAGACGGGACAATCAATAAGTATAAGGTGAAGTTAGTTGCTAAGGCTTACACGCAAAGGGTAGGGATATATTATTTTGATACCTATTACCTATTTCCCGTATGACCACAATCCGAGAGCTTATAGAATTACCTTCCATTTACAATCTCTATATCTCTCAGATGGATGTGAAGACTGTGTTCTTACATGATGATCTTCAGGAAGAGATATATATGGAACAACCTGAGGGATTTGTGGGTCGTGGGAATGAGTCCAAAGTGTGTGAACTTGTTAAGTCATTATATGGCTTAAAAACAAGCCCTTAAGCAAAGGCACAAGAAGTTTTATTATGTGATATCATCATTCAGCTTTATTTCTAATGAATTTGATAAGTGTCTCTACTGCAAAATTGTCAATGATGGATTCATTTTGTTATGTTTATACGTCAATGATATTCTGCTTTTTGGTACTGATATGAAAGTAGTAAATGTGACAAAGTCATTCTTATGAAGCAA
The DNA here is from genome assembly GCA_963693085.1 of Alisma plantago-aquatica. Classification (NCBI taxonomy): domain Eukaryota; kingdom Viridiplantae; phylum Streptophyta; class Magnoliopsida; order Alismatales; family Alismataceae; genus Alisma; species Alisma plantago-aquatica. The sequence continues at coordinate 1,444,124,709 of OY856409.1, read as the reverse complement.
GTTTGAGATGAAGGATAAGGGTGTCGCTGATGTGATTTTAGGACTTCAAATCATTAGGTCTACTGATGGTGTAACTCTCTCACAGTCTCACTATGTTGAGAAGATATTGGAGCAGTTTGAGTACACATCATGTAAACCTGTTAAGACCCCATATGATTCATCTAAGGCCTTGTTTAAGAATGAGACTAGGTTTTCAGTGTCTCAATTATGATACTCTAATATTATTAGAAGTTTGATGTGTCTTATGAACTCCACACATCCAGAAATTGTGTTTTTCATGAGCAAGTTAAGTAGATAGACCAGTTGTCCTAGAAAGACCCATTGGGAAGCTCTTGACAGAGTTCTGAGGTATATCAAGGGAACTTGTTCCCTTGGGCTGTATTATGGTAAACATCCTTCTGTAGTCAAAGGAGATAGTGATGTAAGCTGGATTGCCATGAATTTTGGTAGCAATGGTGTATTCCTGTTGGGAAGAGGAGTTGTTTCCTGGAGGTCTAAGAAATAGACCATATTGTCTTGGTCCACTTTTGAAGCGGAGTTGTGTTCTTTAGATGAAACTAGATTGGAAGATGAATGGCTACATGGACTTATGTCCAGTTTATCTATGGTAATGAAACCGCTTCCTGCAATCTCAATTCACTGTGATAGCACTACAACTATTGCTAAGATAAATAGTTTCAAGTACAATTAAAAACAGCGTAGACACATCCAAGTTAGATTGAAATCTGTAAGGGAGTTAGTGTCTAATGGGGTCGTAGTTGTGGACTACGTTAGTACCAAAGATAATACAGCTGATCCTTTCACTAAAGGACTTACCTTGGCTTTAGTGGAAAAATCCAGGTTGGGGATTGGACTGAAATCCCTATAGATTTACAGGGAGTAGAAAACCAACCCAAAAGAGTGAAGATTTTACAAATTGGGTTCAATGTGGTAGTAACAAGCTGTCGGGTGAATCAGATGACACTATACATTCTTATTTGATGCTTCTAGCATCTCTGTGTATATCCCCTGGGAAACCTGTTAGTATCATGACTGTAAGTTAGTAAGAGATTAGTTTCTGAATGGTGTCAAGTCTTAGGAAAGGATGTTAGTAGTACATCCTTAGAGACTCCAACTATGTGATTGATGTTGTGTAGGCCGCAACAGGAGAATTGGGTTGTTCTCTGTTATCAATCATGATATTAAATTTTGTATGCATGGCCTTAATGCATTATTTTCTTTTCTACCATATCTTTATTCTGTTGATACCAACTTATACTCTTGTACCCAAGGTTCAGGTTCAAGATTTGTGTTCACCTACTTCCTACGGGGGTCAGAGTTGAATAACTTAGGTAGATTCAAACCGAAAGGTATCTGCTGAAAGCACAGAATGGAGGACTGAATGGTAGAGCACACTACACACTGGACTTTATGGGGGATTGTTAGATATATGGTTGTAGCAGCCATGTATATAGCATAGGTAAGCCCAATATAGTGCAGCTAGTACATGTGAGAAAAGTAGTTTTGTCTCTAGTGCATATGACAAAGAAGTTTTATCTCGTATTGCTCAATCCTAGAACTTTTGTGGTCTATATTTGTAGGATCACATGGGGCACTAGTGTTCAAGGGGTCCTAAGAGGAAGGTATGTTCACCTCCTTTGTGGGTGGGGTGATCACAACACACACGCACACACGCGCGTGCATGCGCCACTCCACACCTCGCCTTGCCTGGCCTGGCCTGGACGGGCCAGGTACGAGCTCAGGTTTGTGGCTTGTGGCTTGTGAATTGCGGAGAATGTCTTTCGTCTTTTGTCTTTTTTTACACTAGGATACAACTACATAATTAGTTACTCGATTAATTAATTATTTCTTTCCTATTCAGATTTATTAATCTTACCTGAAAAGTGTCTCTTTTGTGGATTTTTTTGTAATATATACAAAAACAATCGAGTGGTTGCGTCTTAACGGGAATAGGATTAGTGGGGCGTGTAAGCTATAAATAGACCTCCGGTTATTAGGGTTAAACACATCTCTTTTGAACACATCCATTAGCCATTCGTGCGAGTGTTTAGCGAGTCCTAATCCGGAAGTCTGCCGCCGTCGCTCCTGTTGTCACTTGGAGATCTCTCTCATCGAAGAGACAAAGTCGTTCATCCTCTTCCTTCAAGACGTAATGTGTCAGGTGGTAGTTCTTGCGGTTGTTGGACTGCACTGGTGGTAGTACATCTCTCCGTCTGCAACGTTAGTCGTTTACGCAAACGTGACACTTCTCTTCAGGTTCGTGATTGAGTAAACTGGAAGAATGACACTTATTCTGGAGGACTGCACGACGATGATTTCTTTAAGTAAAACTTATTTATTTTTTCAACAAACGATCTGGTCAGGTTCCTAACTTAGTTTATTTTCTCATGCATTATTTATTCTTCTGCTTCTTATCTGGATATGGCATGTAATCGTTAATTCATTGCACCTGTCGATGTTACATGTAACGACGAAAAAACCTAATTTTTATGCAACAAGTATGGCATAATACTTGCGCCTGCCCTCGTCTTCCCTTCATTAACCAATGGTTAAAGCCCGCTTCATTCACTATCAAGCTGAATACAAGCGCCTCCTTTTGTAAGAAGAAAGCAGCCACTAAGGTCATTTGCAGGGATGATAGGGGTAATAGGCTTGGAGGATTGGCTGATATCATCACTACCGCTATCCCACTCGAAGCTGAGTTGATTGCTAATCACATGGCTGCTCTCTACGCATACAAAAAAGGCTACAATTGTTTACTGATCGAGACTATTAGCTGTTCCGCTATGAATATGCTCAAGGAGAGTCCAGCGAGCTACTCCAAATTTACTTTCTGACTAAGGCAAATTCAGAAAATTATTAACGTGACGACCCAGCTTGTTTCCGCCCATAGGGACTGCAATCATGCAGCCGATACGTTAGCAAAGTACCACATGAGGTACATGACAACCTGCGTGGACTATTTTTGATCAGAAGGCTGTATATATTAAAAACTAGAAAGTTTCCCACATGTTGTGACCACATGGTGGAAAAGATACAAAACATAACCAAGCAGAGTGCAAAAGAAGAAAAAACAACAGAAGGAACTCCAAACACAAGGGGTGTTAAGAGTCAAAAGTTGAGTGGGGGGCACCCCTTAACAAGGCCCCAACAGGAAACGAGAAAAGGGTAGGTAAAAGTCTTCAGAGTTCTCCGATGCCGTCAAAAAAACAAAGCCCGAATCAGAAGTCTGTGTCGTCTTTTTCCGCCAGGATTTCCTCCATGGTATAGGTGCGGCACGGGGTATGAAAATGCAGCTCCTTCATGGTTGCTGATGTGGCCTCTGGTCGTTTAGCTGCGTCTCCTGAGCAAAGGAGATGTGGAGCAGAGAATTTGTGGTGTTAGAAATCGTATAGTGTGCAGGGTGTGGTTGATTGTGTCGGCGGTGATTTCTCTCTTGCCATATGTGCCATGCAGTGATGGTGATGACAACAACATAGGTTTTATTATATCTGGTGGAGGATGTATGAGCGAAAGTAGATACTATAGCTTCATGATAGTTGTGGATGGTGTATTGTGCAGGAGGTATAAAATGTTTGATGATGTTCTGTGCAAAGGAGCAGAGGAAGAAGATATGATTAATGTCTTTGCATGCCATGCAATAGTGGGGGCATCTAGATGGTCCATGGAAGCCCCTGTGGTATGGGGCGTGGTCCGTGAGAAGCTTGTTGTTCCATGACATCCAGGCAAAGAGTTTGTATTTGAGGGTGATTTTGGATTTCCATATGATGGATATGGGAGTGGTGTAGCCTCTATAGGAGAAAAAATTGTAAGCTTTCCTGGTGGTGTATGTGGGGCCCCATTTCCAGGTGATATGCGGGTGAGAGTCTTTCTCTAGTGTCAGGATGATGTTGTTTATGGGGATGGATGGAAATGAGTTAGTGATAGTACGTTTAAGTATGTTTTGTGTATTGTTGCTGATGAGGGGTAGTGCCTTTGGGATGTTGATGGGGAGTAGTGCTTGTGGGATGTCATGAGTTGTGGAGAAATTGATAATGGTTTTCTGCTTGTACCATGGGTCTTTCCAAAAGAGAATATTTGGGTGGTTGTGGGGTGGTGTGTGTATGGATGCTCGGATGAGGTGAAGTAGACTATTGAGGTGCTTCCATAGGGGGGAGGTGTACTTCTTTTTTGTGGGGAGCCAAGGGGGGTTAAGGGAGTAATATTTCAGATTAATTAGATCTGACCATGCCGTTGATTTGTGATGACATAGTTGTGCAATGATCTTGAGAAGGAGGCAAGCGTTGTGTAGTTTGATGTCTATGATACCCCACCCACCATGAATAATGGGGGCAATGATGGTTTTCCAGTTAGTGAGGTATATATGATGCCCTTTGTGGTCCCAAAGAAAGGCTCTATGGATTTTTTCAATCTGTGTGGCAACCGTGGTGGGTAGAGGGATGCAGTTCATATAGTAGGTGGTGATGGGAGTGAGGGCATTGCTGAGAAGAGTGAGTCTTCCAGCAAGACTGAGGAAGTGGTTTTGCCAATGAGAGAGCGTTGTTTGGAGGCGCTTAATGATCGGGTTCCATGCAGATGTTGGGATGCGATTAGGGGATATGGGGAGACCCAAGTAAGTGAAAGGGAAGTGTTCTCTTTTGTAGTTAAGGAGATTTTGGTAACAAGTCATGTCGTCTTCTGAGACATGGATGCCAATGATAGTGGATTTTTGAAGATTAATTTTGAGTCCAGCGAGGAACAAAAAAATACCAAGGAGTCTGATGGTGTTTATAATGTTGTGGTCAGATGGGGTGATAAAGATCATGGTATCGTCAGCATATTGTATGATGTTGAAGTTGTTGGTGTTTGGAATCTTAATGAGGTGTTTTTCTACAACAATGGCCATCATTTTTGTGAGGATGCTGGTGCGTAGAATTAAAAGGTAGGGTGAGAGGGGGTCACCCTGTCGAAGGCCATTAGTGCTACCGAAATAGCCATAAGGGGACCCATTGATGAGAGTGGAGAATTTGCATGTGGATATACAAGCTGAGATCCATTTTGTCCATTTGGGTGGGAATTGGTGTTGTTCAAGATAGTATTTGATGATGTCCCAGTTGATGTAATCAAAAGCTTTGGTGAAGTCGAGTTTGAGGGCAAGGGTGGGGGTATTTGTTGTATGGCAAGAATGTAGAGTTTCACTAACCGCGATGTAAGCGTCTTGAATGGTACAGTTGGGGAGAAAAGCACATTGGTTATGGGGGATGATATGTTGAAGATAATGCTTTAGGAGGTTGCTGAGGGTTTTTGTAATGATTTTATATGGGGTGTTGATAAGGCTGATGGGCCGATATTGATGTATGGAGGATGGTAGGATGGTTTTGGGTGTGAGGGCTATATTGGTTTGGTTAAGTGGTCGAATGACAGCTGTGGGATTATCAACGGTAATAAGGTGTAGGAAGATTTTGGTGATGCTATGCTCAATGTTAGGCCAGATAGCCCTGATGGCTTCAGCGTTATAGCCATCCAGGCCAGGGGCTTTGTCTCTACCAAGCGTGAAAGCGGCAATCTTAATCTCCTCCAGGGAGAAAGGGGCAATGAGGCCATCCCCTCTAGAGAGTTGATGGGAGAAGATGTTCTTCCAACAAAAAAGATTATATTGGAGTGGGTTGTGAGAAGAATTGAAGATATCATGGAATTGTGAGACAATGTGGGCGACAATGGTGTTAGGATTGGTGGAACATATACCATCTATGGTGAGGGAGTGGAGGTGGTTGTGTTTCTTCTGGTAGTTGCACCATTGGTGAAAGAATTTGGTGTTCTTGTCACCTAGCTCAAGCCATCTGATTTTTGATCGTTGGGCCCAGATGTGTTCCCAGTGATCATAGAGATTGTCGAGGTCAACACGAAGGATCTGGATGATCATTGGGTCCGTATGAGGGTCTGAATCAAGAGTGGCGAGAGTTTCTTCCTTGGCGGTGATAGAGAATTTGATGTTGCCAAAGTTGCTCTTGGCCCATATGAAGGCGTATTCATGCATATGTTTGAGGGAGACCGAAAGGTGTGTGCCGTGATTTTGTATGTTAGGGAGGAGAGTTCATTGAGTGGAGAACCAGGGAAGAAAAGTAGGATGTTTGAGCCAGAATTTCTCAAAACATTTTTGTTTGCGACCAGTGGATGGGGGGCAGGTGTTAAGGATGATGGGGAAGTGATCCGATATGGGTCTTTGGGCGATGTGTGTGATAGTGTTTTGGTAAAGATGATGCCATAGGTCGTTGCAGATGAAACGGTCCAATTTGGCCCAGTGGCAGTCTCTATTCCAAGTGAAGTTGCTGGAGGATAGATCAGAAAGGTTGTGTTGGTTAATGAAGTTTTGGAAGTGTTGATCAGAGGATGTGAAGGTATGTCCATCATTGAGGGTGTTGAGTCTTTCCATTGGAGAGGAAACAAGGTTGAAGTCCCCGCCAATAAGCCATGGTAAGGAGGCATGATCTACTTCCAGTTGGTTGAGGAGATAGAGATATTCCATTTTTGGGGGGGATGGGGGTCCATATGTAGTCGTAAGGGACCATGTTACTGATGAATGAATATTCACCAGGAAATCCATTTGCCATCATGGACTCATTTTAACTCAATACATCCAATTTCACGTACTAAATAACAAAATGTGCAAAATTACTTAATTTGTCCAATTATCATGATTTTAATGGAATTTATGTTGATTTCATACAGGTATCATCCATTTGGTCTGACCAAACGGTTTCATCCATACAGTCTCAAGACCGAATGGACGTGTTCACATCAAGACCATTTGGAGCTAGGTATGCGAGACCGTTTGAGGAATTTCAGTCTACGAGATCGTTTGAGAAGTTACAGTCTGCGACACCGTTTGAAGGGTTTCGGTCTGCGAGACCGTTTGAGAAGTTTCGGTCTGTGAGACCATTTGAGAAGTTACGGTCTGTGAGACCGTTTGAAGGGTTTTGGTCTGCGAGACTATTTGTAGGCAGGAACACGGGACCATCTGGATGCCGAGGTCGTGTAGACCGAATGGACAGATTCGAAGACCGTTTGGAAAATACTAAATGCAAGACCGTTTGGAGGTCTGCATTCGGTTTCCAAACCGGATGAAACAGGCATGCATATGTCAAATCGTTTGAGCAATTAATCCAAGACCGAATGACCAATTCAAGACCGAACCGCCAATTGTTAATTCAAAATTGAATGGCCACTTCCTATATCAAGACCGTTTGCTATTTGCTCAAGATGATCGTTTGCATGGAACCCACGTGAAGACCAATTGGAATTAGCTGCTGCATGAAGACTGAATGGCCTAGTAGAAACATGAAAACTGATTGAATTAGCAATGCAAACCGTGAAGAATGCATGCATGGAAACCGTTTAGGAAATGAAGACTGAATGGATTAAGGTATGAAGACTGTTTGCTGCTTAATTAGCTAGACTGTTTGGAATTAGCTACTATGCGAAGACCGTTTGGGATTGGATATGCACGAGGACCGAATGATCACAACAGTCGTGAAGACCATTTCCAGCCAGCATGTGAAGACCGAACGAGCCGCATGCAATGGCCAAATCACGTGCATGCAAACCAAATCAACACTTGCACGTTGACCGTTTGTTTATCATGAGCGAGCAGTAGACTATTTTTGTGGTTGAAACTGAATGAGCTTGACGTGCATGCATGCAGCTCAAGGACCGAATGATCACAACAATTCAAAACTGTTTGTTGCTCTAAGAACATGAAACCGTTTGGATTTGTAGGGCTATGAAACCGTTTGGGTAAGAAAATAACATGCAGACCGAACGACCAATTGTTAAATCAAGACCGAATGGCCAATTGTTAATTCAAGACCATTTGGATTATATGCATGAAGACCGAAACACGTGAAGACTGTATGCTCAATACATGTAAACCGTTCAAACCAAACCGTTTGGACAATTATAAGTAAACTGTTTGGAATCACACCGAAAGCATGAGGCCCATATTTGTGCCTATAAATAGGACCAGCAGGGTCCCCATTTGGAGATCGGTTCCAGGACGTCGACAGGATGCGTGTACATAGGTCCGATCAAAATCCAGTGTCGTCCACGCCAGTTTCATTCCACCTACTTCCCGTGTTGCAACCAAGGAGACTGAGAAGAGAAGGAAGACAGAGCGAAGGAGACTGTCTGTTCTGTCTTGGCATCTCCCGTTCGCGTCCATATCTGCTCTGACATGACATATAAGGTCATATCAACTTCACCGAGCTGCGACTACCTTCTGCACTGAGTTCATGGCGGATTTTCTCTCTTTCTTATTCTTCTTGTTTCTCACATCATGAGCGAGTAGTACCTTTTTGCTGGGGTGCGGGGACTAGCCCCGCTGCCTATGCAATCATGTTCTTTTGTTAAACTCTCCATGGCAATGCATATAACTTTCCATTTCTTTGTTAATTGGTATGTCTGTAGTTGATTATCTACTTGCTTTCTTCTTGTTCTTTCCTATATTGTGAAATCTTCTTTATGTGGGATTGAATGGAGGTTTACAAAGTTCGACTCCTTGACGAGAACTTCTGATAGGATTCCTTGAGGTCGTAAGTGTATGATCCGTAAGGGGACGATACATCTAGCCTACGGTGATACTTTTGTGGTCTAAACATCCCTCAGGGAGGACCACGACCTTAGTTGGATTTTGTATCGTCTTTGTTTATTGTCGATGTTAGTTTGTAGATCTATCACCTGCTTGCTTATCGATTAATGTGGTTGACTCCCAAACTAGAAATAGAATGGGATTTCTTCGAGGTCGTAAGTTTATGATCCGTGAGGGGATGAGCCATCTAGCATGCAGTGACACTTCTGTGTGCCTAACGCCTGTATAGGGGGCCCACAAACTTTGTTGGATTTCTGTATCTTAGGAGTCGTAAGTAAGTGATCCAGTTGGTGACGAGACATCTGATGCCAAAGGTGATGCTTACGCGAACCTAACGCCCATATGGGGGGTTCTGCAACATCTCTATTTGGATCGTTTTATCTTGCCTGGATTATTTGTGTTGGAATGTGTTTGTGTGTGTAGCGGTGGTGAAACCCGATAGCATCCCAGTGATTCCATATCATTGATCTAAACCCAACTTTAATTCGGTTTTTACTTTCTCACAATTAGTTTAAGTAACCTCAAATCAACCAATCGTTTTAAATATTAGCCTTAACTCGATCTAGACTAGACTGACAAAGATTCTTAAAAACGTTGTCCTTTGGGTTCAATCCTTAACTATACTGTGATAAGACTCGTCCGTTTGCAGATGGTATTATTGCACATTGGTTTGGGTAAAAGCTCTAGGATTTTAACGCTGAGTGAGTTTGTTAGTGCGATAAAATCCCACGTCAAATTTTTGCGCCGTTGCCGGGGACAACAGAATTCGTTATTTAAATCCAATTGTTTTATGGATAATCTAGGATTTTGTTTTTATTTTGATACAATCGATCATCTGTTTGACCTTGACTGTACTCTGTGGTTCTCACTTTCAAAATCTTTCTATTTTTAGGTACAATCCAAGGCGTAGTGCATGCACCGTTCAGACAGCCCCGACTAACGGTAAGCTTTGATCCTGAGATAGACAGAACTTTTCATCGTCATATCAGAGAAAATCAAGCAAGGATGGCTCAAGAAGAAGAAATAGCCCGAAGGTGGCTCAAGCCATCAATGCAAAGAGAGAGAGGCTCATGCAAGAAGCCAGAACTGCAGTTCAAGAAGAAATCCAAGCGACACAAGAAGCAGCGCAAGTAGCTGAACTGCAAAAGGATCTTAGAGAGTTCTCAATCCCAAAAGCTATAAATGTTCATCATCCAGTACAACCTCCCCCCATCAATGCTGTCAATTTTGAGATTAGGGCACATTGGATCACCTTGCTTCAGAACAGCCCATTCTATGGTAAACAAGGAGAAGATAGCCAAGAACATCTTTTGATATTCATCGATCTATACGCCTTGACAAAACAAAATGGAGTGTCTGGTGATGCTATTTGACTCCGTCTCTTCAAGTATTCCCTTGCTGATAGAGCCATAAGTTGGTACAATTCATTACAAAGTGAAATACCCATCACCACCTGGGAACAACTCCAGAACATGTTTCTAGAAAAGTTCTATCATCCATCTCTCACCTATGAAATTAGAGGGCAAATAACAAATTTTACCCAAGTCCCGGGAGAAACTCTTGTTGAAGCATGGGATAGATACAAAGAGCTTCTACGCAAGCGTCCACACCATGGAATTCCTAAGAATCAACTCATTGAAATTTTCTATAGGGGCGTGGATGACGATGTCAAGAGATTCTTAGATTCCTCATCTGGAGGAAACTTCATGCGTCAAAGTTATGACAACGCATGGATAGTCGTCACCCTTGGAGCAGAAAATCAAGCCAACTGGGGAAGATCTTTAGGTAAAGGAGTCTTGAAAATAGCTATGGCTGAAGTTACTCCCGAGTTCAAGTCTATCATTGAAACCTTAAAACTCTTAGTTGCCAAGCAAGACCACATTGAATCATATCTTGCTGCTATTGGAAGAGGACGTTCGCCCACTCGACAACAAGAATAAATCAAGTCAGCTTCATTATTCTGTGAAGCATGTAAAAGTACTGATCATTCCACATTAGCATGTAATGTTCTTTATGATGTTGTTCTAAGAAACGTATGTGGACAAGGAGATAATGATCAAATGGAAAATCTTAATGTTGTTAATACTATCTCTGGTCAAAGTTACTACAATCCCAATCAAAATAGGAATCATCTAGGATTTTAATATGGAACCCCGCTGGAGCAGTAAACTCACATCAATTTGGTTCGAACAACCAACCACGAGGCCCACCAAGATTCCAGTACAATCAACAACAGAATTTTGGAAATCAAGAAAATTTTAAGGGAAACTTTCAGAATAGAAACTTCAATAACTATCAAAACAACTCCTAGTACCAGAGTCTTAACCACGTTCCTTATCAACAATAAGGAAAACAAGCAGGTCCAGTTTCTCTTGATGACAAACTATCAGCCATTGAAAAGATGTTGCAAACTCAGCAAACTATGATAGCTAACCAACAAGCTCAGCAGAAGGATATTGAATATCTCAACTTGCAGCTAGCATTGAGCCACCAGCTGGGGTTTTTGCTGACCAACCTGAGAACAACCCAAAGCACCCAGAACAACTAAAGGCAGTAACCACCAGGTCAGGAAAAGACTATTATGATCCTCCTATTAAGACACATGTGGTTGTTACTAATGAGGATGAGCCTGTGATCATTCAAGACTCAACCACACTGGAGTCTCAACCAGAAGAACCAGTAATTACTGATAAGACAGATAAGGAAAGTCTTGAGAAACCTATTGAAGAAGAAACTGAAACACCAGAACCTGATATTCATGTATACAAGCCTCGTATACCGTTCCCTGCTCGTTTAAGGAAAACAAAGTTGGATACTCGGTTCAATAAGTTTAAAGAAGCTATGAAGAAACTTCATGTTGATATACCCTTTTTGGATGCGCTGGCTGAGATACCAGCTTGGACAAAGTACTTAAAGTCACTCCTCACTAGGAAATATATAACTGAAGAATATGAGACAGTCAAGTTAGCTAAAACCACTTCGAATATCACCCAGAGTAAGATGCCAAAGAAACAAAAAGATCCAAGATCTTTTGAGATTTCCTGCCATATCTGTGATTCTTCATGCAAGAAAGGACTAGCAAATCTTGGTGCTAGCATCTCCATCATGCCACTCAGCCTTTGCAAAGGCTAGGGTTTGTTGAACTTCTTCCAACTGGCATGACCATACAACTCGCAGACAATTCGATAAAACACGCGTTAGGAATTATTGAGGATGTACCTGTCAAGGTAGGGAAAGATTCTTATGTTCCGTGTGACTTTGTCATCATGGACATAAAAGAGGACGCCAGATATCCTCTCATCTTTGGATGTCCGTTCCTCTCCACTGCAAGATTTCTAATTGATGTTGAAGCAGGAAACTTTGCTTCTCAGACTTGGCAAAGAAACTCTCAAATTCAAGGTTTTGAAAGCATGAGAAGACCAAGTATGCAAGAAGAAGTTTATCTAATTGATTGTATCGAACAAATATCACTCCTAACACAAGAGGGATATGAACAAGACGATCCTTTATAAGTGACTCTAACAAACCCCTCTACTGATAATTCCATCAGTGAATGAGTTCAAGAGTGTGTTTTTGACCTTGACACTACCGAAGAAGATCCCTAAGATACGTTTGAAGGACTCAAAGCTGTGGAAGCTACTGAAGAAACATGTGAAAAACCAGAGGCCCCTAAAATGAAGCCCCTATCTGAGGGACTGAAGTATGTGTTTTTAGATGATCTCAAGGTTTGTCCTGTAATAATAAATTCTGATCTTACAACCAAATAAGAAGATAAACTCCTGAAAGAATTGAAGGAAAGGAAGAAAGCGATTGGATACAAAATGAATGACCTAACTGGGGTTAGTCAAGCGATGTGTATGAACAAGATCCCTATGATGGAAGATCACAGGCCAACTATTGAGCATCAATGGAAATTGAATCTAAATATGAAGGAAGTAGTCCATCGTGAAGTCATTAAATTGCTCACAGCTGGAATAATCTATCCAATATCATACTCACCATGGGTGAGCCCAGTGCATGTAGTCCTGAAAAAAAGTGGAACGACTGTTATACGAAATGAAAACAATGAACTCATCCCCACTCGAACAATCACAGGGTGGAGGATGTACATAGATTATAGGAAATTGAACAAGGCAACTCGAAAAGATCATTTTCCAATGCCTTTCCTTGATCAAGTCCTAGAAAGGTTGGCTCACCAAGAATATTTATGTTATCTTGACGATTACTCTGGATTCTATCAAATACCCATACATCCAGACGACCAAGAGAAAACTACTTTTACCTGCCCATTCAGAACATACACATTTAGAAGAATGCAATTCGGCCTCTGCAATGCACCTGCAACTTTCCTACGTTGCATGGCTTCCATATTTGCCGATCTCATCGAAACCATTACGGAAGTTTTCATGGACGATTTTTCTATATACAGAGATTCTTTCGATTCATGTCTAAAGCACCTCCCCCTGGTCCTCAAATGATGTGAAGAAGCACGTATTGTGCTGAATTGGGAAAAGTGCCATTTTATGGTAAAGGAAGGCATTGTCCTCGGCCATAGGGTCAGCAATAGAGGAATTGAAGTAGATAAATCCAAGATTAAATTGATTTTTAAACCGGCTATTCCAACAAATGTAAAAGAAGTCCGTGCTTTCCTAGGTCATGCATGATTTTATAGAAGATTCATAAAAGACTTTTCCAAGATAACGAAACCAATGACAAATTTACTACTAAAAGATGTTGAATTCAATTTTGACGAAGAATGTGTCAAAAGCTTCAACACACTGAAGTAGGCCCTTACAACCACCCCCATCATTAGATCTCCCGACTGGGACCACCCTTTTGAAATTATGTGCGATGCCAGTGACTATGTTGTGGGTGTTGTTTTAGGGCTGTGTATAGAAAAGAAACATTATGTGATCTATTATGCATCAAAAACTCTTGAGGAAGCCCAAAGAAATTATGCATCTACTGAGAAAGAACTACTAGCAGCCATGTATGCCTTTGACAAATTTAGATCCTACCTAATTGGTTCAAAGGTTATCGTCTACACGGATCATGCTGCTATCCATTATCTTCTGACAAAGAAAGATGAGAAACCCAGGCTAATTAGATGGATTCTCCTTTTAGAGATAAGAGATAAAAAGGGCACAGAGAATGTTGTAGTAGGCCACCTCAGCACATACACACTCTGGATACTGAGAAGATTTCGATCAATGATTCCCTATCAGACGATCAACTTATGAAGGTCTCAGAAGTTGTACCATGGTACTCTGATTTTGTGAACTACCTTACTGCTGGGGTTATCCATCCTCAATGCACCGGAAATACACTAAAGAAATTTATGCATGATGTGAAACAATATCGCTGGGATGAGCCATATCTCTTTAAGCTATGTGCTGATGGTCTTTATAGATGATGCATCGCTGAGGAAGAAACCAAACTCATTCTAGAACATTGTCACTCTGGCCCAGTTGGAGGCCACATGAGTTCTAAGAAGATTGTGATGAAGGTTTTACAATGTGGATTCTTCTGGCCCACCATATCCAAAGATTCCCATGACTTTGTCTCATCATGCGACAAATGTCAAAGATCAGGTAATATAACAAAGAGATGAAATGCCGCTGAATCTATGGCAAGAAGTAGAGATATTCGATGTTTGGGGGGTGGACTAAATGGGTCCATTCCCATCTTCTAATGAATTTTCGTACATCCTGGTCGTTGTTGATTATGTCTCTAAATGGGTGGAAGCCATTCCTACAGTCACTAGTGATTCCAAACCCGTCATCAAGTTATTCACAGATATTATTTCCCCCCATTTTGGAGTGTCACGAACCGTGATATCTGACGGAGGGTCTCACTTTCTTGAAAGAAGCTTTGAAGCTTTACTGAGAATATATGGTATAACACATAAAGTAGCCTCGCCCTACCATCCACAAATGAGTGGACAGGTAGAGGTTTCTAATCATCAACTAAAAGCTATTCTGGAATAAACTGTAGACCGCAATCAAAAGGATTGGTTAGTGAAAATCAATGACGCTTTATGGGCCTATCGAACTGTGTATAAAACTCCCCTCAGGACTACACCTTTTCGATTAATATATGGAAAGAATTGCCACCTGCCAGTCGAATGGGAACAAAGGGCATGGTGGGCAATAAAACAACTAAATTTTGACATGAAGAAAGCAGGCCAGGCCAGGATTCTACAACTTTAAGAGCTGGATGAACTCAGGATGACAACTTATGAGAATGCACGAATCTACAAAGAAAACACCAAACTTTGGCATGATGGTCATTTGAAAAGAAAAGACATACAAGTGGGAGACCAAGTTCTACTGTTCAACTCAAGGTTGAAGTTATTCCCAGGGAAACTCTGCTCCGGCTGGTCTGGACCGTACATAGTCAAAAGCATCTCCCCACATGGTGCTTTCTCTTTATGGAGTGAAAATTCAGGTGAATTTGTGGCGAACGGCCAATGCTTGAAAAGATATTTCACCACAACAGACATGAGCACCGAAGCAATAATAGATCTCTCCAATCCAAAGAAACCACCATGAAGTTGAAAATATCAAGTCGATCCATCGACATAAAATAAAGGCGCTTGTCGGGAGGCAACCCGATAAATAAATTTGTATTTAGTTTTTAATTTTGAATTAGAAAATTTTCCATAATTTTGTTTTCACATTTTAGATAATTTTGTACCAAATAAAATTTGCATCGCGAGATAATATCTTGAGTTTTGATTGACCTTTCTTTTGATTTTCAGATAAAAGGACGCACACTGACTGGAATGCTACCACATCTGGTGGTCAATCTGGCATGAATTTTTCCCTCCATCTTGGATTTAGGGTTTGCTCGGGACGAGCGAATTTCTAAGTTCAGGGTGGAGGGTGGGTGGTACGTACTTTACTTTCTACCTACACCCATCATTTTCATACTTAAGTCTTCACTATCACATTCTTGATAAAATTTTCAAAATTTCATAGTTTCCAAAGAAATTTGAACAGATACTTGATGAAATTTTGACGATCTCTTAACTTGCTATGCATTTTGAATCATTATATCCTCCTTATTCAAAGTAAATCCTCAAAAGGACCACTTTGTGAAACAAGCCTTTTGATTGAAATCATCTTGTGAAGCTTATGATTCCTAACATCATGATATTTGTGCAAAAATGATAAGTGTCTGTCGAACTTATAGGAATCAAACATGTCGTGCTTCCTAAATGACTGGTGGAACAATAACATGGAATCTCCACCGAATCCTCATCAAGTCATTATTTGAGCGGAGTACGATAAAGAGAACAACCCGGTACACTGAATTGTAAATCAAGTTGCATTCTGATCTAGACTCTCTTCTACACTTCTTCTACCATCTTCGTACCTCTCCATCCATAAAAAAGAAACAAAAATAGCCAAAATGATGTTAAACCCTAAGTTCGGGGTGGCTCGCCATTTCCCTCTATATCCTCTTCTTCCATACCCCCCCCCCCCGCAAATAAATAGGGGGCGCACCACCAAAAAATGCAATCTCGAGTCGAATATAGGAGAGATTCGCATACAAAAAGATGCCAAAGTGCACACAAAAAGAAATGCAATCTCAAGTCGAATAGAGGAGAGATTCACAAAAAAATGTAATAAATGAAATTGCAAACCATAAAATAATAACCTCGAGTCTAATAGAGGAGAGATTTATTTCTTCCTTCCATACCACCATTCACTCCATTTTCTACTTAATGACACAATGAATGCCTACCTTATCCTGAATAACACCAGTGTCAGATCGAATGCACACTTGTTGTTCTGAGAGTGTCTCTAGACTCTTACAAAACTCTTTGACATGCTTGTTGTTAGAAAAAGTGAGGAGGAAGTGATATTAGAAAGTAATCTCAGGAATGAAGATATGGTAAGATGTGTTTAGTGGTCTCAAGAGGTTGAGATGTTGAGTCATACTGATGTAGAAAGAAAACAATCGTGATGTGAAAATGAGGCAATCACACGAATTGAAAGTATTCATTTGACGACTGTTTCAAATTTTGTGTTACTCGAGGACGAGCAACGTTTAAGTTTGGGGTATTTGGAGGATGGGTGGTACGTACTTTACTTTCCACCTACACCCATCCTTTTCATACTTAAGTCTTCACTATCACATTCTTGATAAAATTTTCAAAATTTCATAATTTTTCAAAGAAATTTAAACAAATACTTGATGAAATTTTGACGATCTCTTAACTTGATATGCATTTTGAATCATTATATTCTCCTTATTCGAAGTAAATCCTCAAAAGGACCACTTTTTGAAACAAGCCTTTTGATTGAAATCATCTTGTGAAGCTTATGATTCCTAACATCATGATACTTGTGCAAAAATGATAAGTGTCTATCGAACTTATAAGGATCAAACACGTCGTGCTTCCTAACTGACTAGTGGAACAATAACATGGAATCTCCACCAGATCCTCATCAAGTCATTATTTGAGCTAAGTACGATAAAGAGAACCACCCGGTGCACTGAATTGTAAATCAAGTTACATTCTGATCTGAACTCTCTTCTACACTCCTTCTACCATCTTCGCACCTCTCCATCCATCAAAAAGAAACAAAAATATCCAAAATGATGCCAAACCCTAAGTTTAGGGTGGCTCACCACTTCCCTCTATATTCACTTCTTCCATACCCCGCAAATAAAAAGGGGGGCGCACCACCAAAAAATGCAATATCGAGTCGAATAGAGGAGAGATTCACATACAAAAAGATGCCAAAGCGCACACAAAAATAAATGCAATCTCAAGTCGAATAGAGGAGAGATTCGCATAAAAAATGCAATAAATGAAATTGCAAACCATAAAAAAAAAGTCTCGAGTCGAATACAGGAGAGATTTATTTCTTCCTTCCATACCACCATTCACTCCATTTTCTACCTAATGGCACAATGAATGCCTACCCTATCCTGAGAAACACCAGTGTCAGATCAAATGCACACTTGTTGTTCAATGGTTGTCTCTAGACTCTTACAAAACTCTTTGACATGCTTGTTGTTGGAAAAAGTGAGGAGGAAGTGATATTGGAAAGCAAACTCAGGAACAAAGATATGGTAAGATGTGTTTAGTGGTCTCAAGAGGTTGAGATGCTGAGTCATACTGATGCAGAAAGAAAACAATCGGGATGTGAAACTGAGGCAATCACACGAATTGAAAGTATTCATTTGGCGACTGTTTCAGATTTCGTGTTACTCGAGGATGAGCAACATTTAAGTTTGGGGTATATTGATGAATGAATATTCATCAGGAAATCAATTTGCCATCCTGGACTCATTTTAACTAAATACATCCAATTTCACTTACTAAATAACAAAATGTGCAAAATTACTTAATTGGTCCAATTATCATGATTTTAATGGAATTTATGTTGATTTGATGCAGGTATCATCCATTCGGTCTGACTAATCGGTTTCATCCATTCGGTATGACCAATCAGTTTCATCCATACGGTCTCAAGACCAAATGGATGTGTTCACATCAAGATCGTTTGGAGCTGGGTCTGTGGGACCGTTTGAGGAATTTCGGTCTGCGAGACCGTTTGAGAAGTTACGGTCTGTGAGACCGTTTGAAGGGTTTCAGTCTGTGAGACCGTTTGAGAAGTTTCGATCTGCGAGACCATTTGAGAAGTTACGGTCTATGAGACCATTTGAAGGGTTTTGGTTTGTGAGACCGTTTGGAGGCAAGAACGCGGGACAGTTTGGATGCCGAGGTCGCGTAGACCAAATGGATAGATTCAAAGACCGTTTGGAAAATGCTAAGCGCAAGACCGTTTGGAGGTCTGCATTCGGTTTCCAAACCGGATTAAACAAGCATGCATATGTCAAACCATTTGAGCAATTAATCCAAGACCGAATGGCCAATTCAAGACCGAACAACCAATTGTTAATTCAAAATTGAATGGCCACTTCCTATATCAAGACCGTTTGCTATTTGCTCAAGCTGATCGTTTGCATGCAACCCACATGAAGACCAATTGGAATTAGCTGCTGCATGAAGACCGAATGTCCTAGTAGAAACATGAAAACCGATTGGATTAGCAATGCAAACCGTGAAGAATGCATGCATGGAAACTTTTAGGAAATGAAGACCGAATGGATTAAGGTATGCTGACCGTTTGCTGCTTAATTAGCTAGACCGTTTGAAATTAGCTGCTATGCGAAGACCGTTTGGGATTGGATATGCATGAGGAGCGAATGATCACAGTAGCCGTGAAGACCGTTTCCAGCCAGCATGTGAAGACCGCACAAACTGCATGAAATGGCCACATCATGTGTATGCAAACCAAATCAGCACTTGCACATTGACCGTTTGTTAATCATGAACGAGCAATAGACCGTTTTTGTGGCTAAAACTGAATGAGCTTGACGTGCATGCATGCAACTCAAGGACCGAATGATCACAGCAATTCAAAATTGTTTGCTGCTCTAAGCACATGAAACTGTTTGGATTTGCTGGGCTATGAAACCGTTTGGGTAAGCAAATAACATGCAGACCGAACAACCAATTGTTAAATCAAGACCGAATGGCCAATTGTTAATTCAAGACCGTTAGGATTAGATGCATGAAGACCGAAACACGTGAAGACCGTATGCTCAATACATGTAAGCCGTTCAAACCAAACCGTTTGGACAATTATAAGCGAACTGTTTGGACTCACACCAAAAGCATGAGGCCCAGATCTGTGCCTATAAATAGGACCAACATGGTCCCCATTTGGAGATCAGTTTCGGGATGCCAACAGGCTGCCTGTACACAGGTCTGATCAAAATCTAGTGTCTTGCACGCCAGTTTCATTCCACCTACTACCTGTGTTGCAACCAAGGAGACTGAGAAGAGAAGGAAGACAGAGTGAGGGAGACTGTCTGGTCTGTCTTGTCATCTCCCGTTCTCATCCAGATCTACTCCGACACGATGTAGAAGGTCGTATCATCTTCACCGAGCTACGACTACCTTCTGCACCGAGTTCATGGCAGATTTCTCTCTCTCTTTGTTATTCATTTTATTTCTCGCATCATGAGCGAGTAGTACCTTTTCGCTGGGGTGCAGGGACTAGCCCCGCTGCCCATGCAATCATGTTATTTTGTTAAACTCTTCATGACAATGTATATAACTTTCCATTTCGTTGTTAATTGGTATGTCTGTAGTTGATTATCTACTTGCTTTCTTCTTGTTCTTTCCTATATTGTGAAATCTTCTTTATGTGGGATAGAATGTTAGTTTATAAAGTTCGACTCCTTGACGAGAACTTCTGATAGGATTTCTTGAGGTCGTAAGTGTATGATTTGTGATGGGACGAGACATCTAGCCTACGGTGACGCTTCTGTGGTCTAAACATCCCTGAGGGAAGACTACAGCCTTAGTTGGATTTTGTATCGTCTTTGTTTATCGTCGATGTTAGTTTGTAGATCTATCACCTGCTTGCTTATCGATTAATGCGGTTGACTCCCAAACTAGAAATAGAATGGGATTTCTTCGAGGTCGTAAGTGTATGATCCATGAGGGGTGATCCATCTAGCATGTGGTGACACTTCTGTGTGCCTAACGCCTGTATAGGGGGCCCACAACCTTCGTTTGATTTTTGTATCTTCGGAGCCGTAAGTAAGTGATCCGGTTGGTGACGAGACATCTGATGCCTAAGGTGATGCTTACGCAAACCTAACGTTCGTATGGGGGGTTCTGCAACAGCTCTATTTGGATCATTTTATCTTGCTTGGATTGTTTGTGTTGGAATGTGTTTGCATGTGTAGTGGTGGTGAAACCCGATACCATCCTAGTGATTCCATATCATTGATCTAAACCCAACTTTAATTCAGCTTTTACTTTCTTACAATTAGTTAAAGTAACCTCAAATCAACCAATCATTTTAAATATTATCCTTAACTCGATCTAGACTAGACTGACAAAGATTCTTAAAAATGCTGTCCTTTGGGTTCGATCCTTAACTATACTGCGATAAGACTCGTCCGCTTGCGGGTGGTATTATTGCACATTGGTTTTGGTAAAAGCTTGGGGATTTTAACCCTGAGTGACTTTGTTAGTGCGATAAAATCCCACGTCAGTTACGTTGTCAAAAGGTGTTTGTGAGTTGTATCGTGATGTGGTAGGGGTGTAGGGTGGTATGACGTATAGAGAAAAGTTGGTTGTTTAAACCTATGAGGATGCCACCTTTGAAGCCCAGGGGTGGGGTTTGGATACAATGGTTTATATGTCGTCCACCGATGGTGTGAAGCATGAAGTCAGAGAGGTGCGACTTGGTTTCCAAAATTATGATGATTTGGATGTGATTAGATATATGATAAAATTCCTAATTTTCCTACGACGTTTGGCACATGAAGCACCATTAACGTTCCAGGTTGCTATAAACATTAGATTGTGTGTATGTATCGTCACATCGTAGATGGTTGTCATATCTGCAAGTTGTCTAGATGTGATCTAGCCAGCTTCTCTGGTCTTCTGTTGTTCCATCCCATGAAAGATTCTATGTTGTTGAGGGTCTAATGTGCATTGAGATCAGTCTCAAATTTGAGTCCAAGATGTTTGGAGAAAATTTTGAATTTATTTATCTCCGACCATGAGGCGAGGTCGATGATATTGTCTCTACCGGGGGAGGTATGGGTGTTGTGGTGGTCCTCCTGTGGAGGGGGTGTTGTGTCTGTGAGGTTGGAGTTTCTAGATGAAGGTGTGGCTCTACATGTTTCATGGTGAACAAGTGATGGTTGTGGCATAGTGGGTGCATCATGAATATAAAGAGATGAAATATATTTGTGAAACTTACCATTTGGTGTTGTATTTGCTTCTATAACATCCTCATGTGGTATGGTTTTTGGAAGATTTTGAAGGGGACTGTCCTCAGCTGTAAGCTCGACAATGATCTCAGATTTTGAGGAGTGCCTTTGCATCCTTAGAGATGTCTTTGAGGGTGATTGTCATAGATGGTGCAAGGTGGTTGTGAGATATGTTGTGGTAAGGATATATAAAATTTTGGGGACTGGGGGGTTTGTGGATGGGCCGAAGTCTTGCTAGAGCAGTGGGGATGTGATTGGTGTGGTTGGTCTTAATGCACTTGTGTTTTCTTGGGCTGGATGGACCAGGATGAAAGGTTGGGGTTTGTAATGTGGGGGAGGGAGATGGGTTCCTCCAAGATGTTGGGTGGATGTTGAAGTTTGTGAAGGGTGTAGGTGTGTAGGTGGGAGTTTTACATTAAGGCGGTTGGGGTGAAGAGTCTCGCCAAGGCGGAGGTGCAGTATGATAGGGAGCTCAGTGGGTGTCATGGCAGCAAAGACGCAGAATGCTTTAATGTAACTGGTGGGGATGACAGTGTCCTGGGAGATGAATTGTAAGGTGGCTCCAACAGCGTGGGTGATGTCGCGGAAGATAATACTGTCCCAAAGGTGAGGGGGGAGATCAGAGATTGAAATCTAGGTAGAACCACCATCATTTGCAATGTGGCCCCAGCCATGGGGGACCATTTGGTGAGGTGAATTTCGACGAAACTATCATCACATGGTAGGGTGAAGGATTGGTTAAAGAGGGGTTGAATGTGGGTGCCTTCAGGTACCGTGTAAAGGAGCTTGGATGGGGAGAGGATCTTTGGTTTGAGAACAGTGATGTCTGGGAGAAAGCTAGCAATGGCCTTAGTGATAAGGAGGATGTCAAGGTGTTTGTTGTCTATGTTGTTTTTTATGGTGGCTAGAATGTTGCGAGAGTGGAAAACCTTCCAAGATCGCATCGAGTTGTGAGGGAGGTGGACAGGGAGGGCGATGGATGTTCTGGGGTTGGTGATGAACATGATGGGCTTGGGAGGGGATGGGCTACGCTTATGGAGGGGTGGGTTGATTGAAGATAAGGAGGGGGATGAAAGAGATTGTGAGTAATGGTTTATATAATGGTGAGGCGAAGATATGAAGGAGCGGTGATGATGGTCAGAGCATGGAGGATATGGTAAGGATTCCCAGGGAAAAGGTAGGTTGCATGGCATGGGGAAACTACGTAACTCAGGGTGAGGATCAGGTTGGGTTTGCTTTTGACAGGGACACAGAGATACAGCATGTTTGGGCGGAGAGCTGACGGGAGTCAAAGTTTCTGCATGTGTCGTCACAGAAGGGCAGGGCCGCCGGAGAGAAAAGGTGTGTATAGTCCCTGGTATGTAGGATTTGGAGAGGTGTGATGATATGAGGTGTGTGCTGGTGAAGCGTGGCTGATGTGCCTGAGAAAGGGTGGGGAAAGGTGTTGTGGCTGCGGGCTGTGTGTGTGTGTGCAGAGGCCAGAAGCAGGGTTTGAGATACAGGAGGATGATGTAGAACTTGTGCTTGAGGGAATCATAGCCATAGAGGGTGAGAGACTGTTTGGGGGGTTATCCAGAGGGTTTTTTTGAATCGGTGAGAGAGGCAGCTTCGAGTGTGTAGGCAGTTTAGGGTGAGGATGGGGGTATACGTGATTAAGGTGATGTGCGAACCAGATGATGTTGTAAATAAAAGTTGAGGAGCGGAGACGGTTGATGACATGATATGGTTCGACAAGGTGAAGAGAATTCATCAGAATGTATAGGCTGTGTACTGCGGGTAGAAAGATATTGCAATGAGATAAATTAAATAATGAGTTCCATGGCAAGAGAGCAGAGTACCTTTTGGTCATGACTTTGATTTGCATTTTTCGATCGAGTGATCCAGGAGGAGGCATCGCCAGAGGGGGCACCCTCTAGGATGTCGTATGAGATGCCGCTGATGCATGCGAATGTAGGGATGATGTGGGGCGGGGGCGGAGACGAGACCGCTAGACGACGGACGGAATCATGTGCCTGGTGGGGGGTTTGGCCACTGAATCATCATCAGAGTAGTTGTTGATGCAAATCGGGTAAAATGCCCCCCCTTGAAGGTGGGGGAGGCAGTAAACCCTAAAAGTAGGTTTCGTCAGACATCTCCCCAGAGTCGGAATTAGATTCTGGGGTGGGGGGCCAAGGAGGTCATGCTGGCAGGCCTTCCAGGTGGTGTCCAGCTTCTGTGCTTGCTTGAGTTGGTATTAATCCTCGATGATGACGGTGAAGAAGAAGAAGCGGTCTGGGATTTTGTACTCTGCGTCGAAAATCGAGGCTTCGATTTCCATGTGGTCCGTGGGACAGATGAAGAGTTTGAAGCCGATGCGTAGTTTGACCAGTTGGACCCATTCGTGCCAGCCATGGCTGGTGTACCAGTCGCCAACAATATCAGGTTCGATCTGGAGGTAGGCGATGTTCCATCCGAACAAAAGGGTGATGGTGCCCCGGTGGATGCGTTTGTCGTCGAGATAGCGCCATGCGTGAGGTAATATCAACTCTGTGAGGGTTTTCGGTGTTATAGAGATATCAAGAGACTCGGTGGGGGGTATTCATAGTAGGGTTTTTTGGAGTAGCCAGCCGCCATGGATGTGGGGTGATCGGTCGGCATGGGGGTGGGTTGGTACAGGGGCACGGGGGGGGGGGGGGGGGGGGGGGGGACGATGTTTTATGAGATATGCTGATCGGTGAAGATGATGATGTGGTTAATGTGGGGACTTTTCCGCTTCTTTTTGGTGCAGAGAGCCACGAAAAATCCGCCGAGTCTCATGATGAATGTGGGAGATCGTGTATAGTCGTAAGTGGAAGTTGAGCAGTTGCTGGGGCAGAGTATGGTGGTGTGTAAAACTAGTGATGTGATCCTTTGATGTACTTGGGTTGTTTTAAGGGGCCGCTGATTGTGCGAAAAGATGTGTACCAAGATCCGGTGATCACCGTGGATGGGAGCTTGGGAGGGTGGAGGTGTCGTATAGCCCGCGATGGTGTTGGGGACGGGGTGCAGAGGCGCCCTGCTAGAGAGCCGTTGTTCTTTTTGACGCTCTTCATGAATGCAACTTTTTTTTAACCTGCGTGGACTATGTGCAACCCCCAAACGAAGTCAGTATCATCGTGGACAAAGAAAAACATAACAATAATAGCTATGTGGAGTCGGAGTCCTCACCTCTCCACTACCCAATAAAGTAGGAGATATAGGAACGTTATATCCTTCATGAGCTGGCCGCTAATGTATGTAGCTCGCGATTGATTTGCTCTTTATTTGCTTGAAGATGGCAAAGATGAATATATACCTCATGACTTCTTTGGTAAAAAGAAGTTAAAACTTAGTGACTTAAACAAAACTAATTTTTGGCAGGTCATCAAGGGCATATATATGATGAGCTCATTTCTAGACTCCATAAAGATAATTATTGTTGGTAATATGTCCTGAGAGCTAGTTATATGATGATTGTAATAGCACACTTTGTAATTAATTTATCATTATTAATTTTTCTTTTATAGGAATAATGAAAATTTTAACATAATCTTAAAAGTGGAT
This sequence comes from Alisma plantago-aquatica, assembly GCA_963693085.1. Classification (NCBI taxonomy): domain Eukaryota; kingdom Viridiplantae; phylum Streptophyta; class Magnoliopsida; order Alismatales; family Alismataceae; genus Alisma; species Alisma plantago-aquatica. The sequence continues at coordinate 1,444,099,706 of OY856409.1, read as the reverse complement.
GACTCAATGACATGTGATTTTGAGTTGAGAACCTGAACATGAGATCGTGTGTATGTTAAGAGTATCCATTCTTATCTAGGTCCCTATTCAGATATTATAGTGAAATTCAGAAAATGATAATACATTAATAAAGTCAATTTCAATTATTATTTTTTCTTTAATACTTAGAATCCTAACTATAGAATGATAGGAAGTGGAGGTGCCTCTAGAGATCTTGTGAGAGACGACAGTCTCCATCAGAAGCAAAACTCGTTGGAGATTTCTTCCGCTTTCACATATATAGATTCATCTGGAGGTGTCTCACCCTCAGTGGCCTCAAGTTTTTGGAGCAAGCTAATAAAAAACCTTCTGAGGATATCACAACACTTGAGAAGATAGACATTGAGGTGAGGGAGGATTATTTGGTTTATCCGCAGTAGGAGGTGGCTTTGAATGTTGCATGATGGATGAACTGTCTTGCTAGTTATGTTATCGGCTTTAAGGTTCATTTTCCCACTCTGGAGAAGTACCTTTCTCATATCGTCATTGAAGGGTACTATAGAGATGATGAGTCATGGATGAGGTTTTTTTAAATAATTATTTCAGGATTGCTCAGACCTGGAAACCATTGATGGAGGAGGAATGTGGTATGTCAGGGTTAAGTTGGTGGTTTTGGTGAGTGGAAGCTTGTTGATGTTCTGTCGAGATTCAGACTTGAAGATCTCCTGATTTGGACTAAAATCCACAAATTGTCTCTAGAACTATGGGACTCTAAGAAGTTCTTTAGGATTGGTTCCTACTTAGGGATTCCTGTGAGGATAGATAGATTCACACATGAGCGTCTTAGGCTTGAATATGCCTGAATCCAAGTTCTATTACCTACAATGTCGTTATTTGTTGACTCTCTAGAGGTGATAAGTAGTAAAGGGGTGAAACATACCATCCCATTTGAGTATGAGTGGACTCCACTGAGATGTCTAGTTTGCAAATTATTTGGACATGATGATTGTGTGAAGGTTGGACACAATGAGGGTGTTCAAAAGGACAAAGGGAAGAAAGTTTTGGTTCCTAAAGCGTCTGAGAAGAAAGTTGTTGAGGAAAGTGCTATTGTTCCATTGGTAGATAGTAGTACACCAAAGATTAATGTATAAATGGCTATTGAAGTTACTGTTGAAATGACATACATGAATCAAAATAAAAATCAAGAAGCTGACACGGAGGATGAAGAGTTTCATTTTACTAAAGAAACTTTTGAAGATAGTGATCAGAGTTATAATAGTTCTATTCAAGATATCAATGAAGCTAATTTTCCTCTAGACAGTGAAGTGTTTTATTTATCCACTCATTTGAATTCTTCCGAGCAAAAAACTTTTAGAAGTCTTCGAGATTCCAAAAGGTAATAGAAGGAAGAGAGTTAGGGTAAACGAAAGAAGGTTAAAGAAAGTACATCTCTTTTTAACAAGTTTGATAGCCTGAGAGGTGAAAGTGAAGCTGAATTTAATCAATCCAGTGAAGTATTGGTTCAAAATGTTTCCAATGATTGAATACAACTTGACCATCCTCTCCTAGAATGCAAGGGGGCTTGATTTGAAAGATCCTAGAGTCCAAGAGGAGGTTATGAGGCTTAGTCCTCACATCTTAATTCTTGTTGAAATTAAGGTCCACGTAGGTAAAATTGGTAAATTGTTGAATAAATTATTTTCACAATATAATTGGGTCTCCAATCATGCAAGTCATGTCCTTGGTAGGGTTGTTCTATTGTGGGACAATAATTACTGTTCTATTGGTAAACTTTTAGAGTCGTATCAATTGGTTCACACTAAAGCATCTATTGATGTTGTTTATGGTCATAACCTGGACTCTGATAGGTTTTCTTTGTGGTGTTATTTGAAAGTTATCAATAAGAACATTAGTAAACCCTATACTATTATGGGTGACTTTAATGTTGTCAGAAACTACAATGGCAAGGTGGGCAAGGACTCTCCATCTAAAAGGTTCATGGATGATTTCAACAACTGTATGATTAATAGTGGGTTGTTTTAGTTGTCTCACAGTGGAGCCTTCTTTTCAAAGGATAACCATCAGGGTGGTTTAGATTTTGGGACGTGAAGATTGATAAGATTCTTTATAATAGTGATTTTACGGACTTCTTTCCAAAAATGCATGGTGTTCTTATTCAAAACATCATTAGTGATCATAATATTATGGTGTTGAATACTGGTAAAAAGAGAAAGACATTGATCCCTTTAGATTTATAAATGCTTGGACTAATAGAAAAGATTATGAGGAGGTGGTGGTTGATTCTTGCAAGGATTATATTGAGGGTTATCCTATGTATTTCCTTTATTAGATATTCAAAATTCTAAGGAAGAATCTTTCTAAATGGAACTGTGACAAAGTTGGAAATCTTTCTGATGTGGCTGCTACTCTTGAAAGAGATGATATTATGATCCAAGCCAGACTTGATAGACACCCACTTAATGTTGAGATTCAAATCTAAGCATTTGAGAGTAGGAATCTTTCTAGATAGGCAAGGCTCAATGAGGAATCTTTGACAAGGCAAAAATCTAGAATTTAGTAGCTCCAGGAGGGGGGGCTCCAACACCAAGTTTTTCTACTATACTATTTAAATGGAAAGACACATGAACCACATTAAAGTTAAGGAAATTGATGGGAGTCTTAATCACAATATTGATGATATTTGAAGTCATGTTCTTGGTTTTTATACCAGCCTATTCGATAATAACCCTTAGTTGATATCTCTATCTTGGGGAGTTTGAAGTTCCCTACTATCTCTGATGCTCATAAGGATCTTCTTGATAGGTTTATTACAAGAAAAAGAATTGAATATTATGTTCAAGGGTTTAATACTGATAAATATACAGGTCTAGATGGTCTTAATGGAAAATTCTTCTAGTCTAGTTGGAATATTATTAAAGATGATGTTATTATTGTTGTTATGGTGTTCTATAAGTCTAGAAGGATGCTAATAGAACGTTCTTTACTCTTATGCCTAAGAGTGATGAGACTCGCCTCTTTAAGAATGAAATACCCATTTCACTTTGCAATGTGACTTATAAAAATATATCTAAAATTCTTACTAACAGACTTCATGATGTTATTCCTACTATTATAAGCAGCAAGTAGTATGCTTTTATTAGAGGAGTAAGTATCTAGGATGCAATTTTGCTCTCTAATGATTTAATTCATTATTTTAATAGAAATATAGGTTGTGAAGATGAAGATGGCATTGCCAATTGGGATTATTTATTCAATATTTTAGATCTATGAATTTTCCTAAAAGCTAGGTGGTATGGTTAAGGAAGATTTTTCGTACTATGCCTTATGATTTTTTTTAATGGTGAAGCAACTAAGCTTTTATAACCCACTAATGGGATCAGGCAAGGTGATCCCTTGGCTCCTTACTTGTTCACCATCATCATGCAATCATTCACATTGTTTATGAATGGAGAAGTTAGTTAGGAGGCATTAAACCCCTTGGTGCTTCTAAGTTCTTGAATATCTCACATCTGGCTTTTGCTGATGATTTGATGGTGTTTATGCATGATGAGGAGGGTTGTATTGTTAGTCTCAAAAAGATCTTTGACAATCTCACCATCTTAATAGGTGTCAGAGTTATCCAGGAGAAGAGTTCTTTCTTTTTTAGTACTGGAGTTAATGTTGAGATGGTCACTAGCACCTTAAGGATCAAATAAGGTTTCATGCCTCAAAGGTATCTTGGCATTCCTTTATTTGTAGGAAATCTATATAAAGGTCATTGTTATCCTTTTATTGATAGAATGATGACAAGACTTGATGTTTTGAAGTCCAAAAAACTTTCTATTGCCGATAGATTAGAGCTTTGCAACTCCGCTCTTTTGGCTATTCATATATTTTTGTTTCCACTTCTTCTCTCTCTAGATTTATTTATGAGGAGGTTGTGAGAATTATGAGGAATGTTTTGTGGGGGAACAATGATGGTAAGAATAGTTTGCATCTAGGTAAGTGGGACAAAATCACCAAGTTGAAAAAAGAAGGTGGCCTTGGTATTTAAAGCTAAATGATGTTTGTAAAGTTGTTGTCATGTTCAATATCTTGAGAATTTCTTCTAAAAAGGACACTCTAGGAATCAAATGGGTCCGTGAGAAGTACTTAATTAAAGGCTCTATTTGAAATGTTGATATTTCTAATCAACATTCTTGCTACACTCAGATGTTGAGACAATTAGATGATTTCAGAGTGTTGGTTGATTATAAGATTGGTTATGGTGAGAATGTTTTTCTCTAGATAGACCCTTAGATTCCCAAGGGTTTATTTCTCAAAGACTGTATTGGTGTTAAGGAGATTACCAGATCTATCTTTACTAGTGTCTACAGAGTTAGCTTTGTTATCCATGGAAAACATTAGATGAGTTCAACTTCCAGGCTACATCAACCGCAGAGTGACTTTCTTAACAACATTGATAAACATGCAGGTAGAGAGGATAAGATCCTTATTTGCAATGAATCTACTATAAATCAATGTCTCATTTGGCTGAACATTAGAGAGAAAGGAGTCACTAGTTTTTTGTTCAAGTGGATTTGGAATTTCAAAGCGCAACATGTTTTTCAAATTTCTATCTAGAAGTGATGTCATGATAGGCTTCCCACCACTGACTATGCTAGAAGAAGAGGGATATCCATGCCCTTGGTATGCTTTCTTTGCAGGTGTGATGTTGAAAACACTAAACACATTATTCTTGATTGCAATTACTGTCGTTCTATCTAGAAAAGAGTTGTGGTAGAGAAGTATTCATATAGTATTCCTAATACTATGTAGGATTTTGTCAGCTTTAATTCAAAAAGGAGCATTACTTTTCCCTTTCAACCATCCCTGATATCCGATTCAAAAGGAACCTTTGAGTTCACAGGGATATCTCTTTTGATAGAAATGGTCTTTGGAACAAGATTGTGCTTGCCTATATTTGACTAAAGCTTCTTGATGTTGACTTTCTTGCTCATGCCTTTGTAGTTAAAGGTAGTTTTCTAAAAGTTTTTCATATGTCATGGATCTGTAAAGACGGTTATGTTTCTCTAGATGTATTTTTTTGTACATGCTTTTTTTCTTTGTTTCTTTGCTCACCTCTTGGTGAGTGTTTTCTTCCTAGTTCATGGAGTCTTGTCCTACTCCATGGTACATTTCTTTTTCCTTGTACTTACAAAAAACAACACAAATAGCAACACAAATTAGTCATGATATTGTATATCAAGTCAAACACATATGTACTTATTATCAAAATGTCAATTGGATAGACCCAACTTGAGTATGGTGCATGGAAGACATATATTCCAATTAGATCATATCTCACATGACAATGGTGATTGTGATCCTTAGACATGAAGTAACTAAATTGATTACATGTTGATTAATGTATTTTAATAGTTACTAACATGACCTTTAATGAGGGTTTCCATATAGGCAATGCATGGGTGCATTTTGAAACATGTGGATTGTTGTGAGTGATGTATATGGAATTCTCCTTTTGGAGTGATATCCTGACCACTTGATGAGTGAGACTATGAAATGCATGACCATACTCTTATGATTCAATATATAATATTGAGGTCATATGTAACTCAAATATTCTACTCTAGATGAAGTAATAAAGATTGAAAATTAAGAGGATGATATTTCATGTCTTGGATTCCATTTGGATGTTAAAGACAAAGGGAGTATATGATCACTATAAAATTGGTCAGAAAACTAGGTTGATGTTGTTCTCCAACTTGCCCAATTACTTGTGTGGCAATGAAGTCTTGCTAGAAGCCAATCATTGTGTGTAGTCATTATATGATTATATACATCACTACCAATGCAATTCAGACCTTATAGGGTCACACACATAGGATTCTTAGTGAAGAGGAGTATAAAGGATGCTTAGGGAAGAGGAGTATAATAATGAACACATGATTAATTGGTTATAAAATAGTTAAGATTATCAGTTGAATTGTTAATGGACTGATTGGAAGCTCAGTCAGCCAACTAGGAAGATTTATTGATGTGGCTTTTACTATACTATGAAATTCACCTATGGTTGTAATTCCTATGATTTTAACAAAACAAAATGTAATAATACCACTGATAATCAGATGGGTCTTATGACGGTATAGTTAAGGATCATATCCCAAGAGACAATGTTTTCAAGAATATTACTACCTTATAGCCAGTTGAACTGAGACTAATATTTAAAACCAAGAGTTTATTTGGCATGGGTAAAACTAATTGCAAGAAAAGTAAGAAGATAAGAATTAAAATGGAGTCTAGATTAGTAATTGAAGTCACTAGGCTCAAATCAAGTTTCACCACCACTACAGTACAAATACATCCATAATATGTACGGGCTAGATATAACCATTCAAATGGAGAAAAGGAAAGATCCACCAATTTGGTGAGAGAAATCACATATATATCTCAGTGAGCTTGATGTCTCACTACTTGCGGGTCATGTATCTACCGATGTTCTAAAATGTGTTCTGTGGTATGTGTTCCGTCAAGGTACCACATAGAGTATAGACGAAATGTGGGAGCATAAGTGGGGCATATGCATTTTGGGATTTTTTAATAAATTATATATTTTATACATATATTTAATTAAAAAAATATAATCATAACCATAAATTTCATACTATCTAGTTTCCTAGCCTAATAGCCAAAAATGTACCAATAGATCATTACATCATGGAAGAAGAAACACATATTTTCCAATTATCAAGAAACATCAATCAACAAATCCCTAATTTTATATAATGTACTAGAATATACAAGTAACACAACACACTAACACATGCATTTCATAGCAGAACATTTATTGAATGAACACAATAAGAATAACCATAGCAACACACCACATGGTAGTTCAAAGTAAAATAGAAAAAGAACATAAAAAACAAACTCAAAACATCAAAATGATATGAAGAAATCAAGTCAATAATAAATAGAGAAGAAAATGTCATAGGGAATATAAGTTACTCCCTAGACAGGACACAAATTTGATACTTTGTAAAAGAAAATATCATATCCAATTAATATCTTAATAGATTCCTCTTTTATACAAGACAAAATAAGAACTATTGCAAGTGCAACTTGTTCTAATCTTAGAGAAAAATAGAAGAGAAAAAAAGAGAAAAGGAAAGAACATAATGAAACATTGACAATTGTAAAATGTAATTTTGTTTTGCACCACTCATTCAAAATAGAATTATTTCTGAGGTAGCAAAATTTCAATATCTGATTTAAAACCAGCTATATAGAAGTTGTCATTTAATTTGGTTCATTTTATTTGAGGTTTTATTTATTTTTTAATTAAGTCACCAAATGGAATGTGGGGCCTAAGCAGACACATATGCAGACCGTAGGCCACATATTCAATCCATGCCCAAAAATAGCACTACATAGTTATATGTTGAGTGGCTAAGGACCGCATACGCATATGCGGCAGCATAAATGACCTCATGCGGGGCATATGAGAATACTGGTATCTACTACTCTAGAGACATGGTATCTACTACTCTAGAGACATCTCTTTAGAAGTTCTCATTTGATCATCAACCAAATTAAACGATATTCCAATCATAAGTACTAAATTTCTCATAGCATAGGAATATAATAGATGTGCAGAGTAGGTGATCAAACTACACAATGTGCTTTAAATGATTAACATCAGAATGAAGAGTTATAAAGCCGTCAAATGTTAGAAAATTATATATAAGTATAGGAAGTGAGGCTAATCCCCACACCCTATCAAGAAGGAATACTTGTGCTTCATAATAGGAATAGAGAGAATAGGGGAGAGGGAAGATTCAACCATGGTTATGATGGAGATGACGATCATGACTCTGTGGAATAATAGTCTTCTACTCTATGAAGAGACTGACTTACTCTAGAGACAATGAGAACACCTAGAACATGGGTTGATAGTCTCTGTATTCACTTCTTCCTTCTCTTGTAAAGCTCTTCTTTGGTGAAGAAGAGGGAGTAGATGACTAGATGGTGATCATGATGAAGTTTCATCCACATTCATGATTGGTTGATGGATTGGCGTGGAGGAGACAGATGATAGTATCACAATAGCATTAAAAAGGATTTTGGTGACATCTTGATCGGTGATCTTCTTCCTTGGATGGGTGTACAGTAGAAGCCTGTTATCATAATTGAGTGGAACCAATACCTCCCAATGATGGAGGGGGTTAGGTATTTTTAGTAATTGAGGTATGGATTAGAAGGTGGTTCACCACTCTTTAGGGTCTGTAGAGTCGTCGGATGATGAGTTGGATAATCCTCAGGTGGCAAGATAGCATTGGGTCTGTCGGTCTTGTTCTGTGGTCAGTCGACAGAACTTGAAGGCACCATTCTCATTAGGCTTTGTTTGTTGGAACATCATTGGTGTTGGTATTTATTCCCAGAGATCCAATCATATGATGATCATAATGGCATAACTTGTAAATTATTTTATTATTTATAAAGGCAATATTCTAATTTATTTATTTTCATTCAGTTATGAGATAATGATATAACATTATAAATGTCTAAAGAATGATATTACTAGATGAGGTATGTCTTCAAGTACGTGACTTGAACAATGAAATCTTATGGATGTTAAGATAATATATACATTTTCATTATGTCCCTAGTCGGATGTTGTTGTGGAAGGTTGATAGACAATAATAACACAGAAGACTAGAGTGTGTGTTAGTTGATAATAGAATCTCATTACTCATGATACGATGATATCAAGAAAAGAATTTAGGTACTTATTAGAGAACAGTGTACCAGACATACCCACCATGAGGTAACACATGGAAACCATTGTTATGGTGGTCATAGTTAGCTCTCATAGTGTTGGTGGCGATTGTGGTTATTAGACCTAAAGTCACTACACTCACCACATGTTGTTCGGTATACTGTGACATCATTAAACATAATACTGAATAAGGGTTACAATAAAGGTGATGATTGGGTGATTGTGACACATGGGGACTGACTGTGAGTGATGTAAATGGGATTTGTCCCTCCTATGGGAGTATGATATACTATGCGTCTTGGATTAGAGAGTTGAAAAATGCATGGCCATGCATGTGAGTCAGTATATGATATTGAGATTACATATATCTCAAATAGTCTGCTATAACAAGAAAAATAGACTGAATGTTGAAGAGGATGATCGATCCATGCCTCAAGTTCAATCTGGATATTAGAGACAAAGGAACTATACAAACACTACAACACCAAACACATTGTAGGTTGAAATTTTTCTATAACTTTCCATTTACTTGGGTAGAAATGATGTATGACTAGACATCGCTCTTTTCTTGTGATGTCATAATTGGTTATGGACATTCATTGCCAATGTAATATGAGACCTATAGGGTAACACACATAGTTCATGACATGTAGGAGAAGTTTGATCTTGAATGATGATTGGATTGGTTACTAAAGTGTTTATGTATTCAATTAAGCAACAAATCAACTCAATGGACTCCTAACCGATCGGCTCATGTGATGAGAAGACTAGTTGGAGTATCATTTGATTGGATATTGTATTGGATGAGTTATGCATGAACTGTGCACCAACTGACCGATTCACTGGGTGAACCAATTGGTTGGGGGTCATGAGACGAAAGGATTGCTCTACAAGATGCCCAGTTTGTGGTACAATTTGATTGCATCAATGATTAGTGTTGACATCATGTCATGCATTAATTGGAATAGAATTACCAAATACATATGAGATTGGGAAACATGCAAAATGACAAGTTTGCTACATGAACTGATCTGCTCATGTGTGAACTGGCTGGTTCAGTTACCAAGTGACCGATTCAGCACTCACAGGTTGCAAAAATTCATGATATTCCAGTCCCTTCCACTCCCGCACAGACTGGGAACCCTGACTCAAACCCCTCCTATAAGTAGAGGGGTATTGGGGGATTCTCAGACACATCAATTGCCTCTTACAATTGTTTGTCTTCTCTAGTTGTGGTAACTAAAACAAATTGAGCAAGTCCTACCTGCTAAAGGAAGGGATAGGAAGGGATAACAATTGCGGGAGACCAAGTTGGCGACTAGTACACTAACGGGAGGGACAACTCCTTCATGACGATAGGAGTTCTAGGTGGTCTGTGTGGACTTCTCTAGAGGTGAGGTGGCCTTTGTCGGTTACTAGGAGGACAAAGGCGACCAGAAGTATGTGGCGATATCTGGAGTTGTTGCAGACGATGTTCGGGTTTGATGTCCATGGAGGAGCTGCAGAAGAGTCCCAATGCAACTAGAATATAGTTGTGCATCTACAACAATGAATATTATGTCACTGGACTTGTTCGAGGACCAGTATATCTTCAAAACCATCCTTCACATTATATAGTTATTGGCGTGATATGTTGGTTTGATGGAGAATATGGTAGTAAAATTTTATTTTTGTTGTCTACTCTGTTTCCATATTTTTCAATAGTGGTATCAGGGCTGCTTTAATATACTATATTTTGGGATAATCAATATGATTGGATTTTGGTTTTATCATTTAATAATTGCATGCGATGCAAATAATTCTATACAATCAAATACCATGCATAACCCCAAACTAATGTATATATGATATACATATGCAATTTACATGTGTCACCCTAAAAGTGACTTCTACTGGTGGATCTGTAGTGTGGTTATGCCCAATAGCCCTGATTATTTGTGCATGGTGGTTATTATTTTATTTCCTATTCTATCTCAGTTTGCATAGCGAGCCTCTACCATATCTTCCAATTGTGAAAGTATTATTCTCTCCTACCATTGCACCCCTCAAATGTAACTTGATATTTCTCTATAATTATGTAATAGTAGGATAGTTTAATTTATTGTTACGACAAAGAAGAAGGATGCTCAGACCAGGCCAACTGACTATCTTCAAGGTGAAACAAATAGATGGATAATACAACAAATGGTGGACCACAGAGGTGAGCTGGTCAGTTCAAGGGTTGAACCGATCAACCCAGATTGGCAAGCATGGATCTTCATCAACAACAGGTTTCTGCATGTGATGTAGACCTTGGTTGTGGAAATTCCTTGTGACTCCATGAAGTTACATTAGGATGGCCATAATCATCGCCTTTTGGTTTATTGCATGTTTTAATTGTGGGATATAACATACATATGATATATACTATGTATGTGGTGATTGGATAAAGTATATGTATTTATAAATACAGACTCCCTCAATTAAATATTATGTCTTAGATGTTTTCTAAAAGCAGAACACATGTAAAGCTTGATCGACTAAGCTTAGGAACCCCAAGGGTGGTGAACCGTCTATCTCGTGGAAGTGTGATGGTAATTATGTGAGTCCACCAAGCGGGGTGTATTATTACTGTGTTGGCTTTTGGGTCAGGATTAACTGTGTGGTCTTAATGAGATTAAGCACTAGAACCATGCAGATGATTATGGCAAGGATTTGTGCATATCATCTATTTAGTAGTTGCATATGATGTAGTTGGAAAAAGTTTCCTACCTTAAAAATTAACCATGGACGATGACGTTGTCTGGATAATAGTTGAATAGTTTTGGATCTCAGCTCACTAGAAGGTTGTACGCTGCAATCTTCCAAATTGATATGTTAGGGCTATAAATTTGAATAAAATTGTGGGAGGGATAATTAATTAAAGAGCTAACTAATATCATTAAAAGTTTTCAAAACAAATCCAAAAGGTTCTTTGAAAAAATGCAAAATTGATGTTGTAGAATTAAATGACGAGCAGTATTGTGATCAACCCTTAGGAAGGACAAACATGACGAAACAAATTTCCACAATTGGTTTTGGACTTTGAGAAGGGTTATCAATGATAAGTGCAAGCTCTACATCCTTGACAAACCAGTGCCAAAAATACCTAATCCTGATGTGGCTAGGGATAAAGTTAATGCCTACTGGAAGCATGCCAATGATGCCTTAGAAATAGAGTACCTTTTGCTAAGTTTCATGAACTATGAGTTGCATGAGAAATGTGAGGACATAGGATTCTAGATATGGTGACACATCTTAAGAAAATGAATCATAATCTCACAAAGCAAGAAAGGGATGATGTCATAAAGGCACTCTTTCAGTGTAAGCTGACAAAAGGAAGTTCAGTATAAGAACATGTATACAATATGATTGGACATGTGTATCAACTTGAAGATCTAGGATTCTCTTTGAGCTAATATTTTGACATATATATGATTATGAAATCATTTTTGGAATCATATAGCCACTTGATTTCATGTTATGATGTGAATATTATGGCAAGATTGATGTTAGATTTGTTTGGTATGTTGATTCATGTTGAAACAAGAATGAAGAAGGACAAATTTGTGATGATGATCAATGGATTTGAGAACAAGGATCAAAGAAATATCATGAAGCGTTCTTAGGATAAGCCCAAATCCACTTCTTAAACACTCAAGATGAGGATAAAGAAAAGTACAAGAGGAACCTATCCTTTATACTTGAAGGCATTTAGGAAGAAGAAGATGGGGATGGTGATCTCCAATTCAGTTATATATATTATATAGATACACTTATCTACTTATTGATAATGGACACTAGATACCAGATGTGGATCTCACACATGTTTGAATATGCAAGATCTGAGAAAAAGTAAGCCTTTGGGAAAGGGTGAGGTGGAACTGCGAGTTGCAAACGGTGCAAGAGTTATAGCCACTGTAGTTGGAACCTATAGTTTATCTCTACCTACAGGGCTTGTACTAGAGTTAATGAACTTCTATTATGCACATGATATAAATAGAAACATCATTTATGTATCTTGTATGGACAAGGATGCATTTGAATTACATATAAGAAATGGTCAATGATCTATTTCTAAAGATGGGATCATTTGTGGCAGTACCCCAATGTTTTATGGTCTTTATTTGTTAGATCTAAAGACATATGCTTATAATTTAAATACCAAAAGATGAAAAATAAAAAACTCAAACAAAACATACCTTTGGCATTGTCGTCTAGGGAACATAATTGAGAATCTCATATCTAGACTTCATAAAGATGGTTATCTAGACTCTTTTGATTTTGAATCAATAGAGGCATGTGAATCTTGTTTGTTAGGAAAGATGACTAACACCCCTTTCAATAGTAACAAGGATAGGGCTAGTGATCTATTAGGAATCATACAAACTGATGTGTGTGGGCCTTTTGGAACAATTGCTAGAGGTGGGTATCAGTACTTCATTACCTTTATTGATGACTTCAGTAGGTATGGCTATGTTTACTTAAGAAAACATAAGTTTGCAACCCTTGATATGTTCAATGAGTTTATGAATGAAGTACAAAACCAACTTGGGAAAATTATTAAGGCACTTCTTTTGAACGAGGTGGATAATACTTAAGCCAAGAGTTTGAGGACCTTCTTAGATCCCATGAGATTGTATTCCAATGGACTCCATCTAGAACACTTCAACATAATGGTGTATCAAAAAGAAGGAATCACACATTGTTGGATATGGTGTAATCAATGATGAGTTTAGTTCAACATATGACTACCTTCTAGGGTTATGCTCTAGAAACCATCATTTTACACTAAATCGAGTACCCTTTAAATCGATTCAAAAGACACCATATGAGATGTGGTATGGGAAGCATCTAGAAGTGTATTTTATGAAGATTTGGGGATGTGAAGTTTATGTAAGGAAAATGTTTCCTAAAAATCATGACCATAAACCCAATAGATTTTGTTTTGTTGGATATCATAAGGATACTAAAGGATATTACTTTTATTCCCTACCTGAGAGCAAAGTGTTTGTTGCTAGAGATGTTAGATTCCTAGAAAAGGAATTTAAATCCAAGGGAATCAGTGGAGTAAAGTGGAACTCTAAGAGGTTCAAGACCAATAAGAAAGCACTGAACTGATAGATGCATAAGAGGAACAAAAAGAATCATAAAATGTTGTGGAATCTCAAATTCCTCGAGTGAAATAGACACCTCGTAGATCTTATAGGACATGCCTTTAACCTGAAATATTTGAATATCTTGTGACTCACAAAGGTAGTGAATTAGTCATAAATGATGAACTGGTAACCTATCTAGATGCTACTGAGGGACTAGAGTCTAAGAATTGGCTTGACTCCATGAGATCTGAGATGGAATCCATGTATACCAAGAACGTATGGACCATGGTGGATTCAACTGAAGGGGTAAAACCCATAGGGTTCATGTGGGTCTTTAAGAAGAAGACCTAAATGGAAGCTAAAGTACAAACCTATAAGGGCAGAGTGGTTGCAAAGGGTTTCAGACAACTTCAAGGTGTTGAGTATGATGAATTCTTTTCTCCAGTGGCCATGGTGAAGTCCATCAGGATCATGCTTGCTATTGCAGCTATCATGACTATGAGATTTGGTATATGGATGTTAAAACTACATTCCTTAATAGGAATCTTCTTGAGGATGTGTATATGACACATCCTAAGGGTTTTATAAACCAAATAATGCAAGTAAAGATTGTAAGATACAAAGGTCAATTTATGGATTAAAGCAAGTGTCTTGGAGTTGGAATCTTCATTTTGATGTGACAATCAAAGAGTTTGGCTTTATTTAAAATACAGATGAACCTTGTGTGTACGAGAAGGTTAGTGGGAGCATAGTGACATTCTTCATATTGTATGGTATGCCATACTATTGATGGGGAATGACATCCCTACTTTACAAAAGGTAAAGACATGGATGTGAAATATGTTTTCTATGAAAGACTTTGGAGAAGCATCCTACATCTTGGGGATAAAGATATATGGATATAGATCCATAAGGCTTTTTGAACTAAGTCACAACACATATATTGACAAAGTGTTGAAGTGGTTCAACACGGAGAGCTCAAAGAGAGAAAACCTACCCATGGTTCATGGAGATACCATCTCTAAAGCTTGATGTCCCAGTTCTTGTGAAGAAAAGGAACACATGAGTTTGATTCCATGTGTCTCAGAAATTGGATCAATCATGTATGCAATGTTGAGTACCCATCTTGTCGTCTCGTATGCCTTGATCATGATGAGAAGATATCAGTCAGATCCAGGTGATGCTCACTAGACAATCGTAAAGAACATCCTTAATTACTTGAGAAGAACTAAGGATCAGTTCCTCATCTATAGAAGAGAGGAAGAGTTGGTGGTAAAGGGTTACACATATGCAAGCTTCCATCTGACAAAGAGTTTCAAGAAAGAGAAATTTTTCATGCATTAAATGCAACAAAGGAAGTTGTATGGATGAAGAAGTTTATCTTTGAACTTGGGGTTGTTCTAAGCATTAGAAACACAATTGAGATATATTGTGACAAAAATGGAGCTTATTGCACAATCTAAGGAACCCATATCGCGCCAGCGTTCCAAGCATATACAAAGGTAGTTCCATCTCATGCCAGAGATTGTATAGTGAGGAGATGTAAAGTTTTGTAGCATACCAACTGAGAGCGATACTGGTGACCCCTTGACAAAGGCGCTTTCTCAGCAGAAACATGATGGCCATGTTAGATTACTTGGATTGAAATGCATGGGTGATTGGCTCTAAGTGAAAGTGGGGGTCTATTGGTATGTATGCCCAGAGAGCCAATCATATGATGATTGTAATGGCATAACTTGTAAAATATTTTATTATTTATAAAGCCAAGCTTGCAATTTATTTTGTTTTGTTCAGTTATGAGATAATGATATAACCTTATAAATATCTAGAGAATGATATTACTTTATGACGTATGTCTTCAAGTATGTGACATGAACAATGAGATCATAAGTATGTTAAGAGTATACATTCTCATTATGTCCCTGGTCAAAAGTTGTTGTGGAAGGTTTGTAGAAAATAGTAATACATATGACTAGAGTGTGTGTTGGTTGATGAAAGAATGTCATTAGTCATGATATGGCGATATCAAACCAAGCACATAAGTGAATATTAGAGAATCATGTATCAGATAGACCTACCATGAGAGTAACACATGGAACCACTATTATGGTGGTTATAGTTATCTCTCATACTGTTGGTGGTGATTGTGTTTCTTAGACATAAATTCACTACACTCATCACATGTTCAGTATACTTTGACATCATCAAACATAATCTTGAATAAGGGTTACAATGAAGGTGATGATTCGGTGATTGTGACACATGGGGACTTAATGTGAGTGATGTAGATGGGATTTGTCCCTCCTATGGGAGTACAATATACTAGGACTCTTAGATTAGAAAGACTAAGAAATGCATGGCCCTGCACATGTGAGTCAATATATGATATTGAGCTTACATATATCTCATCCAGTCCACCATAACAAGAAATATAGATTGAATGTTGAAGAGGATGACAGATCCATGTCTCGAGTTCTATCTAGATATTATAGATAAAGGAACTATACAAACACTACAACACCAAACACAAATTATAGGTTGAAGTTGTTCTCCAACTTTTCATTTACTTGGGTAGAAATGACGTGTGACTAGACATCACACTTTGCTTGTGATGTCGTAATTGGTTATGGACATTCATTGCCAATGTAATATGGGACTATAGGGTCACACACGTAGGCCATGACCTAAAAAAGGAGTTTGATCTTGAATGATGATTGGATTGGTTACTAAAGAGTTTAGGTATTCAATTACGAAAAAAATCAACTGTCTAGACTCCTAATCGATAGGCTCATGTGATGAGATGACCAGTTGGAGTGTTAGGTTGATTGGATATTGTATTGACTGAGTTTTGTGTGAACTAGGGTGCCAACTGACTGGTTCACTAGGTGAACCGATCTGCTGGGGGTCATGAGACGACTAGCTCACTCTATGAGACACCTAGTTTGTGGTATAATTTGATTGCATTAAAAATTAGTTGTGACGGCATGTCGTGCATTAATAGGAATAGAATTTCCAAGTACATATGCAATTGGGAAACATGTGGAATGACCGGTTCACTACACGAATAGATCAGCTCGCATGTGTACAGACCAATTCGGTTGCCAACCGACCAGTTCAGCACTCACAGGTTGTGAAAATTCATGATCTTTTGGCCCCTTCCATTCCCGCACTGACTAGGAACCCTAACCCAAACCCTCCTATAAATAGAGGTTTTTGGGGGCTTCTCATAAACACCAATTGCCTCTGGAAATTGTTTATCTTCTCTAGTTGTGATAACTGAGAGAACCCGAGCAAGTCCTACCCACTAAAGAGAGGGATAGCAAGGGATAACAATTGCGGGAGAGCAAGTTGGTGACTAGTACACCAATGGGAGGGGCAAATCCTTCATGTCTATACAAGCAAGATGATAAGAGTTCTAGGTGGTTTGTGTGGATTTCTCTAGAGGTGATGTAGCCTTTACATGTCACTTGGAGGACAACAGAAACCAACAATCTATGACGAAATCAAGAGTTGTTGCAGACGTTGTTCGGGATTGCTATATGTGGAGGAGTTGCAGATGAGTCTTAGTGCAAATAGAAGACAGTTGTGCATCTAAAACGATGAGGAGTATGTCATTGGACTTTCTCCAGGGGTAGGTATATCCTCAAAACAATCCTTTCCATTATATAGTTATTGATGTGATCTTCTAGTTTGATGGAAAAAATGGCAGTAAAATTTTTGTTTTTGCTGCCTACTCTGTCACCATATTTCCCTACAATTGTTTGATAAAACTATTGTCTGATCGCGCAACATGAGATGAGAGCTTGTTGGGTGATGGGGTGTGTCCTATCATTGGTCGATGGGCTGGCTTAAGTTTGGAAATGTCATTAAGAGATGGGGTGGTAGAACTTTGCCGAGCTATGTAACCATCTAGAACATCATCGGTCTTTGACTGATGGTAGGGTTGGGTTCAAATGGTTCTCTTACATAAGAGGTAGTGAAGGTAATTAGGTAATTTATTTGTGAAATGCCAAAACAAGGAGTATTTATAATCATTAAGCATGAAAATCAATAAGATGAAGGTAAAATAGGTATTCAACATCCACAAAATTGGATGTTATCAATCCCTCAAAACATAGAATCTAGCTTGTATTTAGGCTAAAAAATAGAATTAAAGCATCGATTGACTTTTAAGGGATTTATTCTATTAGTGTTTTTAGAGCATAAAGTATGTCCTTGTACCATCTTTAGATCAAGATATTTGTTTCATGCTTGGCCTACTCATATAATACTTGGATCGTTCTCATATATCAGGAGTTGAGTGACCCTTCTTAAATTTAAAAACCTTCTTGTGAGGAAGAGTTTCTCCTTCACAATACACTTGGGATCCCATTTCCTAGCCATACTCATTCAAGGTTCTTGCAAGAGGTAACTTTCACACCAACTTTTATTTTATTTGGATGTCTTGACTATTTGTGTTGGGTGGGCTAAGTCTATAGTGTGTTTTGTCTTCCTCAAGATCACTCAACCATGGATACTAATGTAGTGGTAGTGTTACCCATTGTTATCATGATGTAGTCTAAGGTGGTTATGTGATATTGCATTTGAAATATCAATGGGTGGTATTTTGGATCCCATACTCTACTATTAGGCATGACATATCTACATTCATGAGTGTAGTCTTGCACTGGTTGAGCATATCCCTTTAGCATCCTATCGGGCACAACTCTAATGATTTTATTCACACTCAGCTTTTGTTCTATCTTATAAGGCTTGGGGTGATAGGTTTTAAGGTTGTTTGGGCTGCCAAGCCTTTTTTATCCCTTGTGGGGATTTGATCACTAGGAGGGGTAGGTATTTCCTCTTATGACACGTATGAATTTTCTACTTTGGATTGGTAATGCCTTATTCCTATAATAGTGCTTCAATCGTGTTTCTTTCCAACTTTGTCTCTCCTTCCTCTCATTGTGTATCTTACCAGTGATTGCCCATATGAGTTGTTGTCCTACTGATGTGACTACTATGTGATTCTTCTCCACCAGAATTCTATTGGTGTCACTACTTTGATATCCTTCTCTGCCGTTGTCCTATCATTGTGACTTTTCATTATTTTTGAAAGCAATGTTGGTGACAAAGATTCACCTCAGATCATTTTCAATAGTGGCAATGAGCCTGTGATAGAATAGAAATTTCTCTCTCTTCAATGTACATTCTGTCTATAAGTATATTTACCTATTACTTACTCTTACCTTCATATTCAAGTTTAGATGTATTTTGGTGATTAATATGGTTCATTTTGATCTTAAATAACAATTTATGGGATTTATTTTGACGTAAGACATAGGTTTCACCAACATGATCTATTAACATCTATCTTTCCTTATTGTCCCCATACTTTGACCTCCTTGTACCCTCAAGTTGTGATGGTTGTATAGAGGATGCTTTTGTGCACCCAATGGTCTAGATTTCATCAAAATCCCATGTGAAGTGGTGGCCTCTAAAACCCTTTTATGTAGTCTTTCTTCCTTTTTTTGAGTCTGGTCCGGCCATACGAGATCGAAGAGGGTGCCTGGGCCCCACAAGCCTTGTTTCCTTTTCCTTAGATGAACTTTCACCTGGGATCCTTACGAGCCATTTAATATGTGGGTTGATGATCTGGGGTATCTCAGATGATAAGAGGACTTTCATCCATCTTGTCTCAGTTATTTATACCAAAGCTTCTACTAGTACACCTTCCTTACGACCTGGTCCCTCCTGCTCTCCCTCTCTCATTGCCTTGTCCCACTTTTTACCCTCCTAATCCATTCCTGATGCCAATCGAATGCTAAGGCATCTAGATGGGGCATACGAGGTGATGTCATCCCCATTATACCAACTTCCATGGTCCCGGTCATCTTCTAACCCTAATAACACTCCCACACTCCCAAATAGCATGTAAAAGTCACCCCCAAATCCACCAAGATCCTCTCTTTGCCTTATCATCTCACAATACAACCCCAAAATCCCCTGCATCTAACCCTAACATTGTGGAAATCACCTACCTAGAGCAATGAGGGAGATGAAACGATGGGTGTTAGATAGGGCACAGAGGGTCTAGATCAACTCTCTCATGCACCCTCTCACACAATGTCCTCTGCCCTCTCTCTATTCACCACATGGTGCCCAGTGGCCAATTGCAGCATGCCACATCACTTGGGCCACATCCCATCACCCCTCACCCTCTGTCTCTACTATCTCTCATTCTCTCTATCTCTCTCTCATCCACAAGGGAGCATCTCGCCCCAATTGTCTCGGTTTAGCTGGTTGGAACCCCACTCAACGCACACGTTGCATGCCTTAGTGAGATGTGGTCAGGGTGGACCAATGCAATCATACTCGGATGCATGCTAACAGCCCCAACGGGACTTGACTCTCATGTACATAGCCTGATTCATGCCTTAGCACACTCCACACAGGCCAACACTTGATCCAAATAGGGTAAATCCCTTCTAAAATCCCATTAAATGCATTAATCTTCAAACTCTCACCCTACATGGTCCCTAACCAATTGTCTTAATATTAAATATCATTTCAATTATAAAACTATCATCTTGATAATGGTACTATAATATCTAGCTAGTTTAGCACAACCTATTACTAATTTACTAAAGACTTTTCTTTATGATTTTTTTAGCATTAATCACCCTCTATCATGCATAATTTGTTCCCTCAATGGTTTTTTTTTCTCTCCATTTATGCAAATAAGTAAGTTAACTCCTTTGTGAACTTAATCTAAAGTCTTGGACCACTTATATGGATTGTAATGTCATCTTGACCTATATGGCTTAAATATGGTCCTTTTATGTTCTTAAATGACACAACTTGATCATATGTGTGACTTGGTCGAATTTTTCATCATGAAATATTTGAAATTCAAAATTAGTAATTCATCATGTACTTCGTACCCTTTTGAACCAAAATCTTATACTAATAAACTATATTTGCCTTGTAAGATCCCAAGCACTCACATATATGCATTAAAAGATGACCAGTTGTTTCCATATGTTGAAAGATGACTTTTATGCAAATCTTGTACTCTATACAAATTAAATTAGAAATGTTATATTTTGCAATATTTCTAAATATGGATGTTCTATCTAGACCTAAGGTGTTTTGGAGTACTATTACCATGTTGAATAGATGTGAACATGTCGACATGATTGGATCTATGCTTGAATGTTATAGAACCCAGGTCTGGAGAACATAAATATGATATAAAACATTTTTATGGTATCAAAAACCTACGGATCTAATACCCCATGTTATACCTTCCTTTTCTAGGAATCTTTCTCAATGATTATAACTTGTCCATGACTCACAAGGTACGCATAATCTCTTATCCTACTATGATATTAGATTCTTTGTATGTATGCCTGTAGGAATACTTGGTTGCTTAATTACTTATTTGAGATATTTCCTATAACTACTACTTTCATGCTTGTTTATAATATGTTGAAAAACCTTGAACATAATATAGTTAGATCCATTATATGAAATGTACTCACAAAATTTGGTCTTGAGGTCCCTCACATAGAATTAGGGTGAAATTCGGTATTTGAACCTCAAATTCCCCTCACGTAACACTTCCCATTGAAGTTTCAAAAGGACTATGTTGAGCTAATGGATAAAGAAACCTAAAATACACTTTGCATAAAACAATATCATTTATAATGTTGTTACCTTGTTTGTACTTCTTTTAAATATATTGTTTCTATACAAGCAATTTTATATATTCTTAAATTTGGTTACATGTATTTTCACAATGTACTTAATGCTTTAGCATTAATATATATTTTTTATCGAGTTTTTAGCTTTCAAACAAAGATCCACTGTAGTCAAGAGTGTATTTTCTATGAACCAAAACACCAATGGGTTATCTTGAAATAAGAATGGACACATGTTTCTCTATCGCTTGTTATTGCTTTTACATATGTATACCTATGTGAAATATTTTTTCTATTTTAGGGGCAAATGCCTAGGTCCAATTGTATTTGGATGTGTATCCATTAGGAGTGCACTAATGGTAATAAATGGTTCCGTGACAAATGCTATCAGATCCATACACATAGGCGTCTATATATGTTTAAGGCATAACACTTCTTATGAACCTAGAGGAGAATGAAAATCCATAATGATGAAATTAAGGAAATGGGTATGGTGCTAAACATTGAGGATTTGGATAGTAATCAGCTCATTTCTGACTAGTGTGGTGTTTGAGGTTCCTCTGCATACCTACCCACCAAAAGTGGATGCAAGATTACGTTAGGCTTCTTCCCCTAAAGCCTAAAGAGTATTCTATAATCTCACCTCTTCTTTAAGGACTATTAAGACATCCATGTAGATGATTATTAGTTTGTCTTCACATTTCCTCATGGGATTCTTCTCTCATGACCATTAGTCACATTTTCCTCGATTTTGGGTAGCTTATGCATGGGGAAGTCAAAATTATTTGATGGGGAAGTCAAAATTATTTGAAATCATGAAAGTTGATTAAGATCATAATTCTATGATATGAACTTATGTTGAAAAACCCTATTGTGATCAATGAAATTACTCTTGAAAGTGATGCACTCATACGTAACACCTCAGATCGTTATAAATTTATATCACCAAATCTACATGTGTGCTTTCTATCTTTGAGGTAAATCCTTAATATGGTGGAATAAGGTGGAACTCATGTTTTACACCTCATGTTTGTTGAGGTCCCTATTTATAAAATTATTGTTGTCTTAATTTTTATCAAACCACAAACATAACTAAGCAAAACTCTCTCTAATGATATGTGACTTTGCCCAAACCCGCTAAATAGGGTTAGGGCCTGCTAAGGAGGGATCAGACTAACCATTCACTTTTAATTAATAACTAAAAATGAACATTAATTCTTTTTTCTTTCTCAATCTATTTAAATGACATATAACTAACCAGAAGCATCTTGTTAAAGTATTAAATGAAAATTTACAAAAAAGTTCAACTTTTACATACAAGAATGAGCTCTCTCTTAAAAGGCATCAAGTACATTTTATTACAAACTTCTCCCTGTTCTCACCTCTCTTCCCAATGATCCATAGAAAGATAAGAAACCATCCAAACACTCTAACTATATCTCTGGAGACCTCAGTCGGTCCACTCCTAATGAAACATAGCATTTGACTCCTCATGTAGAGTTGGTCCCTGGCCTTAAAATGCTTCAATAGATCACATGAGTTGTTGGCTCAGTGCACTGAAAATCAACAAAAAATATTATAATGCAGATGTATGATGTAATAAAATTTATATCTCAAAATAATACTAGTATGGAAGGTGAAGCCTAAAATCATACAACAAGACAAAAAATCTAATAATTGATTGTATATGTAAACAACTAAATGCATTCATATCTTCTTTAAAATCATTTATTTTATATGTCATAGACCCACACGAGGCGTATTAAACATGTGGAAGAATCAAAGAAAGGTACAATCCCACTATACAAGACTTAGAGTAGACCCTGAGTCTCTAAGTCTACTAGTTAGCTGCATGGTCTGCAACCTACCTTGACACATCTATCCTTGACGGCTAATGGTAGAATCTGGATATCTATACTCCACCTCTAAACCTATGTTCTAAGATAGAGAGTCAAAACACTCCTGGATATTTATTTGGATCAATGGTTTCACAAGGGTTGACCATCTGATCAGTTATATAGTTCTTTTTACTAATCTAAATACCACTGGAATCTTGGACTAAATGTTGGGTACTCACCATTTTAAAGAGTCCTTCCTCGCTAGGATTAGACTCCCTTACCCCTCTAATACACTTCGGCTACCTCATCCTAGACTCTTCTACTTGGTATGCTCATTTCATCCTTCATAGGTGCAGACCTCCATGATCGATTCTACATTGCTCATGGCATATAAAGTTTGGTGATTCTTTAGTTTCATTAGCAATAATTCATTATTTGATACTTATTATCTTAACCTTGTACCTATGCTACACTAAATTTTGGCATCAAATAAATTATTGGCACTAATATAATAATAAGCTTAAACTAATAATTTAGTATTCTAAAGTAATCATTAAAATGTCTTGATCACTATACTTTGTATACACTTGCGTAGCAACAATTACCAATCACATCATGAATTCACAATATAATTCAACAGTCGTAGAAATTAGTATGAATCTTGGATCTCTAATTCCTCTTCTACTCGTAGAATATAACACATCTAATGAAAAATCATTATATAGAAAACATCATCTATAATACATCTCAAAGAGGTTGTATCAATCAATATTATAACTGATATTTAGCAACTAGTACCAATAAAATTTGTTATATAAATTACCAAGTTGAATGGTAGAATAAGAATATTCTATTTTGCATTCATTCTAACAAATCAAGGTTTAGAGGTGATTTTCCACTCACCTGAATCTTATACTAGGTCAATGGTCTTGGATCTAAGATTGGTAATTCTAGATTTTGGTCTATAGATCTTGAATTTGAGGTAAAAGAGTAGTAGATAATAATGGACTTGTTGCCCTGAATAGGGATCTAGAGGAAGAAGGTGAAGAGAGGGGGTAGAAGGAAACCTTCTATGAGTCTCCCATTAAATCTTGAGTAAGGGAGAAAGAAAAATAAGAGATATCCATAGTCTAAATCTACTTACCATGTCTAATTTGTTGATAGGTTATTGGTTTCTCCTATTCTTCACATTCTCTCCAAAAGTCACCCTATAAATTTCCCCTCTGCTTGCTTCTTGTGTAGTTTAGCTTTCTGAATGTATGGAAAAGTGAAATACTAATATAGGGAGAAATTTATTATAAGATTTGGATATGTATAACAAAATTATGGTCATTTTACTGATTGACCACCCTTGACGGTAGTGCAATTAATTTCCATTAGTTTGCTTGGTTGTTGGTCTACATGTTCATCAGCATGGTCATTGGTTTGTGTGGCCATTGGTTGCATGGTTGTGTGATTATGTGGTTGTCATTCTCTGTGGTGACTGGTCTACATGCCCATTGATCTGTGTGTTTGTCGGTCTATGTGGTCATCAATCAACATGTCCATCAGTTTGTGTGGCTATAAGTCTAAATGATTGTCGGTCTCTATGGCCGTCGGTCTTGGTTGTCATAAATTCATTGAAAGTGCATACAAAAGTCAATTTTGCTCTTGTTTACTATGACTGTTGTAACTCTTTCATTTCAACTCTGGTTTGGTTTGTTATGTTTGTATTGTATTCATAATTGAATTCTCAACAACCTAAAATTATTACTTTGATAAAATTTCCAAATTTCTTCATGATTATTTCCTTGAGTATCATTAATTCTCTCCCTATATACATATGTGGATTATTTCTATATCAACTAAAGCTCAAGTATCATGGTATGCTCAAGTCATGAATTCAACTTAACAAAACAAAAGCTTAGGAATGCTAAGGTGAAGATGAAGCACAAGGTAATTATAGAAATATCAAAAGCATAATTAACATTAAGAGTATCTTTATCCCTTAAATTTCTAATAAGAAGAGTTTTGGGTTGTACCAGTCTCACCCTCTAATAAAAAATTCATCTCAAAATTCCTATAAGAGGAAAGAATACTTGTTACACATCTCCAACTCCACTTCCCATGTAGCTTCTTCTACACCATGATTCCTCCAAAGTACCTTCACAAGGGGTGTCTCTCTCTTTTTGATCTTTCAAATTATACGGTCCAAAATTTATGTAGGACCTTCAACATAGGAAATATCATATCTTAATTGTATATACTCTGGATCTATGATCTTTTCTGTACCTACATGACACTTCTTCAGCATATATACTTGAAACACAACATATAAATTGGCTATCTCAGGAGGAAACTCAAGATTGTATGACCTGAACAATTCTTTGATTTATTGGATACCAATCCATAAATCTAGGAGTTAATTTGCCTCTCTTTTAAAATATCAACACATCTTTCCACAATGACGCTTTCAAGTAAACTTCATCCCCAATATCAAAATATAGTGTTCTATGTATTTTCTCTGCACAGATTTTCTATCATGTGCAACCTTCAACTATTGTCTTATCACATATATCTTGTTTTTTATATCTTCCACCAATTTTGTGTAGGGAAATCAGGTAGGTAGATAGGTAGTAGAAGCAAAAATTTCTATCTAAATCCTAGAACATGAGATCGTGTCAATAATAATGAATTTAGGAAGAAAGGGTCTACAAGATTAAACCTGGTCCTAGAGAAAGTCTAGCGAAAATCCTCACAGCTTGGTGCTTCTAGATATGACAGCACTTGGGAAACGATCTGGGCAGCTTCATGGTTTTACACCACAGACAGTGGCTTATGTTATCCTCATAGTGTATTGGCAATGACCTCTACACCTCTAGAGAAGTCCACATGGACCACCTGAAACTCATTGTTGCACTACTAGAGACAACTAGAAGGAGTTGTCCCTCTCAATTCGTTAGCGTCTAGCACCAACTTTTTCTCCCTTGCTATCCCACCTTTTTAGGAAAGACTGCTCAGGATCTCTTGTTACCAGAATAAGAAAAGACAACACTACGAGTGCTTGTTATCATATCTCTGAGATGTCTTTCTGAGACTTTTTGGGATTTACCCATCTGAAATGATTTGAAAGGCTTGGCTACCCCCTGTATTTATATATAAGGGACCAGAGTCTCCTGATCTGATTGAAAGTTGAGGGGACAAAATTTCATAAATTTTTTGAATCCTACAAATCATGAACCAGTCATTTCACTTCTGAAATGGTTGGTTCACACCTAAATTGGTCATTTCACATGTGAACCAGTCAGTTCACATGTGAATCAGTCAATTCAACAACTTGAATCGGTCTGTTCATAATGTTTCCTATTTGCAAATCTGTTGGCATTAAATGTGATGACTAATTCATAACATGATGTCATCATCAATCCTTGATGCAATCGTATTGATCATTGAACTAGGCAGTTAACAAATTAAACTAGTTGTTTCACTAAGTGAATTGGTTCGTTCATATCCCACTTCAAGAAACATTCAATCAATGTAGTTTAAATTGACTTGACACTTGAATCAATCGGTTCAACACTTGAGTTGATCAATTAGCAGTCTAGTTAGTCAACTTCCAGTCATTGTTGTTTTAATTGAATACATAAATAATTTACTAATAAAGTTAAAGATCATTCATGAATAAAATCCTATTCCAGGTGCATCTTATGTGTGGGATCCTATAGGTATCAGATTATGTTTGCAATGAATGTCCATAACTATATTATCACATCACAAGCAATGAGTGGTATCTAGAAAGACATCATTTCTACCCAAGTAATTGGAAAGTTGGGGAACAACTTCAACCTACAAATCATGATTAGTGTTACCATGATCATATAGTTCCTTTGTCTCAAATAACCAAATTGAACTCAAAGCATGAAATCATCATCCTCTTCATCATTCAATCTGAGTTCCTTAAACTAGTGAAGATTGTTGAGATACATGCGAGCTCAATATCACATATTGATTCACATTAGCATGGCAATGCATTTATCAGTCTTACTTATCAAGTGGCTAGATATCTAACTCCAATAGGAGGGGAAAATCCCATCTACATTACTTATACTTAATCCTCATGTGTCACAAATGACCCAATCACCACCTTTATGGAAACCCTTATTCTAGGTCATGTTGGATGGTGTCAAAGTTCAATAACAACAGGTGGTGAGTGTAGTGACTTCAGATCTGAGAACCCAATCACCACTATCACTACGAGAGATGATTTTGACTACCACTCAATGGTTCCATTTATCACTCCCATTGTGGGTTTGTTTGGTACACTGTTCTCTAGCAAGTATCTATGTGTTTGGTTTGATATTCATGTCATGACTAATGAGATTTTGTCATTAACCAACACACACTCTAGTCTTATGTATTATTGTTCCCTATTTTTCTACCACAATAATATCATACCAGGGACATAACAAGAATGCATATACTCTTAACATACATATGGTCTCATTGTTTAGGTCCTCAACCCAAAGATATATGTCATTGAGTAATATCATTCTCTATACATCTATCATGTTATATCATCATCTCATAATGAATAAACATATAGAAGGAATAGCCTCTATTATAATCAAATTAATTGCATTATGCCCCAGTCTAATCATCATAGAATTGGCTCTTTGGGCATACTGTACCAAAAAAATCCCACTTGCACATAGAGTGAATCACCCACGAATATTATTTTGAGTGATCCATCATGCGTCTATTGTGAAAGTGTTTTAGCAACATTTTTCTTTTAGTCTATATTTTGCAAATACTCACATCTTCTCATTGTACGATCTTTCATACGAGATGAAACTATAGTAGTATGCTATTTATGTTCCCAGCTATGCAATAGCTTCATTGTTGTCACAATATCTCTACTGCATCATTAATGGTTGGAATCATCTTAAGTTCATCATATGAACTTCTATATCTGTAATGTATCCTCTGTTGTGTTCATAACCAGCAAGGTACTTGGCTTCTATTGTAGAATCAACAACTACTATTGCTCAGAACTCTTCCAGCTTATAGTTTTGTTTTATAGCAAAATATAAATTCTATTGTGATCTTTAATTACCTTGTTTATGTCTGAAGATTGAATCAATGTAACCCTTTACACCCAACTCTTCCTAATTATAATAACCATGAAACTAATCCTTTATTCATTTATGGCAGAATGGTGACCTTCATTGGGATTTTACTAAACTCTATTCATCATGTACAAAATATACGAATCAAAGGGATAAGTACATAACATTGCGTACATGATAGATCCAATCGCATTGGCATCTTATTCATGTGTTCCATATTCTTTACAAGAATTGGGATACTGGCTCTATAGAGACCAAATTCAGCGAAGATGGACAAATTTCTTCTCTTGAATCCTTCATGTTGACCCTTTTCCGCATCTTTCTAATGTATGTACATAAGTTAAGAAGCCTTCAAGGTCTATCTCTGTAGATCTCGGTTCCTATCCCAAAGGATGGTTTGCTTAAACTCTTCATAGAGAACATTCTTCTCATCCAGTTCTTCATCGTTTATTATTGTGTTGTCATTCCATAATCAATATGAGGAATACAATTATTCTCCCACTAAACTTCTTGTAAACACATATTTAATTTAACTAAAGTCAAACTCTTTGAATGCATCGTTAAATTGAAGATTCCAGCTCCAAGATGTTTTCTTCAATTCATAGATTGACCTTTATATCTTATAAAATTTATTGGTATCCTTTGGATTTATAAAACCTTTAGGACATGTCAAGAACACATCCTCTACAATATTGTTTCTAAGAATGTGGTTTCAACATCCATTTGTGAAATATTATATTCATACTAAGTTGTAATAGCAAGCATTATCTTGATGGATAACCATGGAAACTGGTAAAAAAGGTTTTATCATGCTCAACACCTTGAACTTGTATGAAACTTTTTTCAACCAAACATATGTTACAAGTTTGTACATTACAATCCATGATGGTCCTTTTCTAGAAGACCCATTTTCACCTTATGGGTTTTACCCTTTCAGGCGGATCCACCAAGATCATACATTGTTGGTTACATGGATTCCAACTTAAGATTCTATGACCTCAAGTCATTTCTTAGATTATGGTTCCTCAGTAGATTCTAGGTAAGTTGTTGACTCATCATCTATGATCAACTTATCACATTGTTGATTCACAAGATATCCAAATTTTTCAGACTCAATGCATGTCCTACTAGAACTATGAGGTACGTGTGTCACAAGGGGAACTTTAGGTTTCACAATAGTTTTTGAGTCTCCTTTATTCATCTTTATACCCTTACAGGTTTCATGTTCTCTTGTTGATCTCGAACTTCTTCAAGTTTTACTTTTCTCCCATTATTTCCTCTGTAACCATATTCCTTTAAGGAATTTAGTAGTCTTGTTAATTTTTTTGTCGAATAGAAAATACAAAAGTAACATACAACAAATTAGCATTCATCTAATTTGGGATCAAGCTTTCCAAGAAATTGTCTTCTTTTATAAACCTAAATTTTCCTAATCTTTTTGAAGACATATTAGGACATTCCTCATGCCATATCTCATATGGTGTCTTTTGAACCAATTTAGATAGTATGTGATTTAAATAAACTCTATGGTTTCAAACCATATTCCCTAATAGGAACTCAGAATATTAATTAGACTCACCAATAATGACACCATGTTCGATAGGGCATGACACCCTTCTTTCTTGGGTCTACAGTGGTACATTACCATATTCACTTAGAAAGTCCTCAAACTCTTGGTCAAGTATTCTCCCCATCAATCGTATTAGAGTTCTTTAATACTTTATCAAGTTGGTTCTATACTTAATTTATGAAATCCTTTAACCTTTTATTAATATCTGACTTGTGGGTCACCAATAGCACACAACCTGACCTACTAATCTTATTAGTAAAGGTGATGAAGTTTGTGCTACACACATCAGTATGATGAGTACTATAATGCTAAAATCATGTTTTGTTTGATTTATTGTCTTTTAGGCCTTTTGATAATTTTTCAATTATACTTGTCTCTAGGACTTGTCATTATAAATCATAAGACATTTGGGTATAGACATAATAGATTTTTATCTTTAAATGAAGAATTCTTCATTCATTACATGAAATATTCAATCTTGTCCAAACAAGATACATAAATGATGATAATTGTTAATGGTAGTTACATAATAGTAGTTCTCAACTCTATTGCAAGTACAAAGATAAACGATAGGTTTTGATTGAAGTGATAGAAGCTCTTTCTTCATTTGCAATGTGCAACTTACTTCTTCTTAGATCTTACATATCATAATAGGTGTGGGATCTACATTAGGTATCATATACCTAGGTTGGTGAAGTAGTAACATTTATATTATTAGTGTTGATACATGAAGTAAAGATATCTATCCCTTTTCTTCATCTTCTGAGATTCCTTCAAGTGCAAAGGAACATATTCCTCTTGCACTTACCTTTATCCTTATCTTGAGTGCAAAAGACTTAATTTCAGCTTAGCCTCAAAATCTTCTTGGCCTTGCCTTTGTCATTGGACTCCACACTGTTGATCACTTTCACGGGCTTGTCCTTCTTCATATGTGCTTTGGCATTTATCAACATGCCATGAGGCTCATATAGATCTCCTTCTACCATATTACACTCAAAGAGAGCCTTCAAGACATTGTACCTTTCTTGCTTTGCATGATTCTGATTCATATTCTTCAGATGTATTGCCATCTCAAGAATTCCCATGTATTCATGTTTCTTATGCAACTCATAGTTCATACTCCATAGCATAAGGTGCTTAATACTAATCCACTATAAGAATGCTTGTAATAATCATCCACCTCAACCCTAGGCACATCAGGAATAGGTTCCTCATGCACTGGTGTATCTAGGACATAGAGCTTATACTCATCATTGAGAACCCTTCTCAAAGTCTAGAAACAGTCATAGAATTTGGTCCCATTTAATTTCTCCTTCTTAAGGACTGATCACAATGATGATATTTTTGCCATTTGTTTCTACAAAATAAAATGTGCATTTGTCAAAACACTTTTGATTCAATTTGATCTAAAAAGTTTGATGATATTAAATCGGCCTTTAATTAATTATCTCTCCCACTATTTTGTTCAAATTAATATCCATTATGAAAAATTTGTAAGATTACAGCGTACAACCTTCTAGTGAGCCAAGATCCATATTCCATTAAGTCATAAGCTAGATTTGACTGGTCATCCATAGCATGACTATTTAAGTAAATAACACTTGCCAATTGCATCATATGAAACTCTTTGATAGATGGTATGTGCAACTCCTTACCATATTCTGTACTTATTATTCTAGATGCTTAATCTAATTATGGTCACCAAGTTAAGCCTAATCCAAAATACCACACGATAGATTGTGCACCATGCTTTGTCAAAACCTACACATCTACCATCACACTTCCATGAAATCGATAATGCATTGTGCTTTAGCATAACCTACACTTGGTCAATCAAGCTTTTCATGCATGTTGCTTATGGAAAGAGTCTAAGACTTAATATTTATTGAGGGATTTATATATAAATACATATATATATATATATATATATATATATATCCAATCACCACAAGCTTATAATGTGCATCATATACATGCTACAACCATAAACCAAACATGCAACCACATAATACAAGCGACAATTATGGCCTTACAAATGCAATTCCTTGGACACATAAGGAGTTTCTACCACTTAAGTTCTACATCATATGTATCAATTTATATTCCTAGAAACATGTGATGGATCCAGCCCAGTTGGTCGGCTGGACCCTCTAGTCAATCAGTTGGTCTGTTGTTCGGACTTTCGGTCTCCATCGTTCAATTGACTGGCTCAAGCATCTGTTGGACTCCTCCACTCAGTCAGTTGGGCCTCCAGCCAATCAGTTGGATACTTCTATCTATTCCCTCCTTGGTCCTTCAGTCGATCAACTCAGTAGGTCCAAAGCATCTTATCTTTTGGTGAAATGGAAATTAAAACTATCCTAGACCTATTAACTTACTATATTGTAAAATTGAAACCTCGAGTTACATTTGAGGGGAGTATAGGGAGGGAAAAATTATCTTACATTGGGAAACAAAGAGAGAGAGCTTCAACATGAAAACTGAATAAGAGAAAGGAATAAACCAAACAACCATCCACACACAACCACAAAAGGTTTTGGCCACAACCTCAAATTCACCCACCATCAAAATGCATTTTAAGTGACGTGTATAGAATGCATATATATATATATATATATATATATAATCATATATGCACATTAATCATTTAATCATTCATTATATACCATAAAATAAATGATAAACCTATATCACATTACATTGATTTAAATCCTGATACATCATAGATTGGAACGGTTCTGCTACCACTGTAAGGAAATTGGGCAGGCAGATTGAAAGAGGAAACAAAAATTTCTCCATGAATATGAGATTAGGAGATCATGTCAATGATGATATATTTGGGAAGGAAGGGTTTTAAGATTATACATGGTCCTGGAGAAAGTCCATCGAAAATCCTCATAGCTTGTTGCTTCTTGATCTGACAATGCCTAGGTAATGACCTAAGCAGATTCCTTGTTTTACACCACAAACAACAACTTCTATTATCCCCTAGTGTGTTGGAAACAACCTCCACACCTATAGTAGTCCACACAGATCACTTAAAACTCCTCACTGCACTACTAGAGCCAATGGGAAGGAGTTGTCCCTCTCAATTCATTAGTGTGCAAATGCCAAAATTTTCTCCCTTACTATCCCACCTTTACAGGAAGGATCACTCAATCTCTCTTATTACTAGAATAAGAGAGGACAATGCTCTTAGAGCTTATTGTTTGATCTCTAAGATGTCTCTGAGAGACTCTCTGGGATTTATCTGTGTGAGATGGTCTAAAAGGCTTCGATATACCCCCCTTTATATAGGAGGGTCAGGATAGAGTCTCTTGATCCAATTGATAGTCATGAGGATAGAATTTTATGAATTTTATAGAACCTATGAACCATGAACCAGTTGTTTCCCTTCTTAAATAGTCATTTCACACCTAAACGGGTCAGTTCACTTGTGAATTGGTCGATTCAACAAATTGAATTGGTCAATTCACAATGTTTCCTATCCGTAAATCTATTGGCACTAAATGTGAAGAGTAATGAACAACATGACATCAACATCAATCCTTGATCCAATCTTATTGATCATTGAACCGAGCAGTTCATAAACTAAATTGGAAATTTTAGACCTTGAATTGGTCATTTCAGACCCATAACTGGTCATTTCACTAAGTAAACTGGTTGGATCATGTCCCAATTTAGGCAACATTCATCCCATGTAGTTTAAATTGACCTAATACTTGAATCAATTGGTTCAACACTTGAACCAGACAGTCTACAGTCCAGTCAATCAACTTCTAATAATTTTTGTTTTAATTGAATACATAAACACTTTAGTAATAAAGTTAAGCATCATTCATGAATAAACTCATATTCCAGGTGTATCATATGTGTGTGACCCTATATCTCACAAATTATGTTTCCAGTGAATGTCCATAACTATCTTATGACATCACAGGCAATGAGTGGTATCTAGCAAGATTTCATTGCTACCCAAGTATTTTGAAAGTTGGAGAACAACTTCAACTACAATATGCGATCATTGTTACCATGATCATATAGTTCCTTTGTCTTAGATATCTAAATTAATATCAAAGCATGGAATCATCATCCTCTTCATCATTCAATATGTGTTCCTTGAACTAGAGTAGACTATTGAAATACATGTGAGCTCAATATCACATATTGACTCACATGAGCATGGCCATGGATTTCTCAGTCTCACTTATCAAGTGACTAGGATATTTAACTCCAATAGGAGGGACAAATCCCATCTACATCACTCACAATCAATCCCCATGTGTCACAAAGGACCCAATCACCACCTTTATGGCAACCCTTATTGAAGGTCACGTTGAATGGTGTCAAAGTTCAATGAACAACATGTGATGAGTGTAGTGACTTCAGGTTTAAGAACCACAATCACCACTATCATAATGAGAGTTGATTCTGACTACCATTCAAAGGTTTCATGTATCACTCTCATGGTGGGTATGTATGGTACATTATTCTCTATCAAGTACCTACATTTTTGGTTTGATACCACATATAATAACTAATGAGATTATGTCATCAAACAACACACACTCTAGTCTTATGTATTATTGATGTCTATTTTACTTCCAAAATAATATTCACCTAGGGACATAACAAGAATGTATATACTCTTGACGTACATATGATTTCATTGTTCAGATCCACACCCAGAAGACATATGTCATTGAGTAATATCATTCTCTATACATCTATCGTGATATATCATCATCTCATAATGAACAAACATATAGAAAAATTTCCTTTATTATTATCAAATCAGTTACATATTGGCCCCAATCCAATCATCATATAATTGGCTATGTGGGCATACCATACAACATTTTGGACCTAGAATCTACCTCTCACCAACTTTATACTAGAAAATTGGAGATCTACCCTTTCTTCCATGCATAACTTCAAAAGGGACTATTCTTAAATTAGATGGGTAACTATTGTTATAGGCCAATTCCATAAGTATAAGATGATGATTTCAGCTTCAAATGAATTGCAAAAAAGACGCTCTCAGCATGTCCTCTAAGGTTTGAATTGTCTTTTCCAACTATCTATCTATTGAGGATGAAACTATATGCTAAACTTCAAACTTGTTCCCAAGGAACAATGTAATTGATTCCAAAATATTGATGTGAACTTAGGATCATCATCGTATATAATAGAGATTGATATTCCAAGTAATATAACTATCTCATATATGTAGACCTGGATAATTTGGGTGCATCTCAAGTCGACTTAACACAGAAAAAAAAGAGAAAATTTAATTTATTTGTCAAAATCACCCATATTTAGTGAAAATCAAGTGATGTTCTAGGTAACCCTACAACAAGGTCCATGGTAATATATTCCCACTCCAAATAGGAATAAGGAGTAGTTGTGGGGAATTGTTCCCTTCTGGTGTTCATCCTTGACTTGATGGCACACACACTTGGTGACATACTCAGAAACATCTCTCTTCATACCAGGACACCAATACAGTTCCTTGAGGATTATGTATATCTTGGAACTAGCAGGGTGCATTACATGCATAAAAGAGTGAGCTTCCTTAAGAGTCTTCTTCTTTAACTTACTATTGTCTAGAACACACAATATATCCTTATAATACAACAAACCATAATTTGAATATATGAACTTTGTTCTTGTTCCTTTTGTCATATCATGCATCATTTGTTGCAATTCATTGCCACTCTACTGAAGCTCCTTCATTTGATCATAGAATGTAGGTCTAACCTATATCTGCACAATTCTCCCATCTTGATTAGACACACTAAAATCTAAATTCATCTCTCTTGTCTTAATCAGTCAATATCTTTGTACACATGTCATAGACAACATTTCTATAAATGATGTTGACCTCCTACTCAGAACATTTGCTACAACATTGTCCTTCCCTAAGTGGTAGTGAATGGAAACATCATAGTCCTTAATAATCTTTAACTATTTGCATTGTTGACACATGTTTACTGTGTGTTATATACAAGTGAACGTATCGAAGAAATATAGGATTTTTTGGATGCCCGAGTTGAACATAGGGAAACGTTCTCCAAAAGATGACCACTAACTATAGTCTAATAAGCTAGGATGGTGAAAGTTAATTAGTTTGATTAAATAGAAACAATTGCAGAACAAAACAAACTTAAATATTAAGTTACTCATATTTAAGGGAATTCCTCAGGACAATGATTTCAACACATATAACATTACAATTTATTTCACACACCAATATCTATTATCCCTATCCATGGATAAAGAGACTCTAGCCAAAACTACCCACTCCTATAGTGTAGTTCACTACCTATTCTAATGCCAATCCCATGTCCATGGTAATTGGTTGATTAGTTAGGTTCTTTAAGATAAATCTCTAGGTTTCTCCTCCCATTTATTCTCCACCTTTCCCAAGGGGTGCAATAAATGGGTAAATCTATGCTTTTCCAACCCTTAACCTCTCTCCCTAAATGATTAAGGGTCAATAATATATCTATGTTGATTAGGCATATACAGAACAAGAAAACTTCATAGATTTAATCCAGAAAATAGGGACAAAGAAGATAATAAAGCATGTAAATCTATTACAATGCATATCTGGGTTACTCCAAGAAGATAATAAAGCATGGAAATCTATTACAATGCATATCTGGGTTACTCCCGGATCCTAAGAAATCAAAGGATTTATCCAAGCATGGTTTTCATTGATGAATACATGGTGGAGAAAGAGAAAAATGTGTGTAACATTAGAAAAAAAAGTAACCCCTAGAGAATAGTTGATATGGATGACCCCCTACGCTGTGTGTGCAATCTATTGTCGTTCGACTATAGATTTGCCTTTCGGAGGTGCTCGGATTGTCCTGGGTGAAGCCCTTCATTCCTTTCTCTTCTCTTCTCTATCTCCAGTGTCGTGCAATGGGAAACAGCTGCCTCCTTTGGTCTGGATGAACTCCCCTCAAGTCATAAGAATCACTTAAGGTACAAAATAATGCTAGCTGTTGGATTAGATTGCTATCTTTAGATTTCTTGAATGGGCAGACTCGGTAGTACCAACTTGATAGTCGGTAGTACCGAGTTTCTAGCATAGTCATGATTCATCACAATGCAGTACTATCAACTTATCTCAATAGAACCAAGTCTTTTAGGTTTCTCAAGCACTACTTTACTGATGCCAACTCGGTACTACCGAGTTCCCATGATTCATTCTTCTACTTTACTGATGAGGTTTTTGTACTACTGACTTTGACTATCGGTATTATCGAGTTTGTGTGTCTTTTAGTCTAGTACTGATGTGAAGTTTGTACCACTAACTTTTAGTGTCGGTAGCACCGAGTCTGTGAAGTTTGATTATACCTAAAAATGGACAAGAACATGGATAAATATTAAACCATCTTAAACACTAAATATCATATAATCTGATGCTTTTAGATAGAACAAGCTATTGATAGCATTTCATAAATAATCAATCAAATAAATGTCAAACCAACACATAAAATCAAGGAAAATATGCCTATGAAAATGACTACAAACCCATGCATCAAACTCCTCTAAGCTTAAATGTTGCTCGTCCTTGAGCAACACTCTCAGATCTATTTGATGTAAGTCAGAAAAAGGATATAACATATCAACTCTTTTCTTAATGATGTCCACCAAACAATCCCTAAATCGGCCTTCAATGACCACTGAACCAATAACAACCTAGTGTCCTTACCTCAAGAATACAAGCATGTGTGCAAGGTTTCTATAATGAACATATATACTATACAAGTTATAAAAAATTGACAAGACAAAAGATCAAGTACAATACTATAATTGGCAGTGTGTATAAGTCAACAGGCATACATACACATCAAGGTACAAGCAATAAAATAATAATTATAAAATTATTAAAGACTGAACCTATATTGACCATATAGATCACAAAAAGCGACACTTGATTAAGAACTGATCACATGCATGCATTAGGTTTCCATTGTTAACCCTAGACAACTCCAACTTTTAGGGTTTTGGTTAAATTAGGTTAAAAATAGTTTGTTAGCACATTTAATGTTGTTTTACTAATTTATGGTTCATCATATAGGTTTGGTACAAGTTTCAAGTCATTTTGAGGTTTCATCTATCTTATATAATTAGTACAAGGTTTAAGGCACTTAGGTCAATACCATGTCAAAAGACATGGGCTAACAAGATTAAGATTCATCAAGTCATGAAGTCCAAGCAATAAATATGATAGATTATCAAGCCAGGGACAAAAAAGCACATTCAAAGATGGGTGGATGGTCACCTTAGCCTAGGTTCATAAGATTCATCATAATATTCAACATTTCCAACATACAATACTATAACATTAGGTTTCAAAATATGACATAGCCAGGACATCCAAATCATTGGGTCACAAATATTTGAGTGAACTATGATTTGATAGGGTAGAGCATGAGATTTTGATCTTCATAAGTATTAAGGCACAAGAAACACAAACAAGCTATATAGGCCACATAAAATGTCAAAAAGGGTGGATTGAAATCACACACATCATTAGTTATTGATTTTAAACACCAATTAGAGTTGGGTGACTTAAATAGGCAAAAGGCATAATTGGACTAAAGTATAATCATGCATTAAGATAAAGGGGTCACAATCATGTATAATTAGTGTCATGTAGAAAAAAAAGCAAAAGGGGATTAGGAATGATCCTTGTTCTAAAGAGGGGCACTAAATTACTGATTTTGAAGTTATGATGAGTTTGAATGACAAAAAGATGCATGATTATAAATTCCATCAAGATTCATCATTTAAGGTCCATATCAAGATGTATATGTGCATTAGACATCCTATAGAGAGAAAGGTTGGGGATATCATTTAGTTCAAAAGTGTACAAAATCTACTGATTTGATGATTGCGAGTAAAGAGGTACATCAAAAATTCATGATTTGCCATAATAAAACACTAAATGTATTTAACAAGACTAAGTTAGAATATTTAGGAAATAAAGAAAAAAATGATGTAATTAGGGTTTGAAACCAAGACCATTGTGTAGATCTTGGAGATATGATTCATTTGGTATATAATTTTATATATTTTTTCCAAAGAAGTTGAAATATATGATTTTTAGAGTTCATCCAACAAAACTATAAATATATAGTTGGATCAGGGAACCACTATGGTCTTTCCCATGTTCCGAAGACCCGCAAAGTGATGTACCAATAGAAGGATTGGATGAGTGGCTGGGAGACCATGGGATCCATGTTGTCTCTGCAGTTATGACCTCGATCCGAGGGTTATGAGTCATAGTCCTTGCCCCACACACCCCCGCATGGGTGCTAGTATGCCACAATGGTAGGGCCGCTGGTAAAATAGGGAACAGGAATAAGAAACCCCCACCTTGAACCATAAAGTTGTTGCAAACCAAGATCTCAGATTAGTCGTGGCCATTGAGGGGGGGTAATGACTGAAGCCCTGAACTGGGCTCAAAGAAGGTGAAGCTTGTGAAAGTAGGGACTACAAGGCACAATAGAGGGAGAAACTTGAGGGAAAAGATAGAACATGAAGAAAGAGAATGAAATAGTGTATCAATTTCATGCAATGATGCATAAATCATTGCACCGTGTGGATCCTAGGTAATGATTCTATAATGTACGGATGGAGGTAGGTGATGAGATCCTGGCCATCATATTAGGAGGGTGCAATTTTTGGGTTAAGGCCCAAGGGCTAGGTATTGTCAAGAAATAAGAAATGGGTTTGATTGATGACTGGTGAGTGAGGCGGGCACCTTACTAAATTGGTCCGCGCACCGAAATTGGCCCAAAAGGATCAAATTTAATTTAATCAATGATTAATGTAGCGATAATTAAAAGGCCATAACTTGTGATCTATAATGCCAACTTTAGGTGACTTTTGCAGCACTAGATTTGTAATGGAAATCATCACAACATGAGATATATTATACTACAAAAGGATCTTAGAAATGAGTTTCAATTTTGATTGCAAAAGCATGAAACATTGAAGTATGAAAGTTAGTTCAGTACGCAAATAAATGTCTCATATTGGGAGATAATTATTCATGTGGCCAAATTAAGGTATAACAACACCCAAACTATGGATATCCAATTGAGTAATTTGACTCATTAGTATAGAAATAAGGTGCACATGGTAGAGAGAGAAGGTCAGTCTATCAAATCCTCCCTCCTTAAAAAAGAAAATTTCATCCTCAAAATTCATCCGACATCAAATAGATGGTCAGACTCGAGATTTCACTAAATAACACTTGGTGTCGAGGCCTCCACAATCACAGGGTGCACATCTAGGTTCTTTTTATATGATTTCAAAATATTTAGGATGCATTCATCTTGATTTAGAGTTTTTCATTACTAGAGTCTCCTTATAACATGTCATCTTTTATGAACTAGGGTTTACATCCCTTATTGCCTTATTATTAGGGGTTTTGTTTATATAATCATACAAGCTCAAGGTGTATCATCAAAGTACATGCTATATTATATTCATTATCATGCCTCTCAATTAAGATTAGCATTACCCCTATATCTCTTCATTAAGTTAAAACTTCATGTATGGTTTGGTTTTCCCCCAAAATTATTTTAATCGTCACTAATTATGTTCATTACCTATTATTTAGATCCCAAAATTAAGCATGTATATATCACATATATCCGAGATCCCAAAGGCATCATGATTTTTAGGATCAATTTTTCAAACTTATATCTTTCATGTATGTCATGGTTTCATACCAGATCAAGCTTATAAGAGTTACTAAACATACATACATATCAACTTTTATCTCAACTGAGATGTTTTCACACATCATTCATTATCTTGAGGAACAACATTATCATTGATATTGAGGTTTCATAATTATCCCACTTGTAGTTAAATGAGATTCACAAGCTTGATCCACTCAATCTAAGACCTGCCTTGAGGCATAACATGCTAACTACTAGCATATACCCATACTAACATTTTACTAATTTTTTATGAACAAGGAAAATATTTACATTACTTCGCAAGGAACCACTAACCCAAGTATGAGGATCATCATGGAAATCATGCACTAGATAAATCAACTAGAGTTTTGGGATATCTCCCTCACCTATATGGCAAACATGCATATATTAAATACCTCATTCTCTAGGGTTAGATCTTTCATAGGAAATATAGGGTTCAACATTACCAAATGAACCAAAAACTAGGCAAACTAATTTTTTACTTAGAAATAGTCTATCTAGGTACTAATTATCATGTATTTCATCATTCATATATTTCAACATTTTACATATGTTAGAGGTTAGATACTATGACCTTATCCCATGTCGAGATTACCCATATCAATAGTTCACCTTTATTGTATGCCCCATGATAGAGGTCCTTTTTTGTGAAGACATTTAATCCCATGCTAGTCCCAAAAGATACCTCGGTAACCATAACTCGACATATGCAAGACTAGGCAAATGCAAGCATGCCAACCCACTAGCTATGTGTAGCTCGTCAAATAAGCCACATATACCATACATGTTTCTAGGTTATCCAGGGTTTCATGGCCAAAAATCATCCATATCATCAAATCATACTTGGATCCTCCAACATCAACTTAAATCATTGATACAACTCATAACATCAACAACAACATCAACATCAAGCTTAGTTATCCAGGCTACTTACTGGTCTATATTTGATAATCGGCTCTAGACAGCTCTAGAGACTACATATAACATCTAAACACTCTCATGTAGAATGATACTACATCTCTTTCTCTTAGGCTACATATACACTCACTACCTTTTAGCATGCAATAAGATTTTTCACATATACATATACTTATACTAGAAATAGGCTTTATCCAATGTTGAAACATGCAATGGAAACCACCATACTCCATTTCTATAAAACCAAAACTAAAAGCAAGTTACCACACTCATTATGTAGTCTAAACCTAGAGAACTAGTAGTGAACACTTGTATAGCTACCCTAAACACTGTCACAAACATATGTGTAGGATTTTAAATTCTAAGATCTCCCCTTTCTCACCCTACTAAACCCACAACCCATATTACATAATAGAAGAGAGATAAAAGATAGGTTTTATGGATTACACAAGTCTATACCTTGTTCTAGAACATTAGATTTTGACCTAGAGTCTAAGTCAACTAATCCACTAAGGATAACTTATTAACTTTCTATGGTTGATATGTAAGGTTGAGCTTAAATTATATTTCATGTGAGAAAATGTTTGATGTAGTAATTATTCCTAATCTGATACCATCTATCATGAAACCAGTCATTACCTAAAACCAAACTTCAAATGGCTAGAAAATCAATGGTGAAAGGACCCATGTGTCCATACCTAGCATGGTAATATCAAAGAACAAATGAAGAAGAATACAAGCTTATCATACATGAAGAAATAACTAGATGAAAAGACGAACATAATATCAACATTAAATAAGTATATTTTATGACATGCTTTCTTACATAGTTATAGTTACAAGTTCAGGATCCAATTATATAATTCTAATCATGTATACTAAACTAGAATATTGCAATAGGTACAACCTAAAAGCTTGCTCACCAACTAACATACCCCAAGCTATCTATGAGTGTAATACATACTTAAAACAATCATATAAACACACAAGGTGTTGAGTACATGGTAGAAAGATACATATATCTAAGGTTTTTATAATTTGAAAATATATACAAAAGTAAACTTGAAAGAGTATAGGAATTAATCACTTAGTAAAATGGAAACCCATGTTTTAAAAATTTTAATCTATTATACCAACAACATGTATCACAAGGACTTTGACCAGCTTCCCATTGGAAGGGGTTCATGAGGCTACTTAAGGCTCAAATATATTACCTAACCCTATTTTAACATAGTATGTCCTAACTTAAACTCAAGTAGGATGTCCAACCTTGTGTCTTTACACTAAGAATACATGTAGGTGCACAAGGTTTTTATAGAAGAACCATATATTATATGTTGAAGTTATAAAACTTACTAGACAAAACATCAAGTATAATACTATAATATTACATCAACATATGTGCAAGTAAACAAACATACATACATATCATGGTGAAAGAAAGAAAGCCATAATCATATAACTATTAAAGACTATATCTGATGTAGAGATTCTTAACCTATCCTTGACCATCTAGATTACAAGACACACCTAATTAAGAACTATCACATGAATGTATTAGATTTCCTTCATTAACTCTAGCTAGCTCCCTTTTTTGGGTATTGTCTAAATTAGGTTCAAATCTGGTTATTAGTACATTTGATGAGATATCAACAAGTTAGTGTCCATCATAAAGGTGCGGTCCAAGTTGAAAATCATTTTGAGAATTCATCTATTTTTTGTTATTATTAAAGGTTTAAAACACTTAGGTACAAAATAAGGTAAAAAGACTAATAATAGGACACATGAGACTAGGATTCATCAATTCATGAAGTCCAATCAAGAAAGATGACATATATCAGCAAGGTGAGGACAAAAAATTACATTCAAAGATGGATGGATTGTCAACTAAGTCTAGGTTCACAAGATTCATCATTTCCAACATATGTTACTAATAAATTAGGTTTCAAAAATATAAGTTCGGTGGGACATCCATATTAAAGGGTTCACAAAAAATTGAGTGAACTCTGATTTGATAGAGTAGACCATAAGTTTTGGATC
This sequence comes from Alisma plantago-aquatica, assembly GCA_963693085.1. Lineage (NCBI taxonomy): Eukaryota > Viridiplantae > Streptophyta > Magnoliopsida > Alismatales > Alismataceae > Alisma > Alisma plantago-aquatica. The sequence goes on along the minus strand of OY856409.1, from coordinate 1,444,055,924 downwards.
TTCATAATCATTAAGCCACAAGAAATAGAAACAAGCTATATAGGTCAGCTAAGAGATAGAAAATGGTAGATTTGAGTCAGATACATCCTCAAATAAAAAAAGGGGTTGACCTTAGCGATTTAGGTAACAACACATCATAATGTTACTAGTTTCAATTACCAATAATAGTTGGTGACATAAATAGGTAAAAGACATCATTGGATCAATGTATGCTCATGCAACATCACATAGGGGTCACATTCATGCATACTTACTGTCATATAGAACAAAATGAGAGCAAAAGGGGTTTAGGAGATGATCCTTATTCTAAAGAGGGGCAAAAAATACCAGTTTCAAAGTTACAGTGGGATTGGATTACTTGAAGGTGTAAGATTGTAACTTTGGTCAAGATTCATTATTTAAGGTCCAAAATAGGACATAAATGTGCAGTAGTGACATCCAAGAGAATGAAAGGTTCTTGGGCCCATCATTTAGTTCTATCATGCACAAAAGCTACTAATTTTATGATTCATCATGTAGAGGTGCAATAAAGATTCAGTAAAGACCCTGACCTCCGTTTAGGGTTTACCCTGTTTGGTTGTGTTGTTTGCTAATCACCTTTAGTGGTGATTAGGGTCTGTTGGTGCTTTGTTGAGAGATGAAGATGCTACTTGCAATTAACCCAAGTTTAGGGTTTGTGGGCAAGTTTTCCACCTTGAGAGGTGTTCCTCTCTCTCCTTGCTTCCTCTAGTTTAGAGAGGAAGGTTTGGGCCCGTTGCTTGTGTTGCTTTGGACTTGGTTGAGCTTGTTGGGCCTTGTGGTTCCTTGCCTTTGTTTGGTTGGACCTTGTATCGGGAAAGAGGGTGCTTGTGTCGCCCAGGGTTGTGTCGGATGTGATGGTGGCGTATCGTCCAGGTGTGTCGCCCATGGGCCTTTGACCATCTTTGACCTCATTTGTGTCACCACTAGTGGACACTTGGTGCTTGATGCTTGCATGTAGCAATGACCTTGGACGTGTGTTTAGGACTTGCTAGAGTGGTGGCTCGTGCACTAGGACAAGTGTCCCTAGGTGGGCGACACCTTGCTTGGCTCTACCTTGTTTTCTCCTCCCTTCTCTTCTATATAGGTGTTTCCTTTCCCTTGCTAAGGATTCCTTTGGTCCCTTAGTTTCTTCTCCACCTTGGTGCACGACACACTCCCTTTCTTGTAAGTTGGTGGCCGATACACTTGGAGGAGCTAGCTTGGTGGCCGATATCCTTGAAGTCTCCTTATTCCTTCCTTGGTGGTGCGTGGAGCTAGGAGCTGGGAGCTTTCTTAAGGTGGGTTACATAACTCCTAACCCTAACTACTTTACCATCTTCTATGTTCTTGTTGTTAGTTTGGTTTCCTTGCTTAGTGCACCATGTTGGCCGAACCTATGATCTAGGGTTTCTTGGTGAGCAATACTCCTTTCTCTCCTAGGTCTAGAGGAGTGAGTTTGAGCTTCTAGTAGTATGGGCAATACCCCTCTTTCTCTTAGTTGATTGAGGTGAGCTTGTGTTCTAGTTGCTTGAGCAACACCCTCCTCTCACCATGGACTAGAAGGGTGAGCTTAGTGATAGTAGTGAACCATGCTATGGTTGTTTCTTGTGTTGCCCATTTGGTGATAGATGATGTGCAAGACCCCTCTTTCTTAGTCGATTGAGAGGATTCATCTTTTTGATCAACTAGGGTTTTGGTGCCCTTGTGCTTGAGGTGGATGACAATCTTATGAGAGGCACCTTGATCGTTATGAGCTTGGGGAGGTGCTGCCCGACAACCCTCTTGACCTAACACCTTGGACGACATGCTAAGGTGGTTGTGATGGACGATACTCCTGGTCTCTGTGACGGGCGTCACACCACCACTCTGCCTTGTGACGGCTGTTAAGCCATGATTTAGTTAGTTGCACGATAGGTCCCTTGATAGCAGTTTGAGTTGTACCTCTGGGCGATACCTCTTGTGGAGTACCTGGTCCGATACACACCTGTCTTAAGATGTAGTTTGGTGTTGTTGTACTTTGAGGTAGGCATTGCTAGTAGTTGTGACGGGCGTCACACTAACCCCTTATGAGTGCACGACAGGGTGCACGTCACACCAACCTGATACCGTGTTGCCCGATACACCTAGCTGCATGGTAGGATCTTGACTGTTATCTTTGCACACAACACATCATTGAAGATGTGCACGGCATGCGTTGCCTGTTACCTTTGAAATGCACGGATAGGGTTGGTTTCTATGTTTCCCGATATCACCCATAGATGAGGGTATCCTGCCCGATACCACTTATGGTGAGGGTTTGCTATGCTTTTAGTGAGAGTCCTACCCCTTATATAAATCGACATGACGAATGGTAATTGATATGGTAAAGCTTGTTTATGTAACACATGTGTCTTTACCCATGTATGTGATCATCTTGATTATCTGTATAAAGCTGAGATAATGGTAAGCATGTAATATGGCTTGCTTTATGATGAAACCTAAGCTCATGATCACAAGTTGAGGCATGATTGATTAAGTATATAGTTATTAATGTCACCCTATATTGATAAGTATGGTTCCTACTGTTAAGCCTATAATTATTGTATACACTAACCATGCAGGTGATGACTAGACAAGAAAAAGGCTATGAAGAATATATGATGAGTAACATTGCTTGGATAGTTACTCTTGATGATGAGATAATGTGTATGATGTGTTTGGCTAATAGTACTTGGGATTTCTACCCCATGATGATGATGAAGCCTTGTGAGGCAGTGACAAAATATGATGAGGGACTGAAATCCCATGGTCTTCTTCTTGCTTTATATCTGTTCTGGTTGACTCGGGTGCTACAGACTCTTTTATCGCTTATAGTATGCTTGAAAACTGTGATCTACCTGTTAGTTGTAATAAGGATAGCTTGTTGTTAGAAACCCCTCTTGATGGTTCCTCGATGCTTCGAGAAGAGTGCCCATCTTGTGTCTTATCTTTTTCGGGACACAATATACAAGTGGATCTTATACCACTTGATATGCATGGTTTCGATGTGATCCTTGGGATGGATACCTTGGAAAAGTATAAGGTTGTTTTGGACTGTGGTTCCAAGCAGGATGTGTTTGATGATGCGGGAGAGAGATGGATCTTCCAAGGAGATAGGAAGATTCTTCCGACGTGTCTAGTATCAGCCATGGTGGCGGAGAAGTTGCTACGACAAGGATGTAAGGCGTTCTTAGCTCACGTTGTGGATACCAAGGTGAAAGGTCCTAGCCTTGAGGAGGTGTCAGTTGTCTGAGAGTTTGCAAACGTGTTTCCTGATGAGTTCCCCGGTGTTCCTCCACCCCGAGAGATTGATTTCGAGATCAATATAGTTCCAGGAACACAACCAGTTGCACAAACACCGTATAGGATGGCTCCAGTAGAGATGGCAGAGCTTAAGAAGTAGTTACAAGAGTTGTTGGAGAAAGGTTTCATCCAACTGAGTATGTCGCCTTGGGGTGCTCCAGTGTTGTTCGTAAAGAAGAAGGACGGATCGATGCGGTTGTGTATAGATTACCGGCAGTTGAACAGGGTTACGATCAAGAACAAGTACTCGTTGCCATGGATAGATGATATGTTCGACCAGTTGGGGGTGCTATAGTGCTTTCAAAGATAGATCTACAGTCGGGATATCATCAGCTGAGGATTAAGACGAATGACATACCAAAGTTAGCTTTTAGGATGAGGTATGGTCACTTTGAGTTTGTGGTTATGCCGTTTGGGCTAACCAATGCACCTGCTACTTTCATGGATTTGATGAATTGAGTGTTTCGTCCATTCCTAGATCAGTTTGTTGTAGTCTTTATAGATGATATCTTGATCTATAGTAGGGACAGGAAAGAGCATGAGAGACATCTTTGACAGGCGGTGACTCTTCTTTGCCAACATTAGTTGTATGCCAAATTCAGTAAGTGTGAGGTCTGGTTGAAAGAAGTGACTTTCTTGGGTCATGTGATATCTGCAGAAGGAGTCAACGTGGACCCTAAGAAGGTGAATTTTGTTGTAGAATGGGAACAACCAAAGACACCGACAAAAGTTCACAGTTTTCTAGGTTTAGGAGGATAATATCGGAGGTTTATCAAGGACTTCAGTGCGACCGCGTTACCAATGACGAAGTTGACCAGAAGGGATGTACCTTTCATATGGGATGATCGTTGCCAACAAGATTTCCAAAGTTTGAAGGAAAAGCTGACTAGTGCTCCAGTGCTAGTGCTGCCAGAGCCTGGGAAGGGTTATGTTGTTTTCTGCGATGCTTCCAAGAAAGGTTTAGGTTGTGTGCTAATGCAAGAAGATCATGTGGTTTCTTTTGCTTCACGACAGCTTAAGAAACACGAGGAGAACTATCTGACTCATGATTTGGAGTTGGCAGCAGTGGTTCATGGTTTAGAGATTTGGAGATGCTATCTGTATGGGGAAGTATGTCAGATCTTCACAGATCATAAGAATCTGAAGTACATCTTTTCGCAACATGAGTTGAACATGCGACAACGTCGATGGATGGAGCTAATCAATGATTACGACTGCACCATTGAGTATCGTCCTGGTAAGGCGAATGTTGTAGCTGATGCGCTTAGCCGAAAGTCTTCTTCTCTCTCTACAAAGAAGACACAGTTGAGTTCCCTGGTATGCCATAGACGGGATATGCTTGTTTCCTTGTGACAGATGAATGTGCAGATGGAAGTTTCCTTGCTAGCTGGACTCTTAGCACATATGCAAGTCAAGCCTATGCTGAGACAGCAGATTAAAGGCGCACATCAAATGGATGATGCCGTACAGTTGATCAGATCAGAGTTTGGCAGAAAAAAGCATGATGGTTTCCATGAGTCTGAGGATGGACTGGTTTTCTATCATGATAGGATGGTGGTCCCCAATGCTGATGAGCTGAGGAAGCTAGTGCTCGAGGAAGCACACACCTCGATGTATGCTATGCATCCAGGTGTCACCAAGATGTATCATACTCTGAAGGACTTGTATTGGTGGCCTGGCTTGAAGAGAGATGTGGCTGAGTTTGTGGCTAGGTGTGCGGTTTGTCAGCAAGTCAAGGCTGAGCATCAGAAGCTGGTAGGTACGTTGCAACCCCTGCCGATAGCACAGTGGAAATGGGATCATATAACCATGGATTTCGTAGTTGGTCTGCCTAGGACAACTAGGAATCATGATTCCATTTGGGTAATAGTGGACAGATTGATGAAATCTGCCCATTTCATACCTGTAAAGACAACATATACAACCGAGAAGCTCGCTCGAGTATATGTGGATGCGATAGTACGTTTGCATGGTGTGCCAGCGACGATAGTTTCTGACAGATGTCCTCAGTTTACAAGTCGTTTCTGGGAACAGTTGCACAAAGCGTTGGGAACGCAGTTGAGATTCAGTACCGCTTTCCACCCACAGACAGATGGACAGTCTGAGAGGACTATTCAGACTTTGGAGGATCTCCTTTGAGATTGTGTTTTGCAGTTCCTAGGCAATTGGGACATACACCTCAGTTTGATAGAGTTTGCCTACAACAACAGTTATCAGCGGAGCATTGACATGGCTCCTTATGAGGCCTTATATGGAAGAAAGTACAGATCTCCTTTATGTTGGTACGAGTCTGGTGAATATCAACTTTTGGGTCCTGAGTTAGTGCAGCAGACAACAGAAAAGATCAAAGTGATACAACAACAGTTGAAAGCGGCACAGGACAGGCAAAAGTCTTACGCAGACAAACGACGACGACCTTTGGAATTTTAGGTAGGAGACAAAGTATATCTTAAAGTCTCACCGTGGAAAGGTGTGCTAAGGTTTGGTCGGAAAGGTAAGCTAGCACCCAGATATATGGGGCCTTACCCAGTCATCGCACGTGTTGGAAAGGTAGCTTATGAGTTGAAGCTGCCTCCAGAGTTGCACAGGTTACATCCAATGTTCCATGTCAGTATGCTGAAGAAACGTCATCCGGATACAGGAACAATGATACAACCAGTCGAAGTTGAGCTTGATGAAGATGTGACCTATGAGGAAGGTCCTATGATGATCCTTGACAGAAGAGTTAAGAAGCTGAAGAGGAAGGACCTGGTCCTTGTAAAGGTTCTTTGGCATCACTGTGGCATTGAGGAAGCCATGTGGGAGCTTGAGGAAGAGATGAGGAGGAAGTATCCCTCGCTTTTCTCTTCGGATTTCGGGGATGAAATCCCTTTGTAGAGGTTTATGGCTTGTAAGGACCCTGACCTCCGTTTAGGGTTTACCCTATTTGTTTTGCCTAAAACATGTGCTTGGTTGTTTGCTAATCACCTTTAGTGGTGATTAGGGTCTGTTGGTGCTTTGTTGAGAGCTGAAGGTGCTACTTGCAATTAACCCAAGTTTAGGGTTTGTGGGCAAGTTTGCCACCTTGAGAGGTGTTCCTCTCTCTCCTTGCTTCCTATAGTGTAGAGAGGAAGGTTTGGGCCCGTTGCTTGTGTTCCTTTGGACTTGGTTGAGCTTGTTGCGCCTTGTGGTGCTTGCCTTTGTTTGGTTGGACCTTGTATCGGGAAAGAGGGTGCTTGTGTCGCCCAGGGTTGTGTCGGCCGTGATGGTGGTGTATCGTCCAGGTGTGTCGCCCATGGACCTTTGACCATCTTTGACCTCATTTGTTGCACCACTAGTGGACACTTGGTGCTTGATGCTTGCATGTAGCAATGTCCTTGGACATGTGTTTAGGACTTTCTAGAGTGGTGGCTCGTGCACTAGGACAAGTGTCCCTAGGTGGGCGACACCTTGCTTGGCTCTACCTTGTTTTCTCCTCCCTTCTCTTCTATATAGGTGTTTCCTTTCCCTTGCTAAGGATTCCTTTGGTCCCTGAGTTTCTTCTCCACCTTGGTGCACGACACACTCCCTTTCTTGCAAGTTGGTGGCCTATACCCTTGGAGGAGCTAGCTTGGTGGCTGATATCCTTGAAGTCTCCTTCTTCCTTCCTTGGTGGTGCATGGAGCTAGGAGCTGGGAGCTTGCTTAAGGCGGGTTACATAACTCCTAACCCTAACTACTTTACCATCTTCTATGTTCTTGTTGTTAGTTTGGTTTCCTTGCTTAGTGCACCATGTTGGCCGAACCTATGATCTAGGGTTTCTTGGTGAGCAATACTCCTTTCTCTCCTAGGTCTAGAGGAGTGAGTTTGAGCTTCTAGTAGTATGGGCAATACCCCTCTTTCTCTTGGTTGATTGAGGTGAGCTTGTATTCTAGTTGCTTGAGCAACACCCTCCTCTCACCATGGACTAGAAGGGTGAGCTTAGTGATAGTAGTGAACCGTGCTAGGGTTGTTTCTTTGTGTTTTCCATTTGGTGATAGATGATGTGCAAGACCTCACTTTCTTAGTCGATTGAGGTGAGCCATCTTTTTGATCCACTAGGGTTTTGGTGCCCTTGTACTTGAGGTGGATGATGATCTTGTAAGAGGCACCTTGATCGTTATGAGCTTGGGGAGGTGCTTTGCGACAACCCTCTTGACCTAACACCTTGGACGACAGGCTATGGTGGTTGTGATGGACGATACTCCTGGTCTCTGTGACGGGCGTCACACCACCACTCTGCCTTGTGACGGCTGTTAAGTCATGGTTTAGTTAGTTGCACGATAGGTCCCTTGGTAGCAGTTTGAGTTGTACCTCTGGACGATACCTCTTGTGGAGTACCTGGTCTGATACACACCTGTCTAAAGATGTAGTTTGGGGCTGTTGTACTTTGAGGTAGGCGTTGCTAGTAGTTGTGACGGGTGTCACACTAACCCCTTGTGAGTGCATGATAGGGTGCGCATCACACCAGCCCGATACCATGTTGCTCGATACACCTAGCTGCATGGCAGGATCTTGGCTGTTATCTTTGCACATGACACAACATTGCAGATGTGCATGGCATGCGTTGCCCGTTACCTTTGAAGTGCACGGATAGGGTTGGTTTCTATGTTGCCTGATATCACCCATAGATGAGGGTATCCTACCCGATACCACTTATGGTGAGGGTTTGCGGTGCTTTTAGTGAGAGTCCTACCCCTCATATAAATCGACATGACGAATGGTAATTGATATGGTAAAGCTTGTTTATGTAATGCATATGTCTTTACCCATGTATGTGATCATCTTGATTATCTATATAACGCTGAGATAATGGTAAGCATGTAATATGGCTTGCTTTATGATGAAATCTAAGCTCATGATCACAAGTTGAGGCATGATTGATTAAGTATATAGTTATTAATGTCACCCTATATTGATAAGTATGGTCTTTCTGTTAAGCCTATGATTATTGTATACACTAACCATGCAGGTGATGATTAGCCAAGAAAAAGTCTATGAGGAATATATGATGAGTAACATTGCTTGGATAGTTACTCTTGATGATGAGATAACATGTATGATGTGTTTGGCTAATAGTACTTGGGATTGCTATCCCATGATGATGATGAAGCCTTGAGTGGCAGTGGCAAAAAATGATGAGGGACTGAAATCCCACGGTATGTGATGATCCTTGAGATGGATCTGGATGATTGGCAAGAGGCCAAGTAATAACATGTAATGTTGGATCCTTGTAATGGATCAGGATGATGTGATTACAATAAAAGCATAATGTTGACCTTTATGTTGTTTATTTCCTGTTATAGCTTGCATGTATACAACTTGGTTGAATCTTGCATATAAAAGACACCAATTAATCACAGTGAAATATATCATGTAGTTTGCCCTGACCATAGATCCATCATCGTTAGGAGTTAGTGATGGTGAAACGGGTTCTCCTACGGGTTAACCCGGAGCGCATATTTTTGAATATGCAAGGTTTCTCCTAGCCTCAAATAGAGAGGGAAACGAGTGCAGCTGCGGTTGCAGACTCAGAATATGTGATGAGCATGGTGAACAGGCCCATGGCTCCGGATATGTGATATGAAGAGCATGAATGTGTTCATGACTCAGAGCACGGTGAACAGGCCCGTGGCTCAGATATACTAGTGCTGTGACCTGTACCAAGGCGAGCTTGAGGAGGGGTAGCCTATGGAGTTGACCCTGTGGCTGAGGCCACTAGGCATGAGACTGCGGTCCTGCTTTGGTTCTTGTACACTGACTACGAGGTGGGAGGTCGTGTAGTCCGACTCTCCCATTGACCTTGTATGGCACCAGCTTGGGTTTCGCAGCCTTCAGTTGGATTTTAGCGGTACAGTTCACTTCCTCAGGGCATAATAAAGCGTAATCCAGCCGAAGAGTATTTACTGCTTAAGGAAAAATACGAAACATTGGTTGAGGCCTTGCTTGAGTAGTTAATCTTGTTATACTTGCAGTTGCTTATACGTTCCTTATAGTAAGTGGTAAGATATCGTAAAGCTTATCTTGTTTATCATGTTCCATAAAAGAGACAATTGGTGATATGCCTTCCGTACAGCCTGGTAAGCGTGGTGGTACGAATAGCCTTGTCATATAGACTTATATTCTTTTTCTACATTTCATTGTTTATCTACTACTGTTGCTTTATCTCTTTTGGTTGTATAGTTTTGGCGGGGAGTTATGTTTCTCACTGGGACAATGTTCAATTGTCTCACCCCGTTGGTTTTCAGGTGGTCGAGCTAGACGCGGTGGTGGTCACGATTGCGGCTGAGCAGCAAGACGAGCAGTAGAAGGCAAGAGATGGACATGTTGCTATTTAGTTGTTTTGTAGTAAAGTCTTAGAGTCATCCCTGTACTCTCAGGTCCTTGGGGGCATTTTGACATTGTTTCACGATGTGTAGCCATTGATCCTTTGTATATCCTGCTGCGGGCCGGATGTGGGCCTTTATGTATATAAACAGGTGATGAACTCATGAGATGACAAGAAAGTTGTTGTTCTAAGATGTGGACACATATTACGGCTTGTAAATGTTTCTATAACATGTTTCCTTACAGGAGGAGGATCAAAATGTAATAGTTTCTCAGTTTATCTGTTTTCCGCAATCGGTTTTAATTAACCCGTGTTTTTGGTAATCGGTGGTTATGGTGATTTTTCGCACATTTCCGCGTAACACCTCGCTGTCAGTGTGATAGTGGGATGTGTTGCCACAGATTCAAGCTTTATCATAATAATGCATTAAATGTATTCAACAAGACTAAAGTTGGCACGTTCAGGAAATTAGGGGGAAAATGTAGTAATTAGGGTCTAAAACTAAGAACATTGTCTTGATCTTGTTGAGCTAATAGATTTGGTATATAATTTTGTATATTTTCCCATACAAGTTAAAAGAATGATTTTTGGAAGTTCATGCATAAAAATCATAGAATTATAGGTGGGGGGCACTATCATATCACACGGTTGATCTTTATGATCGGATTTGGGGACTACGGTGGTCTGTTGTAAGGAGTGGGACCCAGAGGGGATCCACTCCCTACTAAAATTTATAGAAAAAAGCATCCATTCCAAACACATTCTCCTATGAGCTCGTGTGAGCTCCATGCCATGATGCCACCATATAAGGCTTCTATCAACTTTATGGTTTTGAGGGAGCTTTTAGAGCCATATTTAGGAGCAAGAAATGTTCTCTAAATCCCCTTCAGATATGCTCAAAAGCATGTTGTCACTATTGAAAATGGAGAAAAGGGAAGACAAGATCATGTGTGCATCTCATGTCTAAAGGGTGCTCTAGCAATGTCAAACCCTCAAAAACTTGTTTCAACTCTGATTTTCCCCCTGGTGTTTTCCTCTGGTTTGTTCAAGGTCCACAAAGGAAGTGGGTTTAGCGGCAACCATGTGGTAGGTAAGCTTCCTCTTTGACTTTGCCATGTTGTGGGGTGCCTTTTGACCACTCAACTATCAATCTTTTCCAATGAAAGGTCCAAATTTTCAATGGGTTTTCATAAAAAAAGGATAAGGAGAGAGGAGCCTTTGCTAAACTCTCTCATGATCGTACCATTTATTTTTTTGTCCAAAAAAATATCTTTGCTTTTGAAACTATTTTCCTTTAATGATATCACATGACCTTCATGATTGAAAAGGAGACTAGGGATAATAGTTTTAGGTCTTGAAAACCTCTACTATCTATAACTGGCACAAGGTAGGTGATGACCTTCAATGGATCTACATCCAAGGGTGACACATCAAATAAAACTAGGGATGGCCATCAAGTTGGGTTTATCTGGTTTTGTCTGTCCCAAACCTAAACCCACATTTTAAAGAAGGTCGTAGGCCGGATTTGGGCCCAGATAGAATTTAAAAATATAGCCCATACCTGACCCATATAACAACGTTGGGTGTTGTGACGGGTTTGGGTTTGCCCATATAACATCGAATGGGCATACTAAATTTTTCTAGATATAACTTGCTAATATGAAAACTAAATTAGTATTATATATTATTTGTGATCAACCTTCAAAAATTTATATATATGCTTTGTGATCTTTACAGTTGGAATATGTATGCGTTAGTTGCATGGTACCCTATAGCAATGAAATGCATATTGAAAGAGCAACAAATCATGTTCTCGTACATGTGAATGTATGAGACTTAAAACATCAATGGAAACTATAATATTGTGACTTTTTTCTTCCTCATCCTATATGTATATACAATAAAATGAGTGTTGGAAAGGAAAAAGATCATTTGTCTACTACATGTGGGCAAATGAGAAAAATAGTGAGAAAAATCTACTATGCACTGAGCTAGTTGCTTCTTTATTTTTCTTTAATGAGATAATGACATGAATTTTTTGAGTGTTATATACATTGCAAATCAACTATGGATGCAATATTTAATTCAGTTGTTAAAATATACATGTCTAAACAACAAAAAGTTCCATTGGAATGACATAGTGAGATCAAAACAAAGAAATCAAGTGCCTTTATCCATTTCAATGATGATTATATTGCCAGTATAAATTCACTAATCATGTTTATTGATTATGGATTATCCTTGTTGTCATTGACTGGATACATACTACATATTGCATCAAGAAATCTTTGTTTTTTTTCTTTCAAGACAAACATAGATGTATTTGCATATAATGTAGATGAAATATAATATGGGCATTCGGGTATTCGGGCATGGGTTTACCTCAATCTGTAATCGGCTCAAATAAAATATGGCTTTAAATTTTAGGCTCGGCCCACTCATATTATAAATCAATCTCGGGTTATGCAGGCTGGGTCGCGGGTTGGATCGAGCCGACAAGACCCAATGCTCATCCCTACTTAAACCACTATCTCTATAGTCAATCTTAGGGTCTACACTATATCATTTTTGCACTTCTTAATTAAATCAATCACTAAGATCCATAAATTCCAACATTATTCAAAGCATCGACCTTTTCTTAAGTCCATATCTTGTATTCCGTTACTACAAATAAACTAAAATCTAAATACTACCACTTTATATAATATTCACCACCTTGACCAAATTTCAACCCACAAAATCAGCCTTAAATTGTGAAAACAAAATCCTAATCAATCATATATAACAAAAGAAATGATTATCTTCTAAGAGTTGTATAGGCCACTAAAAGATAAAATAGATATGGAATTTTTGATTAGTTCCTTATTCTATTATGCCACTATAGGAAAAAGTTGGAATCAAAATAGGGAAGTTGATTGTGTATAACTTTATCTTTAGTAAACATTAGGAGAAATCATAATTAATGTCTTTAGGCTGCATGCTAATTCATATTTTGCTCAAGTTTATTCTTTGCATCAAATATGTAAATTTTCAACAAACAAAAGTATCATTGGTCATTAATTATTTCAAAGATCTTCTGAATTAATAATTTGCATAGAATGTAAATACACGACTTCAATCATTTATTATTTTTTATTTTCTTGAAGATAATATAGTTTTATATCAAACTATTTATAAATTAAATTTATCAATATTTAGAGAAATCCATATTCCAACATCCTTCCCTCCTTATAAGACTTTTTCCCTTAAATTTCAAAACAAAACTATTTAAGGTGGATAGTTTTTAATTTATTTATTAGCAACACAAGTGATAAGAGCCACATAATTCCAATCATATCATGGTTATATGGTTGATTAAGGCAACCCTGCTTGAATGACTTATTATACATTGACTAGCCCGAACAAGGTCCTCAACATCATACCTACTTTATATTGAGGGGAGTGTATTTCTGAGGACATCTAAATATCCTATACCCATCATCCCTCTAAAACTAAAGGTACATCACAAGCTACTAAGTATGGGTCCATGAACTCCAATCACTCTATGCGGTCTATGCTAGTCAAACAATTTTCTTCCTTTCTTCTACAATATAAAATTCATCATCATATTTCTTCACATATAGAAAGACAAAACATTACATAAGAAGTGATTCCAGAACCCGATCTCGACCATTCATTCTAGGATCTTGGTCTCATCAATGTATAAACACACAGGTCACACTAATTTCCATATCTACCTCTATCCATACCTCAATCTACCTTAAAAAGTCTAGAGTTTATGTCATCATGAGGACCTTACTAATTCAAATGTCTCATATCACAAATTAATAAGTAACCTAGATTAATACATTATATTGAAGGTGATATTATGTCAAGGAAAAGTCTCTATATCACCCCCTAGGATCCTCCTCTCTGACATAACTAGAAAAAACCTCTTTCCAAAACTCGCTCCCTTACTTCTCAGGGAAAATGAGGTTTGTGATGATTCACACATGAAATCACCTAAATCACTTCGCTTAGATCTTATATACAAATATATTTCAAAGTACACATGTTTTGAATGGCATACCCACAATACCACTAAGGTTGTCTCCAGTAGGTGAACCACACATGTTTGTTGGATACATGGGATCAAGATGGGGTGGGATGAATTGAGCTAAAATCACTTAAACAAAATTGATACTTCAAATTATATCCCTAAATTAATATGCAAGCATTGAAGAGTGGGAGAGAGCTTGAACAATCCATAGGTGAAGGCAACATGTATAGTGGGTCCATCTTAAAGGTTGTCACTCAACTACCTAGAGAGGTCACCCTCTAGGATTTTCAACAATGATTCATTTAGTATATTTTGTTATAAGAGTTACACCAACGTGCAACCTTTTTTAAGATCAAGGATAACAAGCTTCCCTTTTCAATACAAGGGAGCCAACAACCTTACAAGTACCTATGTTTACCCAAGGATATTTAAATCATTAATGGACTTATCCACTCTTATCCAAGATCATTCCTCCTTTGAGTTCACCCTCATAAAGGAGAAGCTTTGTTCACCAAAGGATGTCTCTCATTACTATGGGCCACCATCCTCCTACTATTCTTTGCAAATAGACAATTGATTCACCAAGGGGTGTCTTTATTTTCCAATCACCAGATTCCCTTCTTCTTCTGATAGACAAGAGAGAGAATCACGCATATAGTATGAGAGAGAGGTCATAAGGTAGAGAAGTGAGAGCCTCACATGATATACATGATAAGGCTATCTCTCTTACAAATATCCTATTCTTTCTAATGGGTGAAACATGTTATTAACTTCATGAGAGTGGATACAATATCCATGAGACACAATATGTAACATCCCTGACCTGGGTTATGAACTAACCCTAGGTGTTTTGCTTAAATATGTGATTAGATGCTTGTGGTTAACTTTTGAAATGTAATTAAGTCTCTTGAGGAACTTATATTTCAATTTCAGTCCTTTTTGAATGATGTTGAAACATTGTTTTGTTAATTTTGGACTAAAGTGCATATTACCCAAGTTGAGGGGTTAAATTGAAAATTGTGCATGATAATAAGTTCCTCATGTGTTGAAGCATCATGATAATGAAGATGATGCAGAGGTATGGCTTGTGATAGCCTGAATACCAAGAAAGAGCTGATAAAGCAATGTTTGTGCATTAAAACCTAGTTTTGGTGTAAAGTGCAATTTACCCAAAACCTAGGGTTTCAATATGCAAATTACCAATTCAATAAGGTCCCTAATAATCTTTGGCATCATTTAGAGCAAATAAAATGAGAAGGGCACCTCATTTGAATTATCTTAGAGGAGAGAGAATCTTGACATTAAAATAATCAAGATATAAGCATAATTGAAACCCTAATTCAATTAATGCAAAAATAAATAAAAATAATTTAAGGGCTTTCAATCAAAACTTAAATGGTGGAATTCAGATGTGTGTGTGGACGTCCTTGAGCTTGCAAGGATCAAAAATATCCTAAGGAGGTGAAATTCCACTCACCTTATTATAAGGAAAAGAATTTCCACTAAAAAAGATATATTATTATTATAATGGATTAAGGTGCTTAATTTCTTTTCCATTAATCCTTGGATAATGAAGAGATTTTGCAAGAGTTTGAAGGTGGTTTCGTGATCAAGTAATGGAGGAGGTTTTGGTGGAAATTAGTATGGAATTAAAAGAAAATGATTTCATTTTCTCTTTCCTTGAAAACCATATACATATTCTTTATATATACCTTATTTCTATAACACATAAGGAACGAACCCTTAGTCTTTTCCTCTTCATTATTGCTTTGACCGACCTAGGGAGAGTCCAGGAGAAGGAGAAGGACGAACACCACCTGTAGGTAAGGTTTGATCATCTTCTACCTTGGATTCATGGTGAAAACCCTAAATCAATGCTTGATTCTAGGTTTTCTTCACTCGATTTCCATTTCTAGCCATCCATTTCATCCAAAAGCTCAAGAACGAACCTTGGATAGTTGCTGGAGCTCCATCCACCATTAAAGCCACGGAGCTTGGAGATCAAATTTGAGGCGGGTTTTATAACTTAAACCCTCAAACATTGCTATTGTATCAATTTTCTATGCTCTGTTGATTGATTTCTTCAATTTGATACACTTTTGTTTCTTTACTGAAAATTCCATCAAGAATGGTTGTTGTTCTTGGGTGCACGAAGGAAGATGATGATGACATAATCATAAGCAAGCACCTCACCAAATATCTTGGGAGCAAACGTTTTCTAAAGGTGGGAACCAAACAGTTTCATCAAAACCGTTTGGTGACCAAATGGTTTGCAATCCGTTTGGAGGCAAACAGTTTCAAGACCGTTTGGTTGAGTTGACCAAGCATTTACCATTTGGGAATCTTGTTTCTAATTATGTAGGATAATGACCCTCCAAATTTGAGGGGTTAAATCCAATGGAATCATAGGTTGAAGGCCAATCAATTAGGCAAATCGAACTGAATTAAGTGCTGATTTTCAAAACCATTTGAGATGGTTGACCAAGCATTTAACTTTTGGGATTCCTGTTTATTATTATTTTGGTTAATGACTCTCAAAATTTAAGGGGTTAACTCTAAAGGAATCGTGATTTGAAGCCTAATCAATTAGGGAAACCTAATTGGATTATGTGCTGATTTTTCAATCTGATTAATTGAACTTTTTGGGCAAACGGTTTCAAGACCATTTTAGTACATTGACCAAGCGTTGACCGTTTGGGATTACTGATCCCTATTATGTTGGCTAATGACTCACCAAATTTTATGGGTTAACTCCCAGGGAATCATGAGTTGAAGGCTAATCAATCAGGCAAACCCTAATTGAAAACAGTGTTGCAATTCCAATGAGTTAAGTTGAGATTTTGGGTTGATTAGCCCAAACGGTTTCAAGACCGTTTGGGGATCACCCAAACGGTCTCAAGACCGTTTTTGGTTCACCCCAAGACCATTTGGAGGTCTGGGGTCAAGTATAGTTGACCAATTGAAGGTCCAAAGGTACTAATCATATTGCAATGTAGTGCTGACTTGTTGATCAACCCGATAGACCAATCCATGATGATTTTTCACTAAAGTCCAAAGGTTGGATGGGCCAAACGGTCTCAAGACCATTTGGAGCTCATCCAAACGGTCTCAAGACCGTTTGGTGGTCACCCAAGACCATTTGGAGGTCTAGGGTTGAGTATGGTTAGGTGTTTGAAGGTCTAAAGGTATTAAGTTGATCTGCAGTAAATTGCTGATTTGGTGAGTACTTTAATGAACCCAACCCTAATTGGATTGCTTGGATTTGAGTGATATGATGGGCAAACGGTCTCAAGACCGTTTGGAGGTCATCCAAACGACCTCAAGACCGTTTGGGGTCAGGTCATACCCCATTTGAATGGTGGTTCAATAGTTATGAAGTAACTAGTTACACATTGATGAATATTGAAGGTTCATTGATTCTAAACCCTAATTCAATTGATTCCAACCCTAATTGAGGATCAATTGAGGGTTAATTGAGTGTCAAATCAGTTGAGGGTTGATCTAATTAACTCAATTGATTAGTGGTTAATATGTGGAAGATCGATTGAAAGGTTCAACATTGAAAACCCTAATTCAATGTGATTGATGGAAACCATATTTGGTCCATTCGGTTTTGAGGTGGTTTGGACCAAACAGTCTCAAGACCGTTTGAGTCCAAACGGTCTTGAGAGACCGTTTGGGACCAAACGATCCCAAATCAGTTGAGGCTTAAACGGTTACAAAAGTTCAATTTTGTTAAGTGGTTTCAATTGCTATTCTACTAAATGGTTTTACTTATTCCAAGATCACTTGGAAGGTAATCAACCAAATAGTATGAACTCTCAAAGTGGGTGAAGGTCAGTGGTTTGAGTAATCAATCACATGATGTAATCCAAGGGAGATTAAGCTCTAATGATCTTGATATAATGACATATCCTATGATGTCAATTCTTCTTTCAAGTGGAGTTGACTTAGCTTAATCAAGGCTGAGGTAAACTTCATCTTATAGAAGATGAAAGAGAAGATGTTCTTCATGAATGAATGTCTAGTTAGGGCATGATTCTTAATAGTGAGATCATGAAACCCTAGTTATGAAGGTTAATGAATCATAACCCTATTTGAGGACATTGATAGATGAAATTCTATTATATGATGATGATATAAACCTAATTCATAATGATGACATGGCAAGCTTTAAATTAGAGGTACTTGTTGATCATCTCCACTTAGGGTTAATAGTAAACCCTAATTGGTCTGGAGTATTGAATTCACAAATGTAAAATAATTGGGGTCTGCTGTAGCACAACCGTGCTAGGCAGCACGGCCGTGGTGGATACCCCTTGCACGACCGTGCAAGGTAGCACGGCCGTGGTGATTCCCCTTTGCACGGCCGTTTTTGGCAGCACGGGCGTGGTACATTATTATTGATTTGAAATGGAATGTATAGTACACCCTAATTCCAAATAAGGTGAAACTATGAGAGAAACCCTAATTGTGGGTTATTCTTTATAATGTAAAGCTCCAAGGTTGAATAATGAAGTGATAAGCTATTAACCCTAGTTGAGCTAAGGGAATGGTTACCCCAATTGAATTAAAAAGGAAACCCTAACCCTAGCAAGGGCATTGTGGGGTAATCCTTGAATAATGATGTTATCATTATTTTGCATTGTACTGATATGAAGTTGATGTGTTGTTATCATCTGTACTAATCATGCAGGTTTCATGAGATATTGAACATAGCCAGGTATGAGCTATGATACCTTGTGTATTGAAAACACTTTATAAGTTTTATAAACAATGATATGCTATGTTTCCTAGTGAAAGGTAACAAAAGAGATTGATAGGCTTTAAGAGTTATGTGAAATACCTGCATTACAATTATCATGTTTACACTATCAGATAACCCGATGGAATTAAGTTACCTGTTTAAGTGGTAACATGTGTTTTGATAATCTAAGGGTTTGAACACCCATATCCTTGAATCATGATGATGAGATGATAAGGGATTGAGATCCCAATGTTAGCAAAGCTGTGAAATGAACTTGATAGAAATAGTACTCATTCTTTATAGAAAATGTTATAATGTTTCATGATTAACAACATGCCTGATGCTAAAAGAATGTTGTAATGTACTTAAATAATCAAGTGAAATGATATCATGTAGAGCCCTGACCATAGATCCATCATCGTCAGTAGTTAGGTGATGGTGAAACAGGTTTTCCCAAGGGAACTCCTGGAGAGCATACTTTTGAGTATGTGGGGGTTATGGGCGCGAATATCCTTACGCCCTAATGAAGGAATTGAAGTGAGATAAACACTAAATCTCTCAATTCTTCATTATATGTATATACTGGGATGATGTATCACTAATCTCCCGATGATGGTGTTAATGCCGCATCAATGAGAGATAAACAAGAAATCCCTCGATGGCAAAGAGAGTACAGAATGCCACTGTAACTCTAATAGAGAAGTTGCCAGAATACCCTGGAAAACTATTATAGCAGAGACACAAGATGTCCTGCATGTTGTTCCTCACACTGACTGAGGAGGATGAGGTCATAGAAATCCGGCTCTTCTGATGACCTATGTATGGTACCGATTTCGACTTCGCAGTGGTCGGTTGGAGTATGAGCGGTCTATCTCATCTCCTCAGGGCATAAGTATGTTTGTAAAATGTAATCAGCCGTGTAGCATAATTGCTTAGGGTTAAACTACGAGAATCAATGGTTGAAGATACATTGACTAATATGCCCTAGTTGGATAAATGATTTACATGATCTTTATATTCCTTCTTAAATGGATAACTTGCTGCTTATTCAAGTTACAACTGAAATAATGGCATAGAGAATGCTGCTCTACTTAGTTTATTCAATGAATTACCTGCTGATAAATGTTTATATTTCCACTGCTCAGTGTTGTTCTATTATCTGCAATAACAATGTTTCTGGTGGAGAGTTATATCTCTCGCTGGGGCAATTATTCAATTGTCTCACTCCCATGGAATTAAATTTTTAGGTAATCACCGAGGAAAAGGTAGAAACCCTACAAAGGGTGAACAACAGCAGCAACAACAAGGACAACAGTGATCCTCAGGTGGAGTCACTGTATGTGAAGTTCTGTATATAGAGAGTCCTATGTGTCGTCTTTGTACTCTCAGGTCCTAGGAGTCAGTAGAGTGTTTGATGTTGATATGAGATTTTGGCTTGAAGCCTCGAGACTTTTGTATATTGCTCATGTATAGTTTAACAGGGCAGTCAATGTTATGACTCTCGAGATGAGATGATACAGAGATGTAATGATGAATCAGTTTGTAAATAACTTACTTTGGTTCTTTATGATAGAGTTTCACAGTTTGTGGATCTTCTTGCAAAAAGTTTTAATTTTTAGTGATTTTTAGTAATTCCGCTTCTAATAATTCGCTTCCGCATTCGTTGATCTCGTTTTTCCGCGACGGGTCGCAACAGTTTAGTGGTATCAGAGCTCTAGGTTTGCTGAGTCTACAGAGACATAGGACTAGGGTTGTTGAGTCTGTTCTAGTGTCTTCCAGTATATCTGATAGTGTCTTCTGCTCATATAGGAGGAGAAGAGAAAACTAAAGATGTCTGGATCACACGAGGAACATGTTGTTGAAAGTAGTGTCGCTGCATAAGGAGGAGGTGCAAGTGACCATCATAGGGAGGAGCATGTGCCTGAATCACCCCAGTTCAACCCAACTGACATGGGGAATCCAGCCTTCCAAGCTATGTTTGGGCAGTTCATGACTGCCATGACACACATGACTGATAGGATGCCCATACCTGCACCTAGGGCACCTACTCATCAAGAAGGACAAGGAGTCGGAAATACGTTTGAACGACTTCGCCGAGTTGGAGCCACAGAATATGCTGGGACAGCTGACCCAGCAGATGCTGACTTGTGGCTAACTGAGCTAGAGAAGGCCTTTAGAATCCTTAACATCCCAGAAGCTGAGAAGGTTAGGCATGCTATGTACCTTCTTAAGGGGAGTGCTGGTCACTGGTGGACCATAGAGGAGGGAAAAAGGCCAGGTGTGGAGATTGCATGGGAAGTATTTCGACGAGAATTTGTCAATAGATACTTTCCTAAGACCTTTCTGGATGAGAAAATCTCTCAATTTAAGAGATTAAGACAAGGACCAATGAACATTAGTGAGTACGAGGCTAAGTTCATGGAGCTTTTACGGTTCTGTCCGCATATGGAAACCACTGATGAAGAAAGGACACGGCGATTTGAGAAGGGATTAAATGCTGAGTTGACCACCCCTGTATTTACTCTGGAGAACAGGGAAAGATTTGCTACTTTTGTGGAGTCTGTCAGAAGGATAGAGAGGTCTGTGACTGAGAAGAGATAGACCCAGAACAAGAAGATGTACCCCAGTTCCAAGGATCTTCATCCAAAGGTTTTAAGAAACCGAGGTTTTTTGCACCAATGGCACCACCTAGATTCAATACCCAGACGCTATGGACGTCAAATAGGGGTAGAGGACGAAGTTTACCACTAGATAGAGCTCACAGCTCATCATCTGTGTCGGTTACAGGACCATCCAGACCATAGCAGGGGATCAGAAGTTGCTTTATATGTGGAAAGGCGGGACATCTGATGAAGGATTGTAGAGCCCGAGAGGCGAGTGTGACTCAACCTCAAAGGCAGAGTCAGCAAGGTTCTCAAAGGAGACAGTTTCCAAGTGGAGCTAGAGGACGTGGACAAGCGTCCCAAGCTGGATCATCAGCACCCAGTCATCGAGCACCGAATCAACCACAGGCAACGGCGAGATTCTATGCGATGAATCCACCTGATGCAGTGATCAACCCTCGGGTTGTGACAGGTCAGATGAAACTATTTTATTCTGATATGTCTACATCCTGCATCGTATCTGTTTTAATTGATCCAGGTGCTACACATTCCTTTATCACTCAGAGAGTGATTCTTGACTGCAACATGACTACAAGTCATAGAGCAGATAGTCTGTTGTTAGAAACTCCTTTAATGGGATCTGCTATGTTGTGGGAAGTATGTTCTCCCTGCATTCTTTCCTTTTCTGAACATTTCATCCAAGTGGATCTTATACCACTTGAGATGCATGGGTTTGATATAATTCTGGAAATGGATACCTTAGAAAGGTACAAGGTTGTCTTGGATTGTGAGTCCAAGCATGAGGTGTTTACAGATAACAATGACACATGGATCTTTCAAGGAGACAAAAAGATCCTTCCAACCTGTCTTGTGTCAGCCATGGTAGCTGAGAAGCTGATGAGGCAAGGTTGTTATGCATTCTTGGCCCATGTGGTAGATACCACCATGGAGAGTTCTAATCCTATTGAAGTTCCTGTAGTCAGGGAATTTGAAGATGTATTTCCTGAAGAACTTCCAGGTGTACCTCCACCCCGAGAGATTGATTTTGAGATTAATCTAGTCCCGGGCACACAGCCAATAGCACAAACACCGTATAGAATGGCGCCTGCTGAGATGGCAGAACTCAAGAAACAACTTCAGGAGTTGCTTGAGAAGGGTTTCATCCGACCAAGCACTTCACCCTGGGGTGCTCCGGTCCTCTTTGTTAAGAAGAAGGATGGGTCAATGTGGTTATACATTGATTACAGACAACTTAATAAAGTGACTATAAAGAATAAGTATCCTCTGCCAAGGATTGATGATTTGTTTGACCAGTTGCGTGGTGCAACTATCTTCTCAAAGATAGACCTGAGGTCGGGATATCATCATCTGCGTATTAAGGAGGGTGACATACCTAAGTCTGCTTTTAGAACAAGATATGGTCACTATGAGTTCACAGTTATGTCATTTGGACTAACTAATGCACCAGATGCATTTATGGAACTCATGAATAGAATCTTTCGACCTTTTATTGATCAATGTGTAGTCGTCTTTATAGATGACATCCTGATCTACAGTAGAGATGCTCAGCAGCATGAGCACCATCTTCGTCAAGCTCTAACTTTGCTAAGAAAGCATAAGTTATATGCTAAGTTTAGCAAGTGTGAGTTTTGGTTACCAGAAGTTTCTTTCCTTAGACACGTAATATCTGCTTCAGGTATTCGTGTTGACCCTAAAAAGGTAGAATCTGTTCTACAGTGGGAGCAACCGAAGACACCAACGGAGATTCGCAGTTTCTTAGGGTTGGCAGGCTATTACCGGAGGTTCATTAAGAACTTCAGTTCTATAGCCTTACCCTTAACCAAGTTAACCAGGAAGGATGTTCCTTTTGTATGGAATGACAAGTGTCAACAATCATTCTAGTTACTGAAGGAAAGGTTGACTAGTGCACCTGTATTGGTGTTACCTGAGCAAGGAAAAGGGTATATAGTTTTCTGTGATGCCTCCAAGAATGGACTAGGATGTGTGTTGATGTAGGATAAACAAGTGATTTCTTTTGCATCCCGACAACTTAAGAAACACGAGGAGAATTATCCAACACACGATCTAGGGCTAGCTGCTGTAGTCCATGCCTTGAAGATCTGGAGACATTATCTCTATGGAGAGACATTCCAGATTTTCACAGACCACAAAAACCTAAAGTATATCTTTTCTCAGCATGAGCTTAACATGAGGCAGCGCCGTTGGTTGGAGTTAATCAAGGACTATGATTGCACAATTGATTATCATCCAGGGAAAGCCAATGTGGTTGCTGATGCTTTAAGTAGAAAATTAGCAACACCATCTCTAGATAAAGCACTGTTGAACTCCTTAGTGTGCTCTAAGAGAGATATGCTTATCTGCTTGAGGCAAAACAACATACAACTAAAAGTATTGTTGTTAGCCGGGTTGTTAGCTGAGATGCACATAAAACCTACTCTGAGACAACAGATTAAGGAGGCACAATAAGCTGATGCTGTAATCCAGCAGATTAGATCAGAGTTTGGCAGTGAGAAACGAGAAGGTTTCTATGATTCATATGATTAGGTAGCCTATTATCATGGTAGAATGATAGTACCTGATGTTGATAACTTAAGGAAGTTAGTCCTGGATGAAGCTCATTCTTCTATGTATGCTATGCATCCAAAAAGCACCAAAATGTATCATAACTTGAAAGATATGTATTGGTGGCCTGGTTTAAAGAAGGATGTTGCTGAGTTCGTGATGCGGTGTCCAGTGTGTCAACAGGTTAAAGTTGAACACCAAAAGCCTGCAGGAACACTGCACCCTTTGCCTATACCACAGTGGAAATGGGATCATGTGACCATGGATTTTGTGGTTGGTTTACCCAGAATAGCCAAAGGTCATGATTCCATTTGGGTAATAGTTGATAGGTTGACAAAGACAACACATTTCTTACCTGTCAAAACAACCTATTCTACTGAGAAGCTGGCACAGTTATATGTAGATGACATAGTGCGGCTGCATGGGGTCCCAGTTACCATTGTTTCTGACAGAGGTCCCCAGTTTACAAGTCGTTTTTGGGAGCGACTTCATAAAGCCTTAGGCACACAGTTAAGGTTTAGTACAACCTTTCATCCTCAGACTGATGGACAGTCAGAAAGGACTATACAAACCTTGGAGGACTTGCTTAGGGCATGTGTCCTCTAGTTTACAGGAAGTTGGGATCTACATCTAAGATTGATAGAGTTTGCCTACAACAATAGCTATCAGCACAACATTGACATGGTACCTTATGAAACTCCCCTATGTTGGTATGAAACTGGTGAATATCAACTTTTGGGTCCTGATCTTGTGCAGCAGACCACTGAGAAGATTAAAATAATACAACAACAGTTGAAGACTACACAGGATAGGCAGAAATCCTATGCTGACAAGCGTCATAGACCTTTAGAATTCCAGGTTGGAGATAGAGTGTACCTCAAGGTCTCACCTTGGAAAGGAGTTCTTAGATTTGGAAGGAAAGGAAAGTTAGCTCCTAGATTTATGGGGCCTTATCCAATCATTGAACGGGTTGGAAAGGTAGCTTATAAGCTGGAGTTACCACCTAAGTTGCAAAAGTTACACCCAGTGTTCCACATTTCCATGTTAAGGAAATGTCATCCTGACACAGAAACAGTTCTGCAGCCTATGGAGGTTGAGCTTAATGATGATATATCATATGTGGAAGGACCTGTGTTGATTCTTGATAGAAGAATCAAAAAGTTGAAAAAGAAAGATATTAGTCTTGTAAAAGTCCTCTGGAATCACCGTGGCATTGAAGAAGCTACGTGGGAACTAGAGGAAGAGATGAGAAGGAAATACCCTGCTCTTTTCTCTTAATATGTTTTATAATGATTTCGGGGACGAAATCCTTGTAAGGGGTGGATAATTTGTAACATCCCTGACCTGGGTTATGAACTAACCCTAGGTGTTTTGCTTAAATATGTGATTAGATGCTTGTGGTTAACTTTTGAAATGTAATTAAGGCTCTTGAGGAACTTACATTTCAATTTCAGTCCTTTTTGAATGATGTTGAAACATTGTTTTGTTAATTTTGGACTAAAGTGCAAATTACCCAAGTTGAGGGGTTAAATTGAAAATTGTGCATGATAATAAGTTCCTCATGTGTTGAAGTATCATGAGAATGATCAGTGTGTTTTTCTTGCATTATAGTTCACCGAAGAGTCAAGATTTAAGATGGTTAAATAAGTTTCTACCAAACTTTTCACATGGATGAGATGATGCAGAGGTATGGCTTGTGATAGCCTGAATACCAAGAAAGAGCTGATAAAGCAATGTTTGTGCATTAAAACCTAATTTTGGTGTAAAGTGCCATTTACCCAAAACCTAGGGTTCAATATGCAAATTACCACTTCAATAAGGTCCCTAATAATCTTTGGCATCATTTAGAGCAAATAAAATGAGAAGGGCACCTCATTTGAATTATCTTAGAGGAGAGAGAATCTTGACATTAAAATAATCAAGATATAAGCATAATTGAAACCCCAATTCAAATAATGCAAAAATAAATAAAAATAATTGAAGGGCTTTCAATCAAAACTTAAATGGTGGAATTTAGATGTGTGTGTGGACTTCCTTGAGCTTGCAAGGATCAAAAATATCCTAAGGAGGTGAAATTCCACTCACCTTATTATAAGGAAAAGAATTTCCACTAAAAAAGATATATTATTATTATAATGAATTAAGGTGCTTAATTTCTTTTCCATTAATCCTTGGATAATGAAGAGCTTTTGCAAGAGTTTGAAGGTGGCTTCGTGATCAAGTAATGGAGGAGGTTTTGGGGGAAATTAGTATGGAATTAAAAGAAAATGATTTCATTTTCTCTTTCCTTGAAAACCATATACATATTCTTTATATATACCTTATTTCTATAACACATAAGGAACGAACCCTTAGTATTTTCCTCTTAATTCTTTCTTTGGCCGACCTAGGGAGAGTCCAGGAGCAGGAGAACGATGAACACCACCTGTAGGTAAGGTTTGATCATCTTCTACCTTGGATTCATGGTGAAAACCCTAAATCAATGCTTGATTCTAGGTTTTCTTCACTCGATTTCCATTTCTAGCCATCCATTTCATCCAAAAGCTCAAGAAAGAACCTTGGATAGTTGCTGGAGCTCCATCCACCATTAAAGTTACGGAGCTTGTAGATCAAATTTGAGGCGGGTTTTATAACTTAAACCCTCAAACATTGCTATTGCATCAATCTTTTATGCTCTGTTGATTGATTTCTTCAATTTGATACACTTTTGTTTCTTTGCTGCAAATTCAATCAAGAACGGTTGCTGTTCTTGGGTGCACGAAGGAAGATGATGATGACATCATCATAAGCAAGCACCTCACCAAATATCTTGGGAGCAAACGTTTTCTAAAGGTGGGAACCAAACGGTTTCATCAAAACCGTTTGGTGACCAAACGGTTTGCAAATCGTTTGGAGGCAAACGGTTTCAAGACCGTTTGGTTGAGTTGACCCAGCATTGACCGTTTGGGAATCGTGTTCCTAATTATGTAGTATAAGGACCCTCCAAATTTGAGGGGTTAACTCCAAAGGAATCATAGGTTGAAGGCCAATCAATTAGGAAAATCAAACTGAATTAAGTGCTGATTTTCAACCTGATTAACTTGACCTGTTTGGGAAAACGGTTTCAAAACCATTTGAGATGGTTGACCAAGCATTTACTGTTTGGTATTCCTGTTAATTATTATGTTGGTTAATGACCCTCAACATTTGAGGGGTTAACTCTAAAGGAATCCTGAGTTGAAGCCTAATCAATTAGGGAAACCTAATTGGATTATGTGCTGATTTTTCAATCTGATTAATTGAACTTTTTGGGCAAACGGTTTCAAGACCGTTTGAGTGCATTGAACAAGCGTTGAACGTTTGGGATTAATGATACCTATTATGTTGGCTAATGACTCAACAAAATTTATGGGTTAACTCCCAAGGAATCGTGAGTTGAAGGCTAATCAATTAGGCAAACCCTAATTGAAAACAGTGCTGAAATTCCAATGAGTTAAGTTGAGATTTTGGGTTGATTAGCCCAAACGGTTTCAAGACCCTTTGGGGATCATCCAAACGGTCTCACTACCGTTTGGGGTTCACCCCAAGACCGTTTGGAGGTCTGGGGTCAAGTATAGTTGACCAATTGAAGGTCCAAAGGTACTAATCATATTGCAATGTAGTGCTGACTTGTTGATCAACTCGATAGTCCAATCCATGATGATTTTTCACTAAAGTCCAAAGGTTGGATGGGACAAACGGTCTCAAGACCGTTTGGATCTCATAAAAATGGTCTCAAGACCGTTTGGTGGTCACCCAAGACCGTTTGGAGGTCTAGGGTTGAGTATGGTTAGGTGTTTGAAGGTCTAAAGGTATTAAGTTGATTTGCAGTAAATTGTTGATTTGGTGAGTACTTTAATGAACCAAACCCTAATTGGATTGCTTGGATTTGAGTGATATGATGGGCAAACGGTCTCAAGACCATTTGGAGGTCTCATCCAAATGACCTCAAGACCGTTTGGGGTCAGGTCATACCCCATTTGAATTGTGGCTCAATAGTTATGAAGTAACTAGTTACACATTGATGAATATTGAAGGTTCATTGATTCTAAACCCTAATTCAATTGATTCCAACCCTAATTGAGGATCAATCGAGGGTCAATTGAGTGTCAAATCAGTTGAGGGTTGATCTAATTAACTCAATTGATTAGTGGTTAATATGTGCAAGATCGATTGAAAGGTTCAACATTGAAAACCCTAATTCAATGTGATTGATGGAAACCATATTTGGTCCATTCGGTTTTGAGGTGGTTTGGACCAAATGGTATCAAGACCGTTTGAGTCCAAACGGTCTCAAGATCGTTTGAGTCCAAACGGTCTCAAGACTGTTTGGGACCAAACAATCCCAAATCAGTTGAGGCTTAAACGGTTTCAAAAGTTTAATTTTGTTAAGTGGTTTCAATTGTTATTCTACTAAATGGTTTTACTTAT
Source organism: Alisma plantago-aquatica (assembly GCA_963693085.1). Taxonomy (NCBI): domain Eukaryota; kingdom Viridiplantae; phylum Streptophyta; class Magnoliopsida; order Alismatales; family Alismataceae; genus Alisma; species Alisma plantago-aquatica. The sequence continues at coordinate 1,444,027,857 of OY856409.1, read as the reverse complement.
TCCAAGATCACTTGGAAGGTAATCAACCAAATAGTATGAACTCTCAAAGTGGGTGAAGGTCAGTGGTTTGAGTAATCAATCACATGATGTAATCCAAGGGAGATTAAGCTCTAATGATCTTGATATAATGACATATCCTATGATGTCAATTCTTCTTTCAAGTGGAGTTGACTTAGCTTAATCAAGGCTGAGGTAAACTTCATCTTATAGAAGATGAAAGAGAAGATGTTCTTCATGAATGAATGTCTAGTTAGGGCATGGTTCTTAATAGTGAGATCATGAAACCCTAGTTATGAAGGTTAATGAATCATAACCCTATTTGAGGGCATTGATAGATGAAATTCTATTATATGATGATGATATAAACCTAATTCATAATGATGACATGGCAAGCTTTAAATTAGAGGTACTTGTTGATCATCTCCACTTAGGGTTAATAGTAAACCCTAATTGGTCTGGAGTATTGAATTCACAAATGTAAAATAATTGGGGTCTGCTGTAGCACGACCATGCTAGGCAGCACGGCCGTGGTGGATACCCCTTGCACGACCGTGCAAGGTAGCACGGCCGTGGTGTTTCCCCTTTGCACGGCCGTTTTTGGCAGCACGGCCGTGGTACATTATTATTGATTTGAAATGGATTGTATAGTACACCCTAATTCCAAATAAGGTGAAACTATGAGAGAAACCCTAATTTTGGGTTATTCTTTATAATGTAAAGCTCCAAGGTTGAATAATGAAGTGATAAGCTATTAACCCTAATTGAGCTAAGGGAATGGTTATCCTAATTGAATTAAAAAGGAAACCCTAACCCTAGAAAGGGCATAGTGGGGTAATCCTTGAACAATGATGTTATCATTATTTTTCATTGTACTGACATGAAATTGATGTGTTGTTGTCATCTGTACTAATCATGTAGGTTTCATGAGATATTGAACATAGCCAGGTATGAGCTATGATACCTTATGTATTGAAAACACTTTATAAGTTTTATAAACAATGATATGCTATGTTGCCTAGTGAAAGGTAACAAAAGAGATTGATATGCTTTAAGAGCTATGTGAAATACCTACATTACAATTATCATGTTTACACTGTCAGATAACCTGATGGCATTAAGTTACCTGTTTAAGTGGTAACATGTGTTTTGATAATGTAAGGGTTTGAACACCCATATCCTTGAATCATGATGATGAGATGATAAGGGATTGAGATCCCAATGTTAGCAAAGTTGTGAAATGAACTTGATAGAAATAGTACTCATTCTTTATAGCAAATGTTATAATGTTTCATGATTAACAACATGCCTGATGCTAAAAGAATGTTGTAATGTACTTAAATAATCAAGTGAAATGATATCATGTAGAGACCTGACCATAGATCCATCATCATCAGTAGTTAGGTGATGGTGAAACAGGTTTTCCCAAGGGAACTCCTGGAGAGTATACTTTTGAGTATGTGGGGGTTATGGGCGCGAATATCCTTACGCCCTAATGAAGGAATTGAAGTGAGATAAACACTAAATCTCTCAATTCTTCATTATATGTATATGCTGAGATGATGTATCACTAATCTCCCGATGATGTTGTTAATGCTGCATCGATGAGAGATAAACAAGAAATCCCTCGATGGCGAAGAGAGTACAGAATGCCACTGTAACTCTAATAGCGAAGTTGCCAGAATACCCTGGAAAGCTATTATAGCAGAGACACAAGATGTCCAGCATGTTGTTCCTCACACTGACTGAGGAGGATGAGGTCATAGAAATCTGGCTCTTCTGATGACCTATGTATGGTACCAATTTCGACTTCGTAGTGGTTGGTTGGAGTATGAGCGGTATATCTCATCTCCTAATGGCATAAGTATGTTTGTAAAATGTAATCAGCCGTGTAGCATAATTGCTTAGGGTTAAACTACGAGAATCAATGGTTGAAGATACATTGACTAATATGCCCTAGTTGGATAAATGATTTACATGATCTTTATATTCCCTCTTAAATGGATAACTTGTTGCTTATTCAAGTTACAACTGAAATAATGGCATAGAGAATGCTGCTCTACTTAGTTTATTCAATGAATTACCTGCTGATAAATGTTTATATTTCCACTGCTCAGTGTTATTCTATTATCTGCAATAACAATGTTTCTGGCGGAGAGTTATATCTCTCGCTGGGGCAATTATTCAATTGTCTCACTCCCGTGGAATTAAATTTTTAGGTAATCGCCGAGGAAAAGGTAGAAACCCTACAAAGGGTGAACAACAGCAGCAACAGCAAGGACAACAGTGATCCTCAGGTGGAGTCACTGTCTGTGAAGTTTTGTATATAGGGAGTCCTATGTGTCGTCTCTGTACTCTCAGGTCCTAGGAGTTAGTAGAGTGTTTGATGTTGATCTGAGATTTTGGCTTGAAGCCTCGAGACTTTTGTATACTGCTCATGTATAGTTTAACAGGGCAGTCAATGTTATGACTCTCGAGATGAGATGATACAGAGATGTAATGATGAATCAGTTTGTAAATAACTTACTTTGGTTCTTTACGATAGAGTTTCACAGTTTGTGGATCTTCTTGCAAAAATTTTTAATTTTTAGTGATTTTCAGTAATTCCGCTTCTAATAATTCGCTTCCGCATTCGTTGATCTCGTTTTTCCGCGATGGGTCGCAACACAATATCTCAGGTATCGCGTAGGTGCCTTGTTGAGCATGTGTTTAACCATGAGATTAAGCCTGATGAGTCTTATTTATGGATTAGGATGCCTTCTATCCATTGGATATATTTTGAACATTGTTGCCATTATTGAGGGTATCTCATGGATCTATTTTCTCTTTCATGCCCCCTCTAACGACGATATTTTACTTTACAACTACACTTCTATTGACCAAAATTCATAGAGCTAAATCTTGGCATACGCACATAAGACAAGGCCAAGACAAATGCATCGATTGGGCTTCTCCCTTGAAATATTAGTTGACAAAATTTGCTGGAAACTTATTGTTTGCTCGTTGGTTGAGTATCGATTCAATTAAAATCTTGATCGATGACATCAATTGGACCGACCAACAATGCCATCAACTGATTTTTGTCTTGTAAAGAGTGCGATCCAAGAGGGTATTAACTCCTTACTTATTTGAAGAATCAATCTTACAAACCCATTCAAGCATGCAACATATATATATAATAGTACTAGATGTATATTATTCCATAAAGATGTATTGAAATAGAGTAGATAGTTTACGATAGTGGAAACAAAACTTAGTTGTTACAACGCTTGATATAAGGTTCATCAACACTATCCATTAAGGAAATACTAAAAAGAAGTCGACATGATCGATTATAGAAACAACCTAGGCATCGTCACTAAGTCTTCCAAGCTCTACTCTAGAGTCGGTGCTTCATAGTCTAGTCCTACAAGCTGCTCAAACCCTTGGTGGTTTACAAACATCCCAATATGGGTTAACAAAGGAATACGGAGAATGCATATTAAAATGGTGTATGAGCAACGTAAATATCACTTGGGTGTATGAGTAACGAAAAACAACAAGGCATGTGTATTTACATTAAAAAGAATATTAAACAAGATAAGTGCAAGGGGAAGAATAACAAGTTAATGATGCATTTATTTGAAAAGAGAAAACTCGATAAGGGATTATTGCCAATCAAATTATTACACATAAAATAAGAAACAACAATTTGATTGTAGATATATATTAGACTAATCATTTATATAGTAGGTCCAAGACACTTATAACCATTGGCCAAATGATGGGTAGAAATAGGACACCCCTGGGTGAGATAGCACATATTAATATACAAGTGGGTGGGTATAGCACACCCTGGTAGGAGATAGTGCACCCTAATGTATTGTTCTGCACACACATTACTACTCTAGTTATAATGGCCTAAATACCATGCACACATACAGTGTGGTAAAATAAGTGGTTCAGTCAGTCAATAAACTTAAAGTTATACAAGGTCAACAAGCAGGGGGATCATATATCCATATTAACAAAAGAGATCAAAGATTAGATGATCAAAAATATTTCTCTAGAATATATCCAACAAGGTTTCAAGAAAAGGATTTTGTATAAATGACCAATATGAGTCCATACACAATTATTGATTGATTGAGAGTGATAACTCATATCAGTTCTTCTAACCTCTCAAATGATCTGCACAGATAAACCACATTCAATGAGCAAATTACCTAGTCAGTATCGAGCCAAACTTCTCGAAGCACCCCCACAAGGGCAGAATGAGAAAGTCACATGGAAAAATGTTAACTCATCCCCTCAAACTCCTTCCATGGAAGAGAGAGAAAGAAGCTCATTATCAATCTTGGCTTGCACTGGTTAGCCAGCCTTCACTTGTGGGATACCGCATGTTGAACTCCCGAGGGACTAGCCAAAGATGATGGGCTGCTTCTCATGGCAGCATGAATACGGTGAGTAGTGGGGTTTTGCCAAGAACCACAGAAAGGGAGAAGGCCAGGGGAGACAAAGAGGCAAAGTTGAGATCTCCAAAGAACGCCGCTTCCCATGGTTTAACACAATAAACTCAAACATGTAGAGCATGACCATTGATGAGGTAGAAATGGTCAACATATGTCGAAGTCTAAGAAACATAGAAAACACGAGCTTAATATAAAAACTTGGTTAAATTACCCAAAGGGACAAACCAACATATGATATACATTCACTGAGGTCTGACACACAACTGAAAGAAGACTCTATGACTGGAGAGCCACTCAAGTGAACAGATAACAAGTGTCGCTGACGATCAACGCAAAGAGCCTCTTCGATAGAGAGAGTAAGCAAAATAATAAAAAGTCAATGATTTAGACAGTAAGAAGGGAGGTCATAGATGCTTACAGGTGAGACAACTCGGGTTGGAGGCGCAAGAAACAAGTACCAAATCTTTCGAATGTTTGGTAATTTATTTGATGAGGATCGACAACGCCAACCCTTGGGCACAAAACTCCATACAAGTACAAGATTGGTTTATGATAAGAAGCCTATCCTGCCTATTGTGCTCTAGAAAGCCAAAAGAACCTCTATAGGTTACCTAGGTCCTTCCCGAGGGCTAGGCCTGTATCAAATCCTTCCTCATCCATGTGAGTTCAGATTGCGGAAAAGCTAAGACCCTAAGAAAGGAGGTGGATTTACCCCTCATATAAAAAGTCGAAAGCTAAGAGGGCCTGACTCAAAGTGAATATGGGTTGTACTACACCCCTCATCTCCAAGTGAAATCCTCTTCAAAGAGGTGAGTGAGAGTTCGTAAACAGGAGATAGTGTAAGGAGTATCTCATACCCATGTAGGGGCAGGAATAGAAATGAGCTCCTTGTTGTGCGAAGATGACGCATCTGACCGCCGTAGCAACGATATAGGCTAGGTCTGCAACCGTTTGTCACAAACCATTGTGTTTGTGATTGTTTCTCTTTCGCCAAATGAATTAAAGGTCTGTTTGCTATGGTGTTGTAGCGTGCAGTTTGATGAATATGAAAACACGGCAGATCTAATCATGTCTTTTGTGCTCCGTCATATTCATTTGGTATAACATGGCCCGATTTCAGCATTATGAGTGGTAACCATTTGGTACACGACAGTTTGCGCAAACTTTTGTATGTGAGACGACATGTTACAGCTACAAAAGTGCAACTACACCCGACCGCGCCCAAAATGGGTGAGGTACAAACTCCGGGAATTTAGGCCATAACCGTACATTTTTGTGAATTGAAAACTAGCGTTTTTATTTTCCCATTTGCTAACCAAATAAAAACCAGGTACTGATTCCCGGAGTTCCAAAGTAATGAACTTATTTTACTCCCAACCAAACAGGGCCTAAGTAGTGGCGTTTAATAACACAGTCAAGAGTTGGGCCCACTCCTTCGGTTTTCCCTCAAACAAAGTTCCTAAACTAGAGAAGGGCCCACAAATGCCAGTATCAACCTCACAACATGCTGCAACAGCCCAAATCCTACTTGAGTAAGAGCACTTGAAGAAGAGGCGAGCCGTTGTCTCGTCATCTACGTTGCAGAGGGTACACAACACTTTGTAGTTTGGTGCCCAGCGACGTACCCGTTCTGCATCATGTATGCCGTAGATGCCCAACGTGGTATGCTCCTTAAGAGAGAGCACACCATGCAGTGAAGTGTTGAAGGAGGTGAGCACATTGCTTAGACTCTGCAGCCATTCTTTTCTAGGTGAGCACATTGTGACTGAATATGCTCCTATCACATCCTCATCCAGCATGTCCATAGTGACTCAATATTGGCAAGGAATTTAACAATAGCCCATTGTGCCACTGCCACATCGTTGAAGTTCTTTAGGCCGAGTCAGCCTTCATCCTGTAGGTATTTCATCCGTGCCCATGACATGGTATGGTATGTAACCCTGCATCACCCAAAAATAAAGCAGTTCGAGGATGTTGGTTTTCACATGAACACGAGCCTTAGTCCTCAAGTCAGGGGAAATCCAAGCTACGTGCATGACAATTGACAGTCGTTCCTCCGGGATACCCATAATGGCAGCAAAGACGTCGCCCATGTGTGTAGTGATTTTGGATAGAGATAGAGATGACTTGGCGGGGTTTTGGCGTGGAGCCCAGAGCACCTATCAAAGAGAGCCAACGTTTCGGAGATATGGGACCGACCCCTAAAGGAACAACATGATATCATCAGCAAAAGTCGAGTGTCGGGGTTCTTCGGACCTTGAACATGCGCAGCTGCTTCATGACGAGTGTAAAGAGTAATGGAGACAGGGGTCGCCTTGCCTTAGCCCTCTGTTGTTTGTAAAGAGGCCAACTGGGTAGCCATTCACAAGGACCAAGAATGGGGATTAAATCTTCTGTCCCCATATTATTGTTTGTCCTTGTTCTAGTTCATCACGATAACACACTCCGCAAATAATTATTCATCCATAGTACAGTCCTGCTGGAGTATACGGTTGAGATACAATGAAACAGAGGCACATATAGATAGGGATGAGCATCGGGCCGGGTTATACCGGGTTTTGCCTGTCCCAAACCCAAACCCACATTTTAAAGCGGGCTACGGGCCGGGTTCGGGCCCGGATAAAATTGAAAAATGTCAGCCCATACCCGGCCCATAAAAGAATGTTGGGTTTTGGGCCGGATTCGGATTTGCCCATATAACATCGAATGAGCATACCAAATTTTGCTAGATCTAACATGCTAACATGAAAAATGAATTACTGTGATATGTATTTTGTGATAAACATTCAAAAGAATGTATATACACTATATTGAAAGAGTAACAAATCATTTTCTGGTGCATGTGAATGTATGAGAAGTAAAAAATCAATGGAGTCCACAATGTTGTGCCTTTTTGCCTCCTCATCCTATATGTATATACAATGAAATGGGTTTTGTAAGGGCAAAAGATCTTTTGTCTCCTACATGTGGGCATATGAGTAAAAAGATGAGCATAATCTACTATGCACTGAGCAAAAGATCATTCGTCTCCTATATGTGGACACAATGAGAGTAAAATAAAGAAATCAAGTATGTTTATTCATGTCAATGATGGTTATCTTACTAGTGTTGATTGATTGCATAGTATCCATGTTGTCATTGGTTAGGTACATACTACATATTGCATCAAGAAATTTGTCTGTTTTTCTTTCAAGACAAAGATAGATGTATAGGTATATAATGTACATAAAATATAATCTGGGCATTCGGGTTTTCAGGCCTGGGTTTACCTCTGCCCGTACCTGGCCCAAATAAAATATGGGTTTAAATTTTAGGCCCGACCCACCCATATTGTAAACCGGGTTCGGGTCTGGATCGGGTTATGCGGGCTGGGCGCGGGTCGGATCGGGCCGGCCCAACCCGATGCTCATCCCTACATATACACAACGGTGACAGAAGATGTGGTCCGCCAAGAATGATGCCGATTGAACACATCTTAATCCACCAAATTCAGGTTTCGTTGAAGTCGGAATTATCTAGGATCTTCCAAAGGCCTTGCCAAGGGGCATGGTCATATGCTTTTGAGATGTTAATTAAGTTTAGTGCAAACTTTTGGTTTAGATCACTTCTTGATCTCAAAATCATGAAGAAACTCACCTGCCAAATGAGCACATTCTGAAATATCTCTGCCTAGTATGAAGGCACCTTGGTGCTGGGAGATGAGGGATGGGAGGATCAACTTGAGTTGCCTTGCAAGGAGTTTAGACTAGATTTTTTTACAAGACCCATCGGTCTGAAATCTTCCATCACCGCCGCCCTATATGTAGTTGGTATGAGTCCAAATATTTTGTATTCATCCTCAACATATGATAACTTTTTTCTATTTGTATTTGGTATGAGGGTAAGGAATGTGTGGGGTTACATTGTCTCACCTTACCGCCATCAAAGAGCCAGCGAATGTGGTGCGCTCGTCAACACCAAGGGTCGTCCAGGCATTGCTGAAACCGTCGTGCGTTGAAGCGTGTCCGAACCAGAGGCCTGATCCTCGCCGATGGACCATAAAGCATCCTTAATTGTAACGTCTCTAATAGCGTTCACACAAGGTGATGAGCGAGGCCTGATGGCCCTAATCGTTGGTGAAGCCTGTCGGCGACATGCATTGTTCTTTGGGTAGCCTACATCCATATGCATGCCCAATAATAGGCTCATCCGGATAAGGTCTAGAGGAGAGCCCACTCCCAAAAGCTAGCTATTGAGAGGGGAGAGCCTCTAGGTTATATCCAACCAATTCGTCTCCCATACGACCAACATGGGACTAATTGACCCTATCAAACCCCCTCACTTAAAGACCGATGACCTCAACGGGCCCATCCAAAACCCTTTTCATAGAGGTTGGTGCAAAGCCTTTTAAGTGAGGTTGGGCTTATTCCTAGCTCTAATACCTTTTATAAGCCCATCCGAATAAGGCCCAAAGGAGACAACACTCCCAAAAGCTAGCTGTTGAGAGGGGAGATCCTCTAGGTTATGTCCACCCAATTAGCCTCCCATACGACCAATATGGGACTAAATGTCACTATCACCTAAATGCAACATAGATAGAGCACTGTCATGGGTACTGCTCCTACACCATCGGACAGTACATGACGCCATCATACACACTCAAACAAGAGATCAACCTCCAGGGGTGGTTCTTGCTCCACCGTGCACTTCACCAGAACACGTGCAAAGTCAGGGTTCATGCGTTGGTTGTCGTCGAGTCCATCTTCAAGGGGTTGTCGATGTAGCTGGTGGAAGCCACACTCAAGAAATAGAGATACACGAGGATCTCTTTCATAGAAACTAGACTGCTACAAGGTTGAGAGGAAGATAGATGAGAAGAAATCACATCACGAGTTACAGCAGGGAGGGAGAATCCAACTCACAATCCCTATTTTAAGTGGGACGAAAAAAAGGGTAAGGGGGAGAAGAAGACACCGAGTAACAATAGCCAAGAGGCTCAAGAGACATAGACCCGCATGTCTTAGGGCTGCTAGACCCACATGACTGACACTTGGTCAAACAAAAATATTGCACTTCAAACAAAGTGTGTGTACAGGCTAAATTTTATCTAATTTTAATCTCTCTTTCCTAATTTGTTAGATCAATCAATGCTCAAATATTATGAAAGTTTACATGTAATCCAATTGCGGCATAAGAAACCAATTCAAATTCAAATTCTACTTTTATAGATTTTAATTACATAAATCCTTGACTTGGGTTGATGGTAATCTCTTTCAAGTATTTATTTACCTTTTAATTAATTTAGCACAAAATTTCAATTTTATGTCCCCTTCTCATCACATAAGTTTAGGAAGCTTCTAGGATTCTTATTAATATAAAAATTTATTACATGGTAAATTGGCACATTTAACCGTAATTGTGATAAACTGGCTACTATATTTTAAAGCCATTCATAAAACATATATTTAGTTGAAGTACTTTATTCTAATGATATTAATACTCCTAATGTCAAACAATTCATAATAATCAGAATTAATACCAAATCTTTTTGAAATGAGCTTAAACAAGGAAATGTTAAGCTATTACCAAAATCTGAGTATGTTTGATGTCCAAGACAATCTTGACCAATAGAAAAGGATGATTGGAAAGTCCCAAATAATGTAGAGTGCAACATTTATTCAATATTATTAACTATATTAAGATTTTCGAGATTAATTACAAGTAATACAATTATTACATGTGATTTACAATAAAAATATAAGAAGAAAATAAATATTCTTCAATCTTTGATTTTTATGCATGCATGACTTGATTTCTCCAAACTAGATTTTTCAAGTTTACTCATTTTTTGTGTGTCTATCCAAAATTACTAAAGTATGAACAATATATAAAAATAATAGAATACTTTTGCTCATAACTAAAATAAGATATTAGGCAAGATAGATTCTTGAGTCACTATTCTCCCCCTTTCTGAAGATGACAAACTATTTCATAAATATATTGAATGTTTTCATGTAAAATCTTACCTTCAGAGAGTTAGGGTTTCAAACAATTGAGTTTTTGTACTACCCATCAGTTTATGTTATATCTCCTATTCTATTAGTTTTGATAACATTTATAGAAGCTATATTTCCAGTGCATAGATGTCTTCTCCCCATATATACATGGATTTAATGCCTTCTCCCCAATTGTCATGTCAAAAAGTGTGGCGGGTATAAGAGAGAAAAAGTGAAAGGTCGTCCAAGAAATTTAGATAATGCAAATCAATACATGTAATTGAATAGGAAAAGATGAAATTCAAGCAAGTATCATCAAGATACATAAGAAAGTAGCTCAAACTAATATATTTGCCATCCAATAAAATTGCTTGAGTGTTGTGAAACACGATACAAGCATAACACTAGTTTAATAGCATTTGTTTAAAACAAAATACTACAATAAACTAATAGAAGTATCAATTTCTTAGCAAGATAAGCAAGTGAATTGATAACACATGTAGATGTAGAGAGATACCTAAGCAAGAATATACATGTTAATAAAATATATTTGAATATTGGTCACTATAATATAAGCATTGTTAAAAAGAAGATACACATATGAATCTCAAGGTTGCATCCAACATAAAAGAGTTATGAATACAAAGATGTTGCAAGTTAGAGCACAATAGAATCAATTCAAACATAACCAACATTATTAAGAATTACCATTGAACACACATAACAACTTGGGTAAAGTAATCCCATGATACATGAATGTCAATTATTAAGAAAAATATAAAGATATATCTCTATGCCAAATTATAAATTTCATAGCATGGCAATGTGCATATCATAAAAATACCAAGGGAAATGTCAAACGAATAAGACATTTACTGAAAAAGTCTAGTTGAGTGGGAAATTATCATCAAATATTTTTTTTATATTCATTGCACAATACCAAGGGTTGAAATTTTGAGTGAAATTCCTCAATCAACAACAAATGTAGGAAAATCCCTAAGGATGCTCATCGGGTGAGTTTTTCTCAGGATAAACTCGATCAATGAAAACCATTGCCTAAAACATGAAATTTTCAAAAGAAAAACTAGAGTTCATCTTGAATGAAACATAACCCAAACAAGTATAAATAGGTTATAAACACATTTTGAGTATCATAGGAAATTTTTAAGCAAGATAGTGACAAGAAACATTATATATATATATATATATATATATATAGATATATAGAATCAAAAGCCATACAATGTTTGGTTATTGACATTAAAACCGAACCTCTCTCCTTACCACTTCTTTCCATTTGTTCCCAAGGCATACACATATCACCTCGCTTCCTTTTCTATGGATTGAAAAAGCAATAGTTCAATTCGATATCTCATGTCAATCCTTTTGAAAATGACCTAAAATAAGAAATATGAATAGGTCCTCAGTCATATTTTGTGGTCCTAGGAAGTTAGTGTGATAGACAAATTATGCTTCTTTTGTGGTCTTTTGTTAACAGTTCTACATTGTACATATCTTGATGACAACTTAACCATTCTATTCATATGTATCTTATATGACTATTTGAGATCAATTTTAGGCATTAGGTAAATAAGAGGATGTTTTGGTAAATCCTAGTTTGCTATAAAACCAGTCAAAAATAATGCAAATGGGTGTTTTGTGGAATAGGCTATATCTCCACTAGAATCATGTTTTGAAATCATTTGTATTGAATGTATGACTTATATATAAGCTTAAAAAACCAAGTGCACTTAATTCAAATATTTAAATACTTTTGGGGAAATTGTGAGAATTAATTACAGATAGGTCAACCTGTCAAGTTTGTCCCGATGACAACTCAACTTACAAGCAATACAATTCTCGATAATTCCCAGAATCAGCCAAGTTTGTCTTGGTGACAACTCGACGGACACCCTGCACTTGCAAAGCAATTTAGAACTATCGAACGAGTTTCATGCAAGATAAACTTGTCTAACAACTTCAAATTGCTTTTTCATATAGTACCTTGTTCGAGTTACCCAAACGATAGCTCAACCAACAACACTATAAGGAAAAGTGCAAAAAGTGTTTCTATCCATTGGTGTGTTGTCAAAACATGAGAATATATCCGTTGGAACACCCAAAATAGCTAGAATGTTTTCTTAAGTGTCTCTAGTGGCTAGTAGGCAACCTCAACTATAAATAGGGACCCTTGTACTTCATTTCAAGTTTGTCTTCTATGCTCCCTAGTTATAGTTGAATGTTTTTGCCTCCAAGAACCCCTTTCTCTCTCAAGCTTATCTACTAGTCTACATCAATACACATGAGTTAGGATCATTGTGAGAGAGCTGCTCCATTATACACCTTGCTAGGCTCTCATCTCCATTTCCCAATCTCCTTTCTCTAATAAGGGTGGTGAAAGCGTATCCTTGGTGAGGGTGAAGAATAATGATGAATATCCAAGTTGAGTTGGTGAATCCTTCAACGCCAAAGACTTGTTGCAAGAGTAGATCCCCTTGGTGAAGGATTCTAGCTCATCGCAAAAGTGGGTAAGTCCTTGTGCAGGTAGAATACTCTTGCTCTTAGATGGGTAAGCCCTTGTTAGGTTATCGGCTTATTTGATCCTTAAAAGGAAATTCAGGTACCCTTGACCTCGGAACAAGGTGGTCATATTGTATCTCTTATAATGGAATATAAGAAATGTGCAATGTTTGAAAATCCTAGAGATTTACCCCTCTAGGTAGAAGACGTACATCTCTGAGTTTGGAGTTTGGAGCCATCATACATAATTTGTGCACTTGTGCTTTTTCAATATCTCTCTCCCTTGCTATGTATGTTTAGTTGCACTCAAATTTCATAAAAGAAACCTTATCTTGTGATATACTTTGAAGGTTTAATGAATTTATTTTAAGTGTTTTTAGATATACTCACCCCCCTCTAGATCCTGTTGATCCAACAATTGGTATCAGAGCCCGATCTTCTCCAACCAGGTGCTCCTACGAGATGAGAAGATGGGTGAGAATCTATTTGGGCCCCTTAACATAGAAGGTGGATTCTCTAGGTGTCCTTCCATATTTCATGGCACAAACTTCCTCTATTGGAAGAAAAGGATACAGTTCTACCTCTAAGGGATGAGCTACAATATGTAGAAAGTTGTTTCCGTTCCATACAAAGAACCACAAGGACATATGGCTACATGGAGTGAATCTTCCATGAAGAAGTCTCAACTAACCACCAAGGCAATAAGCATCATGTACTTTTCCATCACTCCAACTGAGTTCAATCATATTCCACTTGGGACACCGCTTATGAGATTTCAAATAAGCTATGCATTACTAATGAAGGAACCAAGAAATGAATGAATCCAAGTGTACATTCTCAATGGTCTTCTTGAAAACTTCAAGATAGGTAAGAAGGAAAGAGTTGTGAATATGTATTCAAGGCTCAACACCATTGTCAATGGACTTGTTTCTTTGGGTCGACCCATGGACTGATGGAAGATCAACTCCAAGATCCTTAGAACTCTTCCTTAGAGACAGGAAACCAAGGTGACTACCATTGAAGAAACAAAGTCACTCATTGAAGATCTCATAGGAAATCTACAAGCTTTTGAAGTAAGACTTGAAAAGTAATATGAAGAAGACATGAAATAAGAGAAAGAAATTAAGAATCTTTTTATTGATAATGGCTATGTCATGGGATATGTTGACTTTACTCTCTTTCTTAATCACACTTCTAAAAACTTCTTGGTTATTCAAATTTATGTTGATGATATCATTTTTGGCGGGTCTGATCTTGATCTTTGGAAGGAGTTTAGTTCTCTTATGCAGAGTAGATTTTAAATGAGCATGATGGGGGATCTCACATATTCTTCGAATTTCAAATCAAGGAAATAAATGATGGAAACTTCATCAACAAAGAAAATACACAAGTGAACTCTTCAATCAATTTGGGATGAAGAACACAAAGCCAATGGATACTCCCATATCAAACACCTCCAAACTTGATGAAGATGAAGAAGGTGAGAAGTTAGATGAGGATCTCTATAAAGGTATGATTGGTAGCTTACTATACTTAACTGCCTCTCTCTCTTTATATATATACATACACCACATATATATAAATATATACACATATATCATGTTTAGTGTTGTTTGTGTGTTACATTTCAACCAAGCCCTAGAAAATTTCACCGTATAGATGTTAAGAGGATTATATGGTACCTAGATAAGACCCAAAATTTTGGAGTATGGTATCCAAAGTCTAGGGACTTTACTCTTATGGCTTATAGCGATGTGGATAATACATGGTGCTTAATTGATAGAAAGTGAACAAGTGGCACTTGCTTCTTCTCAGGACCATGTATGATTTCTTGGTTTTATAAGGAACAAAACATCATGGTTCTTTCAACTACTGAGGCTGAATACATTGCATGTGGAAGTTGTAGTACCCAAGTCCTATGGATGAAGTAAATTCTCCAAGACTGTAATATTTTCTATGATTCTTCTCCTATGTACTGTGATTAGGTAGTCAATTGATCGGGCATTCCACACGAATTAATCATGGTTTGCTTATGTTTGTAAGTTGTGAATATGAAACTATTGGAATTCAAGAATTTTATGCGCATGAGTCTCCTATATTATGGGTACATATCTAAGGGCATGAGACATTTAAGAAACATAGAGACATATTTTTTGCACAAGTTTTCTCTCTCAAAGATAGAGAAAGTCACCCAAGGGTGACAATTTTCTATCAGAGGAGAGTAGGAGTGTAAGCAATGCTAGCATGTTGATAGACATTGATTCCACTTCCTCTTAGAAGACAAGGTGTTGTACCAAAGTTGATCCATCCATGTGGAAGAAATAGAGGCCAAGGCACTTGTGTAGAGGCTTGGGGGACTGGTTCTACACAATGACAAGGTGGTTTTGCAAAGGCAATGACCGAGCAGTAGTAAAAAGGATACTTTGGATCTTGATTCAGAACTTCAAATCGTTGAAATACTAAGACATGTGTTGGACAACTAGCACCAAGGTATATTTGAAATTCCTTTCTTCGTCTTTTACATGCTAACATTTTGTAGCTACAACAAATTTGATGACTACGGCAAATTGTTGGTTGTATGCCCTAAGATCCATCACATGATGAATGTAATAGCCTTGTCTATGATTTTATTATTAATAAAGGTAATTTCACTTATTATTTTTTTTAATATTGAGATAATGAAGGAATTTAATAATGTACAAAGAATATTTTGACTCGATGACATATGGTTTG
The DNA here is from genome assembly GCA_963693085.1 of Alisma plantago-aquatica. Taxonomy (NCBI): domain Eukaryota; kingdom Viridiplantae; phylum Streptophyta; class Magnoliopsida; order Alismatales; family Alismataceae; genus Alisma; species Alisma plantago-aquatica. Next base: position 1,444,012,181 of record OY856409.1, on the reverse strand, counting down.
GGTTGAGGATCTGAACGTGGGTTCATATATATTCTTAACAATGTTCATTCTTGTTATGTCCCTAGTTAGTTATCATTGTAGATATTATAGGACAATAATAACACATAAGAATAGTGTATATGTCAATCTCTTTAGTTATGATATTGGATGTCAACTGTTATGCATGGGTCCTTTTTATTGTAATAGACATATCCACTTTCAGAGTGATGCATGGAAGCCATCTCATGGAAAGTCATAGTCATGTCTAAATGTAACAATGGTGATTGCGATATTTAAATTGAAGTCACTACAATAATCACATGTTTCTCTATGTACTTTAACACTGGCCCAACATGACTCTTAATAAGGGTTGTTGTAATGGTGGTGATTGGGTGTCCGCAATACTTGTGGATTATTATGAGTGATGTGGATGGAATTGTACCTCCATAGGAGTGATATCTTGTCCTCCTAACAAGTGGGACCATGAAATGCATGGCCATGATCATGTGAGTCAATATGTGATATTGATCTCACACAACCTCAATAGTCTAGTCTATTTCAACAAACATAGACTGAATATTAAGAGGATAACAACTTCGTGCCTCAATTTCAAATCTAGATATATATGATAAAGGAATTATGCGGTCATGGTAACATTGGTTACTATATAATTTGAATTGTCCTTAACTTATCCCAATTACTTAAATTTCACTGATGTGTTTCTAGAGGCCAAACTTTTTTGGTGCGATTTTAAACATCACTACCAACATAATGTGGAACCTATGAGGTCATAAACATAAATATGCATAGAGGAATTGAAGTTCACAACAAAGCATATGAATAGAAAGTGCCTGAATCATGTACAACTAATTTCCAGCCAATTCGACCGATTCGAAAGTCTGACTGCGAGCCTAGATTGATTAGATATATGAATCAATTGATATTCAATCGATTGAGTAACCACCGATATGGGAACCGATGCATAGGGTGGTTGGATCAAGTTAGGGAGAGGAAGAAATTGTTGTGTTTTATTTGGAATTGAATTAGACACATGTGAGTTGATCAAATGGATTTGTGGTTTGCTCAACTAGATGACCAATTCATCTCTAGTCAGATGAATAGACAGTCCAATTGGGTGACAAAAAAATATATCCAAGTGATCACATTCTGGTATGTATTGAGTTGTAATTAGGAACTAGATTGTATTTGGAAGTCTAAGCCGATGACTCTCTTATCTATAGGAGGGGAAGTACATTGGGATGAGACACACACACAACACTGAGAGACAAGTTTTTTAAGAGTTATTCATCTCAGAGAGAAAAATACTCACCCAAAGATAACATTCCATAATAGGAGAAGAAGAAGAGAGAGTGACACTAGCACATTAACAACTTGAAGTTTTCTTCCTCTTGGTGACCAACATGGAGCTCTAGAAGATCCTAAATCTATGTGTATAGTAGTAGAGATAGAGGCCCTTAGGGTGAGGCTTGAGATCAAGCATCTTCTAAAATGAATACAAGAAGTTTCTTTGATGAAAAACAAAAAATTTGGATCCGGATCCGAAATTACAAGTTTTACACCGACATAGACATGTCTAGTTGTGGGAAAACTAGTGTGGGTCATGGTGTATTATATATCCCTTATATGTCTTTAATATATTGACAGTTTATGGTTATAATGTATCTCTTTTGTTATTTTTTCTTGGGAATTATTATTGTGTTTTCATTAAATTCCGTTCAACCAAAACCCTATTGTGGTATCAGAGAAGATGTCTTATTCCTTTAACATAGGTTTGGGTTTTGAACCAAAAAAAATATGGTGGATTAGTATTGTGTAATGTGTATCCACATCAATGACCAACTATCATACATTATTATGATTTGAAATTTTTAATATGTGGTTTTTGATTGTGAATCAAGACAATGTAACATGTATATGTCTTACATGTCATGCCTCCCTCCCTACGTTATCCACGAAAATTTTTCTTACCATTAGAATAAGATGATGTAGTGACATCACATGTGGACAGTGGTGGAGAGTAGGAGGGGATCATAAGCCCACACCAACAAGGAGTGACCTTGGAAGATTCATTATGAAGATGAAATGATGACTCCATCAACAAATGGAGGACTACCCACATAGGAAATCTAAATAGATGAATGGTGCCATTCAGCCAACTAGAATAACCTAAAAGGTAGAATTAGGATTACATTATATGTGAATCTCTTGGTTGTTTTTAGACTATTATTATTTTCCCAAGATGTTGTACAAGTTGACATATTATGTTTTATCTCTTATGGTGATTGTTGTAGCATATGATACATCCAATACTATTTATGTACTGGTTATTGTATACATATGATTATAATAGGATAACCCTAAATATAATATGAACATTTAAATTGCCTTATACCATGAAATATAGATGAGAACCTTGATTGACTAACTGTGCACATGCTGAAGAATGGTGCACTATCTATCTTGGGGAAGTGCAATAAGAAGTATGTGGGTCTGCTTAGTTGGGTGCATAGCTTATTGTATTGACCTTTGGGTTAAACTTGACTAGGTGATCTTAATAGCTTTAAGCACCTAGAGGAATAAAAATGGTATATGACACAAACCTATTTTAGGGATTCATCTTGTGTCTTTTGCATAATTATCACATCTAAACATTATTAGGATGCAAGTTATTCGTGTAATATGTATTTTCATATAAAATACACTTATGACTACTTTTTGTGTGTTTTTTAGGGTTTTTGGTGCATTGGATGTAAATCAAAGAGAATGATATGATCCTTGGGTTTCTACACCCCAAGATTGGACCCAGATCTTCTATAAGAATCCCTTGATAGGAAAAAATTGGATCAACCACTTGGAGGAGCTAAGAGAAAATTTGAGTAGTCGAGCCCTCACAATGGGCCTTGGTACTCTGCCACAGTCATGGAAAGATGGCTCAAAATCACAGGAACGATGTCATGGAGATCAAGGATTTATCACGATTGTGGCCCTCACAATGGTCGTGGCACTGAAGATTCTAAATGGCCCTGGCCCTCACAAAGGCCACGACAATGAAGACTCACCACACCCACAACAACTGCTACGACTGTGGCAATGAGCTTCTAGAATGACCTCCCCAGCAAACCATGGTCACCTCCCTCTTATACAACCGTGCTCCACACCACACTCGTGCCAGTTTCCACTCAGCACAGCCGTGGAAACTGAGCCTTTAAAGTTCCATTTCAAATTATGATTATAACCTTTTCCACCTTGCCCAATCCCATCCACCATGACCATGATGTTCCCCATCCACCACGGTCGTGGTGGTTACCCAAACCCTACCTATTTTTGCAATACATTTCCTTCCCCCACTTACCCCAGTGCTTCCCGACACCTATATAAATTGGAGTTGCAACCATAACATGGTATAGAACCATTATTATAGCCACCCTTAGCATTCAAGAGTTCTCACCTACCTTCCTCCATCATCCACTCCATTTCCACATTCCACTACCTCAAAAACCTAGTTTCATAGGGTTTCCACCACAAAACCTCATATTTCCATGCAATCTACCTACCTTCGAGGGCTGAGCTCGAGCTACATAAGCTAGGAGATGAAGTAAGGAACAACTTCCATGAGATTCCATGACTTTCTTATTCCTTATTATTTCCCTTTTTCTATTTTGTTTGATCATGTGTAGCTAAGCCCCCTTGGTGGCTATTCGGGGATTAAATGTCACTTTGATACCATGTTGGGGGATTATAACTTGCAATGAACATAATTTCATTCTTTGATTATTGTATGTTGCTTCTATCTTGTTTCCCATTAATATACTTGTGATTTATACTTCTAAACATGGGTTACTTGTTGTTTGGTGCTTGAAAACACCTAGATTCTTGGGGTAAACGAATTGTATGTGTCTATCTTAGGAGTTGATCCTAGGTCAAACTAGTGGATCCCAAGCTAGATTCCTCTCTTCCTACATAAATCTCTTCTCTTACAACTAAGTGTGAGATATAAGTAGCTAGTGTAAAAGTAATTAGTGCAATTGCCTAGAGTTTTCTAAAGGCTAGATGGTGAGTACTTGAGGTGAAACACCCTCAACTCTACTTCCCCTTCCTACCCTTGACTCTCAATTGCGTTAATAACATTTACCCTAGAAACCTAGAATAGTTAAATCCAATTGAAATCCCACCTAGACCTTGGTCCAATTGAGCCTCTTAAGGCTAGATAGGGGGTGTAAAGGTGTAGTTCCCCTCACATGCTCTATCCTACACATGGAAAACCAATAGTCTAGGGCGATTTCATTGCATTTGACCAATTGTTTGGTTTGGAAATCTAGAATGAAAAGATAGGTCATGTTGTATCATACCTTGACTTGGATTCATGTGACATTCCCCCAAACGTCCCACTCTTCCTGTAACTTTGTTAAAACCCATTTTGATCTCTTAGCTTGCTCATGCTAGTGTAGTTACTTGTTTTAATTGCTCCTTAGTCCATTAGGTAGTTCTTGGTAGTTAATCTTACCTAGGTTAGTTAGTGAATCTTTGTGCTTGCTTAAATTAGATAGTGATAGTTTAGGTCTCTAAGTGCTCTAGTTCCTTAATTGGTAGTCTAGTGTATTTTTGTGCTCTTTCTTAAGCAGTTTCCTTCTTTGTTAATTAAAATTTCTTATTTAGGGTTAAACTAGAGTTTTTGCTTGTCTTGTTTCTTTTCTTGTTCAATTGATTGCATCATAATGTGATTGCATCATAGTGTAGTCAACCCAAACCAACTTAAACCCCTAAAAACCCTCATCTCTGTAGTAGGAACATACCCCACACTAACTAAGATTTAGTGCCCCCTATCTCCTTGTGGATCTACCCCTTATCTTTCCTCTTACCTATACGCCATTCGCTTGCGGGTGAAATGTGATTGGTCTAAGTGAGTGTGTCAGATTAGGTCCCAATAAATATCGAAAGATCCAAGTGTGTGAAAAACACACAGAGCTTTCTGGAACCATTGTCAGGAAGTAGAGGCGCTCGACCTTTCTAGTTAGAGTATCTTAGCTTTCACTACTTCCCTCACCATTACTATTCTTTATTCTTTGTTTACTTTTGCATATTTGTCTTCTTAATTAGCTCTTTTTTTTTGTGCCTCGTGTAGGTGACCTCTATGCATGCTTGGAAGACGCTCGACTTCTACTTCTTTGGTTCCCTCTGATCCCAAGATAGGTAGAAGGAGATGTCAACACCGATACAAACAACAACAAGATGAAATGGTAGAAGATGATGCCCAAATCCCTCCACCACCCAAATTCCCACTCCATGAGTACTTCACTATAGGGAACTACACCTCCCCCATTGACACCCTTGTTGATCAAATGCCAAGTCAACAAATTTCCATACACCTTCCCTCCTAGGACTCCTTTACACCTTCTATGGGTTGGAGAACGAGAACCCATACCACCATGTCGATGCATTTTTGGAAACATGCTCCACTTTCTACACTCCTACAACAACCAACGATTAAGAAGAGCCCTGATGCGAGCATTTTAAGTTGCTTTTATAGGTTAGTTTGTATGCGTTTTATGCATTTATTGGTCATTTTCATGGTTAATATCGCATGATTCATTTCCTTCAGCCTCTAATCTCGTTATGCATCAAATTTACCTTGTTTAATCTTATTTGGTACAAATGATCATTTTTCTCAGAGTTGAGTTGAGTTTATCTTTGAATTTCAGGCAATTCACATATATGTAGCCATCGATGGTTGCATTTCTGGAAACATGCTCCACTTTCTACACTCCTACAACAACCAACGATTAAGATGAGCCCTGATGCGAGCATTTTAAGTTGCTTTTATAGGCTAGTTTGTATGCATTTTATGCATTTATTGGTCATTTTCATGGTTAATATTCCATGATTCATTTCCTTCAGCCTCTAATCTCGTTATGCATCAAATTTACCTTGTTTTATCTTATTTGGTACAAATGATCATATTTCTCAGAGTTGAGTTGAGTTTATCTTTGAATTTCAGGCAATTCACATATATGTAGCCATCGATACCATCGACGGATGTCGATACTATCGAGACGATCACAGTGAGGTAGCCGAAAAGAGCAGAATGGGTCGATACCATCGACCCAGAAGTCGATGGTAGCGAGATGTCTTCAGCGAGCCAAACATCTACACATTGATACCATCGACGCAGGATGTCAATGGTATCGAGCTGCCATAAGAGAGAACGCTAGAAAATCAAGGAGCGTCGATACCCTACACAGGTCGATACCATCGACCCACCGTAGATGGTATCAACACCTTCAGATCAGAAAACAGCCCAAATCGATCTAAAATGAATGGCTGTGATGTTTTGGCATCCGTAAGTGATCCCTATACCTAGAAAAGATGGCCCAAGCCGTACTATCACGTCATTAGCCATCGCACAAGTCTTGGAAGAGGAGAGGATGAATAACGGAGCCCAGAGCTATGCCCCGGACATTTCTAGAGCTGTAGATGGAGTTTTCTACCATCAAAAGGCTGTAGAATGCCCATCCCGCACTGAGGATCGTCCGATTCTCCTTCGTTTAGGGGTTACACCATCTCCATCCACGTTTCCCCTATGTTTTCTTCTCCTTTCATCGTGTTTCTCATTAAGATGAACATGCGGGGCTAATCCCCTTTGTCTTTAGGACCGGGAGTAGCCCGGGTAATCATTGTATGCCACTTTTTACATAGTTAACCATAATTTGTCTCTCAAATCCATGGTATGATATTGTTTTCTCAATTCTATCATTGTGCTTGATCACCATAATGGTAATTTAATACCTTTAATTGCTTTTGACAAAGAATTAACGGTTGAAAAGACGCAATAATTACATTAACATATAAATCCTTTGGAAAAGGTGATGTACGATTAATGGTGGAAACCTAGATATATGTTTTTCATGCACCTAATTTAGGATATAGGTTACTACTGACGTGAAACCGATCTAAATTAAGGTAGTGAATTGTATCATGGAAGCAAACAATTCTATTCACAGGCCACTACCCGAAATAGGAAATGAGTTGTGATAACTATGTAGGAATTAGTACAACAAAAATCCGTGGTGAAATCACAATCCTAAATATTCCATTTTAATTTATTAAACCAACCATTTAATCGATTGCTTTGCTTTCTTTTGTTTTTATTTTCTTTTTCAAAACAACTCACAAATTTTTATAATCGGTCTAGCTGATTGCAAGTGGTTAGTAGTAGTTTACTGAAATTACATTCCCTGAGTTAGAGTTGGGCCTCACAAAGGCCTATATACATTGACACGTGCACTTGCGTTTTACGCACAGATTAATCGTGTCAAGTTTTTGGCGCGGTTGTCGGGGAGCGACAATTTTCGGCACTACGAGTGCTGCGAGCGGCCACACTAGGCCACTTTTTCATATAATTCTTATAATATTAAATTTAATTTCACATCTTTTAATTACTTATTTCTTTTTAGCATTGTACTGAAATAATTTCAATCTTTTCAGGAGCTAGTTGATGGTAAAGATGCATAGCACAGACTATGCTGGATTACCAGAAATTCCTCCAGGTGAAGGAGTTGAGTTGACAAATCTACACCTGAGGAATTTGAACAAGAACCTTAAGCAATGGCTGAGGAACATACGATATGGGAGAAGATAAAGGCTTCTTCCTCATTATCATCAAAGGGGCCGATCAAAAGGCAGGCAATCAACATTCCCACATACAAGATTGATCCGACATTGATAAACCTAGTCAAGCCTCAAGCATTTCACGGGTTGAAGAATGAAGATCCTATTGCTCACATTAGCACATTTTTGGAAAATTGTGACATGATAAAGATTGATAGGTTTCCATAGGAGGCACTTTTCTTGAAGCTATTTCCCAGCTCTCTGGCAGGAAATGCACGAGAATGGCTACACAACCTTGATGATGAAATCGTTGAGACTTGGGATCAAATGATTGAGGTCTTTTTCGAGCGATTTTTCCCACATGAGAAGACTAATGACCTAGTGAGGAAAATTCACAATTTCAGTCAAAGGGCCGGTGAGACCTATTCTGAGACATTGGAGCACTTCCAGATCATGCTGAGGAAGTGCCCACATCATGGGCTGGATAAGGAAAAACAAGTCAAAATATTCTACTTTGCTCTCAATGAGCATGACAGAAGCAACCTCGATTCAGCAGGCTCGAGTTTCTTCTTAAACAACACAGGCACAAGGTGTTGGGAGATCTTGATGAACATGGCTAAGAAACAGTCATGGGGTGATAGAGATGCACCATAACAAGTTAGAGCTACAAGGGAATCAAAGGCAATTAAAGAGTTAAATGAGAAGATGGTCCTACTAGCTAAGAAGCTCTTACAGAAGGAGAGCAATGGGTCTGATGAGGAAGAATATGTAAAGTTTATGCATCAACAAGGCTATAGGAGCAATGAATATGCCTGTAGGAAGGACAATAAATTTTCATGGAAGAATCCAAACAACTTCCCACAAGACCCGGATGCAAAGCCACAACCCACTGCGGAGGATAAAAGCACCGAATTGCTCATCCAAGTGGTGAAACAAAATCAACAGTTGATGAATATGTTTGGCAAGCAGTTACAGTCTCAGAGCGAGATTTTGAATAAATTTGGGCAGACGTTGCAAAGTCATGGAGCACAGATGAGGGCATTAGAGACGACTGTGGCCCAAATTGTCAATGAAGTGGCGGCCATGAAGCATCAAAATCAACAAAGACTGGCTGGTAATGCAGAGACTACTCAATCACATCATCAAGTTAAGTATATATTTTTAATTAAGGAGACGGAACCCCTGGCGGTGGAGGTCCATGAAAAGGGAAAAATACATTTTGACACGGAGGCTAGACCCAGTGTGCCGTACCCCCACAACTTATATGGACTACCAGGAGGATGTCGCCCATTCAACAAATCCCATCAAGCCACCATCACAATCGTGCCCACATCTAAGCAAGAGGAGCAGGTGAAATCCATATTTTGTAGTGAAGCCACTACCACCGAGAAGGATGGGCATCCACAAGCCTCACAAATCGAGAATGACATGTCAAAGCCTACACAAAAGGGTGACATTAAAGTGAGCTTAGGGGAGAAGACCCCAAATAGCCTATATGTGCCACCATACAAGTGAGTGAAGGAGCCAAATGTGTTTTTTTCGAATAGTCTGAGGCCGAAGAAAGAGCATAGGCACTATTAGAAGTTCTTGGATATGTTTAGGAAGCTTCACATTAACATTATTCTAGTAGAGGCGATAGAACAAATTTCTGTATATGGAAGATTTATCAAGGACATCATCACTAAGAAAAGGCAGATAAAAGACACTAACATTTGCTTTATGAATGAGATGGTGAGCTCGATAATCCATGGGAGTCTACCAAAGAAGAAGAAAGATCCCGAGAGTTTCTACATACCATGCTTAATTGGCAGCTGTCACTTTCCGCACGCACAGTGCGATTCGGGTGCTAGCATAAACCTTACGCCGTTAACCACATTTCAAAAGCTGGGATTGAAGTCACCAAAGAAATCTGCCATGTCTATTGAGTTAGCGGATGGATCTATAGGGAAGCCTCACGGAGTGTGTGAGGATGTACTTGTCAAAGTTGACAGATTTATCTTCCCGTAGATTTCATAGTCATGGACATGCCGTAGATTAATGATTGTGAGATGATACTAGGGAGGCCATTTCAAGCTACGACTGATGTTACCACTGCTATCGGGAGAGGTACCTTGACATTAGGGATCGACAAAGAAAGAGTTGTGTTCAAATTGCCGAGTGATTCCTTAGGGACACTCCCCGATGCCCCCAATTTGATGAGCATTATTGTGTCTATCCTAAGACGTGAAAGTAGGGAGCTTGTTGGGAGGCAACCCAACCAATTGGTAGACTTCATTTCCATTTACTTTAGTAGTTTTCATTAATTTCATTTTTAGTGTAAAAATGATACCCTTATACATTTTCTAAGTGTGCAGGTCTGTGTGGATGTGGATACCATCGACCACTAAGTCGATGGTAGCGACGAGGGTGTAGAGTGACAGCTATAGAAAATTTTCTCTATCGATACTATCGACGGCCTCGTTGATACTATCGACCACCCAATAGGAGAATCGACTCAAATTCTGGAGTAAGTCGCTAGTATCGACCCCCTGGTCGATGCTCGTGATAGCTCTAGAGATATTCAATCGAATCTTTGCCAGTGAAGTCGATGCCATCGACTCTAATGTCGATGGTATTGACACATCTTTAGGGGAATCCATCGCCACGGCCTCATGAGGATAATGGGTGCATACAAAAGTCGATGCCATCGACGCCATGTTGATGGTATCGACGGGCCACATCAGCAAGCCGCGAGACACCATCAACAATGCATGCCAAATTGGGAGGTCGGTCTGTGGGACGGGTCGATACCATCAACCCTCATCGATTGTATCGACAAGGTACCAGGGGCGCCGACCTCCGTTATAAAGGGAGGGACTGTATTGTTGGGTTATAGAGGAGGTAGAGAAGCAGCGGAAAAAAAAATTTCTCCCCAAACCCAGAACAAAAGGAATCGCGTCAACATCTATATAATAGGAAAGATGGTTTGTGAGTCATACCTTATCCCGAGGCCGCCTTGTGCGGTCTTCACCTCCGGTCTTGGACGGTGTCTGTGCAGCTCCTGGTCGTACCGGGACTGAAGACTCCTCCTCCTACCGGAATGTCGGATGACAGTTGTCCTCCTGAGCGGCAGTGACCTCCCGCCTCTGAAGTAGTCCACACGGACCACCAGGAACTCCACTCTCCTTGTCCCACAAGGAAGTGGAAGGAGTCGCACCCTCCTGTTGACGTACTAGTCGCCAACACACTCTCCTGCTGTCAATTGCAACTGCAGTTGTCCTTCCCTTACTGCACCTCCCTTTGCGGGAAGCACTTGCTCGAGCTCTCTCTCGATTACCAAAACCAGAGAGAATGACAACTTTACAGAGCAATCAACTTGCACTGAGTTGTACTCTGAGAAGCCCCCAATACCCCTATATATATAGGCAGGTCATGGGACAGGGTTCTCTGTGCCCGGCAATACGGGACTAAAAGCAGGAGTAGAAGGGTTCAGGATTTTCCACAAAAAGCAACCATCTCGCAACCTGAACCGGTCGGTTGGGGACCTGAACCGATCGGTTCACCACTGAATCGATCGTTTGGGACCCTTGAACCGATTGGTTCACTCATGAACCGGTCGGTTGGGATTCCAGGTTGGTTCCCGATTGACTTTCCTTGTTTCTTTCCCAATTGGTATCGAATACCAATATTATTCCCAATCGAATTGAGCAATTGAAATGAAAGGAAAATTCTCACCAATCCTACTTTCCCAAGTTGCTCGATTGCACCATTTGAACCGATCGGTTCAACACTTAAACCGGTCATTTCACTCTGTGCATGAGCCGATCGGTTCAACAATTGAGCCGACTGGTTCAACAACCTCAGCCGACCGGTTCATCACATGAACCAATCGGTTGGGAATGCAGATTGTGCAGAATCAGTCAAATGCGATTTCAATCAATCCGATACTCCAATCAATGCGTCCAACACCTTGAACATTATGATATTGAGTTATCGATTAATTGAGTGTTTAATTAAACTAGTAAACTCCTTTAGTAATCAATCTAAACATTGCTTGTGGACAAAACTCCTCTTCCAGGTTAAATCCTATGTGTGTGACCCTGCAGGTCCATTTCACGTTGGCAGTGAAAGTCCATAACACTTATGACTTCACAAGCAAAGAGCGGTGCCTAGTCACACATCATTGCTACCCAAGTGAAAGTAGAAAGTTGGAGAACAACTTTCATTCTACAATCCGTGAATGGTGTTACAATGAATGTATAATTCCTTTGTCACTGATATCCAGAATGAACTCGAGGCATGGAACAGTCATCCTGTCAATGTTCATTCATTTCCTTGATCTCAGAGTAGACCGAGTGAGATGTGTATGACATCAATATCACATATTGATTCACACGTGCATGTGCATGCCTTTCTCAATCCTACTCATCAAGTGGCCAAGGATATCAAACTCCCTCAGGAGGGACAAATCCCATATCTATCACTCACCCGTCAAAATCCCCATGTGTCAAAGCCACCCAATCATCACCTTTATAACAACCCAAGTTTCAGGACTGTGTTTGATGATGTCAAAGTGTACCCAACGACATGTGTTGAGTGTAGTGATTTCACGTCTAAGAATTACACTCACCACCATCACTGTGAGAGCTGACTGTGACTACCATGTCATGGTTCCATGTGTCACTCTCACGGTGGGTCTGTCTGATACCTTGTTCTCTAACAAGTACCTATGTGCTTGGTTTGATATCACCATATCATGACTAATGATATTCTGTCATCAACCAACACACAATCTAGTCTTTAGTGTTATTGATGTCTATGGTTATTTCCACAATAACAACCGACTAGGGACTAAACAAGAAAGAATACTCTTAGCATCCGTATGATCTCATCGTTTAGGTCCTGAACCCAAAAGCATACGTCATTGAGTAAAACAATCTTTAGACATCTATCATGTTACACCATCATCTCAGAAACAGTTTAAACATATAGATTGGAAATTTCCTTTATTATTATTATTCAAATCATTTACAAAGTATCCCATTACAATCATCATATGACTTGCTCTATGGGAATACATACCAACAGACTCCCACTTGCACTTAGAGCCAGTCACCAAGGAAACACAGTCCTTGTGACCTAGCATGACCACCATGCTTCTACTGAGAAAGGGCCTTAGTCAGTGGATCATCTATGTTGTCTTCAGTTGGTACTTTGCAAATCTTCACATCTCCTTGCTGTACGATCTCTCGTATGAGATGGAAGCGCCGCAGTATGTGCTTGGACAGCTGATGTGATCTGGGCTCCTTAGCTTGTGCAATAGCTCCATTATTGTCACAATAAAGCTCAATTGCATCACAGCTACTGGGAACTACACCAAGTTCAGAAATGAACTTCCTGATCCACACAGCCTCCTTTGCTGCATGCGAAGCAGCAATATACTCGGCATCTGTAGTAGAATCGGCAACTGTTTCTTGCTTGGAACTCTTCCAGCTCACAGCTCCATTATTAAGGCAAAACACAAATCCTGACTGCGATCTGTAATCATCTTTATCGGTTTGGAAGCTTGCATCGGTGTAACCCTTTACAACCAGCTCTTCCTCGCCGCCGTACACAAGAAACTGATCCTTAGTCCTTCGCAAGTACTCGAGGATGTTCTTCACGGCTGTCCAGTGAGCATCCCTGGGATCTGACTGGTACCTGCTCGTCATGCTGAGAGCATACGAGACATCTGGGTGTGTGCACAACATAGCGTACATAATGGATCTGACGGCTGATGCATATGAGATCCCATTCATACGCTCCCTCTCTTCACAAGATTGGGGACATTGAGCTCTAGAGACGGTAACTCCATGTAGCATAGGGACGTTGCCTCTCTTTGAGTTCTCCATGCTGAACCGCTTCAGCACCTTGTCAATGTACGTGCTCTGACTTAGTCCGAGAAGCCTTCTAGATCTATCTCTATAGATCTTAATTCCTAGAATGTAGGATGCTTCTCCTAAGTCCTTCATTGAGAAAGTTTTCCCAAGCCAAGTCTTTACCTTCTCTAAGGCTAAGACATCATTCCCCATCAAAAGTATGTCATCCACATACAATATGAGGAATGTGGTCGAGCTCCCACTAACCTTCTTGTACACACAAGGTTCATCTTCATTTTGAATAAAGCCAAATACTTTGACTTCTTCATCAAATCGAAGATTCCAACTCCGAGATGCTTGCTTCAATCCATAGATTGACCTTTGCAACTTACAGACTTTATTGGCATTCTTTGGATCTACAAAACCTTCAGGTTGTGTCATGTACACATCCTCATGTATATTCCCGTTAAGGAATGTGGTTTTAACATCCATCTGCCAAATCTCATAGTCATAATAAGCTGCAATAGCAAGCATGATCCTGATGGACTTAATCATGGCAACTGGAGAAAAGGTTTCGTCATAGTCAACTCCTTGAATTTGTCGAAAACCCTTCGCAACCAATCTGCCTTTATAAGTTTGCACCTTGCCATCCATGTCGGTCTTTTTCTTAAAGACCCACTTGCACCCTATGGGTTTTACCCCTTCGGGTGGTTCCACCAAAGTCCATACATTGTTGGAGTACATGGATTCCATCTCGGATCTCATGGCTTCAAGCCATTTCTCAGAATCTGGTCCCTCCATAGCCTCTACGTAGGTAGTTGGATCATCATCTATGATCAACTCTCCACCTTCGTGAGTTACAAGGTATCCAAACCTCTCAGGTTCAAGGCGAGTCCTACTAGATCTACGAGGTCCTTGTGTTACCTGAGGAGACTGAGATTCCACAACACCTTGTGAATCTACATTTTCCTCTTGTACATCTATCAGTTCAATGTTTTCTTGTTGGGCTTGAACCTCTTCAAGCTCTATATTCCTCCCACTGCTTCCTTTGGAAATAAATTCCTTCTCTAGGAACACAGCTGTCCTGGCAACAAACACTTTGTTGTCAGTAGGGTGGTATAAGTAATATCCCCTCGTTTCCTTGGGGTATCCAACAAAATAACATTTATCGGATTTGGGTCCAAGCTTATCAGGAAAGGTTTTCTTGACGTAAGCTTCACAACCCCAAATCTTCAGAAAAGACAAATCGGGACGCTTCCTGTACCATATCTCATATGGTGTCTTTTGAACCGATTTAGATGGTACACAGTTAAGCATAAATGCGGCGGTTTCAAGAGCATGACCCCAGAAAGAAATTGGAAGATCAACAAAACTCATCATTGATCGCACCATATCTAACAATGTGCGATTCCTTCTTTCGGACACACCATTATGTTGTGGTGTTCCAGGCGGAGTCCATTGTGATACAATACCACGGGCTCACAGAAGGTCCTCAAACTCCTGGCTCAAGTATTCTCCACCTCGATCGGAATGAAGTGCCTTAATACTTTTACGAAGCTGGTTCTGTACTTCATTCATGAAATCCTTGAACCTTTCAAGGGTTTCTGACTTATGTTACATCAGGTACACATAGCCATACCTACTGAAGTCATCAATAAAGGTAATGAAGTACTGATACCCACCTCTGGCATTAGTTCTAAAAGGCCCACATACATCAGTATGTATGAGTCCTAATAGATCACTAGCTCTCTCACCTTTACCTGAAAAGGGGGTCTTGGTCATCTTGCCCAACAAACAAGATTCACATGTCTCTATTGATTCATAATCAAAAGAGTCTAGATAACCATCTTTATGGAGTCTAGAAATGCATTTCTCATTTATGTGCCCTAGACGACAATGCCAGAGATATGTTTTGTTTGAGTTGTTGATTTTTTGCTTTTTGGTGTTTACGTTGTATACACTTGTCTCCAAGTCTATCAAGTATAGACCATAAGACATAGGGGCACTGTCATAAAAGATCCCATCTTTAGAAATGGAACACTTTCCATTCTTAATAAGAAATTCAAATCCATCTTTGTCCAAACAAGAGACGGAAATGATATTCCTATTTATGGAAGGTACGTAATAGCAGTTCTTCAACTCTATTATTAGCTCACTAGGTAGAGTCAACTCATAGGTTCCTACGGCACTGGCAGCAACTCTTGCCCCATTAGCAACTCGTAGTTCAACCTCGCCTTTCCCCAAAGGCCTACTTCTCTTAAGATCCTTCACATTTGAACAAATGTGAGATCCGCATCCGGTATCAAGTACCCATGACGAAGAAGTAGTAAAGTTAATCTCTATCAGGTATACACCAGAAGTAGAGATCTCTATCTCTGACTTCTTCTTCCATTGTTCCTTCCATCCTCTCCATGTAGAAGAGATTGGTTTGGCGAGAGAACACTTCTCTCCCTTACCTACTTTCTTCTTCACCAACGCATTAAGCGTACATAGAGTGGATTCTAAGGCTCCTAGTATATCTGGATTGTGCAGAACACTTCTCACAGTCTCAATCAGTTATGGAATTTGTTCTCAATTAATTTGCCCATTTTAAAAGATGATTCTTTTGCCATTCTACAAGAGAAAATTTGCATTTGTCAAAACCCTTTTGATTTGATTTGTATAAAATTTGATGATAGTTAATTAGGCCTTTAATTAATTACCGCTCCCACTATTTTGACTCAAATTGATAGCCCTCACCATCAATTTGGAAGATTGCAGCATACAATCTTCTAGTGGGTCAAGATCCTAAAATCCTCTAAGCCATGGACCAGCTAGGGCTGTCACCCACAACTCAGATCTCTCAGGTAGGCAACTCTTGCCAATTGCATCATATGCAACTCTTGAAAGATGTCATATGCAACTCCTTGCAATGATCATCTCCATGCCTCAAGGCGCTAGATCCTATCTAGGTCACCTTGTTAAGTCCCACCCAAAGCCAACACGATGAACATGTACCCTGCTAGGGCAGACCCACACATTCATCCTTCACGCTTCCACGAGATAGACGGTGCACCACGCTACGGCGTGCCCACACTTGGTCGATCAAGCTTTTCACGTGTTTCGCATTTGGAGGGCATCTAAAACTTAATATTTAATGAGGGATTTGGTTTTTATATACATATACATATCCAATCACCACAATATATAGTACGTATCATATACATGCTATATCCCACAGAAAACATGCATAAACGATAAAAAGCAATGATTATGGCCATCCTATTTGTGATTCCTCGAGCCAAGAGGAATCACGGTCATCTAGGTCTACATCACATGCAACCTGTACAAGATGAAGTCTGTGCCTGCCTTTCTGGGTTTGATCAGCTCATCTCCATGTCTGATCAGCTCGCCATCAGGTAGGTTGTTCGGGTGCCACCAGCCGATCGACTGGCGTCTCCAACCGATCGGTTCACCGGTCATCATGCATCTCTTCAAGTCGCCACCCGTTCATCTCGTTCCTCGAACCGGCTGTCTGGATCACCAACCGCTCGGTTCACTCCTTGAACCGATCATCTTCAGGTTGTCCGTCGTTCTTTGACATAGCCGGAAATAAAATCTATCCTATTTACAATTGAATTGTGAAACCCCGAGTTACATTCGGGGGGAGCAAAGGTAGGAAAAGAATTCTCGAATTATTTTGAGTTACACCAGGAATATGAGAAAGGGAATCGGTGCATAGACCGAGATGCAAGCAACCACATAAACAACCACACACAGATATAGGGGTTTATAGGCCATAATCATGCTACACATCCACCACAAAACTCATTTAAGGGCGACGCGTATCGAGTGCATTAATATTACATATCATATATGTATATTAGGGATTTGTGGATTGGACATGTATAAAGCCGATATTATTTGCATCGCATGCAATAAATAAAGGCGACAAACCAAAATCGATCATATCGATAATCCTAAAATATAGAGAGGTTAACCTGGCTCTGATACCACTGTTGGGTTTTAGAGGAGGTAGAGAAGCAGCGGAAACAAAAAATTTTCTCCCCAAACCCAGAACAAAAGGAATCGCGTCAACATCTATATAATAGGAAAGATGGTTTGTGAGTCATACCTTGTCCCGAGGCTTGCTCGGCGACAATACCACGCGCCTTGCGCGGTCTTCACCTCCGGTCTTGGATGGTGTCTGTGCAGCTCCTGGTCGTATCGGGACTGAAGACTCCTCCTCCTACCGGACTGTCGGATGACAGTTGTCCTCCTGAGCGGCAGTGACCTCCCGCCTCTGAAGTAGTGCACACGGACCACCTGGAACTCCACTCTCCTTGTCCCACAAGGAAGTGGAAGGAGTCGCACCCTCCTGTTGATGTACTAGTCACCAACACACTCTCCTGCTGTCAATTGCAACTGCAGTTGTCCTTCCCTTGCTGCACCTCCCTTTGCGGGAAGCACTTGCTCGGGCTCTCTCTCGGTTACCAAAACCAGAGAGAACGACAAATTTGCAGAGCAATCAACTTGCACTGAGTTGTACTCTGAGAAGCCCCCAATACCCCTATATATAGGCGGGTCATGGGACAGGGTTCTCTATGCCCGGCAATACGGGACTAAAAGCAGGAGTAGAAGGGTTCGGGATTTTCCACAAAAAGCAACCATCTCGCAACCTGAACCGATCGGTTCACAAGTGAACCGGTCGGTTGGGGACCTGAACCGATCGATTCACCACTGAACCGATTGTTTGGGACCCTTGAACCGATCGGTTCACTCATGAACCGGTCGGTTGGGATTCCAGGTTGGTTCCCGATTGACTTTCCTTGTTTCTTTCCCAATTGGTATCGAATACCAATATTATTCCCAATCGAATTGGGCAATTGAAACGAAAGGAAAATTCTCACCAATCCTACTTTCCCAAGTTGATCAATTGCACCATTTGAACCGATCGGTTCAACACTTAAACCGGTCATTTCACTCTGTGCATGAGCCGATCGGTTCAATAATTGAGCCAACCGGTTCAACAACCTCAGCCGACCGGTTCATCACATGAACCGATCGGTTGGGAATGCAGATTGTGCAGAATCAGTCAAATGCGATTTTAATCAATCTGATACTCCAATCAATGCGTCCAACACCTTGAACATTATGATATTGAGTTATTGATTAATTGAGTGTTTAATTGAACTACTAAACTCCTTTAGTAATCAATCTAAACATTGCTTGTGGACAAAACTCCTCTTCCAGGTTAAATCCTATGTGTGTGACCCTGCAGGTCCATTTCACGTTGGCAGTGAAAGTCCATAACACTTATGACTTTACAAGCAAAGAGCAGTGCCTAGTCACACATCATTGCTACCCAAGTGAAAGTAGAAAGTTGGAGAACAACTTTCATCCTACAATCCGTGAATGGTGTTACAGTGAATGTATAATTCCTTTGTCACTGATATCTAGAATGAACTCGAGGCATGGAACAGTCATCCTGTCAATGTTCATTCATTTCCTTGATCTCAGAGTAGACCGAGTGAGATGTGTATGACATCAATATCACATATTGATTCACACGTGCATGCGCATGCCTTTCTCAATCCTACTCATCAAGTGGCCAAGGATATCAAACTCCCTCAGGAGGGACAAATCCCATATCTATCACTCACCCCTCAAAATCCCCATGTGTCAAAGCCACCCAATCATCACCTTTATAACAACCCATGTTTCAGGACTGCATTTGATGATGTCAAAGTGTACCCAACGACATGTGTTGAGTGTAGTGATTTCAGGTCTAAGAATCACACTCACCACCATCACTGTGAGAGCGGACTGTGACTACCATGTCATGGTTCCATGTTTCACTCTCACGGTGGGTCTGTCTGATACCTTGTTCTCTAACAAGTACCTATGTGCTTGGTTTGATATCACCATATCATGACTAATGAGATTCTGTCATCAACCAACACACAATCTAGTGTTTAGTGTTATTGATGTCTATGGTTATTTCCACAATAACAACCGACTAGGGACTAAACAAGAAAGAATACTCTTAGCATCCGTATGATCTCATCGTTTAGGTCCTCAACCCAAAAGCATACGTCATTAAGTAAAACAATCTTTAGACATCTATCATGTTACACCATCATCTCAGAAACAGTTTAAACATATAGATTGGAAATTGCTTTTATTATTATTATTCAAATCATTTACAAAGTATCCCATTACAATCATCATATGACTTGCTCTATGGGCATACATACCAACATGTATTTCATTTCTCTTCACACCTTTAGAGCTGGAGATGCAGAAACAACCCTTCTACGACCACTACTAGAGTACGGACCACTTTGGAGGATACCCACAGCCGTAACCTGAGCAGTAGTAGGGTATCACTGTTCCACCTTCTGAGTTTGTTCTTGAATATGAGGCCATAGTCAAATTCAAGCTTTGGGGGGGATGGAACAATTTCTATCTTAGTTTTATTTCATTTTCTTTCATTTTAGCACTTTTCTTAGCTTTTTGTAATTTTTCTTCTAGTTGCGCAATCTCTTTATTTATAGATTTCTAGGATCCACTTTCTATCTAGTGTAGTCAGTGGAAGTCTAAATGTAAATGTCATGTCATCTCAATGTTTTTCATATGGGGGTAATGGGTGCAATTGTCTGAAATCTGATAATTATTTGAATTTTTTTTCAAGAAATTATAAGTTGGACTTGTTGAAATTGAGCACATAACTTATGAAAATAATTGGGTAGGTCAACTTTAAAACATACGATCATACCTGTACATCCTTATGGTTCAAGAAATGTGGACAGATTTGGATGTTGAGCCTAAACTGACCAAATGACAATGAGACTTAATCAAAAGTGAGAGAGAGAAACCCGCTGATTGATTGGTACACATGTCAGTAAGGAGGGACATATAATCTTTTCTAATGATTCTGTCAATCAGTCTTGTGATCTATCCACCTTATTTCATTCACACTCCACCGTAAGAATTGAGAGCACATTACAGTTTTTCAATTCTTGATTGCATGCCATTTAGACAGGATTGCATTATAGCTAGATTTTGCATAAAAAATGAAAAATGAAAAGAGATTTGTAGATTAGTCATGCATGTACACATTCTCAAGTATATTCCATTGTATTTGCATAATTAATTTCATTTGGTTGCATTTTGCATACTCTTGAGCATATAGGACATTATGTGCCTTACTTATTCTAAAAAATAAGAAATGTGGGGAACTTGTTCTATACTCTCTGAGGAGTGAATTGTAATGCACCAATTGTGGTAGTTATGTGAAAATAAGCTTGAAAAAAATATATATTGTAAATGTTTCTCTAGTCAAAATTGAGAAGAAGAAGGGATTGAAAAAAAATTAGCAGAAATTAGAGGAAGAAAAGAACTTGTTTCACCTGTATATTAAAAAGAATAAACACATGATGTAGTTTTGTAGACATTCCATCTCACATTGAGAAGGAATAGTGGAGCATGCATCATCCCACCTAAAATGTAGGCATTAGGTCATTTCCATACACATATGCATCATTTAGGTCATTTTTTTTGTTTTTGCATGTTAAATTGTATTGTGCTTCCTCTTCTTCCACATCCTTCCATTTCATCCACCCGTTGCTCAAATTAGTAGGCCACCCATGATTATCTCCTCCTTCTTGTATATCAGGAGACCTACTTCTATGTAGATGGTAGTTAGGATATGAACAACGTAGATAGGAGATCACAAGAGGCACCAAGCCTGAACTGGAGGAATTTATTATATCAACTGCCTTATTTGATAGTGTTTGTTGGTCTTGGGGTGGGCATCTCTCATGGATGATTATTGTCACCTTTAGGGTAGTTACCGTTTTGTGGTTAGTGAGGGCCGGTATGTGTCTTGCAGAAGGGAATCATTCTGAGATGTCTTTTATGCTAATATGTTCTTTAGTTGACCCTCACAATTATATTCTATAGTTTTGTTGCTCGAGGACGAGCAATGTTCAAGCTTAGTGGAGTTTGATGTGAGGATTTTAATTCACTTTTATAGGCTAGTTTCATATGCATTTTATGCGTTTATTGGTCATTTTCATGGTTAATATTGCATGATTCATTTCCTTCAGTCTCAAATCTCGTTATGCATCAAATTTATCTTGTTTTATCTTATTTGGTATAAATGATCATATTTCTCACAGTTGAGCTAAGTTTATCTTTAAATTTCAGGAAATTCACATATATGTAGCCGTCGATACCATCGACGGTTGTCGATACTATCGAGACAGCCACAGTGAGGTAGCTAGAAAGAGAAGAATGGGTCGATACCATCGACCCAGAAGTCAATGGTAGCGAGATGTCTTCAGCGAGCCAAACATCCAAACGTCGATACCATCGACACAAGATGTCGATGGTATCAAGTTGCCATTAGAGAGAATGCCAAAAAATCAAGCCATTAGAGAGAATGCCAGAAAATCAAGGAGCATCGATACCCTACACGGGTTGATACCATTGACCCTCCGTCGATGATATCGACTCCGTCAGATCAGGAAACCACCCAGATCGATCTAAAATGAATGACCATGATGTTTTGGCGGTCGTAAGTGATCCCTATACCTAGAAAAGATGGCCCAAGCCTTACTATCACGTCATTAGCCATCACACAAGTCTTGGAAGAGGAGAGGACGAAGAACAGAGCCCAGAGCTATGCCCCAAACGTTTTCAGAGTTGTAGATGGAGTTTTCTACCGCCGGAAGGCTTTAGAATGCCCATCTCACGCCGAGGATCTCCCGATTCTCCTTCGTTTAGGAGTTACACCATCTCCATGCACGTTTCCCCTATGTTTTCTTATCCTTTCATCGTGTTTCTCATTGAGATGAACATGCAGGGCTAATCCCCTTTGTCTTTAGGAACGGGAGTAGCCCGAATAATCGTTGTATGCCACTTTTTAAATAGACCATAATTTGTCTCTCAAATCCGTGGTATGATATTGTTTTCTCAATTCTATCATTGTTCTTGATCACCATAATGGTAATTTAATACCTTTAATTGCTTTTGATGAAGAATTAACGGTTTAAATGACACAATAATCACATTAACTTATAAATCCTTTGGAAAAGGCGATGTACGGTTAATGGTGGAAACCTAGAGATATGTTTTTCATGCACCTAATTTAGGGTATAGGTTACTACTGACATGGAACCGATCAAAATTAAGGTAGTGAATTGTATCACGGAAGCAAACAATTCTATTCACATGCCACTACCCAGAATAGGAGACAAGTTGTGATAATTATGTAGGAATTAGTACAACGAGAATCTATGGTGAAACCGCAATCCTAAAGATTCCATTTTAATTGATTAAACCAACCATTTAATTGATTGCTTTGCTTTCTTTTGTTTTTATTTTCATTTTCAAAATAACTCTCAAATTTTTATAATTGGTCTAGCTAATTGCAAGTGGTTAGTAGTAGTCTACCAAAATTACGTTCCCTGAGTTTGACTTGGGCCTCACAAAGGCCTATATTACATTGACGCGTGCACTTGTATTTTAAGCACGGATTAATCGTGTCAAGCCCTCTTTCCATTTTCACTCAAGGAGAAAGCCAATTAATGGAATAAGTCAAAACTAAAACTAGTTACTTGGGTGGCAATGAAGAATGAGTTCTTGAAGAAGTTCTACCCCATATCAAAGCTCACACATATGAGGAGGTACATCACCTCATTCACTCAAAAGGAGAACAAGCTGTTTCATGAGACTCAGGAAAGGTTCTAGAAACTTTTGAGATATTATTCTCATCATGAGGTTCCTATCTGGCTACTTATGCAATCCTTCTACACCAGGGCTATCTGAACTGGGTCAAATAGTGGTTGACTCCTGTTGTTGTAGAACCTTCGTGGCCAAGCCCCTAGAAGAGTCATGTCTACTCTTTGAGAACCTAGATGAGAATTCTCACCATCGGGCTTCAAGCATGGGAGTGCACTGTGACAAAAACTAGACACCCTCTCCTCCTCTTCCTGCTCAATCTAGAGATGACACAAAACCTCAAATGATGAAGATCCTTGCTGACATGATGAACTAGATGAAGAACCAAGTTGGAGGCTCTTCTAGCCACTCCACCAACTTGTGGAGACTATTCTTAAAGAATTACAAGCCTTGCAATATTTTCATAAAAAGAACAACCAAGGCCCCATGTCAAACTCCTACACTCTAGAATGGAAAAATCATCCTAATTTTTCTTGGAAGCAATAAGGTGAAAAAGGGCAAGGGAAACTAAGACAACACCAAGGGCCAAGGTACAAATAAATATCTAAAGATGAAGTTCTTGGAAGGATAAGGGGCTTGGATGAAGTTAAGAAGGATGTGTCCTCCCATGGGCAAATGATTATCCGCCTCAAGCAAAGGCTACATGATATATCTCTTTCAATTGCCTACCATGAGGAGGGAAGACTCCATTCCCAACCTGTGGCCAACTCGAACAATGAAGGTGGTTTTATGAGCACCCCTCAAGGTGCTAGTGTCTTACCACAAGAGCAAGTACCCACTATGCAACAATATCAAGGACACTAAAACCCCTATGCCCATCTACCTCCACAACCCCTAGTAAAATACCACTACACTCCACCTCCATCACATTCATACCAACAACCCCCTCCAAAATATTACCCCATCCACAACAACAAAAAAAACTACCATCTCAATTGCAATTCATTCTCAGAAACCCTAATCCCCCAAACTAAAGGCCACCACCACCTCAAGGATCATAATAGCCACCACAAGCTCCCTCTTCTACCACCCATGAGCAAGTGAAGTATATGATAGTTTTGTGAAGTGGGAGGACCTTAGAATAGCCAAGGGACACAACAGCTTATGGCTCAACCGGTGAAGATAGAATTGATACTGTGATTCAAGGTAGTAATACTAGATCTAGGGTGATGACACCATGATTCTTGCGATACCTCTTAACAATTCTATTGATGTGAGATAGTCAGGAGCAAAACTCCCTCCTTTTCCTATTGTAGTTGAAGAACCATCCACCGAGAAAAGAATAAGAGACATACCAAGGATATCATGGAGACATTTAAACAAGTGAGGATCACCCATTGCTAGATTCCATCAAGCAAATTCCATCCTACACAATATTCTTGAAAGATTTATGTGCCTTCAAAAGAAATAAAATTATAAGAACACCAAGGCAAGTCAAGCTCATTGAGAAAGTGAGATCTATTTTGCAACACATCACACAAAAGAAGAGGAAAGATCCTAACACACCCATCATCCCTTTCTACATTGGAAATCACCGTATAGACCAAGCACTCCTTGACTTGGTTTCTAGCATGAATCCAATGCCCTATGATGTGTATGACAAATTGAACTTGGGACAATTGCAATGAGCTAATTGCACCTTACAATTGGTCAAGCATTCTGTGAAGATGCCTCGAGGGTGAGTTTATGATGTAGGTGAGGCTTGATGATGAGACCTCCACATTCTTTCTTGCTGATTTTATTGTTCTTGATATGGAAAAGGACTCAAGGAAGGTACCTATGATCTTGGGGAGACCCTTCCTAGATAGAAATGATGCAATGATTCATGTGAGAATCAAAACCATGTATGTGATAGTCATGCACATGAAGATCATGTTGAACATCTTCAAAGCTTCTGCTAAAGGTGAGGTGACTGGTGATATCGAAGAAGATTGCTATATTATTTATTTCCTTGAAGAGATTGTAGAAGAATGTCTACCTACATGGATTCAGATTGCCACACATGGTAGAGATGTGGAGCTTATTATCGAGTTTGTCAATTATGATGATGGTGATGATGAGGAAGACAAACTTGCATTAGTGGCTGCAAGTGAGGATCTCCCTTCCATTTATGAAAAACCTTTGAAGAAATCCAATGAAGAATCTCTGTCCTTGAGCTAATATCTATTCCTGAAGGCCTGAAGTATGTATTTCTAGGTTCAAATGACACCTATTATTTCTCCTGAACAATAATATTCTCTTATTGCTGTGTTGAAGAGAAACATTCAGGTCATAATGTGGTCTATTTCTTGTTTGAGGGGTGTTCACCCCTCCATCTGTGCCCATATAATCTATCTTGAGGATGATGCAAGACCAACCCACCAAATGCAAAGGAAGATAAATCAAAGGCTGAAAGAGGTTGTGACACAAGAGGTTGTGACACAAGAGGTTGTGAAGTTTTTGGTTGTTGGGATCATCTATCCCATTTCTAATAGTCCTTGGGTGAGTCCCATCGAAGTTGTGCCCAAGAAGGGTGGGATCACCGTGGCCAAAAATGAAAATGGAGAATCAATGCCCATGAGAGAGCAACCCAGATGGAGAATGTGTGTGGATTATAAGAAATTGAATGAAAAGATGAATAAAGACCATTTATCTCTCCCACACATTGATCAAATCTTGGAGAGAATTGTAGGACAAAGTTTCTATGGTTTCTTTGATGGTTATTCAGGTTATTTCTAGGTGGCAGTGCACCCAAAAAATCAAGAAAAGACCATGTTCACATGTCCTAGTGGCACATTTTCTTATAGGAGGATGCCATTCAGATTGTGTGATGTCTCGTCTACATTTAAAAGATGTGAGACATCAATCTTTGAAGATATGTTGGATTCATCTCTTGAGGTCTTTATGGATGAGTCTCATTTTTTGGAAAGATTTTTGATGATTTTCTGTTCCACCTCACTGCGGTTCTTGATAGATGTGTCAAAGCCCATTTGCTACTATCTTCAGAGAAAAGACATTTCATGGTTTCAGAAGTCATAAATTTGGGACATAGAGTTTTAAAAGCCAGAATTGAAGTTGACAAGGCCAAAGTGGGCATCATTTCTTCTCTTACTATTCCTTCCACCGTAAGGCAAGCCCTTTGTTTCTTGGGGCGTGTAGGTTTCTTTGTTGGCTCGTCATGGACTTTTGCAAGATTTATAGATCGTTATGCCACTTGCTTAATAAAGACGTGGAATTCAATTTTGATGACAAGTGCATTGAAACCTTCATCAACTTGAAGCATAAGTTGGTTTCTACTCCTATCATGCAACCCCCATATTTCTCTTTTCCATTTGAGATCATGATTGATGCTTCAGATATGGCAGTGAGGGTTGTGCTAGGTCAAAGGATTGGCCAAATTCCACATGCTATCTACTATGCAAGTAAGACCCTTGATGAAGCTCAGAGAAACTACATCACCACTGAGAAGGAGTTTCTTGTCATGATTTTAGCACTTGATAAATTCCATTCTTACCTTTCATAAAACAAACTCATCGTTTATACAGATCATGCAACCTTGAAGTATCTTATGGTGAAGAAAAATTATAAACCAAGATTGATTCATTGGATCCTATTGCTCCAAGAGTTTGATTTGAAAATGTTGACAAGAAGGGAGTTAAAAATTCTGCAGCTGATCGCCTTTCTCGTATTGAGGCAACATATGACAATATGAACTAGATATAAGAGACAATGCCACATGAGAAACTCTTCTTGCTTGACTCCACTCAGAAACCATGGTATAGGCACATAGTCAACTTTTTGGCTTGTGCGAGAGTACTAATAATATGGACTAGATAAGAAAGCAAAAGGTTGTTTAATATAGTAAAGAACTATCTGTCAGATAACCAACATCCCTTCAAGTATTGTCATGATCAACTCATAAGAAGGTGTATCCCCAAAAGTGAGCAGCAAGAGATTCTCTTCATGTTTCACTCTGGCATTTGTGGAGGATATTTTGATGGAAAGCTTATAGCCGCTAAAGTTCTTCAAAGTGGGCCCTATTGGTCAACATTGTTCAAAGATTCTAATGAACATGGTAAGTGTTTATTGAAGTGCCAACAGGTATGCACTATTTCAGAAAGGGTCATGATGCCTCTATCGCCTATTCTAGTGGTTGAGGGGTTTGATGTTTGAGGTATTGACTTTGTGCATCTGTTTCCTCCTATTTTGGGTATGTGCACATCTTGGTGACTGTTGACTAAGTCTCCAAGTGGGTTGTAGCAATTTTATAAGGAAAACTGATCATAAGGTAGTATGGGACTTAGTCAAGTCTATCATATTCAACCGGTTTGTTTTGAAAAGGGAAATGATTAGTGATGGAGGAAGCCACTTCATTCATAGAACGTTTGAAGTATTGTTGTAAAGCCATGGGGTGAGCCATCGTGTGGCTACTCCTTACCACCCTCAAACTAGTGGTCAAGTTGAGTTGGCCAGTCAGGAGACAAAGTTCATTCTTGAGAAGATGATGAGACTGGACCACAAGGATTGGTATCTACATCTTTGTGAAGCTTTATGGGTGTATAGAACAACATTCAAGACCCCAATTGGCGCCACACCATTCAAGCTTGTGTATGGTAGGAGCTTCCATCTACTTGTTGAGATGCAACACAAGGCGCTATGGGATTTGAAATCTATGGACATGGATGTGGACATCACCAAAGTAATTAGTAAACTACAAATTTATGAGGTGGAGGAGATGATACATGAATCCTATGAATTGTCAAAAAGCTACAAAAAAAGAACAGAGTTCTTTCATGACAAGTTGACAAAAAAGAAGAGTTTTAAGCCCAAACAATAGGTGTGGTTGTATAGTTAAATGATGAAGTTCTTTCTAAGAAATATTAGGTCTAGATGGGAAGTAACTTATCAAGTCAATCATGTGTAACCCTCCAAAGCTATTATGATATGTGAGAAGGAATGTGCAAAAGAATTCATCATCAATGGACAAGAATTGAAGGCTATTGTTCAAGTTGTTCTAAACAAGGAAAACCAGAGTTTTGATATTGTGATTCTAGTTGAGGAAATCCCCATTGATGAAGAGATGTGATTGAATGCATATGAGAGAGACACATACCTCAAAGATGATAGGAAGATTCCTAGAGGATGAGTGAACAAGGAATCAATAGCCCAACTGAAGGCATAAAACTTAGCTTTAGTGGGAGGAAAGCCACCTAGGTTGGGAACTTTTGCACACAACCTTCAATTTTTGATACTTTTCATTTTCTTTTACACATTCCAAGAAATACAAACACGCACACTTGTGTTTGATAGTTTTGGTTTATTATTTGATTAGGGTATGGTGACAGGTTAGAGAGAGTGAAAAGATGAGTGCAACAACTGCAATGAGAGAGAAATATAGTGTCATAATGTTTTCATTAGAAAATATGAAGTTTCATGAAGTTGTTGTGAAATTTTGCACTTTAGAGGCTCACCAAAGTCGTGGTGCATCAAAATGGTTGTGGTGATAACATGCAAGAAATTTAGAAGATTTGAGAAGAAAAAGGAGAAAACACCACGGCCGTGGCAAGTGACTTGGGCTTGGCGCTAGATGACCACCATAGGTGTTGTCATCACGATATGTGTGGTGATAAATTACCAACCTAGTTGTGGTGTCCCTCCATAGGTGAGGCAAAATTTTCCAAAATCACAGTAAAATTTGGATATTTAAAGGAGGATCACCATGCCCATGGTGACCGACATATGCATTACAGCCACTTAGGATTGGCGATGGTGGATTTTGATGACCACTGACGACTCCACCATGAGCGTGCATCGAAAACCCACCTCGCCTATGGCCACCACCACAACTGTGGTGGCGCCTGACCTACCAAATTAAGTGTGTTTTATTGCACTCCACCACGACTCCTCTCCTCATTTCCCATGAATCCAACGCCCGTGGCAAATGAAGAGGTGCACACCAGCGACATGCAACTTCTCCATCCTCCACCTCCAACCCTCTTCCGCCATCAATCCATCTCCCTAACACCTCCCTCACCTCAATCACACCTTCCTATGCCAGTTCCCCCATCAAAACAGCTCCAAAATTCCACCATCCCCAAGCCACTATCTCCACCCCACAAACCAAAACAACCCTAAATCCACTTCATACCATCTCTCTTCTACCAACATTACATCTTCTAAATCAGTCATATACCTCCACCTCAACCCTCTGTATCATCCTCAACCCATTAGTACCTCCATTTCACCCACATACTCTTCCTCCACTTTGTCCACCTAACAATGAAGAAGGTGGGTAAGGAGATTAAGAAAGGGGCTTAGAGTAGCCTTCGAGCAATCACCCAGGGCAACATAAACATAAAGAAAGCATCCACCGATCTTCCCATTCCCTTTTATATCCCCACTCCATCACCTTCAAACTCAATCTCCAATCTTTAACGTTCGATGTCCGTGGGTGGTTCTAGGATTTGCTCATCTGTGATCCACCACACCTATGATGCTACATATGAGGAAGAGGGGGAAGAGTCCTAGATAAATGTCAATTCTATGATTGACTCCATAGAACTGGAGGTCACTATCTATACATAGTGAGGAAAAGAGGCAACTGGACCTTCTTCTTCACGTACTCTCCCTCGACCTACGTTGGCCTACCACTCCATTTCTTTAGCCATGGAGAGGCCACATCAACAACCACGAGCCCGACGACAACTGATAATTGATGAGGAGGTAGATGCTCAAGAAGAGAAACATAAAAAGATAGTGCCATTGAATATTTATACAAGCTCAGGATTGCACATACCAGGTCAAGGATGAGGATGAGGATATAGATGATGAGGAGTTGAATTCAAAATGGATTGATATTGTGGCTTCCCTTTAGGAAGATAGGCTAAAGGGATTTGGTAATGATCTTAAAGGTGTGTCATATGAGAGAGGAAGAAAAAGAAAGATTACATTGTAACCTCTCTACCTCGAATGCATGACCAGGAGGGTGATTACAACCCGATATGCCTGCCAACATGGGGAATGATTTGTATGAATGTGGATTGTATGAGGTGCTTTGCACAAATCAAGATACATATGTTGAGCTTACACAATTTTTTTTGCCTCTTAGGCGAAGGTCAAATATAAGGGGGGAGAAGACATCGGGTTTGGATTGCAAAATGAAATCCATACCCTCACTATTTTGCTACTAAATAACATCATTTCTAGCAACCCCGAGGAAGCCAAGAAATTAAATGATTTCCACATTGAGAGAGAAACATATATTGATTATGTGGGCATGTGGTATAACGTGAAAGGGTAAAGGAACTTCATACCTGGCTAGTAAAAAACTAGTAGAATCTAAGACTCATATTTCAGGTTTGCACAAAATGTCATTCCAAACTCCATTGTTGGATGTATGACAATCAAGGGAGCTTTTCACAAAAAGATCTCTTTGTGTTGCATGTGATAATAAAGTAATTTTTTTCACAAATTGGGACACTTGTTATTGATCTTATGAAGGCAATCCCATTAAAGAGTAATACCCCCTTAATTATGGGAGGGATTGTGATCTTCATAACCATAGCTATAGGATGTGATTTGATAGGTCTTACCAAGGCTAAGGGAGAAAAATTTGTTGATTTGAAATACTTAGTCTGATCCCAAATGATCATGATGGTTGATAAGAAAATGATGTATAATTTCACCCTCCTATCCCTGGATTCAATCTTAAGCTACCATATCACTCATACCAACTTTGTGAGAGTACAAGTTCCACTAAGCAATTAGGTGAATTGTTGAGGAGGTGGGAAGAAGAGCACCCGAGACAAAACTACAAAGAGAGAGCCCCTGTCCCACATGAAGGGGTTGAGGAGAAAATTGTGGTTAAGCAAAAAAGAACTGGAGAGAATAGACAACCCCACTATGTGAGAAGAAGAGAAGAGGAAGCATCCTCATAGAAGCAACCTACAACAAATACCTATGACATGTCCACTATACATGCACAACTGGAAGATATTTAGCATACCCAACAAAGCATGCAACAAATCCAGTAGTACATGTGGCAATATCAACAACTAATGCTTTATTAGATCAACTACATGTACCAATATCAACATGTACGGGAACAAAGGAACCCCCAACAAGGGGAAGACTATTGACCACCCTTTCTACATTTCTAGAGACTTATCCTTTCCCTCATGTAGATCACTGGGGTCACTACTACCAATTCCCTCCTCCTCAAACCAATCCTCCACCTCTTCAGGCCAGCCCTCCACCTCGACAGGAAGATCCATCACTACAGGGTGACCTGCCACTAGACCCACCTGAATCAAAGTGACACATACCATGCCTTCCCTATGTTTTAGTTTCACATTGAGGACAACATGGTTCAAAAGTTTGGGTGGTAGGGCGATACACACCCTATATCATCTCTTCTCATTTTGATTGATCTACTTCACTGTGTTTCACCAGATTGACTGATTGATTGACATCACCCTATCTAGTGTAGATTTCTTTCTGCTTGCACACATGCATACATGTAGTTCTTTTTCATATATTTTTGAGTAATTTTTCAAAAATTTTGCTCTTTTTTCCATCCCATCTCATGTGTTGCATCTCATGTATATTTTTGGTAGTTTTGGTGTGTTTTAGTTAAGATATTCTTTCTTTAGGTCATATTTTCCATAAAAGTAGGTTTGGATGTGATTTTAATGCAAATTGGCACAATTTTGGCCACTTTTGACCAAATTTAGAACTTATTACCAAAAAGCATGTTTTGACTTAAATCTATACTTATTGAACTGAAAGTATTAATCTATGAAAAACACATGCTACATTCCTATGATCTATTTCTATATGGTCTTATTTGTTGACTTTCTACATGTGAATCACTTCTCTCATGTTTGTGAATGTTTTGGTTGAATTGTGATTTGCACAAGCTATCAATTCTTAGGGTTTTTGGGATCATATGGTAAAACTATGAATTTCATGTTGTTCACTCATATGGTGTGACATTACTTGATGACGTGTTGGAATAACTTTCATGCAGGAGATTTTATGTTGAGAACCACATTAGTGACCCCCTTTGACCCAACTTTTCTTTCACCATCTTCTTACCCCTCTACCTCATGAAAGGATGCCAAAGTGCACATATTTAGCTTTGGACACCTCTGAAAGTTTGGGGTGACAATATATATATATATATATATATATATATATCCCCACTTCACTCTCACCACCACATGTCCTCCTTACACATGGGGAAAAGAAAAAGAAAATGCAAACATAAAATAAAAGATGCTCCTATGTAATAACATCTAAATAAATAAAAGATGAGTGATCTATGTAAAATAGCACTCCAACCTCTTACCGCAACACTTTCTTCTATATTCATACCCATTGAGATAGGAAACATCAAACCTAGCTCATTTCACCCTTTTTCTATAGCCATGCGGGTCACATTATGTGGTATGGAGTATGAAATTGAATGCATGAAAGTGAAACACCACTACTAGTCATCATTTATTATTGCCATCATGAAACGGTCTACCCAAAGCTATGTGAAAACCGTATGTGTTGATTCTGTGTCCTATGACCTATATTTGTAGTTTGTATGCTCAATGATATTTTCATGATTGGATTGTGAAAGTGGAGAGAGGAACGGTGGAACATATGTACTTAGTCACCTTTAAGCCTATTTATTCAATTATCATCAATTGACATGCATTTATCATTATTGTTTTTTGAAAGAAGCTCAAGAGAGATTAAGTTGGAGCATACTTTAGGAAAAGTATGTTTTAAGTTTGGGGTGGTGATGCAACCCTATTTTAGGGCTTCATTGTGTGTCCTTTTGCATTATTATCACATCTAAACATTGTTAGAATGCAACATATTCCCTTAATTTGGAATTTCATATCAAATGCACTTATGGCTACTTTTTGTGTATTCTTAGGGTTTTGTACATGCAATGGATGTAAAGGAGAGAGAGATGGATAGGATCCTTAAGTTTTATACACCCTAGGATTGGACCCAGATCTTCCCTAAGCATCCCTTAAATAGGCAAAAATTGATCCAAGGCAAAAAGCAATCATTTGGAAGATCTAAGAGCAAAGTTGAGTAGCTAAGAGCTCATCACGTGCTGTGGTACTCTGTCACTGACGTGGTAAGATGGATCAAAATCATAGTAACGACATCAAAGAGAACAAGGTTTTACCTCAGACGTGGCCCTTATAATGGTCGTGGCACTAAAGATTCAAAATGGTTGTAGCCCTCACAAGGCCGTGGCGATGAAGACGCATCACGCCCGTGGCAGCTGCCACAACCATGGTGACAAGGTTTGACAATGAACTCCTCAGTAGAATGACTATGGGCACCTCCCTCCAGCACATCTGTGCTCTGTACCACGCCAGTTCCACCTTCCACTCACCATGACCGTGGCATCCACCATGACTATGGCCACTAAGCCTCCAAAGTTCCATTTCAAATAGTGATTTTAACTTTCTCCAGCTTGGTCGT
Organism: Alisma plantago-aquatica; assembly: GCA_963693085.1. NCBI lineage: Eukaryota > Viridiplantae > Streptophyta > Magnoliopsida > Alismatales > Alismataceae > Alisma > Alisma plantago-aquatica. The sequence continues at coordinate 1,443,978,540 of OY856409.1, read as the reverse complement.
GGTCATCCACCATGACCGAGATGTCCCCCATCCACCATGGTTGAGGTGACAACCTAAACCCTACCGATTTTTGCACTACATTTACAATATTGCCCCCCACTTACCCTAGTGCTTACCTACCACCAATATAAATTTGAGTTGCGGCAATAACATGGTAGAGAACCATTATTGCAGCCACCATTATAATTCAAGATCTCTCACCTACCTTCCTCCATCATCCACTTCATTCCCACATTTCACTACCTCAAAAACCTAGTTCTCTAGGGTTTCCACAACAAAACCTCATATTTCCATGCCATCTACCTACCTTGGAGGGTGGAGCTTGAGCTACAAAATCTAGGAGGTAAATCAAGGAGGAGCTTCCAAGGGATTCCATGACTTTATTCCTCCTGATTATTTCCCCTTTTCTATTTTGTTTGATCATGTGTAGCTAAGCCCACTTGGTGGGATATTTGGGGGATTAAATGCCACTTTGATACCATGTTGAGGGAATATAACTTATAATGAACATAATTTTATTCTATGATGATTGTATCTTTCTTTTATCTTGTTTACCATTAATGTACTTGTGATTTATGCTTCTAAACATGGATTTCTTGTTGTTTGCTGCTTGAAAATACATAGATTCAGGGAAAAACGAATTGTGTATGTCACTATCTTATGAATTGATCCTAGGTATAACTAATAGATCCCTAGATAGCACCCTATCTTCCTACATACATATTTCTTTTCTTACAATTAAGTGTGAGTTCTAAATAGCTAGTGTAAGAGTGATTAGTGAAATTTCCTAGAGTTTTCTAAAGGCTATATGGTGAGTAACATGAGGTGAAATACCCTCATATCTACTTCCCCATCCTACCCTAATCTCTCAATTGGCCTAATAACACTTACCCTAGAAATCTAGATTAGTTAAATCCAATTGAAATCCCACCTAAAACTTGGTCCAATTGAGCCTCGTAAGGCTAGATAGGGGGTGTAAGGGTGTAGTTCCGCTCACACACTCTATTCTATCAATGGCCAACCAATAGTCTAGGGTGTTTTCATTATATTTGACCTATTTTTTGGTTTGGCAATCCAGAATGAAAAGATCTGATTTGCATGTTATATTATCCCTTGACTTGGATTCACGTGACATTTCCCTAAATGGCCCACTCTTCCTACAACTTGCTTAAAACCCATTTTGATCTCTTAGCTTACTCATGCTAGTGTAGTTGCTTGTTTTAATTGCTCATTTGTCAACTATTTATTTCTTGGTAGCTAATCTTTTCTAGGGTAGTTAGTGCATTTTTGTGCTTGCTTAATTTAGATAGTGATAGTTTAGGTCTCTAGGTGCTCTAGTTCCTTAATTTCTAGTCTAGTGTAGTCTGGTGCTCTTGCTTAAGTACTTGCCTTCTTTTTTTATTAGAATTTCTTGTTTAAGGTTAAACTAGATTTTTTGCTTATCTTATTTCTTATCTTGTTCATTTGCTTACATCATAGTGTAATCAACCCAAACCAACTTTAAACCCTAAAAACCTTAATATCCTCTTTAGGAACGTAGCCCATGCAAACTAATATCAAGAGCCCCTCTCTCCCTATGGAACAACCCTTGTTTTTCCTCTTACTTATACTATAACACGACTCTGTGCGCTTACAGGTGAAGTATGGTTGGTCTAAGTGAGCGCGTCAGACTAGGTCCTTATAAATATCAAAAGATCAAAGTGTGTGAAAAATGTACCAGTTGATACTTCATAATATGATTTATGACAACAACTTGTGCAACCATCTATCCAAGAGTTGCATTGTATATATTTCATATTTTAACCTACCAAAATAGTTAAGATGTAATTGGTCAATGAAGTTGACTCATAATTTAATATTATGGATCTTAACTCATAACTTAATTTCTCCATTTTGAATTAACAGTGAGGGATATTAATTTGATCAAAATAGTGGGAGCATTATTGATTAAAGGACAAATTTATATTTATCAAATTAAATTAATTTTCAAATAAAATTGTTGATTCATGCTAATTTATTTGTGGATATTCTTACAAACAAACATTACAACTTCTCATCACGATCAGTCTTTGAGAAAGAAAATTTGGATGCAAATAACTTCCATAAATAGTATAGGGCAATAATATTATTTTCTCTCTTCAGAGTAAGCTCTATGTCCTAGAAACACCATAACTAGAGGAACCTACTCCAAGTGATCCTAGAGAAGAAAGGGAAGCCTATCCTAAGCATATTGATGAGATGCTATATATGTAAAGAGACTCATTCTATAATCCATGAGTCATGAGCTTCAGAAGTTGCATGAGAACACAAGAGTTCTAGAGATGCCCACACAAATTAGGAGTATGTTCAAAGGTTAAGAATGGAAAGAGAGGTATGATGTCTCAAAGGACCTACTTAAGTGCAACATGAATGAAGGAGATCATGTAAGGCCACATGTACTCAATTTGATTGGGTATGAGAAAATCCTTGAAATACTAGGATTGCACTTAGGAAAAGTAGTCTTTTGATGTAGTCTACCAATCATTGTCAGAATCTTACAATCAATTTGTCTTGAACTACAACATGAATAATTTTATTTGACCACTGTTAGAGTTTCTTGGCTTGTTGAAAACTGATAAGACTCATATTAATAAATATAATCCGAAGTCTATGTTGATGGTCAATAAAAAAGATGTATCAAAGAGAAAGCAAAAATATAAGAAGAGTTCTAAAGCTAGCCAATAGCCCAAGTCTTTTACAATTAATTTTTTAGACTTATTATTATTTAGTTTGTTATGTCAAATGGGCCTAATTGTCATGGCACATTAGGGTTCTGTTTTCTTCCCTTGTTCTTTTCTCCTCTCCAATACATATAAGGGAAATTTTCCTTCTATCACTAAGAAGATATCCTATTTATCCTCCCATCTAATTTTCCACATGGTACCAGTGCATCGTACTAACCTAGGGAGACAAAGAAAGAGCCTCTGCCTGCGAGCGAACACCGTATCTTCTTGGATTGGCCACCTATCAGGCATAAAAAAAATATCATCTTTGTCATCAACTTCAACTTTATTAACAAACCACACCTCAAAGTAGAGTAAACATTTTTCTAGAAAGAAGTCTACAATTTTCCATTTAAATCAATATAAGATGACATATATTATATACTTTTTAAACTAGGAGCTCTGATAATCTTCATACACTGATGCACACTCACACACACAAATGTATACATATATATGTATATACACATACATATATGATATAATGGGATATTCCTAGAAACTTGTAGGTTTTTTGGAAGATATGCATCATTGTAATATTATTGGTTGTTAATCTAGTGGTCTAAGGCAGCAAGGATGTTGCTTCTAAGAAATGTAATTGAAGGCGGCAAATAGTAGGTTATAACTCGTCCCCTTATTATCTAGCCCTTTCTTGTTTAGCTTCTGAGTTGGGCTAGTCTGTCACTCTCTCAGGGTGGTTGTATACATCAATTCCCCTCATCGAGTGAGATCCCACTAGGAGGGGTCCAATGTTTGTGCAAGGTCCTTCATCGCTCCTCATTGTGACGCTTTGGAACACATCTCTATCAAACTTCTACTTGGCTCCTAAGAAACACCACCACCATCTGAGGCTTCAACTACCCTTGTAGTATCTTGGAAGCATCGTACAACCATATCTAGGAGAAATCAATTTTTTCATATCCCATCCAAATAAGATCCAAAGCAACTCATCAAAGTTGGAAATAGAAAATGGGGGAAGATGTGTTGACACATCTATCTCAGGTCTAAAGGGTGCTAGGATGATGTTAGCCCCCCACGAGCTTCCTATGATTCTCATATTCCCTTTGTGTTCTCTCCTCCTAGAAAATGACATCCGCAAGATCCTCCAAGGAAGTGGGTTCAGGGCCCATGGAGGTGGCAACCATGGGGTAGGAAAAGCTTCCCTTCATCTTTGCCATGTCCTAGGGTAGCTTTTGACCCATCAACTCTCACTCTTTCCCAAGGAAAGGCCCTGATTGTCTCAAGTTTTTTGTAAAACCAAAGTAGAAGGGGAGAGGAGATTTTTCTCACACTCTCTTATCATTGCACCTTTATAGATACTCTTAGGTCAAATAAATTTTCTTTGCTCAGTGAATTATTCCCCTCTGCTGATCTCACATGATATTCGTGACTGACAAAGAGACTAGGGATGGAAGTTTCAAGGTCTTGACTTTCTCTACTATTCGTAAATGGTTCAAGGTAGGTGAAGATGGATCAGTCACTGGTAGCATCGATCACTAACTATAAGGCCATGTCTATAATCAATATTAGGCCCGATCTTTCATGATTATCACACTACTTGATTAAATCAATGATGAAGGATCGGAAAATTCCATCTCTATTCAAATAATTAACCTTTTCTAATATCCATAACTCATAAGTCATTAACCAAATGTGCTAACTTTTTGAATGTTGCCTCTTTATCAAGTAAATTCTACCTTGAACAAGTTTCACCCCAATAAGGTAATGTTTAATTGCCAAAACAAAATCCTAGTAAGGCAAATAAAATAAAGGAATGATTATCTTCATAGAATTCTCTAGGGAACAAGGATATTGCATTAGCCACAACTTTTTTGGATCAATTACTTATTCTCTTTATAGTGTTATACACAATTATGGTACCAAAAAAGAAAAGTTAATAGACTATAACTCGCTCTTCAAGTAAACATCAATCAAAGTTATAATTAATTTTTCTAGGCTATCAACAAATTTGTATTTTTCTCAAGTTTCTTCCATGCGTCTAAAAAGTGATAATTCACTAAGTAGAATTATAATTGGTCATTACTTATGTCAAAGAGATACTGAATTTATAAAATAGACTCAATTAAATCAAACACAAATATAAGACTTAAGTCATTTAGTCCCTTTTATTTTCCTCAAGATTTATCATTATTACATGAAACGGTTCAAAAAATTACTTACTAATTTTGACCCAACATTTTTCTCTTTAAAAATAAATTTGTTTATGCTAAAAAACCCGAAAATAATAACAATAGTGATGTTCAGTACTACAAATTGTTCCAATTTAAAGCTGACCTAAAAATAATAATTATAAAGATGTTCTGAGTTGTATAAACCCTAGAGGTCTCACCCCAAGAGTGTAAACCCAGGGGACGCCACCTTTCGACCTTTACGCATGCTGGACCCCGCTGGACCCATGAAAGTTGACAAAGGCGCTTTAGAAAAGGAATTCCAATATTTTATTTTTGAAGTCGGCGTACCATATCATTTAACCTAAATAGTCAAAGGTTGATTGTATGGTTGCAGGATTACCCTCCGAACCCAAATTACTAGCACATTCACCTTTTAATGCTGATTTTGCGATGAAGTGAGCGGCTTTATTACATACTCTGGGTGCAAAAGTAGATGTATAAGAAATAAAAGAATTGGGGAATTCCAATAATTTGATAATTAATAATCTCATATAAGAGTTCCTAATCCTTCTAGACATTTTAATGAGTTTTGCTATTTTATCCGTAAGTGACTAAAAAAGTTATTTTATTCTAAGAACAGTAATGATTTCTCCGACTTTTTTTTGTTGTTTCATGGGCCGCTGGATTAAGAAGGGAAGGACTAGACAAAGCCGACGGAGCCATATGCGTCCACTGAGTGAGTGACTGGTCCCACTACGCGTTCAGCTGTGCATCCCTTGAGTAGGGCTGGCCACTGCTATCAAGCGAGGCTCCCGCGTTAGACACTGCTTCCTTTGCCGCAGCGCTACAGAATTTCCGGCAAGGCGAATGTTGTTCGTCCATTGATTACATGTCGAGGTGGTGCAAGGCCAAGGCTTTGCGAGCTTACTGGTCGCCCGACGCCAGGGAGGAGTAGAAAAGTGGGGTTTCTCGTCCTCACGCTGCAAGTAGAAACTGAGGTTCGGGGAGATTTTATTGATTTACAGGAGCTCGTCGCTGCAATCGGAAAGCAGTGGGAAGGGCTGGGTGAGCCTGCCCTCCATAGCCGACGACAATAAGAGAGTTCGGGGCTTGGGGAAGTGCTTCAAATGGTAAAGCGGCCCATTGTCCCTGTGGACCACCTTCTCCGTATGCGTCTCACAGTGGAGGCGAGGGTGCTGACCGCGCACAGTCTCCTTGGCCAGCTACGATCAAGCGGTAACCAGCCGCTCAGCTGAGTTAGGGAGGTGGCATTCCGACCACGCCATGATACCATAAGTCTTAAGTCAATCGCTGAGCGGTTAGAACTTAAGCGTTCGTATTTACCGGGTGGAAAGCCCGTATATATATAGCGCTCAAAATAATGCGATTTATTCATATAAATACAAAAATTTCCTTCTTTTTAGCATGACACCGGGTCGTGCATAATCCCTTCCACATCACAAACATTTACGATCAAAGACTCGCCAGTTCATTGAGTTCTTGATCTTGTCTGGCATTGGGCATCCATGGCGAAGCGTCACTCTCGGAAAGAGGAGAAGCGGCCTCCTAGCCACAGAGCGTCAAGAGCACTCCCGCAACCGAGCGACGCCGCCGTGATGCCGCACCATCGCCCGGGAGATTACGATCAATCAGGACGAAGAAGAGGTTATATTCAAAGATTCAAAACCCTTTTACGTTTCCATATCAGTTCGCATGTTTCCCGAAGTAATGCAAGGTGTCTTTGTGGCGCAGACGGCCTCTGAAGCTTAGCTCGATTACCGTGTTTTGTGTTTCGGTGGTGGGAGATCGTTCGGGTTGTAGGTGTCTGAGTGGAGAACAGGGTTATCTTGGTAGTAGGGATTGTTTCCCGTTTCCTATTTCCCGTCGTCGATTGGAAATGAAGTAGAAACTCGAGAGAGAGGAACCCTCCACAGATAGGAAGAGTAGCAGGGTTGCACGGGGAAGTTCAGAGTAGCAGGCTTAGCGTGAAATCATGAGCGTAGTAAGGTGTAAGGGAGAACGACCAGTTGACTGGGAAAGAGAGGAGCATCACCTACACGGCGGCAGGGTGAAGTTGGGAGGAGCAGCTGCTCCTAACGGATTGTGCAACCTGCCGACATATCACAACCTCCATTCTTTGGTTACTAATTGTGCTTTTCTTCCCAATTGTGGTTTTCTTCCCGATTATATGATCATTCGTTAACGAATTGCTACGTATCTTACAATTCTATTTCCTTTTTCGTGTTAGGCATGATCACACGGCATAACTGTACAGTTCGTGGAGAATATGCCTATTAGGGATTCAATTTTGATCTCTTCGGCCATGAAATGCTGCTCCCTGCTCTTTATTCAAAAGCACGCGTCAATAACGAAAATGGGGTCCAATCACATCGCGTCACTGTATTGTGTACCCATCCGAGAAGTTCCGCTGAACAGAATTCCATTCCAATTAGGCTCCGCCTGTATGCGAGATTGCCAACTAATCACCTTGTCTTTTGACGAACTATAAGAGACATGTTATGGTAACAACTTCAATTCGAGTTTTCTTTGATTATTTTTTTATTTCTCAAGAGACTTTTCTTTGTTTTGTCCAAGTGGTAGTATGTGAAAATGTAACTAGCAGCTTTTACAAATAAAAACATAGTTCATTAATCTTAGATTATTAATCCACGAGTTGTCTATGTATCTGCTAAAGGCAATTATATTCAACCCAATAGTTTGCTACGTTGTCTGTCGTATATCTCACATCTACACGATTCCTTTTGATTGTTACTAGACTCTTACTATTTATTATTACTAATTCGTAGCTGGTGCCTGATGGTTTACGGCACTCACACATGCATTTGGTTATTAGGAATCAATGCTACTGTATTTATTCTTCTAATTTTTCTGTATTACTGACTAGAAATATCGTGTATCAGGAATCTGTTATCAGTATCATTTCAGATAAATGCTCGTGGATTTTACTATACCTATTTCTCGTTTGATGACGTGTGGTTCGGCCGAGGTAAATGGTATTTGGTGAGGCCCTAAGGGCCCTCCCACAAAAGGGTAATGAAAGGGATGCGACAATCAACGCAAGTTATCAACTGATGGCTGGTGCAATCTATACACTTTTTGGTATAAATGAAAGGCCAAAAAACCAAAATGACATTTTTTTTATTTTAATTACCAAAATGACACAATTTTGAACTTAAATCCCAAAATGACACATTTCTGAGGCAATACGTCTCCAAAGAGGACACATTATTCTTGGTGGGACCAATACATCCCCTTGGGAGACATATTGCTACTTTAAAAAAATAATACATCCCCAGTGGAGAGACATTGCCTCCAGCAGAGCAATGCGTCCCCAATGAGGACGTATTGCTTTTTTTCCCCTTTTTTTTAACTACGATACCATGTACGTTATATAAATACACATATATGTTAAATTGCTAAATGAACATAATCTACATTAACTTATATATAATTAACCATATACTTTAAATAATACCTTAACATAATAAAATAATAACATGATATTATATTTCATTAATACATAATATTTATAAATGTAGATAAGAGTATTTAAAATTAACAGATATAATACTAAAATTATATAGTAATGTTTAAAACTATAAAAATAAAACAAATATATACATATATACATATACATGTATATATTTATTAATAAACATAGAAAAAAGAAAAAGAAAACTAATATAGCATATATATATATATATATATATATATAAGCCACAAAATATAATATAAAAAATATAAACATGTCAATTATGCAAAGTAAAATATACTGAAATAACAACAACAAAAAATCAAATTAAAATATATGATACATATAATTTTAAATTGAATAAAAAATCATTATATATTTGATTTTATCATATTATATTTGTCTCTGAACTAGATAAAAAGTTACAAATATTATTATGTTATTATGATTTATGTTAATATATTATTATTTAAACATAATAAAAATGTTTGCTTCATAATATATTACAATATTTTATGTGTTCCATTTATGATCATATGTATCATATATTTTATTTTGATTATCTATTATTATTGATCATGTATATTTACTTTATATAGTTGACATTTTATTTTTATTTTTTTGATATTATGTATCATACCTTTAATATATATATATATATATATATATATCTGTGTGTGTGTGTGTGTGTGTATTTTATGTGCACCCGTGTGTCTTATATACTACCATATTAATTTTTATTTTAGTATTTTGTTAATTTTATTGCTATATTACTTTTCTTTTTTTCTAAGTTTACACATAAACACATGTATATATTTTCTTTATTTATATAATTTAAACTTTATTATATAATTTTAGTATTATATCCATTAATTTTCAATATTTTTATCTACATTTAAAAATATTATGTTTTAATAAATATAATATTCTGTTATTATTTTATTATCTTCAGATATTATTTTAAATATATGGCTAGTTGTATATAAGTTAATGTAGATTATATTTATTTAGCAATTTAGCATATATATGTATATATAATATACTTGGTATCATAATAAAAAAATGAAAAATAAAAAAAACAATACGTCCTCACTGGGAGCACATTGCTCTACTGGACACAATACGTTCCTATTGGGGAAGCATTACTTTTTAAAGTAGCAATGCGTCTCCCGAGGGGATGTATTGGCCCAACTAAAAGCAATGTGTTTGTTTTGGGGACGTATTGCCTCAGAAACGTACCATTTTGGAAATTAAGTTCAGAATCGTGCCATTTTGGTAATTAAAATGTCCAAACGTGCTATTTTGTTTTTTTGGCCTAAATGAAATGTGGACTCCGGCAGATGACCAACAATTTGATACTTCTGATAATCCCAAGAACCCATCTGGCTTATTTCATTTTATCAAGTGTCTTAAAAACTATTCTGGGTATGTATGTATTACAAATATTTTAGTTTATTAAGGATTTATTTATATTGTCACAAAATAATTATGTATTGTTATAGGGATCGTAAGGATCAGATGCTGTTGTTAAACCATTATCTTCTCATGCCAGATTCCACAAGAATCCTGTTCCTTAAGACCATTTCTGACTCTAGCCATGGAATATATCGATATAAGTGTACACTGGCTTTCAACGCGGTGAAATTATCGGATTGGTCATCTATTCGTGAGACTCCGATTGTTCTTAATAATTTTCTGGACCGAATGCTAGCAGATTCAATTAAGCGACAAAGGCAATTAGCATCTAAAAAGTTTAGAAACAAAGAAGAAGCATTTGACAAGGAGCTTAAGTCAGATAATTTGGAGAGTCAACTTGTAATATCGGAGGATGAAATCCTTGTTGAGATGACAAAATCTGGTGAGAAACTCATATACCTCTTCAGAAACTGCGCTAGTCACATAACTTAATGGGATCCTTGTATTGTAAGTTATCTTTTGCTTTTAAAGGCAATTAGTATATTATTTTGTTGCAATGTTTTGTGTATATCTAATAGAATATAAAACTGTAGGGTGGTTTTCCGTCACCAATGCACATAGTGCTCACCATTGAGTTCCATTTTGGGAGTGTTCCTTCTTTAGTGCAAGAGAAACTTGTGAAATGTGACACTCTGCCGTATATTTGGTACGATCCAATATTTTCTCATTCCAATACCACTTTCGTGTTCCACTACAGCTCTATGATAATTAATACTACAGTCTGAATCGAATTTTGGGATTTACATTAATATAAAATAAAAAGGTAGCCTTTCACATATTCATATTCTTGTAGATGACTATGTTACAGGTTATATACACCAAAGTATGTCATGTCTCTTCGTATCTCATTTATGTCTAATATACTCATATATTGATTTCATCTAACTGATCTTCTTCACGATTCTTTAAAAATGTGCAGGAATTGCAGGTTCACGTAGATCAACGTCCATATGATTTCTGAGAACTATCAAATCATTTGTTAGATGTGGTAGAAATTCAGAATTGTATAGTACATCCTAGTCTCTAACTTTGTATTTTGATATTCTTTGCATATGCAACGCAATCCAAGATTCCATTATGCGATGGAGCGTAATAGTCAAACTTTTACTATAACATTCTTTCCAATTATGATGTTTTTGGACATTTTATTTGTTATACAAATTTTTATGCAAATATATTTGGCCAAATAACCAAAATGGTATGCTTGGGCATTTTAATTACCAAAATGGCACGATTCAAAACTTAATTCCCAAAATGGGACGTTTCTCTGGCAATACGTCCCGAAAGAGGACGCATTGCTTCTGATGGGGCCAATACGTCCCCTCAGATGACGTATTACTATTTTAAAAAGTAATACGTCCCCAATGAAGATGTATTGCCTCCAGTAGAGCAATGCATCCCCAGTGAGGACGTATTTTTTTTTTTGTTTTTTTAAATTTTTTTAATTATGATACGATGTACATTATATATACATATATATGTTAAATTGCTAAATGAATATAATCTACATTAACTTATATACAATTACCCATATATTTGAAATAATACCTGAAGATGATAAAATAATAATATTATATTATATTTATTAATACATAATATTTATAAATGTAGATAAAGTATTTAAAATTAATGGATATAATATTAAAATTATATAATAAAGTTTAAATTATAGAAATAAAGTAAATATATGCATGTATTTATTTGTAAACTTAGAAAAAAGAAAACTAATATAGCAATAAAAATAAAAAAACACTAAAATAAAAACTAATATGGTAGTATATAAGGCACGTTGGTGCACATAAAAGACACACATACACACATATATATATTAATATATATATATATATATATATGTATTAAAGGTATGGTACATAATATAAAAAATTTCAACTATATAAAGTAAATATACATGAATAATAACAATTAATAATCAAAATAAAATATATGATACATATGATCATAAATGCGACACTTAAAAAATCATAATATATTATGAAGCAATTTTTTTTATTATGTTTAAAAGTTAATATATTAACATAAGTCATAATAACATAATAATATTTGTAACTTTTTATCTAGTTTAGATACAAATATAATATGATAAAAATCAGATATATCATGGTTATTTATTTAATTTAAAATTATATGTATCATATATTTAATTCGATTGCTCATTGTTATTGTTCTAGTATATTTTACTATGCATAATTGACATGTTTATATTTTTTGAGATTATATTTTGTGGATTTAATATATATATATATATATATATATATTTATACATTATATATATATATATATATATATATGTAATATCAACGTGTGGTATATGTTGCTATATTAGTTTTCTTTTTCTTTTTTCTAAGTTTACAAATAAATATATACAAATATATATGTATGTATTTGTTTTATTTGTATAGTTTTAAATATTACTATAAAACTTTAGTATTGTATCCATTAATTTTAGATACTTCTATCTGCATTTATAAATATTATGTATTAATGAAATATAATATTATGTTATTATTTTATTATTTTCATGTATTATTTAAAATATATAGTTAATTGTATATAAGTTAATGTAGATTATATTCATTTAACAATTTAATGTATACATGTATATATAACTATCATAATTAAAAAAAAAACAATGCATCCTCATTGGGGATGCATTGCTCTGCTGGAGGCAATGCGTCTCCACTGGGGATGCATTGCTTTTTTAAAATAGCAATGCGTCTCCCGATGTGACATATTGGTCCCACCAGGAGCAATACATCCTCTTTGGGGACATATTGCCTCAGAAACGTGCCATTTTGGGAATTAAGTTATGAATCGTGTCATTTTTGTAATTAAAATGTCCAAACATACCATTTTGGTTTTTTGGTCAATATATTTAGCACACCTAAAACACCATTATAATGATGAGGGGTGTTATCAATGGAATACTTGGAAGAAAAAGGTTAGACGCTAGAGCTGTGGGACACGGATGGAAGGAAGATGACTGCTATCTTGTAATCAAACGCACTAAATTACACATTATACGTTAGCTAATCCAACAACGGCAAAGTTACATGGAGCCTCCTAAGAAGACAAATACTATAAGCCGGAATTGGGTCCAGAATAGAAGTACAATGCCATTATCCCGAGCACCAAAACCATTTATCAGCTGTAGTCCCAAATACACATGGTAATAATGCAACTTAAGAAACACAATTCAAGAAACCGTTATTAACTAAAGCATATAGCATGGACACTCCCTTGAACACTCTAAATACACCAATTCCACAACGAGTATGGAAAATAACTAGCATCACATTGAAGCTATGGGCTATGATAGAGACTCCCCACACCTACCATAGTCAAGTCACGACTCCAAAAAGGGTAAGGCAATGGAGAGATCGTAACCCATGGTCGCTAGATAATACTCCCAACACATATCTACTGAATATCAGTTATCTAGATGCAAATCAGAGTTACACTCATATTCCAGGGAAACATTGACCAAACTAGGGGCTGGTCCTTATTGAACATTCACAAAGACATATGATAATAACCCCACGCATGGAATCACAAAGACTAGATGGTCAAATAAAAGCAAATATGTCCATTGTGGCGTATGTTAGGTCTTACCATTAAATATTTGGAAACCCCATATTATTACAGAAATTTATACTTAGACCCAAATAAGGGAGAACCTCTTATTGATTATGGTAGTGTGTCACAATTGACTCCTCATAGAATGACATAAAACAACAACGTTTCAAAGGAAAAGAACTGCACATTTTTGGACATGGTGCAATCCTTGATGATCCAAGATGAACTTTCTAATTCCTTCTAGCGATATGCTCCTAAAACTATAACATATACACTTAGTTCTACTACTTTGAAATCAATTCATTATATGGCATATTATATGTTGATCGGAAATCATCATAATACATCTCTTACATAGATTTGGGACTGTGAAGCTTATGTGAAGCGTTCATTTCTTATGACATTGTACCCAATATTCGACTGGTGCTACATTATGGGATATCCTCTGGAACCAATGATCCTATTAATCATTCTTTGTGAGAATAACATGTTTATTTCTAGAGAAAGTGTTTTCTAGTAAATGATTTTATCTTTTTGAACAACCACTAGTAAGAAAGTAGAGCTTGAAGCTGCTGAAAATACGTAGCAGCATCGAGCATTAGAAGGAACATGGGGTCACAGCTCAAGATGTCAGGGCACACCCCTCTTCAAGAAACACAAGGACCTCATAGTTCCTCCATTAAGACTCACCTTGATCCATAGAGATATGGATTAATTATGAATAATTACAATAATAGTATGCAAATTAAGCTTGATGGCAATGTATGATGTATGCACACACACAAAGAGATACCTTAAATTGGTTTGATATGGTGTGATGCATGATTATGATCTAAAACCTATTTTTTTCTCTAACTCATGTGCTTGTGGTTTGGTGGTTGTTTTATTTAAATATTACTAACACTAGGTTCTTTTGTATATATAGTTCTATCTATTATAACCCTCTGAATAGACTAGGTCCTATATCACACGTCACTAACATCTTTAGAATTCATTTTACTCTTAAAAATAATAAGTCTCGTAGGATAAATAAGATAAAAATTTACAAAATAAACATATTCAAAATAAATTAAAAATCTACCTCAACATTGGACCTACACAAATATTGTATGCAATGAGAAAACTACAACTAGTACCAAAAAGGGCACTTAATCATTTCCAAGTATTCTTAGTTTTTTGCTCAGCAAATATATAATCAAGTATCATAAGCCTCAACTTTAGTAGATTCTTTCCATTTATTATCTTAGGAAATATATCATGGATCAACCAAATAGGAACACACCTCGAGCTAGTAAAATATCTCTAGTACAAAATCGAGTTTTCTTTAAGTATAAAAATGCACTATTTATTGAGAGTTTTTAAGAGGATGCAAGGATTTGAAAGTTCAATGAAATTACTCAAAATAATAAGAAATAATTTTTATAAACTTATTTAACATGCTTGGTGAATATTTAAAAAAAAAAAATCATAATTTGGTACTTGGTATTTTATCCTATGTTGTGGTATATAGGTGCTTCATAGTCTTAAATTTCAACAAAAACATAAAGCATGATTTCCATTTAACTAGGGAACCACCATTCCCCTTTATCAATGTATGCATCAAGGAAATGTAATTCCACTAAATCCTAACAAGTATTAGCTCTATAATCTTGACAACACCCACTATGTGGCATATGATATAACAAATGACATTTTGATGCAGGCAAGGCTGGAAGTACAAGAAATTTCGGATACACTAATTTTTTCAACAATATAATTTTTTTTAGTAACACACATCAATTCCAACTAAGTGAAGATTATGTACCAAAAGATAATATATAATAAACAACATAAGTTTCTAAGAGGTCACTTGTTGTGTGTTTCTACATCATCTTTTCACATGCTATCACACACAAATTTGGTTCATTCTGATATTATTTAGCCTCTTTTCATATTATTATTGCCATCTTTTTGTTACTTTACTCATCCCATAAATTGCACTGCAGATAAGTTACAAGAAAGACTGATTTTAGAGTTTAATTCTGCTAAAACAGCATTATGCACGGTGTGCATATCAAATGCACGATGTGTAATATTTCAGAAGAGTTTTCGATTCACCCAGACAACAACGCGCACAAGATGTCCCGACCTCAAACACGGCGTGTGAGTTTCCAGAAAGGCGTAGAAAACCAGATGCATGACGTGCATCCAATTGCACGACGTGCACCGGGGAATGTCGAGCAAGAACAAACTTTCCGAAAATTCGCATGGCGTGCATAAATCCAACACACGATGTGCACCTGGGAATTTTAACCAAAACTACTTCCTGAAAAGTTGCACGATGTGCATTACTACAACGCACACCATACACCTAGAGATGTCGACCAAATGCAACTTTTTGGAAAGTTGCACGACATACATTTCTGTAGCGCACGCCATATGTGACACCCCACCATCACACTGACAATGAGATGCCACACGAAAACACGCGGAACCACTATAAACCACATATTACCGAAAACATGGGTTAATTAAAACTGATTGTGGAAAACAAATAACACAGAAACCATTACATTCAGATCCTCAACCTGTAAGGAAGCGTGTTATATAAATATTTACAAACCTTGATATTTTTCCACAACCTATAGGAACCGGCTGTCCTGTCAACACAGAGTTCATCACATTTTTATACATACATAACGGGCCACATCAGGCCAGCAGTAGGATATACAAAGCTACATCAGCTATACATCATAAAACATCGTCAAAACACCTCCAAGGACCTGATAGTACATGGATGACTCTAGGACTCTACTACAAAACAACCAAAATAGCAACATATCCATCTCTTGCCTCCTACTCTTTTTGCTGCTTGAAAACAACCTCACGACCACCACCACGTCTAGCACGATCACTTAAAAAGGTTGTAAATCAACGGGGTGAGACACACAGTCCCAGCGAGAAACATAACTCCCCACTGTAACTATAAAACTTCAGGAAAAGTAGGCAAAGAAAATAACTGATATCAGTAGCTCATATATACAACATACTGAACAGAACTAGCTTACCAAGATATCCAGGAGGCATATAACCAGATATTTCTTTATGGAACATGATCGACAAGATAAGCTTTATAAGAACTTATCATAAGATATGAGGAACGTACAAATAACTATAAGATATAACTAGAGCAACTATACAAGCAAGGCCTCAACCAATGTTCAGTGTTTTTCCTTAAGAAATATATTCTATACGGCTGGATTATAATTTATTATGCCTTGAGGAAGTGAGCCGTCCAGCTCAATTCCAACCTTCGGCTGCGAAGCCCAAAACCGGTGCCATACAAGGTCATTGGGAGAGCTGAACTCCATGACCTCACCTCTTCATGGTTAGTGCACGAAAACCAAAGCACGACCACAGTCTCTTACTTGAGTGGCCTCAACCACATGGTCATCTTCATAGGATACCCTTCTATAATACTGAGCCATGGGCATGTTCACCATGCTCTATAATCACTCAGCCATGGGCCTGTTCACCATGCTCTATACACAACCACAGTTGTACCCAAATCCTCCTACTTTCGACTAGGAGAAACCCCACATATTCAACAATATGCGCACCAGGTAATCCCATAGGATAAACCTGTTTCACCATCACCAATTACCATCGATGATGAATCTATGGCCAGGGCAAGCTACATGAAATGTTCCACTATAGTTAATTAGTATATTTTATGTGGATTGTTGAGGCAACCAAGTTATTAAACATAACAACATTGAGTTGCATTATTACCATGGGATGTCAATCCCTCATCACAGAATGCCACTACCTCTCAAGGCTTACATCATCACCATGGGATAGCAATCCCTTATCTCAACATCATAGGATAACACTTCAACTAGACTCTCAGCCTTTATCAGGTTAACATACCTTTTCACATCAGACGGGTGATACATGATATCTCATCAATCAATGATTATCATCATTGAGTGTTATTCAAAACACATACCTCACAGCTCTTACCAGGCTATGAATTCATTTGATACACCTGCATGGTTAATATGCATATCAAGAGAGATAACTGAATAACCAAACATAGATCTTTATGATTATCTTGCTATTAGGGTTGAAGGTACATGATTGGACCAACATCCATGAAGCACAAGCTATATTTATAGACAAATTACATTACTGTTATCAAACCATGAGCATCCACTATACCTTTATCTTATTAACATAAACATGTATCTTATCATCTTACTTAGCACCAACTTTAGGTATCAAACATATCATTGGTTACAACCTATCATTCATAATGCATCATCAACGGAGGTGCGATTATAAGATAACAAACTAACAAGACTACGGTTTCTGAGCTAGGTGCAACCCTTACCAAAAATACCGCCTACCCTTACTATAGGTGTGGCGGGTAGCACATCCCCCACCCAAAAGGGGTATCGATCAGGATCATATCCCTCACCAAAGCTCTATTGGCTAGGGTACTTAACCACACATATCAGCCAACCATGGAGTACATCCATGCACAAGGGATATCAGGCAACCATACCTGATGTGTGTCGTGGAACCTGATCCAAGAGTTGTGTTGTGTAGCCAAGGAGCATATGTGTATCGTGCAACTGGGTCCAGAAGTGTGTCGTGCACCCAAGGATATTGGGCATCCAAGGCAAAGATGTGTCGGGTAGCACAACCAGCCCTAACGGACAAGACCCTATTGCCCATTAGGGTTAGGGTTCATGTCGGGCATCCACCATCATCATAACACCCAAGGCCATATCAACCAAGGCCAAGATCATAATGCCCAACAAGCACACTACTGACCCCTATCTAACTACATCATGGCACTCAAGGAGGGATATCATTCATCTAAGTTAAACACTACATGCCGGTCACCACTAAGGCATCTATCTAGGGTTTCACCACTAAAGCACCATATCGGGCAGCATCAAAACTAACCCATGTCACCCAAGGAACAAAATAGAGATGTCTACCACACATCGTATCGGCCGAAGGAATTCAGGGTTTAACACTCCCAATGCCTTCTTGGGTAATAAGGCATATCGCCCCAACAACACTAACATGGTGAAGGGGTCATATCGGGCAACAAGGTCAACAAAACCCAACTTATCATATCACCCAAGACAAAATCCTAGAAGAGGGGTATTGTGAAAAGCACCACAAAAGGGTATAGTGTAAGGCACAAGGACCATATCAGTTTGGTCATCATCAACATCAAGATCACCATCACCAAACCTTAATAGATCAAGAGAGTTGGCTCACCTCTCAACAACCAAGAGAGGGGTTTTTCACAACCTCCAACACATTTTGGGAAACAAGGTGGATCATCCCCTACTAGGTCAATGTACAAACAAGTCTCACCTCTCAAATCCATGGTGAGAGAAGGGTATTTCCCAAGCAACTAGAGCATAGTCTCACCTCTCAACAACCAAGTGAGAGGGGTTTTGCCTACACCACTAGAGCTCGAACTCACTTCTCAAAACCAAAAGGGAGAGAAAGGGTTTTTTCCCAAGGAACCCTAAACTCAAGGTTCAGCCACAAGGTTTAAGAACACATCAACAACATGACCACTATATATATAACAAGATAAAAGGGTACATACTAGGGAAAGAAACATATCTAATATGATGCATGGCCGATCAAGATGACATATAATCATGCAACATGAAAAAGTAGTATAGCTAGGGTTAGGAGTTATGTAACCCGCCTTAAGCAAGCTCCAAGCTCCTAGAACCAAGCTTCCAAGCTCCAAACACCACCTTCAGCCACCTCAAGAAGAAAAGCAAAGCTTATAACCACAATGGCTGAAGAACAAGCAAGAAGGAGAAGATGGTGCCAAGGAAAGAGGGGGAGATGCTCACCACAAGAAGAGAAGCAAGACACACTCTAGGGTTCGACCAACACTAGAGGAAGAAGAAGACTCCACCAAGAAGATCGGCCACGAAGCTAGCTCTACCAAGTGTATCAGCCACCAAGCTCACCAAGGGGAGGTATCGTCCATCAAGGAAGAAGGGAAGCAACTAAGGTACTAAAGGGATCCTAAGTAAGAGAAAGGAGAGACATATATAGAAGAGGGTGAAGGGCTGACTAAGGCAAGGTGTCTCCCAACCTAGGGACACTTGTCCATAGGGCAAAGCCACCTATTATCTCGCCCACCACCACATGTCAAATCTTTTGCCACATGCAAGCAACAGGCACCAAGTGTCCATAGGGGGGTGACACAAAAGATGTTAGGTGGAGGGGTGTGTGACACCCATCATGGAAAACCGACACACCCACCAGCACCCTCCTTGGTTGGTACACCATGGCCGACACACCAAGGTCGACACACCAAGGTCGACACACTCAAGATTGGCCGATACACCTAGGGCTTGCCCGACACAAGGCCCAACAAAGCAAGGCAAAGCCCAAACAAGGATAAACAAGGAAAAAAAACCAAGGTTGCTCAGGCAACGAGCCCAACCCATCCTATCAACCCTAGAGGATGCAAGGCAAGAGAGAAACATCTCTCAAGGTGTCAAACTTGCACATATCAACCCCAAAACTTGGGTTATTTACAATTTGCACCTCCAACTCTCAACAAAGCACAAACAAACCCTAATCACAATTTGAGGTGATTAGCAAGCATCTAAACACAAGGATTAGGTAAAGCAAATAGTGTAAGCCCAAAATGTAGGTCAGGGTCCTTACAAGCCATAAACCTCTACAAAGGGATTTTGCCCCTGAAATCCGAAGAGAAAAGTGAGAGATACTTCCTCCTCATCTCTTCCTTGATCTCCCATGTGGCTTCCTCAATGCCATGATGATGCCAAAGAACCTTCACAAGCACCATGTCCTTACTCTTCAACTTATTTACTCTTCTATCAAGAATCATCACTGGACCTTCCTTGTAGGTCTCGTCTTCATCAAGCTCAACCTCAAATGGTTGTATCATTGTCCTTGTGTTTAGATGACTTTTCTTTAGCATACTGACATGGAATACCAGATGTAACATGTGCAACTCTGGCGGCAGTTGTAACTTGTAAGCTACCTTGCCAACACGTGATATTATTAGATATGGCCCCATATACCTGGGTGCCAACTTGCCTTTCTGTCCAAACCTCAGTACGCCTTTCCATGGTGAGACCTTGAGATACACTTTGTCTCCCACCTAGAACTCTAGGGGTCGTCGGTGAATATTTACATACGACTTATGTCTGTCCTGTGCCACTTTCAACTGTTGTTGTATCACTTTGATCTTCTCTATTGTCTATTGCACTAACTCAGGACCCAAAAGTTGATACTCACCAGACTCATACCAGCACAAAGGAGATTTGCACTTCCTACCATATAAATCCTCATAAGGATCCTTGTCGATACTCCGCTAGTAACTATTGTTGTAGGCGAACTCTATCAAACTGAGATGCACGTCCCAACTGCCTTGGAATTGCAAAACACAAGCTCAGAGAAGATCCTCCAAAGTCTAAATAGTCCTTTCAGACTGTCCATCTATCTGTGGGTGGAAAGCGGTACTGAACCTCAACTGCGTTCCCAACGCTTTGTGCAATTGTTCCCAAAAATGACTTGTGAACTGGGGTCCTCTGTCAGAGACTATCATTGCTGGCACACCGTGCAAACACACTCTCTCATCCACATACACCTGAGCAATCTTCTCTAATGTATACGTTGTCTTCACAAGTATGAAATGAGAAGACTTTGTCAATCTGTCTACTATCACCCAGATGGAATCATGATTCTTAGCTGTCCTCGACAGACCGACTATGAAATCCATGGTTATATAGTCCCATTTCCACTGCGATATTGACATGGGTTGCAATGTACCTGCTAGCTTCTGATGCTTAGCCTTGACTTGCTGGCATACCACACACCTAGCCACAAAGTTGGCTACATATCTCTTCAATCCTGGCCACCAATACAAGTCCTTTAGATTATGATACATCTTGGTGACACATGGATGCATGGCATACATCGATGCGTGCGCTTCCTCGAGCACTAGCTTTCTCAGATCATCAACATCGGGGACCACCATCCTACCATGATAGAAAACTATTCCATCCTCGGACTCATGGAACCCATCACGCATTTTGCTGGCAAACTTTGATTTGATCAATTGAACCGAAGCATCTGTCTGTTGTGTGTCTTTGATCTGCTGTCTCAACATAGGCTTTACTTGTGTAACATCCCTGACCTGGGTTATGCTCTAACCCTAGATGTTTTGCTTAATAATGTTGATTAGATGCTTGTTCATATTTCTTGGAAAGTAATTAAGGCTCAAGAGGAACTTATATTTCAATTTTAGTCCTTTTTGAATAATGTTGAAACATTGTTTTGTTAGTTTTGGACTAAAGTGAAAATTACCCAAGTTGAAGGGTTAACTTGCAAATTGTACATGATAAAATGTTTCTCAGATGTTGAAGCATCATAAGAATGAGAATGTTGTATTGGTATGGTTTACACAAGCTTGAGCACCAAGATAAAGCTTGCTGAGCAATCCTTGTGCATTAAAACCTAGTTTTGGTGTAATGTGTAATTTACCCAAAACCTAGGGTTCAATATGCAAAATACCATTTCTAGAGGGTCCCCCATGTTTCTTGGCATCATTTATAGAAACTAAAATGAGATGGGCACCTCATTTGAATTATTTTGGAGAAGAGATAATCTTGATATTAAAGTAATCAAGATTTAAGCATAAAAGGAACTTTATTTCAATTTAATGCAAAAAGAAATATATTAATTGAAGAACCCTTCAACCAAAATGTGAGGGATGAAATTGCAAAAGGGTTGGATGAGGTTGTGCCTTGCAAAGGAACGACAATATCTTGAGTGAGAGGAAAGCCCACTCACATTTAAGTTAATAAAAAGAAATATCCACTAAAAAGGGGATATTAGTATAATATGATTATGGTGCTTAATTTCTTTTCTTTTAATTCTTGGATAATGAAGAAGTTTTGCAAGTGGGAGAATATGTCTTCATGTCCAAGGAATTGAGGGGGAAGAGGCGGCACTAATTCTGGAATTAAAAGATTTTTATAAGGCATTTTCTCTCTCATTGATTTTCTTATAAAAACACCTTTTACAACCCAAATCAAAGGTTTTTTTGAATCTCATTCCTCTCTTTGCTTGAAAAAACGACCAAGGGAGCTAGGAGCAGCAGTAGGACGACCACCAACCTGTTGGTAAGATTCTTGATTCTCTTTCACCTTGATTTCATGGTGGAAATCACAAAACAATGCATGATTTCTTCTTTATTTCACTCCATCTTCAATCCTAGCCAATCTTTTCACTCCAAACTTGAGGATGAGCCTTGGGAGAGTTGCAAAAGCTTCCTCCACCATTGTTGATGTGAAGCTCCAAGCTTTGAAGCTCAATTGGAGGTGGGTTATATAACTGAAACCCTTAAATATTGTTATTGCATTCAAATCTCCATTATTTGTTGAACGTTTTGTTCTATTTGAAATTCCCTTGATCCATTGTTGTAATTACCATGAAAATGGAAGTAGCTTTTGAATGAACGAAGGTAGATGATGATGAAATCATCTTAGGCATATGTTCCAAAAAAATTCCTTGCAAACGATTTTAAGACTTTGGTCCAAATGGTTTCACCAAACCGTTTGGAGACTAAACGGTTTACAAACCGTTTAGAGTCTTGAACCCCAAACCGTTTAGATGTGTTGACAATTTAGATGAGTTGACCATTTGGATGGCTTGACCGTTTGATTTTAGGACCCTAGTACATGTTGGATGAGGATCTAATGGTTCCAATTGATTGAATCAATATATGGACAATCATCCAATTAGAAACCCTAATCGGGTTAAGTGCTGATTTTGTAATTGAATAAATTAAATCTTTGGGTTGCTTAACCCAAAAGGTCTCAAGACCATTTGGAGATCACCCAAATGGTCTCAAGACCGTTTGGAGGTCAACCAAGACCGTTTGGAGGTCTAGGGTTGAGTATGGTTGAGTTTTTGATGGTCCAAAGATAGCAAATGGTAATGCAATCAATAGTTCAATTGTTGATCAATCTAATGATCCAAACCCTAATTGAATTTCACAATTTTAAGTGATGGGATGGGGAAAATGGTCTCAAGACCGTTTGGAGGTCATCCAAACGACCTCAAGACCGTTTGGGGTCAGGTCATGCCCAATTTGAATGATGGTTCAATAATTCCAAAGCAATTAGTTCCACAATGACTAATATTGAAAGTTCATCGATTTCAACCCTAATTCAATTGGGTTCAAAACCCTAATTGATGATCAACTGATAGTCTAATCAATTGAAAGATGATTCATTAAGCTCAATTCAAGTATGGTGCTTAGGTTCAATTGATGAGTAATTAGATGAAGGAATTAATCTTGGAAACCCTAAATCAATATGAGTGATAGAGACCATTTTTGGTCCAATCATTTTTGAGGAGGTTTGGACCAAACTGTATCTAGACCGTTCGGGACCAAACGATCCCAAACCAATTGAGACTCAAACGATCCCAAGTACATATGTTCTAAACAGTTTCAAGCTCCAACTTTTCTAAACGGTTCCAAACCATTAGACCAAGACCGTTTGGAGGTCTAAACGGTCTTAGATCATTTGGAGGTATTTCAAGAAAGACCGTTTGAGGTCTGGTTGGTCAAGACCGTTTGGGGTCTAAGTGACCAAGACCGTTTGGAAGTTATTAACCAAAACTGTATGGACAATTAAGGTGATTAAATGTTTAATTGATCATTACATGATGTAAATCAAGGGTGATTGTAGTAATTGTACCCTTAATAAGATAGGATGATTAGTATCTCTTGAATGATTAATCTTTAATAATTATAGAAGTAATGACATAATACATTGTGTCAACTTTCATTCAAGTTGAATTGACCTAATCTAATCAAGTCTGAAGTAAGTATCATCTTATAGAGGATGAGAGAGAGGACTTCCTACATGAATGATAATTATGTAGTGGTTAAGTATCAACACTTCCAACATGAATGAATGTGTAATTAGGGTATGATCCTTGATAAGGAGATCATGAACCCTAATTAGGAAGGTTGATGAACCCTAACCCTAATTGAGGGCAATGATAGGTGAAACCCTAATATATGGTAATGGCATGACCCTAATTTAGGGTAATGACATGAGAAACCCTAATTCACGGTATTTCAATAATAAACCCTGATTGAATGTGAATAGTAAACTCTAATTGAGAATGATGTTATGAGAAACCCTAATCAAGGGTGAATCCATATGAAACCCTAAAGTGAGGGTGATGTCATGTGGAACCCTAGACAAGGGTAAGGTCAAATTGAAACCTTAATCCAATGATGTGATGTAAAACTTGATTCAAGGTAGTTCTATGCACTGATATGTGACACTTTGATATGAAATCCTATACTGATATAGGATAAAGATATGTGGAGCCCTAATCTTGGGTTGTAATGTATGAAACCCTAATCTTGGAAAATATGATGATAAATCATAACCCAAATTTGGGTAATCAGATAAAGTATTCCTAATTGACATAAATTGGGAAATCCTAACTCAAAGGAGGAAATAATGATGTTACTCTTACAATGCATAGTGCTAATTTGTAATTGATATAATTGTTATCATGTACACTAATTATGCAGGTTTCATGAGATGGTGGACATAGCCAGGTACGAGCTATGAGGTTTTATTATTGAAATTGTTTTATGGGCCTTGTGGGCCATACTATGTTGTGTTGCCTAGTGAGAGGTAATAAGAGATATTAATGGGCTTTAAGAGCCATGTGAAATACCTGCATTGCAAATATTATGTTACTTTGGTCAGATGACCTGAAGGCATTAAGTTACCTAATAAAGTGGTAACAAGTATTTTGATGAACTAAGGGTTTGAACACCCATGTTTCATAATCATGATGATGAGATGATAAGGGATGAGAATACCCTGATGTGATAAGGGATTGAGATCCCATTATTTAACAAAGCTTTGAAAAGAATTTGATAGAAATAGTATTCATTCTTTGTAGCAACTATTATAATGTTTTATGCTTGAAAAACATGTTTGATTCTAAAAGAATATTGTAATGTACTTAATTAATCAAGTTAAATAGTATCATGTAGAGCCCTGACCATAGATCCATAATCGTCATTAGTTTGATGATGGTGAAACATGTATTCCTATGGGAACTCCTAGAGGGCATACTTTTGAGTGTGTGGGATTTATGGGCGCAAATATCATTACGCCCTAATGGAGGAATTGATGTGAGGTAAACATTAAATCTCTCAATCCTTCATTATTTATGTCGGGATGGATGTATCACTAATCTCCCGAAGTCCGGGATGGATGTATCATAAATCTCCCAATGATCTTAATGCCAGATCGATGTGAGATAAAGATAATATCTCTCGATTGTGAAGAGAGTACAACATGCCACTGTTACTCTAATAGCGAAGTTGCCAGTATACCCTGGAAAGCTATTTAGTAGAGATACAAGATGTCCTGCATTTGGTCCTCACACTAACTCAGGAAGATGAGATCATGGAAATTTGTCTCTTCTATTGACCTATGTATGGTATTGATTTCTATTTCGCAATGGTCGGTTGGAGTATGAGCGGTATACCTCATCTCCTCAGGGCTTAAGTAAGCTAGTAAAATGTAATCAGTCATGTAGCATATTTGCTTAAGGTTGAAATACGAAAATCATTGGTTGATGTTACCTTGCATAATATGTTCTAAATAGAAAAATGTTATTTATGCTCTTCAATTCCTTATTGGATAAGTACCAGGCTGGTTTACCAAGATATAGCTGAAAGGAATTTGATAGGGAATACTACTCTAATATGTTTATATATTGAATTATCTGCTGTTAAATGCTTATGATTTTTCTGCTCAGTTTTATACCATTAATTGCAATAATAATGTTTCTGGAAGAGAGTTATATCTCTCGCTGGGACAATTTTTCAATTGTCTCACCCCCGTGGGATCTAACTTATTAGGTAGACAGTGAAGAAGAGGCAGGAACCCTACAGCAAGGGAAGAACAACAACAACAGCAGCAAGGACAACAGTGAATTCTCAAGTGGAGACACTGGCTGTCATGTCCTGTATATAGAGAGTCCTATGTGTCGTCTCTGTACTCTCAGGTCCTAGGAGTCAGTAATTAGTTTAATATTGATCTGAGATTTTGGCTTGATGCCTCGAGATTTCTATGTTGCTTATGTACAGTTTAATAGGGCATATAATGCTTGTAACTCTCGAGAAGGCATGGTACCAGAGATGTAATGAAGAATCTGAATGTAAATAAATTACTTTGATTCTTTTTGAAAGAGGTTTTCAGTTTATGGATCTCTTTGTAAAAAAAACAATTCTTAGTGATTTTCAGTAATTTCGCCGCTAATATTACGCTTCCGCATTAGTTAATCTTGTTTTTGTGAGTTGGATGCCACAAATTAGTTGGTATTAGAGCTCTAGGTTCGTTGAGTCTACAAAGACATAGGACTAAGGTTGTTGAGTCTATTGTAGTGTCTTCCAGTTATCTGATAGTGTCTTTTGCTCATATAGGAGGAGAAAAAGAACTAAAGATGTCTGGATCACACGATGAACATGATGCTGAGAGCAGCGTTGCTGCACCAGAAGGAGGTGCAAGAGACCATGATAGGGAGGAGCCCATACCTGAACAACCCCAGTTCAATCAAGCTAATATGGGGAACCCAACCTTCCAAGCCATGTTTGGACAGTTTAAGGCAGCCATGACTCATATGACAGATAGGATGTCATTACCTATACCTAGGGCACCTACCCACCATGAAGGATAGGGAGCCAGCAAGACATTTGAACGACTTCGCCAGTTTGGAGCCACAGAATATGTTGGAACAACTGACCTAGTAGATGCAAACATGTGGCTGACTGAACTAGAGAAGGCCTTTAGAATCCTTAACATCCCAGACGCTAAGAAGGTTAGACACATAGTGTATCTTCTTAAAGGGAGTGTTGGCCATTAATGGACCATAGAAGAGGGCAAGAGGCCAGGTGTGGAGATCGAATGGGAAGTATTTCGATGAGAATTCGTCAATAGATACTTTCCTAAGACATTCCTGGATGAGAAGATCTACCAGTTTGAGAGATTAAGGCAAGGACCAATGAACATTAGTGAGTATGAGGCTAAGTTCATGGAGCTTTTACGGTTCTATCTGCAAATGGCAGCTACCGATGAAGAGAGGATTCAGCATTTTGAGAAGGGTTTGAACGCTGATTTGACCACTCCTGTGTCTGCTCTAGAGAACAGGGAGAGGTTTGCTACTTTTGTGGAGTCAGTTAGACGGATAGAGAGGTCTGTGACTGAGAAGCGACAAACTAAGAGTAAGAAGGTGCATACTGAGTTTCAAGGACAAGGGTCCAAAAGTTTTAAGAAACTGAGGTTTTCTACACTAGTAGCACCACCAAGGTTTAATACCCAGACGCAATGGACGTCAAATAGGGGTAGAGGCTGTAGTTTACCACCAGAAGGAGCCCACATCTCATCATCAGTGTCGGTAATAGGACCGTCCAGACCACATCCAGGGAATAGAGGTTGTCTTATATGTGGAAAGATGGGGCATTTGATGAAGGATTGTCGAGCCAGAGAAGCAAGTGTGACTCAACCTCAGAGATAGAGTTAGCAAGGTTCTTAGAGGAGAGAGTTTCCAAGTGGCGCTAGAGGACATGGACAAGCATCCCAAGCTTGATCGTCAGCACCCAGTAATCGAGCACCGAATCAACTATAGGCGACGATGAGATTCTATGCGATGAATCAACCTGATGCAGTAGTCAACCCTAGGGTTGTGATAGGTCAGATGGAACTATTTTATTCTGATATGTCTACATCCTGCATCGTATATGTTTTAATTGATTCGGGTGCTACGCATTCTTTCATCACTAAAAGAGTGATTCTTGACTACAATATGACAGTTGGTCATAGGGCAGAGAGTTTGAAGTTAGAAACTCCTTTGATGGGCCAAAGAGATTGCACCCTAATGGTAAAAGTATTGATGTAAGACCGAGAGGTCTCAAGTTCAAAACCCCCTGGCCACGGGATGAATGAATGGCCAATTTTTTAAAAAAGAAACTCCTTTGATGGGATCTACAGTGTTGCGGGAGGTGTGTTCTTCCTGCACTCTTTTCTTTTCTGAACATCGTATTCAAGTGGACCTTATACCACTTGAGATGAATGGGTTTGATATAATTCTTGGAATGGATACCCTAAAAAAATATAAGGTTGTCTTGGATTGTGAGTCTAAGAAAGCTGTGTTCACAGATGATAGTGACACATGGATCTTTCAAGGAGATAGAAAGATTCTTCCATCCTGCCTTGTGTCAGCTATGGTAGCTGTGAAGTTGATGAGGCAAGGATGTTTTGCATTATTGGCACATGTGGTAGATACCACCATGGAGAGCCCTCATCCTTCTAAAGTTTCGGTAGTCAGGGAATTTGAAGATGTGTTTCCTGAGGATCTTCTAGGTGTACCTCCGCATCGAGAGATTGATTTTGAGATTAATCTAATCTCGGGCACACAACCAATAGCACAAACACTGTATAGGATGGCTCCTACTGAAATGGTAGAACTCAAGAAACAACTTCAAGAGATGCTCGAGAAGGGTTTTATTCGACCGAGCACTTCACCCTGGGATGCTCCGGTACTCTTTGTTAAGAAGAAGGATAGATCGATGTGGTTATGCATTGATTACAGACAGTTAAATAAAGTAACTATAAGGAATAAGTATCCTTTTCCAAGGATAGATGACTTGTTTGATCAGTTGCATGGTGCAACTGTCTTTTCCAAGATAGATCTTAGATCGGGATACCATCAGTTGCGTATTAAGGAGGGTGGCATACCTAAGTCTGCTTTTAGGACAAGGTATGGTCACCTTGAGTTCACAGTTATGTCGTTTGGACTAACTAATGCACCAACTGCATTCATGGAACTCATGAATAGAATCTTTCAACCTTTTCTGATCAGTATGTAGTTGTCTTCATAGATGACATCTTAATTTACAGTATAGATGCTCAACAGCATGAGCAGCACCTCCGTTAGGCTCTAACTTTGCTAAGAGAGAATACGTTGTATGCTAAGTTTAGAAAATGTGAGTTCTAATTACCAGAAGTCTCTTTTCTGGGACACGTAATATCTGCTTCAGGTATTCGTGTTGATCCTAAGAAGGTAGAATCTATCCTGCAATGGGAACAACTGAAAACATCGACATAGATATGTAGTTTCTTAGGTTTGGCAGGCTATTACAGGAGGTTCATTAAGAACTTCAGTTCTATAGCTTTACCCTTAACCAAGCTGACCAGGAAGAAGGTTCCTTTTGTCTGCAATGACAAGTGTCAACACTCTTTCCAAATATTGAAAGAAAGATTGACAAGTGCACCTGTGCTGGTGTCACCTGAACAAGGGAAAGGGTACATAGTTTTCTGTGATGCATCCAAGAACGGACTAGGATGTGTGTTGATGCAGGATAATCAAGTGATTTCTTTTGCTTCTTGACAACTTAAGAAACATGAGGAGAATTATCCAACACATGATCTAGAGCTAGCTGCTGTGGTCCATGCTTTGAAGATCTAGAGACATTATCTCTATGGAGAGACATTCCAGATTTTCACAGACCATAAGAACCTAAAGTATATCTTTTCACAGGATGAGTTGAACATGAGACAACGCCGTTGGATGGAGTTAATCAAGGACTACGATTGTACACTTGATTATCATCTAGGGAAGGCTAATGTAGTTGCTGCTGCACTAAGTAGGAAATCAACAACACCATCCCTAGATAAAGCACTACTGAATTCTTTAGTGTGCTCTAAGAGGGATATGTTTATCACCTTGAGGCAAAATAATGTACAGTTTAAAGTATCATTGTTAGCGGGGTTGTTAGCTGAGATGCCCATAAAACCAACTCTGAGACAGCAGATTAAGGAAGCACAACAAGCTGATGTTGTAGTTCAACAGATTAGATCTGAGAATGGTAGTGAGAAATGGGATGGCTTTCATGAGTTAGAGGATCAGGTAGTCTGCTACCATAGTAGGATGGTAGTACCTGATGCCAATGACTTGAGGAAGTTAGTTCTGGAAGAAGCTCATTCTTCTATGTATGCTATGCATCCAGGGAGCACTAAAATGTATCATAATTGAAAAGATATGTATTGGTGGCCTGGATTGAAGAAAGATGTAGCTGAGTTTGTTATGTAGTGTCCAGTGTGTCAGCAGGTTAAGGCTGAACATCAGAAGCCTACAGGAACAATGGAACCTTTGCCTATACCACAGTGGAAATGGGATCATGTGACCATGGACTTTGTGGTTGGTTTTCCTAGAACAACCAAAAATCATGATTCCATTTGGGTGATAGTCGATAGGTTGACTAAGACAACACACTTCTTACCTGTCAAAACAACCTACTTTGCTGAGAAGTTGGCACAGTTATATGTAGATGATATAGTGCGGCTGCTTGGGGTTCTAGCTACTATCATTTCTGATAGAGGACCTCAGTTCACGAGTCGTTTTTGGGAATGACTTCATAAAGCTTTGGGTACGCAGTTAAGGTTTAGTACTGCCTTTCACCCACAGACAGATGGACAATCTGAAAGGACTATACAAACCTTGGAGGACTTGCTTAGGGCATGTGTCCTTCAATTTGTAGGAAGTTGGGATCTACACATGAGTTTGATAGAATTTGCTTACAATAATAGCTATCAGCACATTATTGACATGGCACCATATGAAGCTTTATATGGTAGACGTTGTAGATCTCCTTTATGCTGGTATGAAATAGGAGAAAATCAACTTTTGGGTCCTGAGCTTGTGCAATAGACAACTGAGAAGATTAAAGTAATACAACAACAGTTAAAGACTGCACAAGATTGACAAAAATCATATGCCGATAAAAGGCGAAGACCTTTAGAATTCCAAGTTGGAGACATAGTATATCTCAAGGTCTCACCTTGGAAGGGAGTTCTTAGATTTGGAAGGAAGGGAAAGTTAGCTCCTAGATTTATGCGGCCTTATCCAATTATTGAACGGATTGGAAAGGTAGCCTATAAGCTAGAGTTACCACCTGAGTTGCATAAGTTGCATCTAGTGTTCCATATCTCTATGCTGAGAAAGTGTCATCTTGACACATAATTAGTTCTACAACCTGTGGAAGTAGAATTAAATGATGATATATCATATGTTGAAGGACCTGTGATGATCCTTGATAAGAGAATTAAAAAGCTGAAAAAGAAAGACATTTGTCTTGTAAAAGTCCTCTAGAATCATCATGGCATTGAAGAAGCTACATGGGAACTAAAGGAAGAGATGAGGAGGAAATACCCTACTCTTTTCTCGTAATGTTTTGTTGATGATTTTGGGGATGAAATCCTTGTAAGGGGTGGATAATTTGTAACATCCATGACCTAGGTTATGCTCTAACCCTAGATGTTTTGCTTAATAAAGTTGATTATATGCTTTTTCATATTTCTTAGAAAGTAATTAAGGCTCAAGAGGAACTTATATTTCAATTTTAGTCCTTTTTGAATCATGTTGAAACATTGTTTTGTTAGTTTTGGACTAAAGTGCAAATTACCCAAGTTGAAGGGTTAACTTGCAAATTATACATGATAAAATGTTTCTCAGATGTTGAAGCATCATAAGAAAGAGAAAGATGCAATGTTATGGTTTCCACAAGCTTGAGAACCAAGATAAAGCTTGATGAGCAATCCTTGTGTATTAAAACCTAGTTTTGGTGTAATGTGTAATTTACCCAAAACCCAGGGTTCAATATGCAAAATACCACTTCTAGAGGGTCCCCCATGTTTCTTGGAATCATGTAGAGAAAATAAAATGAGAGGGGCACCTCATTTGAATTATTTTGGAGGAGAGAGAATCTTGATATTAAAATAATCAAGATTTAAGCATAAAAGGAACTTTATTTCAATTTAATGCAAAAAGAAATATATTAATTGAAGAACCCTTCAACCAAAATGTGAGGGATGAAATTGCAAAAGGGTTTGACGAGCTTGTGCCTTGCAATGACACGAAAATATCTTGAGTGAGTGGAAAGCCCACTCACATTAAGTTAATAAAAAGAAATATCCACTAAAAAGGGGATATTAGTATAATATGATTAAGGTGCTTAATTTATTTTATTTTAATTTTTAGATAATGAAGAAGTTTTTCAAGTGGTATAAGATGTCTTTGTGGCGAAGGAATTGAGGGGGAAGAGGCGACACAAAATTTGGAATTAAAAGATTTTTATAAGGCATTTTCTCTCTCATTGATTTTCTTATAAAAACACATTTTACAACCCAAATCAAAGTCTTTTTCGAATCCACTTCCTCTCTTTGCTTGCAAAAATGACCAAGGGAGCTAGGAGCAGAAGGAGGACGACCCCCAACCTATTGGTAAGCTTCTTGATCCTCTTTCACCTTGATTTCATGGTGGAAATCGCAAAACAATGCATGATTTCTTCTTTATTTCACTCCATCTTCAATCCTAGCCAATCTTTTCACTCCAAAGCTTGAGGACGAGCCTTGGGAGAGTTGCAAAAGCTTCCTCCACCATTTTTGATGTGAAGCTCCAAGCTTTGAAGCTCAATTGGAGGTGGGTTATATAACTCAAACCCTTAAATATTGTTATTGCATTCAAATCTCCATTATTTGTTGAACGTTTTGTTCTATTTGAAATTCCCTTGATCCATTGTTGTAATTACCATGGAAATGGCAGTAGCTTTTGAATGAATGAAGGTAGATGATGATGACATCATCTTAGGCATATGTTCCAACAAGTTTTCCTTGCAAACGGTTTTAGGATTTTGGTCCAAATGGTTTAACCAACTGTTTGGAGACTAAACGATTTGCAAACCGTTTAGAGTCTTGAACCCCAAACCGTTTAGATGAGTTGACCATTTAAATGAGTTGACTATTTGGATGGGTTGACCGTTTGAGGTCAGGACCCTAGTACATGATGGATGAGGATCTAATGGTTCCAATTGATTGAATAAATATATGGACAATCATCCAATTAGAAACCCTAATCGGGTTAAGTGCTGATTTTGCAATGGAATAAATCAAATCTTTGGGTTGATTAACCCAAACGGTCTCAAGACCTTTAGAAGATAATCCAAACGTTCTAAAGACCATTTGGTGGTCAACCAAGACTGTTTGGAGGTCTAGGGTTGACTATGGTTGAGTTTTTGATGGTCCAAAGATAGCAAATGGTAATGCAATCAATAGTTCAATTGTTGATCAATCTAATGATCCAAATTCTAATTGAATTCCACAATTTTAAGTGATGGGATGGGGAAAATGGTCTCAAGACCATTTGGAGGTCATCCAAATGACCTCAAGACTGTTTTGGGTCAGGTCATGCCCAATTTGAATGATGGTACAATAATTCCAAAGCAATTAGTTCCACAATGACTAATATTGAAAGTTCATTGATTTCAACCCTAATTCAATTGGGTTCAAAACCCTAATTGATGATCAATTGAAAGTCTAATCAACTGAAAGATGATTCATTAAGCTCAATTTAAGTATGGTTCTTAGGTTCAGTTGATGAGTAATTACATGGATTCAATTGATGAAGGAATTAATCTTGGAAACCCTAAATCAATATGAGTGGTTGAGACTTTTTTGGTCCAATCGGTTTTGAGGAGGTTTGGTCCAAGTGGTCTCAAGACCGTTTGAGTCCAAACGGTCTCAAGACCTTTTGAGTCCAAACAGTCTCAAGACCGTTTGGGACCAAATGGTCTCAAGACCGTTTGGGACAAATGATCCCAAACCAATTGAGACTCAAACGATCCCAAGTACATATGTTCTAAACGATTTCAAGCACCAACGTTGCTAAACGGTTTC
This sequence comes from Alisma plantago-aquatica, assembly GCA_963693085.1. Classification (NCBI taxonomy): domain Eukaryota; kingdom Viridiplantae; phylum Streptophyta; class Magnoliopsida; order Alismatales; family Alismataceae; genus Alisma; species Alisma plantago-aquatica. The sequence goes on along the minus strand of OY856409.1, from coordinate 1,443,944,234 downwards.
AAACCATTAGCCCAAGACTGTTTGGAGGTCTAAACGGTCTTAGACCGTTTGAGGTCTGGTTGGTCAAGACCGTTTGGGGTCTGGTTGGTCAAGACTGTTTGGGGTCTCAGTGACCAAGACCGTTTGGAAGTAATTAACCAAAACCGTATGGACAATTAATGTGATTAAAGGTCAATTGTTTATTTGATCATTACATGATGTAAATCAAGGGTGATTATAGTAATTGTACCCTTAATAAGATAGGGTGATTTGTATCTCTTAAACGATTAATCTTTAATGATTATAGAAGTAATGACATAATACATTGTGTCAACTTTCATTCAAGTTGAGTTGACCTAATCTAATCAAGTCTGAAGTAAGTATCATCTTATAGAGGATGAGAGAGAGGACTTCCTACATGAATGGTAGTTATGTAGTGGTTAAGTCTCAAAACTTCCAACATGAATGAATGTGTAATTAGGGTATGATTCTTAATAAAGAGATCATGAACCCTAATTAGGAAGGTTGATGAACCCTAACCCTACTTGAGGGCAATGATAGGTGAAACCCTAATCTATGGTAATGGTATGACCCTAATTTAGGGTAATGACATGAGAAACCCTAACTCAGGGTATTTCAATAATAAACCCTGATTGAATGTGAATAGTAAACCCTAATTGAGAATGATGTTATGAGAAACCCTAATCAAGGGTGAAGCCATATGAAACCCTAAAGTGAGGGTGATGTCATGAGGAACCCTAGACAAGGGTAAGGTCAAAATGAAACCTTAATACAATGATGTGATGTAAAAATTCATTCAAGGTAGTGCTATGCACTGATATGTGACACTTTGATATGAAATCCTATACTGATATAGGATAAATATATGTGGAGCCCTAATCTTGGGTTGTAATGTATGAAACCCTAATATTGGGCAATATGATGATAAATCATAACGCAAATTTGGGTAATGAGATAAAGTATTCCTAATTGACATAAATTGGGAAATCCTAACTCAAAGGAGGAAATAATGATATTACTCTTACAATGCATAGTGTTGATTTGTAATTGATATAATTGTTATCATGTGCACTAATTATGCAGGTTTCATGAGATGGTGGACATAGCCAGGTATGAGCAATGAGGGTTTATTATTGAAATTGCTTTATGGACCTTGTGATCCATAATACATTGTGTTTCCTAGTGAGAGATAACAAGAGATATTAATGGGCTTTAAGAGCCATGTGAAATACCTGCATTGCAAATATTATGTTACTTTGGTCAGATGACCTGAAGGCATTAAGTTACCTAATAAAGTGGTAACAAGTATTTTGATGAACTAAGGGTTTGAACACCCATGTTTCATAATCATGATGATGAGATGATAAGGTATGAGAATACCCTGATGTGATAAGGGATTGAGATCCCAATGTTTAATAAAGCTTTGAAAAGAATTTGATAGAAATAGTATTCATTCTTTGTAGCAACTGTTATAATGTTTTATGTTTGAAAAACATGTTTGATGCTAAAAGAATATTGTAATGTACTTAATTAATCATGTGAAATAGTATCATGTAGAGAACTGACCATAGATCCATCATCGTCAGTAGTTTGATGATGGTCAAATAGGTTTTCCTACGGGAACTCCTGGAGGGCATACTTTTGAGTATGTGGGGGTTATGGGCGTGAATATCCTTACGCCCTAATGGAGGAATTGATGTGAGGTAAACATTAAATCTCTTAATCCTTCATTATATATGTCGGGATGGATGTATCACTAATCTCCCGAAGTCTAGGATGGATGTATCATAAATCTCGCGATGATCTTAATGCCAGATTGATGTGAGATAAAGATAATATCTCTCAATTGCAAAGAGAGTGCAACATTCCACTGTAACCGTAATAGTGAAGTTTCCAATATACCCTGGAAAGCTATTTAGTAGAGACACAAGATGTCCTGCATTTGGTCCTCACACTAACTGAGGAAGATGAGGACATGGAAGTTCGGCTCTTCTATTGACCTATGTATGGTACCGATTTTGATTTCTCAATGGTCGGTTGGAGTATGAGCAGTATACCTCATCTCCTCAGGGATTAAGTATGCCTGTAAAATGTAATCAGTCGTGTAGCATATTTGCTTAAGGTTGAAATTTGAGAATCATTGGTTGATGTTAGCTTGCACAATATGTTCTAAATAGAAAAATGTTATTTATGCTCTTCAATTCCTTATTGGATAAGTACCAGGCTGCTTTATCAAGATATAGCCGAAAGGAATTTGATAGGGAATACTGCTCTAATCTATTTATATATCGAATTATCTGTTGTTAAATGCTTATGATTTTTATGCTCAATTTTATACCATTAATTGCAATAATAATGTTTCTGGCAGAGAGTTATATCTCTCACTTGGACAATTTTTCAATTGTCTCACCCTCGTGGGATCCAACTTTTTAGGTAGACACCGAAGAAGAGGCAGGAACCCTACAACAAGGGATGAACATCAGCAGCAGCAACAAGGACAACAGTGAATTCTCAGGTGGAGACACTGGCTGGCATGTCCTGTATATAGAGAGTCCTATGTGTCGTCTCTGTACTCTCACGTCGTAGGAGTCAGTAATTAGTTTAATATTGATCTGAGAGTCTCTGTACTCTCAGGTCCTAGGAGTCAGTAATTAGTTTAATATTGATATGAGATTTTGGCTTGATGCCTCGAGATTTCTATACTGCTTATGTATAGTTTAACAGGGCATATAATGCTTGTAACTCTGGGGAAGGCATGGTACCAGAGATGTACTGAAGCATCTAAATGTAAATAAATTACTTTGGTTCTTTTTGAAAGAGTTTTTCAATTTATGGATCTCTTTGTAAAAAAGTTTTAATTTTTAGTGATTTTCAGTAATTCTGCTGCTAATGTTATGCTTCCGCATTAGTTAATCTTGTTTTCGTGAGTTGGATGCCACAACTTGCATCTGCGCCAACAGTCCTGCCAACAAGGAGACTTCCAACTGTACATTTATCTGCCGCAAAGAGATGAACATATCCCGCCTATGACATACCAAAGAACTCAACTGTGCCTTCCTCATAGAGAGAGAAGAAGAATTTATGCTAAGTGCATCAACTAACACTTTTGCCTTACCAGGATGATACTCAATGGTGCAATCGTAATCATTGATCAACTCCATACAACAACATTGTCGCATGTTCATCTCACTCTGCGAGAAGATGTACTTCAAGTTCTTATTATCTATAAAGATCTGACACACTTCCCCATAAGGATAGTGTCTCCAAATCTTTAACGCATGGACCACCGCTGCCAGCTCCAAATCATGTGTCGGATAATTCTCCTCATGTTTCTTAAACTGTCCTAAAGCAAAAGAAACCACATGATCATTCTGCATCTTCACACATCCAAAGCCTTTCTTGGAAGCATCGTAGAAAACAACATAGCCTTTTCTAGGATCTAGCAACACTAAAACTGGAGCACTAGTCAGATTCTCCTTCAAACTTTGGAAAGCTTGCTGACAATGATCATCCCAAACAAAAGGTACATCCTTCCTGGTCAATTTTGTTAACGGCAATGCGATCACACTGAAGTTCCATATAAACCTCCAGTAGTATCCTGCTAAACCATAAAAACTACGAACTTATATCGGTGTCTTCGGTTGCTCCCAGTCTACAACTGACTCCACCTTCCTAGGGTCCACTCTGACTCCTTCAGTAGATATCACATGACCCAAGAAAGCTACTTCTTTCAGCCAGAACTCACACTTACTAAACTTGGCATACAACTGATGTTGGCATAGAAGAGTCAACGCTTGTCAAAGATGATGTTCATGCTCTTGACTGTCCCGACTATAGATCAAGATGTCATCTATAAAAACTACAACAAACTGATCTAGAAACGGACAAAACACCATGTTCACCAGATCCATGAAAGTAACAGGCGCATTGGTTAGCCCAAATGGCATAGCCACAAACTCAAAGTGACCATACCTTGTCATAAAAGCTGACTTTGGTATGTCTTCATCCTTGATTCTTAACTGATGATATCTAGACCGTAGATACTGATCAAACAGATCGTCCATCCTCGGTAACGGGTACTTGTTCATGATCGTAACTTTATTCAGCTGTCGGTAATCTATGCACAAATGCATTGATCCATACTTCTTCTTTACGAACAAGACCGGAGCACCCCACGACAATGTGCTCAGTCAGATGAAACCTTTATCCAACAACTCCAGTAACTACTTGTTTAGCTCTTCCATCTCATTGGAGCCATCATGTACGGTGTCTGAGCATCTGGTTGTGTTCCTAGAACTAGATTGATCTCAAAGTCAATCTCTCGAGGTGGGGGAACACCGGGGAACTCATCGGGAAACACATCCACAAACTCTCAGATTATAGGCACCTCCTCTAGGCTAGGTCCTCTTGCCTTGGTACCACAACGTGAGATAAGAACGCCTTACATCCTTGCCACAACAACTTCTCTACCCCCATAGTTGATACTAAACATGTCGGAAGAATATTCCTATCTCCCTGAAAGATCCACTTCTCACTATCGTCATCAAACACTACTTGCTTGGAACCACAATCCAACACAACCTTATACTTTTCTAAGGTATCCATTCCTAGGATCACGTCAAATCCATGCATATCAAGTGGTATAAGATCCACTTGTATCTTGTGTCCCAAAAAAGATAGAACATAGGACGGACACACCTCTCAAAGAATCAAGGAACCATCAAGAGGGGTTTCTAACAACAAGCTATCCTTCTTACAACTAGCAGATAAAAGACAACTATCCAGCATACTACAAGCGATAAAAGAGTGCGTAGCACCTGGGTCAACTAAAACAAATATAAAGTAAGAAGAAGACAAATCAGAATGAAATAACTCCATCTAACCTTCCACCACTCGCAGGTTGACTATTGCTTCTGGATGACTCATAGCATAGAATTGAGTGGTTGCTTGATATCCATGTCCTCTGCTTCCTTGGGCAGACAATCCCGCTTGCGATGCTTGACCGCGTTCTTGTCCTCTGTTACTACTAGATTGATATCTATCTAACCTTTGTTGATTCTGCCTCAGCTGTTGCGTCACTTCGACATCTTTCCTTGGGCAATTTGACCTCAAATTCCCGATCTATCCACAGAGATAGCATGACATGTCCTCTATCTGTGGCCTAGGCCCTGTCACTGCTACTGAAGCTGTGCTATAAGCTATGGACGACGAATACCCACACCCTCTTCCTTTACTTGGTGACCATTGCGATGGTGCACTAGAACCTTGCCTCACAGAAGGTGAAGAAAACCTCAAATTCTTGAAGCCATCAAACCTCTGTCTCGAGAACTGAGCAGACCTTTTCTTGGTCATGGACTCTCTCTTCTCTCAGACTGACCATTTAATCCTTCGGATAGACTCCACAAACATGGTGAACCGCTCCCGATTCTCCAAATCCATAATAGGTGTTGACAGCTCGACACTCAAACCTTTCTCAAACTGCCTGATTCTCTCGTCATCTGTCACCGCCATCTGAGGACAAACCCTCAACATGTCCATAAACTTGGCTTCATACTTGGTGATGCTCATCGATTCTTGGCGTAGATGCTCAAACTGGTTGATCTTCTTGTCCAGATATGTCTTCGGGAAGTTTTGGCTCATGAACTCCCGCCGGAAGACGTCCCAATAGATCACCTCACTGTGTCACTTCTACTCCTCGATTGCCCACCTATGGCCAACACTACCCTTCAGAAGGTAGACAGCGTGCTTAACTTTGTCTGCTTTGGGGATGTGAAGGATCTGGAAGGCCTTCTCAAGACCTTTCAGCCACAGATCTGAATCCACTGGATCATTCGTTCTAGCATAATACGAAGCTCAGACTCGGCGAAGCTTCTCAAAGGTCTTCCCAATACCCGATGTTTCACCATGGGGAGCATGTGCTTTTGGCGGATGCACTGGCAATCTATCCACCATGTGATCCATCATAACCATTAACTGCCCCATAAGTTGTTGATAGGTAAGGTTTTCAAGAATGGATGGGTCAAGTTGGGGGACCTCAGGCACCCGATCTTCATGTGCATGCACTCTTACTCCATCAACTGATGTAGCATCACTGCTCTCGGCATCATGTTCTTCATGGTTTCTAGACATCTTTAAGCTTTATCTTCCACTGAGGGTTGAAGGTTATTGTAAGAAAATTTGGAAAACTCACAAGAACAGACGCAACCCTAGTCCTAGATCCCTGTAGAATCAGTGAACCTAGAGCTCTGATACCAAACTTTGTTGTGACACCCCGTCATCACACAGACAATGAGATGCCACGTGAAAATGCGCGGAACCACCATAAACCACATATTACCAAAAATACAAGTTAATTAAAACTGATTGCGTAAAATAGATAACACAAAAACCATTACATTCAGATCCTCATCCTATTAGGAAACATGTTATATAAATATTTACAAGCCTTGATATTTGTCCATAGCCTATAGGAACCAGATATCCTATCAACACTAGAGTTCATCACCTATTTATACATCAGGCCACATCAGGCCAGTAGCAGGATATACAGAGCTAAATAAGCTATACATCGTAAAACATCATCAAAACACCTCCGAGGACCTGAGAGTATAGGGATGACTCTAGGAATCTACTACAAAACAACCAAAACAGCAACATGTCCATCTCTTGCCTCCTACTTCTCTTCTTGCTGCTCGGCCGCAACCTCACGACCACCACCACATCTAGCACGATCATCTAAAAAGGTTGTAAACCAACATGGTGAGACACAGTCACAGCAAGAAACATAACTCTCTACCGAAACTATAAAACTTCAAGAAAAGTAGGTAAAGCAGATAACTGATATCTGTAGCTCATATATATGACATACTGAACAGAACTATCTTACTAAGATATCTAGGAGGCATATAACCAGATATTTCTTTATGGAACACGATTGACAAGATAAGCTTCATAAGAACTTATCACAAGATATGGGGAACGTATAATTAAATGTAAGATATAACTAGAGCAACTATAAAAGCAAGGCCTCAACCAATGTTTCATGTTTTTCCTTAAGCAATATATTCTATACGGCTAGATTACAATTTATTATGCCCTGAGGAAGTGAGCCGTCCCGCTCAATTCCAACCTTCGGCTGCAAAGCCCAAAACTGGTGCCATACAAGGTCATTGGGAGAGCCGAACTCCATGACCTCACCTCTTCATGGTTAGTGCATGAAAACCAAAGCAGGACCACAGTCTCTTGCTTGAGTGGCCTTAACCACAGGGTCAGCTCCGTAGGCTACCCTTCTATAATACTGAGCCATGGGCCTATTCACCATGCTCTATAATTACTGAGCCATGGGCCTGATCACCGTGCTCTATACACAACCGCAGTTGTACCCAAATCCTTCTACGTTCGTCTAGGAGAAACCCTGCATATTCAACAATATGCGCTCCAGGTAATCTCACAGGATAAACCTATTTCACCATCACCAGCTACCGACGATGATGGATCTATGCCCAGGGAAAAATACATGAAATTTTCCATCATAGTTAACTAGTATATTTTATGTGGATTGTTGAGGCAACCAAGTTATAAAACATAACAACATTGAGTTACATTATTACCATGGGATCTCAATCCCTCTTCACAGAATGTCACTGCCTCTCAAGGCTTACGTCATCATCATGGGATAGAAATCCCTTATCTCAACATCAGAGGATAACACCTCAACTAGGCACTCAAACTTTATCAGGTCAACAAACCTTTTCACATCATACATGTGATACATGTTATCTCATCAATCAAGGATTATCATCATTGAGTGTTATTCAAAACACATATACCTCATAGCTCTTACCTGGATATGAATTCCTTTGATACACCTGCATGGTTAATATCCATATCAAGAGAGATAGCTAAATCACCAAACATAGATCTTTATGATTATCATGCTATTAGGGCTGAAGGTACATGATTGGAACAACATCCATGAAGCACAAGCTGTATCTATAGACAAATTACATTATTTTTATCAAACCATGAGCGTCCACTATACCTTTATCTTATAAACATAAACAAGTATCTTATTATCTTACTTAGCACTAACTTTAGGTATCAAACATATCATTGGTTACAACCTATCATTCATAACACATCATCAATAGAGGTGTGGTCACAAGATAACAAACTCACAAGACTAGGGTTTCCAAACTAGGTGCAACCCTTACCAAAAATACCACCTACCCTCACTATAGGTGTGGCGGGTAGTGCATCCCCCACCCAAAGGGGTATCTGGAAGGATCATATCCCTCACCAAAGCTCTAGTAGCTAGGGCACTTAGCCACACATATCGGCCAACCATTAAGTGCATCCATGCATAAGGGATATCGGGCAACCAAACCTGATGTGTGTCGTGCAACCTGATCCAAGATTTGTGTCATGCAACCAAGGAGCATAGGTGTATCGTGCAACTGGGTCCAAAAGTGTGTCGTGCACCCAAGGATATTGGGCATCCAAGGCAAAGATGTGTCAGACAGCACAACCAACCCTAACGACCAAGACCCTATTGCCCATTAGGGTTAGGGTTCATGTCGGGCATCCACCGTCATCATAACACCCAAAGCCATATCAACAAAGGGCAAGATCATAATGCCCAACATGCACACTACTGACCTCTATCCAACTACATCATGGCACTCAAGGAGGGCTATCGTTCAGCTAAGTTAAGCACTACATATCGGTCACCACTAAGGCATATATCTAGGGTTTCACCACCCAAACACCATATCGGGAAACATCAACCAACCCATGTCGCCCAAGGAACAAAATAAAGATGTCTACCACACATCATGTCGGTCAAAGGCATCCAGGATTCAACACTCCCAAAACCTTCTTGGGTAACAAGGCATATCACCCAACAACACTAACATGGTGAAGGGGTCATTATAGGCAACAAGGTCAACAGAACTCAACTTATCATATCGCCCAAGACAAAACCCTAGAAGAGGGGTATTGTGCAAAGAACCAAAAAAGGGTATCATGCAAGGCACAATGACCTTATCAGTTTGGTCATGATCAACCTCAAAATCACCATCATCAAACCTTAATATATTAAGAGAGTTGGCTCACCTCTCAACAACCACGAGAGAGGGGTTTTGCACAACCTCCATCACATATCGGGCAACAAGGTGGATCATCCCCTACTAGGTCAACGTCCAACCAAGGCTCACCTCTCAAATCCATGGTGAGAGAAGGGTATTGCCCAAGCAACTAGAGCATAGAATCACCTCTCAACAACCAAGTGAGAGGGGTTTTGCCTACACCACCAGAGCTCAAACTCACTTCTAAAAACCAAAACGGAGAGAAAGGGGTTTTGCTCAAGGAACCCTAAACTCAAAGTTCGACCACAAGGTCTAAGAACACATCAACAACATGACCACTATATATATAACTAGATAAAAGGGTACATACTAGGGCAAGAAACATATCTAACAAGATGCATGGCCGATCAATATGACATATATATAAACATTCAACATGAAAAAGAAGTAGTATAGCTAGGGTTAGGAGTTATGTAACCTTCCTTAAGCAAGCTCCAAGATCCTAGTACCAAGCTTCCAAGCTCCAAATACCACCTTCGGCCACCTCAAGAAGAAAAGCAAAGCTTATAATCACCATGGCTGAAGAACAATCAAGAAGGAGAAGATGCTTCCAAGGAAAGAGGGGGAGATGCTCACCACAAGAAGAGAAGCAAAACACACTCTAGGGTTCGGCCACCACTAGAGGAAGGAGAAGACTCCACCAAGGAGATCGGCCACCAAGCTAGCTCTACCAAGTGTATCGGCCACCAAGCTCACCAAGGGGAGGTATCGTCCACCAAGGAAGAAGGGAAGCAACTAAGGCATTAAAGGGATCATGAGTAAGAGAAAAGAGAGACATATATAGAAGAGGGTGAAGGGGAGACTAAGTCAAGGTGTCACCCAACCTAGACACTTATCCATGGGGCAAAGACACCTATTATCTCGCCCACCACCACATGTCAAAGATTTTGCCACATGCAAGAAACAAGCACCAAGTGTCCATAGGGGGGTGACACAAACAATGCTACGTGGAGGGGTGTGTGTCACCCATCATGGCAAACCAACACACCCACCAGCACCCTCCTTGGCCGATACACCATGGCCGATACACCAAGGTTGACACACAAAGGTCGACACACTCAAGCTTGGCCGATACACCTAGGGGTTGCCCGACATAAGGCCCAACAAAGCAAGGCAAAGCCCAAAAAAGGCTCAACAAGGCAAAATAAAGCCCAAGGCTACTCAAGCAATGAGCCCAATCCATCCTATCAACCCTAGAGGATGCAAGGAGAGAGAGAAACATCTCTCAAGGTGTCAAACTTGCACATCAACCCCAAAACTTGGGTTATTTGTTAGTTGCACCTCCAACTCTCAACAAAGCACAAACAAACTCTAATCACCATTTGTGGTGATTAGCAAGCATCTAAACACAAGGTTTAGGCAAAGCAAATAGGGCAAGCCCATAACAAAGGTCAGGGTCCTTACACCGTACATAGTACATTCTGGAGTAACTGAAGAAGCTTTTGCACGACGTGCACTTACGGTGCACGGCGTGCAAGAGGCAGTTTCACCAATTCAAAAATTATGAGTTTTTGTTTAAAAGAGAGAGCAAACTTAATGGGTAGTTATTCTCGATCATTTGTGTTAGTTCCCTCATCCCAGAGCAAGCCTAGAGTAGATGAGGGCGATTTTGAGGAGAAAAGAGGGGGTTTCTTGCCAAAGAAGCCCATTTCTTCTTCTCTTCTTCATCATTGTCAGGAGAGCTTCCCCAACCTCGTACAACTTCTTCTCTTCCAAGGTGCAACCAAGCTTCCCCAACCTCGTACAACTTCTCAGGAGAGGAGTAGTTCGTTTTGGAGAAGCTAAAGAAGGATATTTTCGTCCCCAAGCCGGAATTCCTCCTTCTTTTGGTTACATTTTTGGATCTCTTCATTTTAGCTCTTGTAAATCATGTTTAAAACTGAATTTTCTATAACAAATCTGCAAAGCATGGACGAGTAATTCCCTTTTCTTGGGCATGGGAGAGTATATCCCATGTCATAACATATATAGAACAAGTTAATTTTGTACTAAATACTAAGTTTCTTGTTTTTCTACCATGAAAGTACCGGTTTTATCATCTCTTGCATGTATTGTTGGCCACTTTATATGCATGTTTTCTACTTTCTTACTCGATCTGAGAAGATGAGTATGGATTGTATGGAGGTTCTCTTCTTGAAAACTCTTTTTCCTACCAAGAGAGTGGAGATAAAAGAGTTGAGGAACAAGTTGTGATAAAAAATGAAATTTATTCATGAGAATGCAACTTTGAGTTGAGATCGTTGCACTTGCACCAGGAGGTGAAGTGTAACACAACTTTTCCTTTAAACAAATGTTTATGTATGTTTAAATTTTCATGTTCCTATGATGTGCTATGATATGAGAGTGAAATTCTAATGTCCAAGATCTCTTAACATCTGAAATTAAACCCTTTTAGTATTCTTTTTATTGCTTATTTAAATCTGAATTTCTGTAATTAGATAAACTTCACTATCATTTTTAAATCGATCTAGATTGTAGAACCTTAGTGTTGCTGCGCTCAATTAATTACTAAAGCTCCTTGTGTTCGACCTCGACTATACTACCTCTGTATACTTGCGGAGATTGGTTAAGTTGGGTAGACTATCCTAGATGGGATTGAAACTCATTATCCTAAATAGGCAACAAGTTTTTGGTGTCGTTGCCGAGGAGCTACGATAATCTAATTGGCGTTATAAGTGTTAATTAGTATTCGAGATTAAATCATCATCTCTATTTTCCAAATTTCCTTGTACCTTTTAGTTGTGTTCTAAATTCCTCTTGCTATTTTTCAGGTTGTATCCATCACTCACAAAGTGGTCTTCAAACATCTATGTTGTTAGACCTTGAGATAGAGCATACTCTTTCAAGCTTGAGAAGAGAAAGGAAAGTAGGAATACCTCTTCTAGGAGGTACTCTACCATCATCACTTCTACCATCTTCTTCATCCCTTAAAGAAGCTACGCCAAGTGAACCAATCATGGAAGACGATCATCCTTTGAAGGATTTCACAATGCCGGTCACCACAAACATTTGTGGGGCCATTGACCTGCCTACTGTAGAAGTGAATAACTTCTCAATTGCTCCTTCTATGATGCAAATGATACCACAAAATCATTTTGGAGGTATAGTCAGTGAAGATCCAAGTCTTCACGTTACCGATTTCTTGGAATATCTAAATACCTTCTGAATCAATGGAGTATCTACTGATGGAATTAAACTTATGCTATTTCCCTTCACCCTAAGAGATAGAGTCTATCTCTCCCAAAGAAGTCAATTAAAAGTTGGGAGCAACTCCTTAATGAATTCCTTGCAAAGTACTTCCCACCTAGCAAGACTTCCAAAATAAGAAATCAGCTCACAAATTTTTCTCAAAATGAAGGAGAAACCCTATATGACACATGGGAACAGTTTAAGGATCTTCAACGCCTTTGCCCGCACCATGGTTTGACGAACTGGTTGTGTAACATCCCTGACCTGGGTTATGAATTAACCCTAGATGTTTTGCCTAATAAGGTTGCGTATATCCTTAATCTTATCTTGTGAAAAGTAATTAGGGATCATGAGAAACTTATGTTTCAATTTTGGTCCTGTTTAAACAATGTTGAAGCAATGTTTGCTTATTTTGGACTAAAGTGCAAATTACCCAAGTTGAGGGGTTAAATTGCAAATGTTCCATGAGAAGATGTTCCTCTGATGTTGAGACACCATATGAATGAATATTATGTAGTGGTAAGGTTTCTACAAGCCTGGACACCAAGATAGAGCTTGATTGACAATGTTGTGCATTAATACCTAGTTTTGGTGTAAAGTGCAATTTACCCAAAACCTAAGGTTCAATATGCAAATTACCACTTCAATAAGGTCCCTCATGTTTCTTGACATCATTTAGAGCAAAGAAAACGAGGAGGGAGCCTCATTTGAATTAAGTTGGAGGAGAGAGAATCTTGATATTAAAATAATCAAGATTTAAGCCTAATTGGAACCCTAATTCAATTTAATGCAAAAATAAATAAAATAATTGAAGGGTCATTCAACCAAAATTAATTTGGTTGGATTCATATGTGTGTGGACGAGCTTAAGCCTTGCAAAGGCATGAACATATCCTAAGGAGGTGAAATTCCACTCACCATTATTATAAGGAAAAGAAAACCCACTCACATATGGATATTAGTATAATATGATCTAAGGTGCTTAATTTTGCTTTTCTTTAAATTGAGGATAATTGAGAGTAATAAGAGGCAATGGGATAGCCTCGTATCCAAGGAAAGAAAGGGGAAGAGGCGGCACCAATTTTGGAATTAAATGCATTTTAATAATGCATTTTCTCTCTCATCAATTTCCTTATAAAAATGCCCTTTCCAAGTCAAATGAAAGGCTTTTCTCGATCCTTTTCTTATATCCTTGCTTTGGCCAACCACGGGATCTTTGGAGGAGAAGAAAGACGAACCCCAACCTATAGGTAAGGTTCTTGATCCATTTCACCTTGATTTCATGGTGGAAATCGAAAATAAATTATGGATTTCTTCTTATTTCGATCTCCTCTTCAACCCTAGCCAACTTTTTTATCCAAAATATTGAGGACTAGCCTAAGGGGAGTTGCAAAAGCTTCATTTACCATTCTTGGCGTGAGCTTGGAGCTTTGGAGATCAATTGGAGGCGGGTTTTATAACTTGAACCCTTAATCTTATTATTGCAATCAATTCCTTATCAATTGGTGATCATTTCAACATTTCCGAAATTAAGTTTGGTTGATTGATTCAATCTCCATGAAATCACAGTAGATCTCGTGAGTTTGAAGCTTGAGGATGATCACATCATCATAAGCACACACCTACCCAAATATCTTGGGCAAACGGTTTCAAAGTTCGGCCCAAACGGTTTCACCAAACCATTTGGTGACCAAACGGTTTGAAAACCATTTGAGATGGTTGACCAAGGGTTTACCATTTTCGGATTACTGTTCATAATTATGTTGGTTGATAACCCTCCCAATTTGAGGGATTAACTCGAAAGGAATCGTGAGTTTAAGGCTAATCAATTAGATAAACCTAATTGGATTAAGTGCTGATTTTCAATCTGATTAAACTTGACCTTTTGGGCAAACGGTTTCAAAACCGTTTTATGGAGTTTACCAAGGGTTTACCGTTTGATATTACTGTTGCTAATCATGTTAGTTAATTACCCTCCAAATTTTATGGGTTAACTCCCAAGGAATCGTGAGTTGAAGGCTAATCAATTAGTTAAACCTAATTGGATTAAGTGCTGATTTTCAATCTGATTAAACTTGACGTTTTGGGCAAACGGTTTCAAAACCATTTGAATTAGTTGACCAAGGGTTTAACGTTTGATATTACTGTTCCTAATCATGTTGGTTAATGATACTACAAATTTTATGGGTTAACTCCCAAGGAAACGTGAGTTTAAGGCTAATCAATTAGGTAAACCTAATTGGATTAAGTGCTGATTTTCAATCTGATTAAACTTGACTTTTTGGGCAAACGGTTTGAAAACCGTTTGAATGAGTTGACCAAGGGTTTAACGTTTGATATTACTGTTCCTAATTATGTTGGTTAATGAATCACCAAATTTTAGGGGTTAATTATCAAGGAATCATGAGTTGAAGGCTAATCAATTAGGCAAACCCTAATTGAAAGTAGTGCTGAAATTCCAATGAATTAATTTGAGATTTTGGGTTGATTAGCCCAAATGGTTTCAAAACCATTTGGGGATCACCCAAACGGTCTCAAAACCGTTTGGGGGTCACCCAAGACCGTTTTTAGGTCTAGGGTCAAGTACGGATATGTGTTTGAATATCCAAAGATATGGTATGAACCCTAATCGGTTAAGTGCTGATTTTGCAAGTGATTGAGATGATGTTTTGGGTTGATTGGCCCAAACGGTTTCAAAACCATTTGGGGATCACTTCACCCAAGACCGTTTGGAGGTTTGGGGTTAAGTATAGTTGACCTATTGAAGGTCCAAAGGTACCAATTCATATTGCAATTAAGTGCTGATTTGTTGTTCAACTGGATAGACCAATCCTTGATTAAATTTCACTAGAATCCAAAGGTTGGATGAGCCAAATGGTTTCAAAACAATTTGGAGCTCATCCAAATGGTTTCAAAACCGTTTGGTGGTCACCCAAGACCGTTTGGAGGTCTAGGGTTGAGTATGGTTAGGTGTTTGAAGGTCTAAAGGTACCAAGCTGATATACAATTTAATGCTGATTTGGTGATCAATCCAATGATTCAAACTTTGATTGATTGACTTGGATTATGACGTAAACATGGGAAAACGGTATCAAGACTGTTTGGAGGTCATCCAAACGACCTCAAGACCGTTTGGGGTCAGGTCATGCCCAAATAGGATGAAGGTTCAATGTTTTCAATGTAACTAATCTTGCATTGATTAATGTTGAAGGATCAACGATTCCAAACCCTAATATAATTGATTCAAACCCTAATTGATGATCAATTGAGGGTCAAATCAGTTGAAGGTTGACCTATTAAACTCAATTGAAGTATGAATATAGGTCCAATTGATGATTGTTTCCATGAATTCACTGATTGAAGGTTCCATTGATCAATCTATTGGATACCCTATGCTATTGAAGGTCCAATTGATCAAACCTTTTTAGAAACCTAATGTAATTAGGTGAGAGATACACTTATTGGTACTATTCAATAATGCATAACAAATGCATGGATCCAATATATGATGTAAACCCTAATTGAGGGTGATTTCATGAGAAACCCTAATTGGCGATGATTAGTAAACCCTAATTATGGGCAATGTGATATGAAACCCTAATGAAGGGTGATGCTATATACAATCCCTATTCTAAAGAAGGGAAATGGTATGTGAAACCCTAATCCATAATGAAAAAAATAGAATTCATACTTGAATATGATTCATGAGGTGAACTCTTGTACCACGACCGTGGTAGTTTCACTTTGCACAACCGTGTAAGGTAGCACGGCCGTGGTGGATTCACTTTGCATGACCGTGCAAGGTAGCACGACCATGGTGGCTCCCCTTTTGCACGGCCATTTTTGGTTGCACGGACGTGGTACTCTATGCTTGATTTAGAGTTTCTTTGAAAAGGACCTGACATGGTCTTTATGTTAAATTCCTAATTTAAGGATGAATCCTTAATATTGGCAATGGTTGTATACTCCAAGTGAGTGATTATTGTTCACTTCTTTACATGATAAATGTGATGGACTAGTGCATAAAGTATTAGGATGGGTAATACCCTAATACAAGCTAAGTATATGAACTTAAGTAAGATTAAGGTGTTGAGGGAATTGATATATCAAGATATGATAGATATCATATCTAACACCCCATATACCGGTATACCTTGTTGTATTATAAGTCCAATATAATTGGATGAATGATTCATGCGATTTGTGATGGAAATCCTAATCCCGGTAAAGGAATAAGGATGATACCCTTGAATTAATGATATAACTATTTTTGCATGGTGCTGATACATAATTGATATACTGCTATGATATGTGCTAACCATGCAGATATCATGAGATGATGGGCATAGCCAGGTATGAGATATGATGTGTTATTAATTTTGAATTTGTTTATTGAGCCTTGTGTGCCATAATATACCTTGTTGCCTGGTAAGAAGTAACAAGAGAGTTAATGGGCCTCAAGTATCATACTTACCTTGGTCAGATGACCTAAAGGTGTTAGTTACCTAAGGAAGTGGTAACAATGCTCATGTGATAAGCTAAGGGTTATATACCCAGAATCACATGGTTATGGTATTGAAATTGTGAAAGGATGAGAAATTTTCCAGTGGTGACTTGAGGGATTAAGATCCCAACACTTAATGAAAAGAGTATGGCTACAGGCCATGACTCCACAATGATAATGCCGGGCTTTAGATATATGATCTAAGCCTGAAGAGAGTTAATGCAGTGGCAATGATTATGTGGTTTGAATAGATGTTATTCATGTTCTTTATATTCATTAAAGGATAAGTGACATGTTGAATCTATCAAGTTATAGTTGCAATGCTTCTGATATAGAATAATGTTCTAATATGTTAGACATTAAAATATCTGCTGTCAATCAAATATGATTCTTCCGTTCATATTTATGTTCTTAAGTTGCAATAATAATGTTACTGACGGAGAGTTATATCTCTCGCTGGGGAAATTTTTATAATTGTCTCACCCCCGTGGGAACCACATTTTTTGGTGGATGCGGACGAGGAGACAGGAACCCTTCAGTAAAGGAAGGACAACAGTAGAAGTAGTATTAGCAGTAAAGTCTCAGGTGGAGATACTGGCTGTTATGCCTTGTATAGATGTTGATAGAGTCCTATGTGTCATCTCTGTACTCTCAGGTCCTCGGAGTAGTAGTTAGTGATTTTGAGATTTTGGCCCAGTGCCTCGAGATTTTTATACTGCCTGTATTTAGTTTGACAGGACAACTGATGCTTGCAATTCTCAGAAAGAAATGATGCATGATATGTATCTTTGAAATAGAATGAAAATGTTATACTTTGTCTCTTGAAGGAAAATATTTCCAATGTGTGGATCTCTTTGCAAAAAGTTTTAATTTTTAGTGATTTTCTCTAATCCGCTGCTTGATGAACGCTTCCACATTAGTTAATTATGTTTTTATGAGTTGTATGCCACAATTTCGTGGTATCAGAGCTCTAGGTTCGCTGAGTCTACAGAGACATAGGAATAAGGTTGTAGAGTCTGTTCTAAGTGTCTTCCAATTTATCTGATAGTATCTTCTGCTCGCATAGGAGAAGAAGAACTTGAAAATGACTGGAGAACATGAGGAACACATTGCTAAGGGCAATGTTGTTGCACCAGGAGAGGGTGCATGGGACCAGGCAAGAGCAGATTTAGTGCCTGAGAATCCCCATTAAGACCTGATCAGGATAGAGAATGCTATGATCATGCCCTTGTTGGGCATATTAGGGCAATAGTAATGCATATAGTGGACTGGATACTAGCCTTACGATCTAGGTTATCAATCCTTAATACAGAAAGTTTGAGCTATAAAAGAGTTCCTGAATGACTTAGTCATGTTGTAACAAGGGAAAATCATGTCTATATAATGGCAAGAAAAGTGAGGAATACAATAGTAAATAAGGTGCATACTACCTAATTTCAATGCTTGTATACCCTGGCCAGGTATATGGTTATTGAAGATAAGGCAAGTATGGAACTCTTAGATTGTTACCTTTTTGATTACTCTGATTAAGTAGTCATTCTGAAACAATCTAGAGAGTATAATGAAATGCAAAAGGGGAAAGCTATGTGGCATCCACAACAAAAAGGGAAAAGCTATGTGACATTCCCAACCAAAAGGGGAAAGCTATGTGACATCCCCAACAAAAAGGGAAAAGGTATATGACATTCCCAACCAATAGGGGAAAGCTATGTGACATCCCGAAGAACAAACTTAGTGAACATGATATGTGGATATTTTCAAAAAACTTAGTGAACATGCTATGTAGATATTCTCAACAAACTTAGTGAGCATACTATTTGGATATTCTCAACAAACTTAGTGAACATGCTATGTGGATATTCTCAACAAACTTAGTGAACATGCTATGTGGATATTCTCAACAAACTTAGTGAACATGCTATGTGGATATTCTCAACAAACTTAGTGAACATGCTATGTGGATATTCTCAACAAACTTATGAACATGCTATGTGGATATCCTCATCTCTGAAACGGTCGGTTGGGGACTTGAGCCGGTCGGTTGACACCTCAACCGATCGGTTGGGACCCATCAAATGATCAGTTCACTTCTGAATCAGTCGGTTCGTGGTCCTGATCAGTTCCCGATTGACTTTCCTTCTTTTGTTTCGAATCGGTATCAAATACTAATCCTTGACCAAATCAAATTGGGCAAGTGAAATGAAAAGAAATTTCTCACCAATCCTACTTTCCCAACTTGCTCGGTTGGACCAGTTGAGCCAATCGTTTCAACACTTGAATCGATCGTTTCACCCTGTCCATGATCCGATCGACTCGCCCCCTGAGCCGATCGGTTCACCAAGCTCAGCCGATCGGTTCATCACATGAGCCGATCGGTTGGGAGTGCAGATTGTGCAAAAATAGTCAATTGTAGTTCCAATCAATCTGATACTCTAATCAATCGATCCAACATCTTGAATACTATGATTTTGAGCTATCAATTAATTGAGTGTTTAATTGAACTACTAAATTCCTTTAGTAATCAATCTAAACATAGTTTGTGGACAAAACTTCTCTTCTAGGTTAAATCCTATGTGTGTGACCCTGTAGGTCCTTTTCACGTTGGCAGTGAAAGTCCATAACATTTATGACTTCACAAGCAAAGAGCAATGCTTAGTCACACATCATTGCTACCTAAGTGAAATAGAAAGTTGGAGAACAACTTTCAATCCTACAATCCGTGTATGGTGTTACAGTGAATGTATAATTCCTTTGTTAATGATATCCCGAATGAACTCGAGGCATGGAACAGTCATCCTGTCAACGTTCATTCACTTCCTTGATCTCAGAGTAGATTGGAGGAGATATGTATGACATCAATATCACATACTGATTCACACATGCGTGCGCACGCCTATCTCAATCCTACTCATCAAGTGTCCATGGATATCAAACTCCCTCAGGAGGGACAAATCCCATATCTATCACTCACCCCTCAAAATCCCCATGTGTCAAAGCCTCCCAATCATCACCTTTATAACAACCCATGTTATAGGATTGTGTTTGATGATGTCAAAGTGTACCCAACGACATGTGTTGAGTGTAGTGATTATAGGTCAAAGAATCACATTCACCACCATCACTGTGAGTATTGACTTTGACTACCATGTCATGGTTCCATGTGTCAAACTCACGGTGGGTCTGTCTGGTACACTTGTTCTCTAACAAGTACCTATGTGTTTGGTTTTATATCTCTATATCATGACTAATGAGATTCTGTCATCAACCAACACCACAATCTAGTCTTGTGTGTCATTGTTGTCTATCTACCTTCCATAATGACATCCGACTAGGGACATAACAAGAATGTACAAACTCTTAGCATCTGTATGATCTCAACGTTCAGGTCCTTAACCTGAAAGCATACATCATTGAGTATTGTCATTCTCTAGACATTCAATCCGTTCTATCACTATCTCATATGACTGAACCAAACAGAATTGGAAGCTTGCCTTTGATGTTTATCAAATCAATCTTAATGTATCCCACCAATCATCCCATGATTGGATCTCAGGGCATACATACCAATAGACTCCCACTTGCACTATGAGCCAATCACCTTTGAATCATATTCATAGTGATTTTCAAACATGTCCCACATGTTACTGTGCTCTTGTCCCAACATAGTGAGAAATGGCAACACTTTGCCAAAGTCAGTATTAATTGCATGTCTCTCATCTCTTCGATGTACATCATACGTATGAGATGGAGTTACCGTAATATGTGATCCAATATTCCTTTGCTAACCTTTAGCCACATTGCATGATCAAGGATTCCATACTTGTCATCAATGACCGAAATATCTATAAGTTCATCTCTATGAACTCCTAAATCCATATAGCATCCACTGCTGTTCTCTAACACACGGATACTCGACATTTCCTTTTAAACGGCTTTATTGGAACATTTCCAATTATCAACAAACTTTCACTTTTATATATCCTATATATATTTTGCGATTAATTTTCTGTCTCTTTTGAAGTTCGCATCAATGTAACTTTTTACATCAAACTCTTCCTTATCTCCATAGAACTAGTACTTCACAAGTACTTATCAAGTTCTTATGGTTTCTAGTAACCCTTACTGGAAGTAGACAGACATCCACTCGTCATGTCCCACATACGAGTTATCAAGATGAGCACATCATATTGTCATGTCCTAAATACAAGATGATGAATGCATTTTATTCTTGCCATGTCCATACATGCAAGATAATGGGATGATTACATACATGATAGATCATTATCTATTCTTAGTGTTCCCATTCTTCATAATAATTGAACACTTGGCCTTGGGATACTAACTCCATGAAGCATGGACAAGTTTTCTCCCACTGAATCTGTGCATACTGAAACCTTCAGTATAGATTTCCAATGTATGCTTTCTCTTTTCAGGTCAAGAGGTTTTTGAGAACTATCTCTATAGATCTCTATTCCTATCACATAGGAAACATCTCTATCTTCCTTAAAGATAATTTACACTTTGTATTTCCATTCTAGAACATTTTCATTTTACATCATCATGTGGAATGTGAATAGGCTCCCACTAAATCACAGATCCCTTCTTTATCTTTGACATATCAGTCAAAACCTTTGACTATATCATCAAGGTAAAGATCCAATTCTGAGTTGCTTGTACTCAATCAATCACATTGATTAGTCCATTATAACTTATAGACTTCATTTGCATTAGTGGATTCATAAACCTTATAGGTTGTGTCACGTACACATCCTTGTCGTATTCCTTATAGGAATGCAGTTTTAGTATCCATATGCGAAATCTCTTAGTCATTAAGTTGCAGTAACAAGCATTATCCTTCTCTAAATGTTATCCATGTGTCTTAACACTTAAGACTCATTTGCACTTATGGATTTCCATCCAATGGGTGCTACCATCAAGGTCATACCTTATGGTTCACATGGAAGTCATTTAGGATGTAATGGTCATATACCATAACTCAAAATCTGATTCCTCATATTCATCTAGATAGTTGACTCATCACATGACCAACTTATCACATATATAATTGAGGTGTATCTGTCAAGTATATAAGAACTCAGAACTCCTTGTGATTCTTAATGTCCTTTATTAGTTTGGGGTATTCTTAATTGAAGAAGAATTTAGTTATTTGATAATCATTCTCTAACTCCTTAGAGTATGACTCCTTCTTGATTTAGACATCACCATGCCTTAATCATGAGTTCACTATGATACACTATCATAATCACTCATAAGGATCTCAAACATTTGGTCCAAGTATTTCATTCATCGATCTCATCAAGAATTAACACTTTACCAAATTTGTACTTCATCTATGATAATCTTGAACACTTCAAGATATTCATATTGGTATTTCTCTAAACACCATTTGAAGTATTATCATTTGCTCCAATAGGTATGTAAATACATCACATCTATTATACCTAATAGGATAATCATTCTCCCACTACCACTGGTGAGGATTGATTAATCATGTCCAAGATATTCATGTCTCTTACTGGTTCTCTAACCAAAAGAGTATAGGTTTATCCATCATATTGAAACTAGAAATGAATTTCTTATGATTATGCTAATATGATTGTTTGAGTTATCAATAACTTTTAGGTATCATTTTATCTTATGCGTATCAAATACGACAAGATAAACAAGGCATTGCCACAAAGATCATATCTTTAGAAATTGAAACATCTCTTTATTGATTGCCATCATTATCATACAATTTGCAAAAATAAAGTGTTTCTATCTATTGGAAAATATGAAATAGCAGTTTATAACTGTATTACATGCCTTTAAGGCTGAAAAATAAACTAAAGTACTCCTATCTATGGCAGCAACACTTGCCCCATTTATTGAGTGCTTTACCCTTTACATCATGGTATCATATACCTCAAAAGTGTTACAAGTTTATTTTCATGAAACCATTAAGTAGAGACGTTTTTCGCCTCCTTCTTCTTTTGTTCTTCTAGATAGAGAGGGCAATTCCTTTTCCAATGTCCTGGCTTTTGACAATGGTGGCAATTTCCTTTCTTGGTCACGCCTCCCTTGGCCTTGAGAGCTGAAGACGACTTGGACTCCTGGCTAGCATTAGAACATTTCTTAGCTTTTCCTTTGCCCTTTCACTTGGACTTGCCTTTCTTTCTCATGATCACCATCACAGACTTAGGCTTGTCCGTCTTCATCTGTGTCACGATTGTCCTCAACATGCCCAACAACTCTAATAGTGGCCTATCAAAGTTGTTCATGTTGTAGTTCATCACAAACTGACTGTAGGATTTTGGCACCGGTTGCAGTATCACGTCAGTAGCCAATGCTTGGCTTAGTGGAAATCCCAGTCTTGTCAGGTTCTCCACATACCCAATCATCTTGAGTGTGTGAGGACCAACTGGATCTCCTTCTGTCATGATGCACTTGAACAGTGCCCTTGAGACATCGTATCTCTCTTGCCGTGCTTGATCTTCATACATGTTCCTGAGATGCTGAACCATCTCAATGACACCCATGTTCTCATGTTGTCTCAACAACTCGTGGTTCATAGAGCACAACATCAAGCTCTTTTCATCAATGGCATCATCAGAATGCATTTTGTAAGCATCCCTTTCTGCCTTTGGTGCATTAGGAGCAGGTTCCTCTGGAATTGGAGTACCTAGGACATAGAGCTTTCGCTCTTGAGTGAGACAATTCTCAATGTCCTATACCAGTCGTGGAAGTTTGTCCCATTAAACTTGTCCTTTTCAAGGACCGATCGCAAAGAAAAGTGATTGTTGTTTGTTGCCATTTGTATTACAAAAAGGAAAATATGCAATTTTAGTCCAAAACTCATTTTTGACTTATTTGATTGATTTGAAAAGTTGACGATATAATTAGGCCTCTAATTAATTATCGCTCCCACTATTTTACTTCAAATTGATATCCCTCACCATCAATTTGAAAGATTGTAGCGTATAACCTTCTAGTGGGAAAGATCCTAAAATCCTCTAAGTCATGGACCTGCTAGGGCTGTCACCCACAACTTAGATCTCTCAGGTAGGCAACACTTGCCAATTGCATCATATGTAACTCTTGATAAGATGTCATATGCAACTCCTTGCCATGAACATCTCCATGCATCAAGGTGCTAGATCCTATCTAGGTCACATTGTTAAGTCCGTACCAAAGCCAACACGATGAATATGGACCCTGCTAAGGCAGACCCACACATTCATCCTTCACACTTCCACGAGATAGACGGTGCACCACGCTAGGGCATGCCCACACTTGGTCGATCAAGCTTTTCACGTGTGTCTCATTTAGAAGGCATATAAAACTTAATATTTAATGAGGGATTTGGTTTTTATATACAAATACATATCCAATCACCACAATACATAGCACGTATCATATACATGCTATATCCCACAGAAAACATGCAAAATGATAAAAGCGATGATTATGGCCATCCTAATGTGATTCCTCGAGCCAAGAGGAATCACGGTCATCTAGGTCTACATCACATGCAACCTGTATAAGATGAACTTTGTGCTTTAGCCATCTGAGTTGATCAACTCATCACATGAAAGACTTGCTCGTCATGGTCTGGTCGTCTGGGTGCCACCAGCCGATCGGTTGGCTCCTCCAACCGATCAGTTCGCTTGGTCATCGTGCATCTCCTTCTGGATGTCACCCGCTCATCTCACTTCTCGAATCGGTCATCAACCGATCGGTTCACTCCTTGAACTGATCGTCTGGAACATCAATCGATCGGTTCAGTCCTTGAACCGATCGTTTCAGCTGTCGTCTGGATGTCCGTCGTTCTTCAACATAACATGAAATAAAATCTATCCTATTTTACATTGTAAAAAGAGAAACCTTGAGTTACATTCGAGGGGAGCAAAGGTAGGAAAGAAATCTCGAATTATTTTGAGTGACATCAGGAATAGGAGAGGGAAGATCGATGCGCAGACTGAGATGCAAGCAACCACATACAACCATACACAGATAGGGTTTATTGGCCATAACCACGCTGTACATCCACCACAAAACTCATTTAAGGGCAGCACATATGGAGTTCATTAATATTACATATCATATATGTAGTTTGCGATTTGTGTATTTAGGATTGGACATGCATAAATCCAATTTTATTCGCATCGTATGCAATAAATAAAGGCGACAAACCAAAATCGATCATATTGATAATCCTAAAGTATAGAGCAATTGACGTGGCTCTGATACCACTGTTGGGTTTTAGGGGAGGTAGAGAAGGTCGCGGAAACAAAAACTTTCCCCTCCCTAAACCCAGAACAAGGAAACACGTCAACGTCTATACAATAGGAAAGTGATGGTTTATGGAATCATACATTGTCCTGAGGCTTGCTCGGTGACAATACCTCACGACTTGTACGGTCTTCACCTCTAGTCTTAGACAGTGTATGTGCAGCTCCTGGTCGCACCAGGACTGACGACTCCTGGTGTCACCGGGACCGTCGGGATTGACAGTTGTCCTCCGAGCGGCAGAACTCTCCCGCCTCTGAAGTAGTCCACACAGACCACCTGGAACTCCAATCTCCTTGTCCCACAAGGAATTCAAAGGAGTCACACCCTCCTGTCAGCATACTAGTCACCAACACACTCTCCTGCCACCAGTCGCTTTCTACAATTGTCTTTCCCTTATTGTGCCTCCCTTATCGGGTATCAGTTGCTCGGGCTCTCTCGGTTACCAAAACCAGAGAGAACAACAACTTTACAGAGCAATTGGTTGTACTGAGTTGTTCTTTGAGAAGCCCCCAATACCCGTATATATCGGAGGGTCATGGGATAAGGTTCTCTATCCCGGGCAATGCGGGATTAAAGCAGGAGTAGAAGGGTTCGAGATTTTCCACAAAAACAACCAACTGCGTGACCTGAACATATCATTTCATCTCTGAAACGGTCGGTTGGGGACTTGAGCCAGTCGGTTGACACCTCAACTGATCGGTTGGGACCCATCAAATGATCAGTTCACTTCTGAACCGGTCAGTTCGTGGTCCTGATCAGTTCCCGATTGACTTTCCTTCTTTTGTTTTGAATTGGTATCAAATACTAATCCTTGTTCCAATCAAATTGGGCAAGCGAAATGAAAAGAAATTTCTAACCAATCCTACTTTCCCAACTTGCTCGGTTGGACCAGTTGAGTCGATCGTTTCAACACTTGAACTGATCGTTTCACCCTGTCCATGAGCCGATCGACTCACCCCCTGAGCCAATCGGTTCACCAAGCTCAGCCGATCGATTCATCACATGAGCCGATCAGTTGGGAGTGCATATTGTGCAGAAATAGTCAATTGCAGTTCCAATCAATCTCATACTCTAATCAATCGATCCAACACCTTGAATACTATGATTTTGAGCTATCAATTAATTGAGTGTTTAATTGAACTACTAAACTCCTTTAGTAATCAATCTAAACATAGTTTGTGGACAAAACTCCTCTTCTAGGTTAAATCCTATGTGTGTGACCCTGTAGGTCCTTTTCATGTTGGCAGTGAAAGTCCATAACATTTATGACTTCACAAGCAAAGAGCGGTGCCTAGTCACACATCAGTGCTACCCAAGTGAAATAGAAAGTTGGAGAACAACTTTCAATCCTACAATCCGTGTATGGTGTTACAATGAATGTATAATTCCTTTGTCACTGATATCCTGAATGAACTCGAGGCATGGAATAGTCATCCTGTCAACGTTCATTCACTTCCTTGATCTCAGAGTAGATTGGAGGAGATATGTATGACATCAATATCACATATTGATTCACACATGTGTGCGAATGTCTATCTCAATCCTACTCATCAAGTGGCCATGGATATCAAACTCCCTCAGGAGGGACAAATCCCATATCTATCACTCACCCCTCAAAATCCCCATGTGTCAAAGCCACCCAATCATCACCTTTATAACAACCCATGTTTTAGGATTGCGTTTGATGATGTCAAAGTGTACCCAACGACATGTGTTGAGTGTAGTGATTTTAGATCAAAGAATCACATTCACCACCATCACTGTGAGTACTAACTTTGACTACCATGTCATGGTTCCATGTGTCAAACTCACAGTGGGTCTGTCTGGTACACTTGTTCTCTAACAAGTACCTATGTGTTTGGTTTGATATTTCTATATCATGACTAATGAGATCTTGTCATCAACCAACACCACAATCTAGTCTTGTGTGTCATTGCTGTCTATCTACCTTCCACAATGACATCCGACTAGGGACATAACAAGAATGTACAAACTTTTAGCATCGGTATGATCTCATCGTTCAGGTCCTTAAACTGAAAGAATACGTCATTGAGTACTGTCATTCTCTAGACATTCAATCTATTCTATCACTATCTCATATGACTGAACCAGAAAGAATTGGAATCTTGCCTTTGATGTTTATCAAATCAATCTTAATGTATCCCACCAATCATCCCATGATTGGCTCTCAGGGCATACATACCGACAGTTTTGAACAAGTAAATGCCATTGGAATGCAAGGGGACAAGTAGTACAATTCCTATTCCAACAAGTACAATCTGAGATGGAGAGATCATCCTAATTTCTCCTACCGGAACATTAAAAATGCTACAAACTTCCAACAAGGACAGTAGCAGCCGCAACAACAACAACATTTCAATCGACAGGGAAATCCACCAAGTTTTAATAATAGGAGTTACCAACAGCCACAACAACCCCAATGTTCTTCTTTAGAAGCCATGATGGAAAAATTTATGTCTACTCAAATGCATTAGAATGAAGAACTCAGGGGAAATGACAAGTTGTTGAAAGATGTTATTGCTCATATTTCTACAAAGGTGGATGGTATTTCCACTCACACCAAGATGTTGGAGAACCAAATAGCACAACAAGCCTTAACACAACAAAGGAGTCCACAATCCGGATCTCTTCCAAGCCAACCGGAAGTGAACCCAAGGCAACAAGCTAATGCAATTATTCTAAGAAGTGGAGCTGAAATTGAGAGACCTTCTCCACCCAAGGAGAAGAATGTGGAGGTAACCAATGAAGAAGAGTACCACACTCCAAATTGCAGCAAGGAGAAAGGTATGGCTGAAACACCAGCTTCTTTCAAGGTTACTGCACCTTTTCCTCAAAGGCTGGCCTACAAGAAGGAGGATCTCAAGTTTAGGAAGTTTATAGACATTCTCAATAAACTACATGTCAATCTCCCTTTCACTGAAGTTATTTCCGAGATGCCTTCTTATGCTAAGTTCCTAAAGGATATCTTGACTAAAAGAAGAAAGTCGATCAAGTTGAAACAGTAATGCTTTCGGAGAGAGTAAGTTCTATTATTCAAAATCGCCTCCCTCAAAAGCTTGATGATTTGGGTGCTTTCACACATCCATGTAAGATCAACAATACCACTATTAACAAAGGTCTAGTAGACCTTGGTGTTAGTATTAGTCTCATTCCCTCTACCTTATGGCAAGAACTGGATCTATGAGATTTGAAGCTGACAAACATGGCTATTGAGTTAGCTGATCATTCTATTAAATACCCAAAGGGTATAGTGGAGGATGTACTAGTGCAAATCAGAAAGTTCTATATACCATGTGATTATGTTGTTCTTGATATGGTGGAAGTCCCTTCCAATCCTTTTTTTTTGGAAGACCATTCTTGAGGACTGCCAGATGTCTTGTTGATGTTCGGGAAGGAAAGCTCACTCTACGTGTTGGTGAGGAAGTAATGGAATTCTCTATTTATGATGTTATGAAAGCACCGACACGAGTTGACGAAATCTATTTGTTAGATACTATTGATCCAATTGAGGAGGATAATGATGATACTGTTGATTTGATGATTATTCTTTGTGATGATGATGCGGCTGAAATCAACAAATCTAAAATTTTTGGAACACTTCCTATTTCTAAAGCATAAGTTATTAATGAAGATCATCCGCTAGTTGATGACAAAGTTGGTGAAAGTACAACAAGGAAAAAGGTAGAACTAAAAGTCCTTCCACCCAGACTAAGGTATGCATTTCTTGACCCAAATTCTGCATCCCCTGTTATAATAAATAATGAATTAACCAATGACCAAGAAAACAAATTACTTGCCGAACTGCATTTGTATAAAGACGTCATTGGTTATTCCATAGATGATCTAAAATGCATTCATCCTTCAATCTGTATGCATAGAATAAACATGGAAGATGACGCCAAACCAATAGTTGAATCACCTAGGCACCTAAATCAAAATATGCTTGAAGTGGTAAAGAAAGATTTTTTTTTTAATTAATTAATGCTGGAATCATTTATCCAATTAGTGACAGCCCATGGGTTAGTGCCATTCACGTGGTACCTAAGAAGGGGGGTGCAACTATAATTAAAGGAGACAATGATGAGTTAATACAAACACACATGGTCATCGGTTGGCGTATGTGTATTGACTACCAGTGACTAAATAAGGCAACCCACAAGGATCATTTTCCATTGTCTTTCATTGATTTGATCCTTGAACGCCTCACTAAGCATTCTTACTTTTGCTACTTGGACGGGTATTCCAGATTTTATTCATATTCCTATTTATCCACCCGACCAAGAGAAAACCACATTCACTTGTACTTATGGATCATATGCCTATCGCCGTATGCCGTTCGGTTTTTACAACGCTCCCACGACATTCCAACGGTGTATGATGGTAATATACTCTGATTTTATTGAAAATATAATGGATATTTTCATGGATGACTTTAGTGTATACGGTGATTCATTTTATCAATGTTTATTGAACCTGTCTTTAGTCTTAGCCCACTATAAAAAAGGTTAACCTAGTGCTAAACTGGGAGAAATGCCATTTCATGGTACAATCTGGTGTATTACTAGGACATGTTGTATCTAATAAGGGTATTGAAGTGGACAGGGCAAAGGTCGAAGTCATTGAGAAGATGTCTACTCCATCTTTAGTTAAAGACATCTGCAGTTTCCTTGGCCATGTAGGTTTTTATAGAAGATTCATTAAAGATTTCTCTAAGATTGCAAAACCACTGTGTTCCCTACTTGCAAAAGACGATGAGTTCGTATTTGATGATGATTGCCACACATCCTTTTCTAAGCTCAAGGAGGTCCTCATTTTAGTCCCAATTATTCAACCTCTAGATTGGGATTCTCCTTTTGAACTAATGTGTGACACAAGTGATTATGCAGTCGGAGCTATTCAAGGATAGCAGAAGGATAAGAAACTCCATGCCATCTATTATGCAAGCAAAACCCTTGATGAAGCACAGATCAACTATAAAACCATAAAGAAAGAAATGCTTGCCATTGTATATGCTTTTGACAATATTTGGTGGGATCCAAGGTGATTGCATATACTGATCATGCTGCCATAAAGTATTTGCTAAACAAGAAAGACGCCAAACCACATCTTATTCACTGTATTTTGCTTCTATAAGAATTTGATCTTGAGATCCGGGATAAGAAAGGCACAAAAAACAATGTTGCTGATCATCTTTCTAGATTAACCACTGAGGTTGGAGATCTATTGCCCATTGAAGATCATTTGCCCATTGAAAAGCTCTATGCATTGTCATCTACTCAAGCACCCTGGTTTGCGAACATTGCCAATTTTCTTTCTACCAGACAACTCCCACCCAATTTGACATATCAATAAAAGAAGAAATTCTTTCATGCTGTGAAATTATATAATTGGAATGATCCATTATTATTCAAACCTGGAAGTGATGGACTGATCCGCCGATGTGTTGTCGAAGAGGAAATCCCAAACATCATTGCTGAATAACATGCCTCTCCTTATGGAGGACATTTCAGAGGAGAGAAAACTGCTGCTAAGATACTACAAACTAGTTTCTATTGGCCCACATTATTCAAAGATGTCAATCTATTTGTCATATCTTGTGATAGATGTCAAAGAATAGGAGGTATATCCCGCCGTGATGACATGCCCCTAAACTCTATCCTAGAGGTTGAGGTTTTTGATGTATGGGGAGTGGATTATATGGGACCATTCCCATCCTCTTACGGGTACCAATACATTCTTGTGGCTTGTGAATATGTGTCCAAATGGGTTGAAGCCATTCCAACCCAAGCACACAATGCCAAATTAGTAATAAAGCTTTTTCAAAAGATCATCTTTCCTCGATTTGGAGTTCCTCATACTGTAATTTTAGATGGAGGCACACACTTTGCTGAAAAACAATTCAACAACCTTCTCTCTAAATATGGTGTGACTCATAAGATCTCTACTCCCTATCATCCTCAAACATTCGGGCAGGTAGAGGTCTTAAATACACAACTGAAGAATATTCTTGAAAAGACTGTTTCTAGTTCAAGAGAAGATTGGGCTTTAAAGATTGATGTTGCATTATGGGCATACCGTACAACCTACAAGACTATCATAGGAGCAACTCCATTCAAGCTGATTTATGGAAAATCATGTCACCTCCCACTGGAGTTGGAGCATCATGCTTTGTGGGCAATCAAATTCTTAAACTTTGATATGAAGAAAGCAGGAGAGAAGTGCCTTTTGCAACTATAGGAACTTGAAGAACTCCGCCTTGATGCTTATGAGAATGAAAAGTTGTATAAAGAGAGGACAAAAGCTTGGCATGACAAGAGGATTCGCAGGAAGGACTTCCAAGAAGGAGATAAAGTTTTTCTATTCAACTCTAGATTAAAGCTATTTCTAAGAAAGCTAAAATCAAAGTGGTCTGGCCCATCCCTTGTGCTAAATATTTTTTCATATGGAGATGTGGAACTCCAAGGCAAAGACAACAACTTCAAAGTGAATGGACAACATTGCAAGCTTAATTCTTGTGGAGATGAAGTGGACAAGGGAGCCTCTTCCTCCCTTCATGATGCTTGAAGAAATCGAAGAGTCTTACTCCAAACTCTAAATGGAGGACCTTGTGGGAGTTGGCCTCACATTAGAATAGATTTCTTTTAAAGTTATTCGAGTCAAAAACACTCTTTAATTTTGTTAATAAGCTTATCATGGATGAATGTAATAAGTTAGACTTGATTGTAACCATACCTATCTGCTCTCTGTGGTGACTGACTACTATTTTCTATAGAAATTCTAAAATGCACGGCGTGTCTTTATTTGACACAGCGTGCACCTCAATAGAAACATAATGTACTTGAGAAACATCTCCTGGTACACAACGTGCATTTTCCCGATGCAAGGCGTGCACCTGCAAAGCTACAAATATATACACTTTTTGGAGTCTTGCACGCCATGCATATTTTAGCGCACGTCGTGCACATGAGAGCTGTATTGCACAAATGTTTTTCTTGAATCTTGCACGTCGTGCATTTACTAGTTGCATGGCGTACACCTTGAGAACTGTAGATCACATAAACTTTCTAGAATCTTGCATGGAGTGCATATATCAGGGCACGCCGTGCACCTGGGGGCTGTTATGTGGAAAATGTTTCTCGAATCTAACACGGCGTGCATCTACATTTTGCATGCCATGCGACTATCTCTTAGATGACCAGTAAAAGTTTGTGTAAACTTGCACGCCATCCACGGAGAAACGCACAATGTGCATCTGGGTGCAAAATCAAGTCTGAAATGGGATTCAAAGCTGCGTACGACATGTCTATCTGATACACGCCGTGCATCTGGGCATAAAAGGACAGTTTGAAAAGAGGAAACTAAGGAGGAACATGCCATTCTTGTCTAATGCACGCCATGCATTTTTTCGTAAAATTTGGTCAAAAAGGGGGAGTGCACGACCTATCTTTTCACTCCAACCGGTTGTGAAACCCTAGCCGCCGTGCACTCCATCCCTAGCGCCGCCTCCTTCTCCGCTCATGTCATGCATCCCTGCACGCCGTTCCCTCCTTATAACAGTTGTGCACTCAGAGCAACTAATCCACCATCACTTCCCCACCGTCTATCCAAACATCTCCGTCGTCTGCCTCCAGCAATGAGAGAAACCCTAGCGCCACCACCCGCACGAATCGCTTGCCCCTGTAGCATGCATGAGATCCAACACCACCTTCTCCCCTACTCTCCGCAACCTCGCACCGCCACCTCCTGTCGCGCTGCCGACAACACCAGCAGTAGCTCACTGCTGCTGCCGTCCTGCAACATAAGGTCATCCCTTCTTCTCTGACTCCAGCCGCCACCTCCTCCCTCACCAGTGCTCCGCCAAGCCTCTCCTCCTCCTTCACTGAGTGTCGCTCCATAGTAGCTGCCTAGCCACAGCCCTAAGCTGCATGCCTGACAACACCACCCCCATGCACGTGACACCGCCACCTTTTTCACCACAACCCTAGCCGCCAACCCTCCATCACAGTAGCAGTCGACGCTGCCCTTCCCACCTCCCTTTTCCCCATTCACGGCGTAGATTTCAGTCTGTAGTTTATCTGTAGGTGCACGCCGTGCATCCATTCTGCACGTCGTGCATTCTACCTTTAGGGCGGAAAGAACAACTTCAAACTACATGTCGTGATCCCAAATTGTGCACTACCACAACATCAATGACACCAATCAAGAGAGGCTCGAGAAAACACCATGGTGGATCTTCATCCTCTGTGACACCTTCTGAAGATGCTCCTGCTGCTGCCACCACATTTGTGCCCTCCACTCAATTCCGAGTCACCCCGGAGGACGATGTAGATTACCAGTTCCTCATTACTAGTCAGGTCTTACCATCCCTCTACATTTATGAAGA
Source organism: Alisma plantago-aquatica (assembly GCA_963693085.1). Lineage (NCBI taxonomy): Eukaryota > Viridiplantae > Streptophyta > Magnoliopsida > Alismatales > Alismataceae > Alisma > Alisma plantago-aquatica. Next base: position 1,443,910,700 of record OY856409.1, on the reverse strand, counting down.
AGCTCTAGACAATTTGGGCTTCAAGAATGAGGTAATGGGGTATCTTCAATTCTTAGGGCTACATTTTCTATACACTAGAGTCACAAAGTCCTACCCCCACCTTATTTGTGAGTTTTGACCACCTTTAAGGCAGAGGAGGACCCACAAAAATGCCGTGACACATATCTGAGGATCAGTTTTCATCTACTTAATAAACATTTTTCTATGGATCTTCGTTGGTTTTGTGCCTTTCTTGGATGCAACTGTGGGCTCTGATCTCCAAACCATGACATAAATACGATTAAAACTTAGCGGAAGCGAATCGGTAATCAGCGGAAGACAAAATCACAGGAAATTAAAACTTTTCGAGATAAGAACTTGTATCCATAAAAACTCCTTTCATAAAGAGAGGTAACTGTTTACATCTCAGGATAATTACTTCTTGAGTAATTATATACATCAAGATACAAAATTTCAAGATCACATAACACAAGACTCCAAGACCTGAGAGTACAGAGGACACATAGGACTGACTCTAACTACACCACATGGCAGGACAAATCTCCACTTGAGATTACTGCTGCCCCTGGTGCTGCTGCTGCTGAGACTGATCACCTGTAGGCTGGTTTCTTCGTCTCCGACGTCCACATAAAAAGTTGAAGTCTACGGGGTGAGACAATTATACATAATTGTCCCAGCGAGAGTTATAACTCTTCGCCAGAAGCTTTATTATAACATCAAAGATTATTTTAAACAGTAAAGCCTTCAAAGCATTCTATAACAGTTGCAGATATAACAAGATCTCTACAAATTAGGAGATATGGAGAATATCAACATTATTACAATGTAACATCAAACAACTAACTTGGAGTCATCTCTAACAAGTTATACTACATGGTTGATTATGTTTTACAAACAACATTATGCCCTGTGGAGATGAGGCTTACCACTCAAACTCCAACTGATCGCTGAGAAGCCGCATCAGTATCATACATAGGTCATTAAGAGAGCCGGATTCTCATGACCTTCACCTTCCTCAGTCAGTAAGAGGATCACTTGTAGGACATCTCGTGTCTCTACTATTATAGCTCACCAGGGTAAACTGGTCCTTCGCTATTCTAGAGTCACAGTGGCGTTCTGTACTCTTTTCGTCATCAGGAGGTTTCATATTTACCTACCACTGATACGGATATCTGTGCTTTCTTCATCATCAGGAGGTTTCATGTTTACCTACCACTGATACGGTATGAAACTATAGTGAAGGATGGATGGATTACACATCTACATCACTTTCCTACACTAGGATGTAAGGTTCTACACATCCATGTACCCCACATACTCAAAAGTATGTGCTCCAGGAGTTCCCTGAGGAAAACCTGTTTCACCATCACTTAATTTCTGACAATGATGGATCTATAATCAGGGCTCTACATTATACTTGATTAGTTAGGTACATTCAGTATTCTTTAACAACATACATTGTTCTTCAAACAATAACAGTAGCATAGCAGCTATAAAAGAAGAATACTAAATGTAACATGCCTAACTTATATCAATCATCATTTCTCATTATCTTCATCACAAGTCATCTCTAAGGCATGACCTTGATGGTATTCATGGCTCTCATAGCCCAATATCAGCATAGGATGCCACTGGCAAGGCATCAGATTACTTTACTTATTCATAAGGCTAACAACATGCCTTCAATGAATATAACATCAACATCCATACCTGGATATGATTACCTTGATATCAGAACCTGCATGGTTAATACATCTGATAAAGGTAATACAACAATAAGGAATGTACTTCCTATTTTTTTTTGTCATAAGAGTTAAATCTTTAATTCTATTCAAATAGAGTTTATTGCTCAAAAGCATGTCATTACCCTTGAATTAGGGTTTACTATTCACATCAAGGTGAATTAAACTCATAACATCATCATGTATGAGTAACATCTTCATCGATGCTCTTGGATTAGTTAAAGGTTCATCATTTATCATAATTAGGGTTTCTATGATCTCACACAGGTGGACCATACCCTAATTATGCTCACTTATGTGCATTTGAGATGCTTTACTTGAGTTTCCACTTAAAAAGGGGTACTTTCTCTTTCTAGAAGTACTTTCTCTCTCATCATAAGGGTAGGTGATGTCAACATCACTCTAAAACATGTTGGGTTGAGTCATCATAGGTTAACATAGCCAAAAACATCATCATTATGTGATTAGAGTTACTTTCTCTCTCTAGGTTACTTTCTCTCTCTAGAGTACTCTCTCTTTCATCATACTAATGGTTGATGGTAACATTACACTAGATCAAGTTGGATAGAGTCATGATGACTAAAAACATCATTCTCATGTAATTAGGGTTTGAATTGAGCAAGGTATAACTTAATTGACCCTTCAGGGGTATTTTGGTAATTCACCCCATTGATCATCATCCTGGTCAAAAACCTTAGTCAAATAACCCCTTACTATCTTAGATTATCATTAGTGTTTGATTTGGGCAACACTGAACCATCAAATGATTGAATGTGGTCAACCATGAGTCACATTGATTAATTCCAATCATTAATCATTAATTGAATTGAGATCGGTTGAAAGTGTTGACCGTTTGCCCACTTTGACCCTCCAAGTCCGTGAGCCCCTTTCTAGCTTCAAGACCGTGAGCCCCCTCATGGTCTTGAGTCTGTGAGCCCCCTCATGGTCTTGAGACCGTGAGCCTCTTCAAGGGTTCAAGACCGCGAAGCCTCCCATTGGTCCAAGTTAAAGTTGAGACCGCGAAGACCAAATTGAGTTGAGACCGCGAGGGTCGTGAAGACCGTTTGCCCTTCTTTGACCTCAGGACCGCGAGGCCCTTCGCGGTCTTGAGACCGCGAGCCTCCTCTCGGTCTTGAGACCGTGAGCCCCCTCACGGTCTTGAGACCGCGAGCCCTCTCACGGTCTTGAGACCGCGAGCCCTCTCACGGTCTTGAGACCGCGAGGCTCTCATGGTCTCAGCCGCTTGGTCCTTCAACAAGGCTCAAAGGTGCAACCGATAATGTCAACCCATGTTGAAGCCCTCAAATGGTCAAATCTATGTTGACCACTTATGGATTTAGTCAATTAAGATTATGCTTGATCACTTGGTCATTCAATTGACCCATAATGGTTAACCAATTATGGTTGAAATCGATTCAATTAGGGTCTATCAATGTTCACCCATCAACACTCAACAGTGTGCATCAACACAAGGTTGGACCCTTCAATTGAGCTCCAATTGGGCCCAAACTTGGCCCAAACGGTCTTGAGGTCATGTGGGTGGACCCCACATGGTCTTAAGACCGTTTTCCCAAGATTTCATCAAAGTCTAAGGTGATTTGATAGGGGTTGAACCATGATTGAACCACAAAACAGAATTTTGATTAAATTGATAACTTATTTGCAATTGGGTCCTCAATTGGTCAACTATCCTTGACCCCAGACCTCCAAACGGTCTTGGTTGATTGCCCTCACGGTCTTGAGACCGTTTGGTGACCCCCAAACGGTCTTGAGACCGTTTGGGTCAATCAACCCTAAAAACCTTAATTAGATCACCATAATTTCAGTACTGATTTTATCTAGGGTTAGCCCTAGTATTCACCCTTCAACTCTTAGCTCGTTTGAAATTAGACCATCAAACTTGGTGAGTTGTTAATTAACATAATTTTGAACAGTAATCTCATGGGGTCAACGCTTAGTCAACGACCTTTCACGGTCTTGAGACCGTTTGCCCAAAAAGGCAATTTCAGACCGTTTGAAAATCAGCAGTTAATTCATTTAAAGTTGTGACTTAAAAAAGTCATATCTTCCGATTCCTTTGGAGTTAGTCTCCCAAATTTTGAGGGTAATTAGCTTATATAATTAGGAACAGGTTTCTTATACGTTACATGCTCGGACAACGGGGCCAAACGGTCTTGAGACCGCGAGCCCTCTCACGGTCTCGAGACCGTTTGCTCACCTCGCGGTCTTGAGTCCGAGAGAGCAAACTGTAGGACCGTTTAAGGAAAAGCAAAGCAGTGGGTTTTTCTTGGAAATCACGCCTTCATCTTCTAGCTCAAGAACAGTACAGATATCCCACGGGTTTGCTTGCAAAATAGCAGGGAAAAGTAGGGAAATACTAAGAGCTATCATCAAATCGCATATAAAGATACACATAGTAAAGCATAGGTTTAGAGTTATAAAACCCGCCTAAAGCTTGCTTCTTGAGCTCCAAGCTTTCAAGCTCCAAGCTCTAATGGCGTCCTTGAGTTCCCACAGGTTGGCCAAGGTGAAAACTCCAAGGAAGGATGAAAAGAGACGGCTAGAAAGATAGGGTTTCGAGAATTAGCCATGAAGCTGACCTTGAATTCGAATTCTAACCATGGAATTAGGCAAGAAGAGGGGTTTAAACCTACCTTGCACCCCTTGTTCGTCCTCCTTAGCTCCAAGGCAGTCCTTGGTCGTCTTTGGTGAAATGAAACAGTAAGGGAACGAAGGTTAAGTTCCCTTGCAACTAAGGGAAGGAGAGCTTATATACATGGGGTAGGATTTTCAACATTAGTTCATAAGTTTCCCTTAATTCCAACTAAGTCCTTCCTTTATTACTTGCTCGTCCCTTCCTCTTTATTCTAAGGACAAACCTTATCTTAAGTTATAGAAAAGAAGGCAAGGAAGAACAATCTAATAATAAAGTTCATACTTAAAGGGATATTGCACATGTACCCTGATTATTCAATCACAAAGCCTATTTCTTAACTTGATAACTCAATTGAGGTGAATTCCTCATCATTTCTTCTCTCAATGATGGCAAGAATCTAAAAAGATACTTTAGATGACATTATTTACAAATTGCATCCCTTTATTTGGGTAAATTGCATTTTACCCCAAATTAGGGTTTTCAAGCCCTGGGATTGCTTCCACAGCTGCACCTTGGTGCTCTAGATTGGGAAATCCCTCAAACTTTGCCAAAGAGATTCTCATGATGTCTCAACATCAGAGGAACATCTCATCATGTGCAAATTGCAAGCTAACCCTTTCAACTGGGTAAATTGCACATAGGTCCCTGTATATCAAAACAATGCTACAACTTTAAATAAAAAGGAGCAAATACTGAAATATACGTTTCTGAGAAGCTTAATTACATGCTCAGAGTTAATCACAAAAATTTAATTACATATTTAGGCAAAACACCTAGGGTTAACTCATAACCCAGGTCAGGGATGTTACAAATTATCCACCCCTTACAAGGATTTCGTCCCCGAAATCGATAAAACATATTACGAGAAAAGGGCAGGATACTTCCTTCTCATCTCATCCTCTAACTCCCAAGTGGCTTCTTCAATACCACGATGGTTCCAGAGGACTTTCGCAAGACTTATATCTATCTTCTTTAACTTTTTAATTCGTTTATCAAGGATTGACACTGGTCCCTCCTCATAGGATATGTCATCATTCAATTCTACTTCCATAGGTTGTAGTACTGACTCGGTGTCTGGGTGACATTTCTTCAACATAGAAATGTGAAACACAGGATGTAACCTCTGTAATTCTGGGGGAAGCTCTAGTTTATATGCTACCTTTCCAATCCGTTCAATGATTGGATAAGGCCCCATATATCTAGGAGCTAACTTCCCCTTCCTTCCAAAACGAAGGACCCCTTTCCAAGGTGAGACCTTAAGATACACTCTGTCTCCAACCTGGAACTCTAAGGGTCTATGACGTTTGTCAGCATAAGATTTCTGCCTATCCTGAGCAGTCTTAATCTTATGTTGTATAACTTTAATCTTTTTTGTGGTTTGCTGCACCAGGTCGGGACCTAACAACTGGTGCTCACCAGTCTCAAACCAACACAAGGGTGATCTACAACGTCTACCATATAAGGCTTCATAAGGTGCCATATCAATACTATGCTGATAGCTATTGTTATAGGCAAACTCTATCAAGCTTAGGTATAGATCCCAACTTCCGGTGAACTGGAGAGCACATGCTCGCAACAGGTCTTCTAAGGTTTGTATGGTCCTTTCCGACTGTCCATCAGTCTGTGGATGAAAGGCCGTACTAAACCTCAGCTTAGTGCCTAAGGCACTGTGCAACTGTTCCCAAAAACGACTGGTAAACTGAGGACCTCTGTCAGAAACTATTGTGATAGGAACTCCGTGCAAACGCACTATCTCTTGAACATACAACTCTGATAACCTTTCAGCAGAATAGGTTGTTTTGACAGGTAAGAAATGTGCTGTCTTAGTCAACCTATCAACAATTACCCAAATGGAATCATGTCCTTTGCTTGTCCTGGGTAGGCCAACAACAAAGTCCATGGTCACATGGTCCCACTTCCACTGTGATATGGGTAAAGGTTGCATTGTCCCTGCAGGCTTCTGGTGTTCAGCTTTAACTTGCTGACACACAGGACACCTCAGAACAAACTCTGCAACGTCCTTCTTCATCCCAGGCCACCAATACAGATCCTTCAAATTTCGATACATCTTGGTGCTCCCTGGATGCATAGCATACATGGAAGAATGGGCTTCTTCCAGGACTAACTTCCTTAAGTTGTCCACATCCGGCACTATCATTCTTCCATTATAACAAGCTACTTGATCTTTTGAGTCATGAAACCCATCTTGCTTCTCATTCCCATACTCAGATCTTATATGTTGAACTGCAGCATCATCTAGCTGTGCTTCTTTAATCTGCTCTCTTAGGGTAGGTTTAATATGCATCTCAGCTAACAAACCGGCTAGCAATGACACCTTCAACTGTACATTGTCTTGCCTTAAAGAGATAAGCATATCTCTTCTAGAGCATACTAAAGAGTTTAGTTGTGCTCTATTCATGGTTGATGTTGCTGATTTCCTACTCAAGGCATCTGCAACAACATTGGCCTTACCTGGATGGTAATCAATTGTACAGTCGTAGTCCTTGATTAACTCCATCCAGCGACGTTGCCTCATGTTGAGCTCATGCTGAGAGAAGATATACTTAAGGTTTTTGTGGTATGTGAAAATCTGGAATGTCTCTCCGTAGAGATAATGTCTCCAGATCTTCAAAGCATGAACCACAGCTGCTAACTCCAGATCGTGTGTTGGATAATTCTCCTCGTGTTTCTTAAGCTGTCGGGAAGCAAAAGAAATCACTTGTTTATCCTGCATCAACACACATCCTAGTCCATTTTTAGAAGCATCACAGAAAACTACATATCCTTTTCCTTGTTCAGGTAGCACTAATACAGGTGCACTTGTCAACCTCTCCTTCAGCAACTGGAAAGATTGTTGACACTTATCACTCCAAGAAAAAGGAACATCTTTCCGGGTTAACTTGGTCAAAGGTAAAGCTATAGAACTAAAGTTCTTAATGAACCTTCGATAATAGCCAGCTAACCCCAAGAAACTTTGAATCTCCGTCGGTGTTTTCGGTTGTTCCCATTGTAGAACAGATTCTACCTTTGTATGGTCAACACGAATTCCCGAGGCGGATATTACATGTCCAAGAAAAGATACCTCCGGCAGCCAGAACTCACACTTGCTAAACTTAGCGTACAGCTTATGTTCTCTTAGCAAGGTCAAAGCTTGGCGAAGATGCTGCTCATGCTGCTGAGCATCCTTACTATAGATCAGAATGTCATCTATGAAGACGACAACACACTGATCAAGGAAAGGTCGAAAAACTCTATTCATGAGTTCCATAAATGCAACTGGTGCATTAGTTAGTCCAAATGACATCACCGTGAACTCATAGTGACCATATCTTATCCTAAAGGCAGACTTGGATATGTCACTATCCTTAATGCGGAGTTGGTGATATCCAGACCTCAAGTCTATCTTTGAAAAGACTGTTGCACCACGCAACTGGTCAAAGAGATCATCAATCCTCGGCAGAGGATACTTATTCTTTATTGTCACTTTATTGAGTTGTCTGTAGTCGATACATAACCGCATTGACCCATCTTTCTTTTTAACAAACAAGACCGGAGCACCCCAAGGTGAAGTACTCGGTCGGATAAAACCTCTCTCAAGTAGCTCTTGAAGCTGTTTCTTGAGTTCTGCCATCTCGGCAGGAGCCATTCTATACGGAGTTTGAGCTATGGGTTTCGTATCTGGGATCAGATTGATTTCAAAATCAATCTCCCGAGGTGGTGGTATGCCAGGAAGTTCTTCAGGAAACACATCTTCAAATTCCCTGACTATAGGAACTTCAGCAGGATTAGAACTTTCCTTGGTAACATCTACCACATGGGCTAAGAATGCATAACATCCTTGCCTCAACAGCTTATCAGCAACCATAGCTGATACAAGACAGGTGGGCAGAATCTTTCTTTCTCCTTGAAAGATCCATGTGTTGCTTTCATCAGCAAACATAGCCAACTTGGACTCACAATCCAAGACAACTCTATACCTTTCTAAGGTATCCATCCCAAGGATTATATCAAATCCCTGCATATCAAGTGGTATAAGATCCACTTGAATGCGATGGTCAGAAAAGAAAAGAATGCAGGGAGAACATACATCCTGCAAAATGGCAGACCCACTCAACGGAATCTCTAACAACAAACTATCTGCTCTATAACTAACAGTCATATTGCAGTTACGAATCACTTCATGAGTGATGAAAGAGTGCGTAGCACCCGGATCAATCAGAACGGATACAACACAGGATATAGACATATCAGAATATAAAAGTTTCATCTGACCTGCCACTACCCGTGGATTGACCACTGCCTCAGGTGGGTTCATAGCATAGAACCTCGTAGTCGCCTGGTGTTGAGGTGGTGCTGATGATCCAGCTTGAGACGCTTGTCCACGTCCTCGAGTTGCTCCTTGATGTTGTCTATTCTGAGATCCCTGTTGATTCTGTCTCGGAGGTTGTTGTGTCACACCGACAGGCCTAGAACGGCAATCCTTCATCAAGTGTCCCACCTTACCACAGTTGTAGCAACTCTTCTCCTGTTGCTGTGGTCTGGGTGGTCCAGTAACTGACACTGATGCAGAACTGTGCGTCCCTTGAAGCGGTTGACTCTGCCCTCTACCTCTGCTTGGTGTCCATTGAGTTTGAAAACTCGATCTGGGTGGTGGAGGGTTAGGTGTAGAGAATCTAGGTCTCTTGGGATCCCTAGATGAAGAACCCTGGAACTGTGGATATCTTTTATGGGTTTGTCTTTTCTCAACCACAGATCTCTCTATCCTTCGGACTGACTCAACGAAGGTAGAGAATCTCTCTCTATTTTCTAAGGCAGACACAGGGGTTGACATATCAGAATTCAAACCCTTCTCGAATCTTCTGATTCTTTCCTCATCTGTAGCAGCCATGTGCGGACAGAACCGCAACAACTCCATAAACTTAGCTTCATACTCACTAATGTTCATCATACCCTGCCTTAGTTTCTCTAACTGAGAGATCTTCTCATCTAGGAAGGTCTTTGGAAAATATCTATTGATGAATTCTCGACGAAACTCTTCCCATGAGAACTCTACTCCAGGTCTCTTCTGCTCTTCCATGTTCCACCAGTGGCCAGCACTGCCTTTGAGAAGATAAACAGCATGTCTAACCTTCTCAGCTTCCGGAATCATAAGAATCCTGAAAGCCTTCTCCAACTCTGTCAACCATAAGTCAGCATCTGCAGGGTCGGCAGTTCCGAAGTACTCGGTAGCTCTGACACGACGAAGTCGTTCGAATGTCTTACCAATACCTTGTATTTCAGGCTGGACAGGTGCCCTAGGTGCAGGAATGGGCATCCTATCGGTTATATGTGTCATGGCAGTCATAAACTGCCCAAACATCATCTGTACAGCTGGATCACTCATGTCAGCTGGGTCGAACTGGGGTGGCTCTCTTGGCGACTCAGGTGCAGGTTGTTCTATTCTCGGAACTCCTGCACCGCCTCGAGGTGCACTAGCACTACTCTCTGCCACGTGCTCATCACGATGTTCTGACATTCTTATGTATCTTCTTCTCCTGAGGAGCAGAAGATTCTATTAGATAAGGAAGAAGTACTAAAGGTAGACTCGACATCCTAAGTCCTATGCCTCTGTAGACTCAACTGAACCTGGAGCTCTGATACCACTAATTGTGGGCTCTGATCTCCAAACCATGACATAAACACGATTAAAACTTAGCGAAAGCGAATCGGTAATCAGCGGAAGACAAAATCACGGGAAATTAAAACTTTTCGAGATAAGAACTTGTATCCATAAAAACTCCTTTCATAAAGAGAGGTAACTGTTTACATCTCAGGATAATTACTTCTTGAGTAATTATATACATCAAGATACAAAATTTCAAGATCACATAACACAAGACTCCAAGACCTGAGAGTACAGAGGACACATAGGACTGACTCTAACTACACCACATGGCAGGACAAATCTCCACCTGAGATTACTGCTACCCCTGGTGCTGCTGCTGCTGAGACTGATCACCTGTAGGCTGGTTTCTTCGTCTCCGACGTCCACCTAAAAAGTTGAAGTCTACGGGGTGAGACAATTATACATAATTGTCCCAGCGAGAGTTATAACTCTTCGCCAGAAGCTTTATTATAACATCAAAGATTATTTTAAACAGTAAAGCCTTCAAAGCATTCTATAACAGTTGCAGATATAACAAGATCTCTACAAATTAGGAGATATGGAGAATATCAACATTATTACAATGTAACATCAAACAACTAACTTGGAGTCATCTCTAACAAGTTATACTACATGGTTGATTATGTTTTACAAACAACATTATGCCCTGTGGAGATGAGGCTTACCACTCAAACTCCAACTGATCGCTGAGAAGCCGCATCAGTATCATACATAGGTCATTAAGAGAGCCGGATTCTCATGACCTTCACCTTCCTCAGTCAGTAAGAGGATCACTTGTAGGACATCTCGTGTCTCTACTATTATAGCTCACCAGGGTAAACTGGTGCTTCGCTATTCTAGAGTCACAGTGGCGTTCTGTACTCTTTTCGTCATCAGGAGGTTTCATATTTACCTACCACTGATACGGATATCTGTGCTTTCTTCGTCATCAGGAGGTTTCATGTTTACCTACCACTGATACGGTATGAAACTATAGTGAAGGATGGATGGACTACACATCTACATCACTTTCCTACACTAGGATGTAAGGTTCTACACATCCATGTACCCCACATACTCAAAAGTATGTGCTCCAGGAGTTCCCTGAGGAAAACCTGTTTCACCATCACTTAATTTCTGACAATGATGGATCTATGATCAGGGCTCTACATTATACTTGATTAGTTAGGTACATTCAGTATTCTTTAACAGCATACATTGTTCTTCAAACAATAACAGTAGCATAGCAGCTATAAAAGAAGAATACTAAATGTAACATGCCTAACTTATATCAATCATCATTTCTCATTATCTTCATCACAAGTCATCTCTAAGGCATGACCTTGATGGTATTCATGGCTCTCATAGCCCAATATCAGCATAGGATGCCACTGGCAAGGCATCAGATTACTTTACTTATTCATAAGGCTAACAACATGCCTTCAATGAATATAACATCAACATCCATACCTGGATATGATTACCTTGATATCAGAACCTGCATGGTTAATACATCTGATAAAGGTAATACAACAATAAGGAATGTACTTCCTATTTTTTTGTCATAAGAGTTAAATCTTTAATTCTATTCAAATAGAGTTTATTGCTCAAAAGCATGTCATTACCCTTGAATTAGGGTTTACTATTCACATCAAGGTGAATTAAACTCATAACATCATCATGTATGAGTAACATCTTCATCGATGCTCTTGGATTAGTTAAAGGTTCATCATTTATCATAATTAGGGTTTCTATGATCTCACACAGGTGGACCATACCCTAATTATGCTCACTTATGTGCATTTGAGATGCTTTACTTGAGTTTCCACTTAAAAAGGGGTACTTTCTCTTTCTAGAAGTACTTTCTCTCTCATCATAAGGGTAGGTGATGTCAACATCACTCTAAAACATGTTGGGTTGAGTCATCATAGGTTAACATAGCCAAAAACATCATCATTATGTGATTAGAGTTACTTTCTCTCTCTAGGTTACTTTCTCTCTCTAGAGTACTCTCTCTTTCATCATACTAATGGTTGATGGTAACATTACACTAGATCAAGTTGGATAGAGTCATGATGACTAAAAACATCATTCTCATGTAATTAGGGTTTGAATTGAGCAAGGTATAACTTAATTGACCCTTCAGGGGTATTTTGGTAATTCACCCCATTGATCATCATCCTGGTCAAAAACCTTAGTCAAATAACCCCTTACTATCTTAGATTATCATTAGTGTTTGATTTGGGCAACACTGAACCATCAAATGATTGAATGTGGTCAACCATGAGTCACATTGATTAATTCCAATCATTAATCATTAATTGAATTGAGATCGGTTGAAAGTGTTGACCGTTTGCCCACTTTGACCCTCCAAGTCCGTGAGCCCCTTTCTAGCTTCAAGACCGTGAGCCCCCTCATGGTCTTGAGTCCGTGAGCCCCCTCATGGTCTTGAGACCGTGAGCCTCTTCAAGGGTTCAAGACCGCGAAGCCTCCCATTGGTCCAAGTTAAAGTTGAGACCGCGAAGACCAAATTGAGTTGAGACCGCGAGGGTCGTGAAGACCGTTTGCCCTTCTTTGACCTCAGGACCGCGAGGCCCTTCGCGGTCTTGAGACCGCGAGCCTCCTCTCGGTCTTGAGACCGTGAGCCCCCTCACGGTCTTGAGACCGCGAGCCCTCTCACGGTCTTGAGACCGCGAGCCCTCTCACGGTCTTGAGACCGCGAGGCTCTCATGGTCTCAGCCGCTTGGTCCTTCAACAAGGCTCAAAGGTGCAACCGATAATGTCAACCCATGTTGAAGCCCTCAAATGGTCAAATCTATGTTGACCACTTATGGATTTAGTCAATTAAGATTATGCTTGATCACTTGGTCATTCAATTGACCCATAATGGTTAACCAATTATGGTTGAAATCGATTCAATTAGGGTCTATCAATGTTCACCCATCAACACTCAACAGTGTGCATCAACACAAGGTTGGACCCTTCAATTGAGCTCCAATTGGGCCCAAACTTGGCCCAAACGGTCTTGAGGTCATGTGGGTGGACCCCACATGGTCTTAAGACCGTTTTCCCAAGATTTCATCAAAGTCTAAGGTGATTTGATAGGGGTTGAACCATGATTGAACCACAAAACAGAATTTTGATTAAATTGATAACTTATTTGCAATTGGGTCCTCAATTGGTCAACTATCCTTGACCCCAGACCTCCAAACGGTCTTGGTTGATTGCCCTCACGGTCTTGAGACCGTTTGGTGACCCCCAAACGGTCTTGAGACCGTTTAGGTCAATCAACCCTAAAAACCTTAATTAGATCACCATAATTTCAGTACTGATTTTATCTAGGGTTAGCCCTAGTATTCACCCTTCAACTCTTAGCTCGTTTGGAAATAGACCATCAAACTTGGTGAGTTGTTAATTAACATAATTTTGAACAGTAATCTCATGGGGTCAACGCTTAGTCAACGACCTTTCACGGTCTTGAGACCGTTTGCCCAAAAAGGCAATTTCAGACCGTTTGAAAATCAGCAGTTAATTCATTTAAAGTTGTGACTTAAAAAGGTCATATCTCCCGATTCCTTTGTAGTTAGTCTCCCAAATTTTGAGGGTAATTAGCTTATATAATTAGGAACAGGTTTCTTATACGGTCCATGCTCGGACAACGGGGCCAAACGGTCTTGAGACCGCGAGCCCTCTCACGGTCTCGAGACCGTTTGCTCACCTCGCGGTCTTGAGTCCGAGAGAGCAAACTGTTAGGACCGTTTAAGGAAAAGAAAAGCAGTGGGTTTTTCTTGGAAATCACGCCTTCATCTTCTAGCTCAAGAACAGTACAGATATCCCACGGGTTTGCTTGCAAAATAGCAGGGAAAAGTAGGGAAATACTAAGAGCTATCATCAAATCGCATATAAAGATACACATAGTAAAGCATAGGTTTAGAGTTATAAAACCCGCCTAAAGCTTGCTTCTTGAGCTCCAAGCTTTAAAGCTCCAAGCTCTAATGGCGTCCTTGAGTTCCCACAGGTTGGCCAAGGTGAAAACTCCAAGGAAGGATGAAAAGAGACGGCTAGAAAGATAGGGTTTCGAGAATTAGCCATGAAGCTGACCTTGAATTCGAATTCTAACCATGGAATTAGGCAAGAAGAGGGGTTTAAACCTACCTTGCACCCCTTGTTCGTCCTCCTTAGCTCCAAGGCAGTCCTTGGTCGTCTTTGGTGAAATGAAACAGTAAGGGAACGAAGGTTAAGTTCCCTTGCAACTAAGGGAAGGAGAGCTTATATACATGGGGTAGGATTTTCAACATTAGTTCATAAGTTTCCCTTAATTCCAACTAAGTCCTTCCTTTATTACTTGCTCGTCCCTTCCTCTTTATTCTAAGGACAAACCTTATCTTAAGTTATAGAAAAGAAGGCAAGGAAGAACAATCTAATAATAAAGTTCATACTTAAAGGGATATTGCACATGTACCCTGATTATTCAATCACAAAGCCTATTTCTTAACTTGATAACTCAATTGAGGTGAATTCCTCATCATTTATTCTCTCAATGATGGCAAGAATCTAAAAAGATACTTTAGATGACATTATTTACAAATTGCATCCCTTTATTTGGGTAAATTGCATTTTACCCCAAATTAGGGTTTTCAAGCCCTGGGATTGCTTCCACAGCTGCACCTTGGTGCTCTAGCTTGGGAAATCCCTCAAACTTTGCCAAAGAGATTCTCATGATGTCTCAACATCAGAGGAACATCTCATCATGTGCAAATTGCAAGCTAACCCTTTCAACTGGGTAAATTGCACATAGGTCCCTGTATATCAAAACAATGCTACAACTTTAAATAAAAAGGAGCAAATACTGAAATATACGTTTCTGAGAAGCTTAATTACATGCTCAGAGTTAATCACAAAAATTTAATTACATATTTAGGCAAAACACCTAGGGTTAACTCATAACCCAGGTCAGGGATGTTACAGCAACTATGGAGGTTATATTGACTATCCACTCACCTTCCATAGTGATTCTTTTTGGTATGAGATTAGTAGTGAGCCTATGCACAAAGCTAGGAATCCATGAGCTTCTTCACTTCATAGCCCAATTTTCAGAGTTGTGCATCACCTTCTTAGCACATGCCCTTTTGCAAAGAATGAAACACAAGGAGTTGTAGACAAAATAGATCTTTTCTTCTTGTAGTGCATGGTTAAAAATGAGTAGATTAGTTTTGGGTACTACATTGTCAACAAGCTTCTAGAAGCAAAGAAGAAGTAGTAGAGAGAAGCATGAGATATCATGTGTGGTGGGCTGATCACTATACTGGCAATGCAGCTAGGGCTTGATGGGGGTGCTTTATAACCTGCACCAGGTAAAAACCTTATAGATATCAACTATCTTATTTCTTGTGGACTTATATCCAGACATGCTGATAGCACTAGCAAGTTCAAGGTTTTTCTTACCAAGACATAGTTCATTGTCATCCCCGATGCAACCCGCAATGACCTTAGCAATAAAGCCAATTGGAAAGTTCCTTTACAACCCGAAGATCAAGCGGAGGCATCCACCCCTGGCGCCAGTAGTTCTTCAACAGCAACAACTTTTGCCTCAACTACAACACCACTTCCTCCCTCCATTGCTACCCAGACTGATTATGCTTGGTAGATGCCCGATGTCTGGCATCTTTATGGGTATGTGCATCAGCGATTCAAATGCATCGACAACCGGTTAGACCAGATGAGCATGCAGTACACTGCTATGTACGACATGGTCAACCGGATAGACTCTTGGCATCTCTCTCAGGGCCATTTCTCTATTCCGCCGTAGTATCAGACACTGCCTCCACAACAGCCGCAGTATCAGACACCGTCGCCACAACAACACTAGTTCAAACAACAGCATGATTCGGCAGACTAGTTGATGGATGTTCCGGATTTTGTCAGCCAATTTTGCCCTGATCAAGGGAGCGTTGTCCCTGCTTTTAGATATTTCATCGATGACAGGTATCTGGTTGTGAACTCCATTAGTTCGATTGATGCAGTGAGGACACTACTAATTTCAAGCATAGGGGGGCACAACCGGGCCAATAGTTTTAGTTTTCATTCAACATTTCTTTATTTGAGTCTG
Organism: Alisma plantago-aquatica; assembly: GCA_963693085.1. Taxonomy (NCBI): domain Eukaryota; kingdom Viridiplantae; phylum Streptophyta; class Magnoliopsida; order Alismatales; family Alismataceae; genus Alisma; species Alisma plantago-aquatica. The sequence continues at coordinate 1,443,894,549 of OY856409.1, read as the reverse complement.
TTGTGTCAGTTGTTTTCCATTTTATTCCATGTTTAGTTTCCTTGATGGTAAAATTAATATGATTTGAGACTATATGATTAGAATGAAACCCCCTTGTATGCTTGAATTATTCTATCCTTATGTCCCTTGTCTACATGAAAAGAAAAATCAAGAGCATGTATGAATGAAATGGAAACTGAAAAATCCCCATGTACATGATTTTGCCTTGTGTTTGTTGTTTGAAATCTCAAATTTTTACATCTTTGATTTCTCAATACATTTAAGTGTTCTAAATTTTGAGCGAATGAATCAACTTTACAACATTTAATAGAATACGAGATACTCTTGCCAAACCTTTAGTGCATCTACAATAAAACAAATTCTGTGAATTTTTTTTTTGCAAAACAAAGACTGGAATCTTGTTACATTAACATTCTTGTTGACTCTTTGGTGTTGAATAATAAATTGATCCCTTGTTCACCCTTACCCAATAAAAGATGGAAAATGGCCCACATATTATTCTAGCCTAGTGTGAGTCTGATCTGGCAACGATGGCTAGGTGATATGAATATCAAAATAGGGTAAAAACAACACCCCAACTGGCATTCCTCATGAGTGTAAGCCTAAATTAGCAGCCAAATGCTGAATACCCAAAAATTTCCATCATCATAGCCTTGAGAAAGAGAGTACAACTAATTTTATCAATGTTAGCACTGATTTCATCGTCTTACATCCATACTAGCTGAAAATTTTGTAATGTACACACACTGATTGTTTGGCTTGATTATCCAAATTTTATTTAATGTTGTGTAGTTGATCATTTCATTTGATTTGGAACCAACCTTACTGAATTGGATTACGGTCCACATAAGGTCTTATGCATCTCATGCAACAACATCTGTGAATCAACCTGTAAGGATCAACATTGCAATGAACAACTTCATGGATGCTCTGTGAGGTTGGAACTTCAAGTTGTTTCTCCATGGATGCTCCTTGGAGTTGGATCTTCAAGTTGCTTCTTGGAATTTGATCTTCATGTTGCTTCTCCATGGACACTCCTTGGGGTTGGATATTTAAGGGGCCTCCTTATATCTAGTTTACAAAGACTAAAACTAATCCTATCTCTATTATGTCATATGAGTACAAATATAAAAAAAAGAATTAATGACACTTTATAATAAGAGATGAGTCTCCACATGTAAGCCGAATACTTTCTACAAAGGATCCACATACAACAACTATATATCCATATTATTCATAAATAAACATATCTGCAACATTCACAACCACAATCATTCACAACATTAACAAAAGGGGAATCTAGGCCATAACCGTGCATGCATTCACCACAAAAAATATATTTAAAAGGAGACCTGTATGATATCATAGGTATATCTACATATATGTATTAAAATTGTATTCCTTTTAATACACGACATTTCTCAACAAATAATTTTTTTATTCCTACGCAGACTATGTCGAATACATAGGAGCAGTGCCTCTGTATGGGGAGACCGTCCTCACGAGGTCTTAGGGGTAGAGCCCTTTAAAGGTCTATGTAATTGTACTCCTGCGCACTTAGGAAAATTAGTATTTTCCATAGTCGACCCCATCTGAAACGTCAAAAATAGAAGCATGCAGGTATGTGAAATTAGGTTTAGATATAGATGTTAGCAGTTTTAAGTTCGCATCTTATACAACCATAGAAAATAGTATGTAGTAATTCGATCATATCAAAATGAATCCATACATCGTAGATCAACGCTGCTCTGATACAACTATTGAGTTTTATGGAGGAAACATGCGTAGTGGAAGTAATAACATAAAATATATTTTACACAACCCACAATAAGATCTCGTTGACAACAACATATTCAAAAAGAGTGTTCATGGGATATACTGATGCGATGATTTTGAGTCGCATTTATAGACCTTTTTGCTAGGTGTTTTGTGCTCTAATTAGTAATTTTTATGGATAATATTGCATAATTCACTCATTTCAGTCTTTGCCATCATTTTATGTCAAATCCCCTTTGTTTTACTATTTTGAGCATTATTTATCACATTATCATAATTTGTGTGGATTTATTTGGTCTTGTCTTGGAATTTCAGGAAAAACAAGTATTTGCTTCCGTCGATACCATCGACGGAAGTCGATACCATCGACCAAGCCACAGGTTGCCACCCGAGAGGAGCAGCACAGAGTCGATACCATAGAAACCCAAGTCGATGGCATCGAGATCCCTTTAGGTTGCTGGCGAGAAAGCTGTCGATACCATCGACATCCAAGTCGATGGTATCGAGATGACCACAGGCGCTCAGATGAAAAGAAAAGAAAGATGTCGCTAATACGCTGGGTCGATACCATCGACCCGCGTCGATGGTATCGACGCCGGTAGATATGCGTTGGATTCGTTTTGATCTCGATCGGACGGCTGGAGTTATTTGACGACCTAATTAGGGACTTATACCTAATGACGGCCGCCTACACGAGATCATCATCTCATTTTGCATTGCACGAGTGCCGAGGAAGGAGAGAAAGGAGAACGGAGGCCAGAAGCTCATCCCTGTCGATCCGGACGCTGCCGAAGACGGATTTCACCACCGAGAGGCGGGGAAGCTCGTGTTCTACACCAAGGATCTACCGATTCTTCTCCGTTCAGGGGTTTTCCCACTTATTTCACGTTTTTCTTATGAATTCCCCCATTTCTCCCATGTATTTGTGCGAGATGAACATGAGAGGCTAAAACCCTCCATCTTTAGGACCGGAAGTAGCCCGGGAATGCATTGTATAACAATTTTATATTAATAATTCATATTTTCTCTCTTAAATCCATGGTATAGGTTTGTTTTCTCCATATATATTGTTATGCTTGATCACCATAATAATAATCTAATGCCCTTAATCACTTCGACAGAAGGATTAACGGTTGAAAAGAGACAAAACCTACATTAAGCGATAAAACCCTTGACAAAGGAGTTGTAAAATTAATGGTGGAAACTGAGAGATCGTTCTTAATGTTCTTAGTTTAGGGGAATGATTACTACGACGGTGGAATCAACCTAAACCTAAGTAGTGGATTACACCACGACAGTGGGTAATTCTCATTTCAGGCCACTACCCGGATAGAGAGAGAAGAGTGAGGAATTATATAAAACCTAATACAATGTTGACCCGCGGTGAAACCACAATCCTAAAGATATCCTTCTGAATTGATTAAATTAACCTTTAATTGATTGTTTTCTTTTTTTTATTTTATTTTATTTTAATTTCGACAACAAACCCAACTTTGTTATCCGGCCTAGGTGATTGCAATTAGTTAGTAGGAGTCTCCAATAATTCATGTATCCCTGTGTTCGACTCGGGCCTCACAAAGGCCTATATTACTTGATGCGTATACTTGCGTTTAAGCGTGTAGTAAAATACACGTCAAGTTTTTGGCGCCGTTGCCGGGGACACGGCGAATTGTTGGCACTTTGAGTTCTAAGAGAGGCCACTCTAGGCCACAATTTTTATTTTTAATTTTGAAACAACTTCAATTATTCCTAAATTTCTCTACAATTGTTTATACTCATTTAAGCATAGTACTGAACTCCAATTTTCTCATTTCAGGTACTTTGCATGGTGCATACACGTAGTACGGACTACACTCATCGCACACCTGAGGTTCCACCTCCGGGACCTGAGGACGAGGAGTACTACGAGCAAGAGCACCAAAGCGATATAGATTCTGAATCTGAGCAAGAGCAAGCAGAAGAAATGGCCGAACCACAGACGATATGGGAGAAGATCAAAGCGTCTTCTTCATCAGCTTCAAAGGGGCCTATAAAGAAACATGGGATCGACATTCCAACATACAAGATCGATCCGACGTTGATTAACCTGGTAAAATCAAATGCATTTCACAGGCTGAAGAATGAAGATCCAGTTGCACACATCAGCCAGTTCGTTGAAAATGGTGATATGGTGAAGATAGACCGGTTTCCACAGCATGCTCTGTACCTCAAACTATTCCCAAGTTCCTTGGAAGGAGCAGCAAGAGAGTGGCTACATAACCTCGATGACGAATTTTTTCAGTGTTGGGATCATATGGTGGAAGTTTTCTTTGAGAGGTTCTTCCCTCCTGAGAAGACTAATGACATGATCAGGAAGATTCACAATTTCACTCAACAGGCGGGTGAAACATATTCTGAGACCTGGGAGCGATTCCAGGTTATGTTGAGGAGATGTCCACATCATGGGCTGGATAGGGAAACACAAGTAAAAATCTTTTATTTTGCTCTCTCCGAGCACGATAGAAGTAATCTTGATTCAGCTGGATCCAGATTTTTTCTGAATAATACAGATGCCAGATGTTGGGAGATATTAAAGAACATGGCTAGGAAACAGTCATGGGGTGACAGAGGTGCCGTGGAACAGGTCAAGGCTTCTGGTGAATCCAGAATAGTTAGGGAGCTGAACGATAAGTTAGATCTTCTAGCTAAGAAACTGCTATCTAAGGAAGATGCATCTGAGGATGAGGAAGCCCAAGTAAAATTCATGCAACAATAGGGCTATAGAAACAATGACTATGCATGGAGGAAGGATAAAAAGTTCTCATGGAAGGATCTGAACAATTTTCTGTAGGATCCGGATGCCAAACCACAGCAAAGAGCCGAGCATAAGAACACTGAATTGCTAAGTCAAATGGTTCAGCAAAACCAAGAGATGATGGTCATGATTGGTAAGCAACTGCAATCTCAAGGTGATATTCTAACCAAGTTTGGGCAGACGCTGCAAAGCCATGGAGCACAAATGCGGGCTTTAGAGACCACTGTGGCACAGATTTCGAGTGAAGTGGCGGCCATCAAGCACGCCAATCAACAGAAACCATCCGAGAATGCAAATGTGGCCCAAGCACACCAGCAGGTCAAGTACATGTCTGTGGTAAGAGATGAGGAGGAATCCAAAGTGCAAGAAGCTGTAGAAGAAAGAAAAATGACTTTCAATGTGAATGCAACACCGGTGATACCATATCCACGCACGTATTATGGATTGCCGGGCGGAAACCATTTCTTCATAAAATCACAAAGAGTTGTGAATATTGTATCCCCATCCAGGTAGGAAAAAGAATTGCAGGTTGTTTGTGCACATGCGGAGATATCGAATGCGAGAGAGGAACCACAACAAGCTGCTACTATTGAGGATGTCTCACCAAAGCCCACGTCGGAGGGAGTGATTGAAGCAAGCTTAGGGGAGGTGCCCCCAAAAAGCTCATATGTGCCACCTCACAGGCGTGTTGATGCAGCTGATGTTTTAGCCACGGTCAATTCGAAGTCAAAGAAAGAGCATCGTCATTTTAAGAAATTCCTGGAGATATTCCAAAAACTCCACATCAATATTCCATTAGTGGAGATGATCGAGAAAGTACCCGCTTATGGGAGGTTCATCAAGGAAATCATCAATAAGAAGAGGCAGATAAATGACGATGAAATTTATTGGATGAATGAGACGGTGAGCTCTATGATTCACGGGAGTTCACCAAAGAAGAGAAAAGACCCAGGAGGTTTTTACATTCCATGTTCAATAGGTGGTCAACATTTCCCTAAAGCGCAATGTGATTCTGGCGCTAGCATAAATCTCATGCCTTTGGCGACATTTCAAAAGCTGGGGTTAAAAGAGATAAAGAAGTTGGCTGCAACAATTGAATTGGCGGATGGGTCTACAGTGAGACCCTATGGAGTATGTGAAGATGTTCTCGTCAAATTGGATAGATTCATATTTCCGGTGGACTTTGTCGTCATGGATATGCCACCACTCCAAAGCTGTGAAATTCTCCTAGGAAGGCCGTTTCAAGCAACGACAGATGTCGTGACTGCCTTAGGGAGAGGTACTCTGTCTTTGGGCATTGGAGGAGATCGTGTTGAATTCAAATTACCGAATGATCCTCCAAGTACAGTTCCCAAGGTGAAAAGATGATGATTGTCACACCGCCTAGCCTAAGACGTTAAATAAGGGCGCTTGTTGGGAGGCAACCCAACCATTGGTACATTAGGATAGTTTAATTATAGTCATAAATTGCTTTCATTTCGTTTAAATTTTAGTGTAAAGAAGATACCTTGATCCATTTGTTCAATGTGCAGGTTAAGGCAGGGTCGATACCATCGACACACTGGTCGATGGTATCGAGATAGGTTCAGGTTGACATCTCCAAGAATCATACTGAGTCGATACTATCGACGGTCCCGTCGATGGTATCGACCTACCTACAGGCAGGTCGCGCAAAAATTGTCGATAGTATCGACACACAAGTCGATACCATCCAGATCTCTGGAGAAGTTCAGAATGATTTTGCTCAGTCAACTCGATACCATCGACGGCCTCGTCGATGGTATCGACATGGTCACAGGTTGAAGTGAAAATGTGGCGGTGTCGCAATGAAGCCAAGTCGATACCATCGACGGGACCATCGACTCCCGTCGATGGTATCGACCATCCATGTCACCGATCCACGCAAAGACATCGACGATGATCGTGAGTCCACGTCAGTGATCCGGGTGCTGCGTCGATACCATCGACCCGCGTCGATGGTATCGACAGGTCAGCAATCCGGGTTTCCCGATCCAGCAAACGTCAGCCGTCGATACTCGCGAGGGAGGCGGATACCAGCGAGGCATGTCGATACCATCGACCCGCGTCGATGGTATCGACGGGTCAATAGTGGCGCCGGCCAAGTCTATATAAGGAGAATTGCAACGTCATTTGACGTCACACCTTCAGAGCAAACTTCCTCCTTTGCGCCGAGCACTCCCCCGAGCCCTCCAAGAATGAAGAGCAGCGACATCGAGCAAGGATCTTCACCGAGCGGAGAATCACTTGTCCATCTTCCCCGAGCTCTCTTCTTCCAATCTCATCTTTCTTGCAACCATGGTTCACGTCGCCGGATCATCGTCCTCGGGCGCGAATCCCATGGAGATCGAGAGGTTTGTTCCACCCCCTACTGCTTCCGTACCTCATCCGCGCCTGGTTCACCCTTCCGCGGAGGCGAGGAAGGTCTATGAGGAGATCATGAAGCGGAAGATCGAGCCGACCCAGTATGTGGACCGGGGCATGCTCCAGGAGCTTGGATTTGAGGCCAACTTGGCCTATGTGCTCGCCGGACAAGCATGTCACACCAGCAGGCGTCCCGACCAGCTGCAGTACCATGCGGATGGGCAGCCATTTTTCGGCGAATGGCCCACCTACAAGGAGTTGGTGGCGGATTTTATGGCATCCCTCGACGTCTGCGTCGTGCCCAACGACGTGGTTGCGTCGGATCGTGAGTGGATTAAGGGCAGGGTGTCCTTCTAGCTGTTCAACATCAACTACAACATCACACTGGACCAGTTCAATGAAATCTTCAACTGGTTCCACTCTCCAAACAATCACCGATGCCCCGATGCCCGCACCGAATACGACAAGATCTCCGCCGATCTAGTCACAGTGCCGGCAGGAAAGACCGTAAGCTACCACAATGCTGCGGTAGCGGACTTCGAGCATCCGTTCATCCGGGTCCTACATCGGATGTTGAGTTGACGTTCTTTGCTCGGAGCGATCTAGCATTGAGCAAGTTTCAGGAGAGCGATCTTTTCTTCCTCTACATGATCCTGAAGCGACAAGCATGCAACTGGGGTGCGTTCTTTCTACAGCGCGTCCTGGCGGTGAGAAGGAGTACAAGGAAGGCTCCGATCCATTTTGGTGGGCTCATCACCAAATTGGCATCGTACTTGGGGTTGAACTTTCAGTCCATGACTCCGATTTCCACGAAGAGTAAGGTGAACGTGGAGCATCTGCACCGTTCAAACCTTATCCTTCTCCGGGATGGGTTGGCGTACACACACTGCCATGTCAACCATGCTTACCAGGAGTGCGCATTGCCAGACAACGTCTTCAACATCGAGGGCGCACAGCACTTCCGGTGGCCAATCATAGCCATCAAGTCCGATGAAGAAGAAGACGGCAACGACGAAGAAGAAGGCGAGGCTGAGGAGGAAGAGGAGGCTTTCACACCTCTTCGTGCACGAGTAGCACCACGGAAGCGTCCTCAGATGCATCCGGGTGCATCTTCATCATCACAGCCCCCGGCGCCATCACCACAGCCCTCGCAGCCAGGTGAGGATGTCTACTCAATGCAGGGAATGTACATGATGCTGCAGGATATACAGCAGACACAGCAGCAGCATCTAGCTATGTATACCGGTATTCATGAGACTACGAACCGGTTACTTGATAATCAACGAACAATGTTCGAGAATGAGCGTCTCATCCTCGCCAACCAAGAGCAGATACACAACCGGTTGCAAAGGATGGTGATGCAACAGGAGCCCTTTTACGACCATTACTGGAGTCAGAGCTACTTTGGAGGCTATCCACAGCCTCCGGCGAGGACTCAATATGATCCGAGCTTCCAGGGGGAGTATCCTTCTTGGGATCCTACGGCCCCACAGTACCCACCTCCGCCTCCACAATAATGATCAGGGTATCTCTGTTCCACTCTTAAGTTTGTTTTTGACTATGAGGCCATAGTCAAATTCAAGCTTAGGGGGGTAGCTGGAATAGCTCTATCTTTTCTTTTGTTGTTTTTAGTTTTTAGCATTGCTATTTGTTTCTTGCATTTTTAGTTTTTTTTAGGATCCACATGCTATCTAGTGTAACTGTGGATGTCGTAAAAAGTTTTTCATCTCGCTGTTTTTTCATGGGAAATTTAAGGGAATTTAAAAATTTTTGTGTCTTTGGATAGCTTGACTTGGTTGTCCTTGGGGAACTTATCCTACGAAAATGATTGATTATGTCAACTTTAAAACAACATTGCACACCTATACTCCCATTGACTCATGAAAAGTGGATAGTAACGGTTGTTTGAGCCTAACCTAACCAAATGGTAATGAGACCTTAATTGGATGTAAGAGAGAGAACCCTCTAAACTACTACACATGTCAGTAAGGAGGGACACATAATATTTTTCTAAGGTTCAATCATCTAATCTTGTCATCATTCCACTTCATTTTTCCATAATCCACCTAAGAATTGGAAGTAAAGTGCAGTTTTAATTCCTTCTTGTGTGCATAGCATTTAGATAGAAATTGCATTGATATTTTCCATACTTTTGCATAAAAAGAAAAAAAATATAGGGATTCATGCACATTACCTTTAGGTGCATGCCATGTAGTTGCACTCATGATTTTCATACATAAAGTACACCATGTATCTCAACTTTTCCTTAAAAAGTGATCTAAATTGTTCCATACCTTCTATATATTGCAAAGATTGCAAGCATGAAGAAAATAGCCCAATACACATATCTCTAAGCAATTATGGATATGTGGGCTAAAAAAAAAGAAAACAAAAAATTCTGAAAATCTGAAATAGAAAAAAAAGAAAAAAAAGAGAATTTAGAAGAAAGTGGAATAAGAGGGAGAAAGGAACATGACATCACCCGTATTACAGGAAATTGAGTACATGATGTGGCTTAAATAGATTTCCATCTCATTTTGGGGTGGAAGGTTAGTGCATGCATCATTTCACCCAATTTTAGGCATTCGGGCATTTCTCATGTGCATTTGCATCATTTAGGACATTTTGTTTTATGCATATTAAAACTGTTCAATACTTCCAAGTTCTTCCATGAACCACCCATTCCATCCACCCGTTGCTCGGATTGGTAGGCCACCGTGAATTTCTCCTCACTAATGATTATCAGGAGATCTGCTTCCATGTAGATGGTAGTTAGGGCGAGAAATGTAGTATAGGCGATCACAAGATGCACCAATGCTGAATCGGTGAATTTTATTATGTTAACTGGCTTATGTGATAGTGTTCATCTGTTTGAAGGATAATTTCTTTTATTGATGATTATTGTCGCCTTTAGGGTAATTACTGTTCTGTGGTTAGAGAAGGCCGGTTTGAGAACGTTCAGTGGGAGTCACATGGGATGTGGGTTGGTGTGTTGATTTTTAGTTGACATCTGCAATTCTATTCTAAGGATTAGTTGCTCGAGGGCGAGCAATGTTTAAGCTTAGGGGAGTTTGATGCGATGATTTTTAGTCGCATTTATAGACCTTTTTGCTAGGTGTTTTGTGCTCTAATTAGTCATTTTTATGGATAATATTGCATAATTCACTCATTTTGGTCTTTGCCATCATTTTATGTCAAATCCCCTTTGTTTTACTATTTTGAGCATTATTTATCACATTATCATAATTTGTGTGGATTTATTTGGTCTTGTCTTGGAATTTCATGAAAAACAAGTATTTGCTTCCGTCGATACCATCGACGGAAGTCGATACCATCGACCAAGCCACAGGTTGCCAGTCGAGAGGAGCAGCACAGAGTCGATACCATCGACACCCAAGTCGATGGCATCGAGATCCCTTTAGGTTGCTGGCGAGGAAGCTATCGATACCATCGACATCCAAGTCGATGGTATCGAGATGACCACAGGCGCTCAGATGAAAAGAAAAGAAAGTCGTCGCTAATACACTGGGTCGATACCATCGACCCGCGTCGATGGTATCGATGCCGGCAGATATGCGTTGGATTCGTTTTGATCTCGATCGGACGGCTGGAGTTATTTGACGACCTAATTAGGGACTTATACCTAATGACGGCCGCCTACACGAGATCATCATCTCATTTTGCATTGCACGAGTGTCGAGGAAGGAAAGAAAGGAGAACGGAGGCCATAAGCTCATCCCTATCGATCCGGACGCTGCCGAAGACGGATTTCACCACCGAGAGGCGGGGAAGCTCATGTTCTACGCCAAGGATCTACCGGTTCTTCTCCATTCAGGGGTTTTCCCACTTATTTCACGTTTTTCTTATGAATTCCCCCATTTCTCCCATGTATTTGTGCGAGATGAATATGAGAGGCTAAAACCCTCCATCTTTAGGACCGGGAGTAGCCCGGGAATGCATTGTATAAAAATTTTATATTAATAATTCATATTTTCTTTCTTAAATCCGTGGTATAGGTTCGTTTTCTATATATATATTGTTATGCTTGATCACCATAATAATAATCTAATGCCCTTAATCACTTCGACAGAAGGATTAACGATTGAAAAGAGACGAAACCTACATTAAACGATAAAACCCTTGACAAAGGAGTTGTAAAATTAATGGTGGAAACTGAGAGATCGTTCTTAATGCGCTTAGTTTAGGGGAATGATTACTACGACGGTGGAATCAACCTAAACCTAAGTAGTGGATTACACCACGACAGTGGGTAATTCTCATTTCAGGCCACTACCCGGATAGAGAGAGAAGAGTGAGGAATTATATAAAACCTAATACAATGTTGACCTGCGGTGAAACCGCAATCCTAAAGATATCCTTTTGAATTGATTAAATTAACCTTTAATCGATTGTTTTCTTTGTTTTATTTTATTTTGTTTTAATTTCGACAACAAACCCAACTTTGTTATCCGGCCTAGCTGATTGCAATTAGTTAGTAGGAGTCTCCAATAATTCACGTATCCCTGTGTTCGACTCGTGCCTCACAAAGGCCTATATTACTCGACGCGTATACTTGCGTTTAAGCGTGTAGTAAAATACACGTCATATACCTTATCGCGGAGCAAGTCCAGAAATATCCCACTGCATGATGGTATGCAACGCTCCAGTCTTACACGGACAATACTTCTCTTCCGTTTTCTAAAGGTTTCATAGGAAGATCCAATAGTGCTCCTTTTACGTGTTGATGTACGCCACTCATAGCGCATATGGACGGTCGTTGACATCCTCAGAACGCAGGTGTCTCAACGTCTGCGTCTCTACTTCGTCCACACAGATGGATTGGAACTCTACGTTGTGCTTCCTAAGCTAATAGGAAGGAGCAACCTCTGTATAATGACGTGCTAGTGTCACGGTGCTATCCTTTCTCTCCTAAGGATGGTGATGGTTAGGGTTTACATGCGTGAGCATAAATTGAAAAGCCACTCTCAATATCTTGTAAAGACATCGACCGTCAATCCCCTTTCAATAGGAGATGAAAGGAAGTAGGGTTTTCTAAACCCTTAGGTAAAAAAAAAGACTGCATTAATTAAAATGCTCGTATGTTAATTAGAATATTCTAGAATCAATTAATTAACCAATTAATCTTATTAATTGATTAATTAATATCAGACTTCATGAAATTGCTCGAGATGGCTCTATGGGCTTATATAACAAAAAATGTGCATATCTTTTTGGTCTTGCTCTTAATTGTATTTTCTATACAAAATGGGCTTAACATCCCTTATACTTGGTTAGAGATATATTTATTGATCCAACTATGTGCCTGAAGGAATCTCATATCATTTCAAGTTTAATATCCCTTGTAAATGATTGGGAAATTAATATTGGTTTTTATATTGTGGCTAAATTTGACATTTTTTTAAAGTAAACAATTAAGGGGGAGTCTTATTGGTTTACACATATAATTAACTTTTTAAAATTACAAAGGTGGATAAATAAAAAATAAAGTAATATATTTTATTTATTTTCATGAGTTTTGTGATCTCTTGGATTGACATTAATTGGTGCTAAATTGCCTTAAGAGATGGATATCATGTTACATATCTCTTTAGGTATATTAGCATACATTTAATGAGATAAAATTACCTATTCATCTCAGATATATCACATGTATGAAACTCATTTAATTTCTGATATTTTTCTTATATTTTGGAAATGTTTGTCATCTTCAAAAAGGAGGAGATTTTTGGTTAAATTGGACATTAGCATACCCTTTGTTTTGTTTATGAGAAACATTTCATTCTTGTGGATCTATTGTGCTATTTGAGTATTTTAGGGTTCAAGAAAATGAGGAGATCAAAATAAGTGCATAGTCAAATATCAATGTGCTTAAGTGTTTAATATTTTCTTGATTGTGTTCAATGTAAAAACTTGTACAAGTATGTAATGTAAAACTACATAGATATCATGTAAATCAAGTGTTAGATCTTCCCAGTCCATCCCAAACCCTATCTTACACTCACATGAAGACTTTAGGGATGATAGGTTTCATATGAGTCATCATTAGGACCTCACATACATTTCAAATTCTTATAAAATGTCCTTCTCAGTCGATAAAATTGTCGAACAAGAATCACTCGGTTGAAGACTCAGAAAATAAAAAAATAACTATGCAAATCTTCAATTCTGAGTCAATTTTGTCGAAAATATTCTCGACCAAGATATAGTGGATGTAATAGGTTTAAACAAGAGAGAAAGAAACATATAGCCATTACAGACAACTGAACCCAGATAGTTATCCAGTTGACAAGTTTGTGGACCGAGAGTCATCCGGTCGACAATATTTTTGACCACACAAAGTTTTGCAAACTTTTCTTTTAACGAACATTTTAGCCTTTGTAACCCAACTACTTTCTACCTAATAGCTAGCTCAGCACTAAGAACACTCTAAACACTTCCTAAAGCATTCCTAATCACTTACAAATTGTTCCTATAAATAGGAGAGGCCTTAGGACACCCAAAAGACATAAGCTACACTTGAGCATCCATTATAAAGAGCAACAAAGTTGAGATTCTTTTGCTATCTTCTTCCTTGTGTGATAAAGTTGTCTCATATAGTTACAATCTCCTAACCACCACATATATCCACATCCCTCTTAAGTGTATAGGAGATATATATGCTTTATATAGGATCAAAGTATTGTAATTCATTGGTTAAGTATTTTATATAGGATCCCTCAATTGGAAACAATTGCATAATGGACAAACAACCTTTGATTCAAAGATTGGAACCACTCTACTCAGAGTGCCTTCCTTGTTTCCTCCTTATTTGCTTTAAGTTTTTTATTTAAATTTTAAAAGTACCAAAAGCTCTATTCACCCCCCTCTAGATCATTCAAAAGGGAGACTTAGTAGAGGCCCATGTGCTCAATATGATTGTACATGTGGGTCATCTAGGAGAATTGGGATTCTCCTTGATCCAAGATTTGGCCACAAATATGATTCTATAGTGACTTCCTGAATCATGTAGTCATTTTATTGAGTGTTTTCACTTGAATAATGTGGCCAAACCTATGTTAGATTTTCTTAGCATGCTGATAAATGCCAAAGAAACAATGAAGGAAAAATCTATGATGGTGATCAATGGAGTTGAGTCCAAGGATGAAATCAAGGCCTTGAAGAGTTCTGAAGCTAAGCCCAAATCTAGATCTTCTACACTCAAGACAAGGAGAAAGAAAAGTACAAGATGAATCTATTCTTTGTACTAGAAGGCATTCATAAGGAAGAAGATGTGCATAGAGAACTTCACTTCATGTATATACATTATTGAGATAAAATTTTCTACTTGTTCATCTAGGGTACTAGATACCAGATATGGATCTCACAAATGCTCAAATATGCAAGATCTGAAAAGAAGTATGATTTCATGGAAGGGCAAGGTTGAAGTACGAGTCACAAATGGAGTAAGAGTTGCTGCCACTACAGTTAGAACCTATAGTTTATCTCTTCCCACATGGCTTGTAATAGATTTATTTCACTGCTATTATGTACCTACCTTAAATAGAACCATCATTTCTATATCTTGTATGACAAGGATGCCAAATGAATTTCATATTAAGATTGATCGATGTTCTATTTCCAAGGATGGGATCTCTTATGGAAGTGCCCCAATGTCTTATGGTCTTTATTTTCTAGATCCAAAGACATATGTATATGAATATCAAAAGAATAAAACTCAACATATCAAACAAGACATACCCTTGGCATTGTCTTCTTGGGCACATAAATGAGAATCGCATATCTGGACTTCACAAAGATGGTTATCTGAACTCTTTTGATTTCAAATCAAAAGAGACATGTGAATCTTATTTGTTGGGCAAGATGACTAAGGAACCTTTCACTGGTAACAATGAGAGGGATAGTGATCTATTAGGATGCCTACATATTGATGTATGTGTCCCTTTCAGAACAACTGCTAGTGGTGGTTACTAGTACTTTATTGTCATAACTTATAACTTTAGTAGGTATGGTTATGTTTACTTGATGAAACCTAAGTCAAGAACACTTGACATGTTCAAGGAGATTATGAATAAAGTACACAACTAACTTGACAAAAGTATTAAGGCACTTCATTCTGATCAAGGTAGAGAATACATAAACCAAGACTTTGAGGACATTCTGTGAGCCCATGGGATCATATCTCGATGGACTTCACCTGGAACATCTCAACATAATGGTGTATTAGAATGAAGGAATCACACATTGGTGGATATGGAGTAATTAATGAAGAGGTTAGTTGAACTTGTGACTACCTTTTGGAGCTATGCTCTAGAAACTGCTATGTTTACACTAAATAGAGTACCATCTAAATCATTTCAAAAGACACCATCTGAGATATGGCATGGAAAATGTCCTGATGTGTCTTTTATGAAGATTTGGGGATGCAAATCTTATGTCAAGAAAATATTTCCTGAAAAGCTTGGACCCAAATCCGATAAATGTTATTTTTTGGATATCTCATGGAAACTAGGAGATAATACTTTTACATTCCATCTGAAAATAAAGTGTTTGTTTCTCGTTCTAGTGCATTCCTAGAAAAGGATTTTATTTTCAAAGGAATCATTGGGAGAAAAGTAGAATTTGAAGAGGTTTGATATCAACAAGAAAACATTGAACTAGTAGTTGTACAAGAGGAACAAAGAGAATCACAAAGTGTTGTGGAATCTCAAATTCCTCAAGTAACATAGGAACCTCGTCAATATAGTAGGACACCCATTGAACCTGAAAGATTTGAATATCTTGTGACTCAGGAAGGTAGCGAGTTGATCATAGATGATGACCCAACAACCTAAGTAGAGGCTATTAAGGGACCAGAGTCTAAGAAATGGCTTGAGGCTATGATATTTGAGATGCATCCATGTATACTAACAAGGTATGAATATTGGTGGATCCACCTAAATGGGTAAAACCCATAGGATGCAGGTGGGTCTTTAAGAATAAGATCGACATGGACGGTAATATACTAACCTATAAGGGTTGATTGCCCATGTGCCATGGTGTCAATATTTCTAGAGCTGAGTGTCCCAATTTTTGTGAAGAAAGGGGGCACATGAGTAAGATTCCATATGCATCTACTGTTGGATCTGTCATGTATGCAATTTTATGTACACATCTCGATATCCTATATGCCTTAAGCATGACGAGCAGATATCAGTCAGATATACGTGATGCTCACTAGAAAGTCATAAAGAACTTCCTTAAGTACTTGAGAAGAACTAATGATTAGTTTCATGTCTATGGAAGATAGGAAGAGTTGGTTGTAAAAGATTATATCGATGCATGCTTCCAAACAGTGAGAGATGATTACATATCACAATTAGGATTCATATTTTTCCTCAACAATGGAGCTATGAGATGGAAGAGTTCCAAGCAAGAAATATTTGTTGATTCTATAATAGAGGTTGATTATATTGATGCATCGAGTGTAGAAAAGGAGATTGTATGGATCAAGAAGTTTGTCTCAAAACTTGGGGTTGTTTCTAGCATCAACGACGCAATTGAGCTATATTATGAAAACAATAGAGCGATTGTGCAAGCTAAGGAACCAAGATCGCATACGCATTCCAAGCATATAAAATGATGGTTCCATATCATCCAAGAGATTATACAATGAGGAGATGTGAAAATTTGTAGAGTACCAATTGAGAACAATGTTGTTAACCCCTTGACCAAAGCACTTTCACAGTAGAAGCATGATGGCCTTGTTAGATCACTTGGAATGAGATTGGGAGTCTATTAGAATGCATGCCCAGAGAACCAATCATGTGATGGTTGTATTGCATAATTTTTAAATAATTTGATTAATAATATAGGCAAGCTTCCAATTTTTTTTATTAAATTATGAGATAATGAAGTAGCATATGTCTAGAGAATGATATTACTCAATGACATATGTCGTCAAGTATGTGACTTGAACAATGAGATCATGTGAATGTTAAGAGTATATACATTCTCATTATAGACCTTGTCAAATGTTACTACAGAAGGCTAATAGACATCAGTAACACATAAGACTAGAATGCTTGTTGGTTGATGATAGAATCTCATGAGTCACGACTGTGATATCAAACCAAGGACATAGATACTTGTTGTGGAACATTGTATTAGATAGACCCACCATAAGAGTGATACATGGAAATCATGTATGGTAGTTAGAATCATCTCTTGTGGTGATGGTGGTGATTGTGGTTCTTAGACCTGAACTCACTACACTCATCACATGTTGTTCAATGTACTTTGACATGACCCACTGTGATCCTGAATAAGGGTTGCCATAAAGGTGATGATTGGGTGAATTGTAAAACATGGGGATGATTGTGACTGATGTAGATGGGACTTTTCCCTCCTATTGGAGTGTGATATCTTGGTCACTTGATTAGTGAGACTGAGAAATGCATGGCCATGCACATATGAGTCAATATGTAATATTGATCTTGCATATATCTTAGGCAGTATAATTTGGTTCGAGGAATAGAGAGTGAATGGTGAAGAAGACGACTTCTCCATGCCTCAACTTTAATTCAGATATCAATGAAAAAAGGATATACAAAAACACTACAACGCCAATCGTAGATTGTAGGTTGAAGTTCCTCTCCAACTTTTCAATTACTTGAGTAGCATTGATGTGAGACTAGGCACCTCTCTTTTCTTGTTATGTCATAATTGGTTATGAACATTTTCTACCAATGTAATATGGGACATATAGGGTCACACACATGGGATACACCTAGAAGAGGAATTTTGATAATAAATGATAATTGAATTGATTACTAAAGTGTCTAGGTATTCAATTCAGGCAACCAATTAAATGAATAGACTCCCAACCAATTGACACATGTGATGAAATGACTAATTGGAGTGTGAGGTTGATTGGATATTATATTGGATGAATTTTGGTTGAGCTAGGGTGCCAACCGACCGGTTCACTTAGTGAACCAATCAGTTGGGGGTTGTGAGCCAATTGGCTCATGTTGTGAGAGACCTGGTTTGCAGTGGAATTTAAGTGCATCAAGGATCAATTTTGACGTCATATCGTACATTAATTGAAATAGAATTGATGATTCATATGTGGTTGGGAAACATCACAAAACGACCGGTTAACTATGTGAAGAGATTGGCTCACATGCCAACTAATCAGTTCACATAGCAAACTGGACATTTCACCATGCGTAGGTTGCGAATTTTGTGAGATTTTGATCCCTTCCACTCCCACACAGACTGAGAACCCTAACCCTAACCCAGCCTATAAATAAATAGGTTTGGTGGCTTGTTAGAGACATCGATTGCCTTTAATAATTATTTGCTTTCTCTGGTTGTAATATCGGAGAGAACACAAACAAGTCATACCAATTAAAGGCTAGGATAGAAAGAGAGAAAAATTGTGGGAGAGAAAGTTGATGACAAATACACCAATGGGAGGGACAATCCCTTCCTGTCTGTTCTAATAGAATGATATGACTTCTAGGTGGTCCACGTGGACCTCCATAGAGGCGTGGAGGTTGTTGCCTTCCGCTAGGAGGACAACGTCATCTTGTTGTCTGTGGTGAAGACTATGAGCTGTTGTAGACATCATCTCAGTACAACTAGAAGACAGTTGTACGACTACACAACGAGGAGATTTTCATTGAACTTGCTCCAGGACTAGATATATCCTCAAAGCCATCTTTTCCATTATATAGTCATTGACGCAATTCGCTGGTTTAATGGAGAATATGACAGTAAAGTGTTTATTTTTGCTTTCTTTATGAAGCCATATTTCCCTATAGTTGATAGGGCTTAATACCTATATACTTGACAATAATGGTCACATAAGTTTTATAGTGGAAAGATTGTTATAACATGCATAATGTTTTCTTGAAATTTTTCCCTGACATAAATCATGTACCTTTTTTATTTCATAACTGCAAAGATCCTATTTTATTATGTAATTTGTTTTGGTTTTTCCGATAGCGTACCTGTGTTTTTGCAGTGACTGCATGTCTTGATTTTTCCTGATTAGGCAAAGATGATAAACAATGAAGACATGACTAAGATCTCTTTCCTGCTCAAAAAACTCTGATGGAATATATAAATCAGCAAAATCACAAATTGAGTTGGTTTGTTCCTTTAAATCTTTTGTTTACTGAGTTATTATTCATTAATGTATATGTCAATGTGTGAGATCCATCTAGGCCACCCAGGGATGGGCACTTCAATCCCTCTACCAATGTCTAGGTAGTGGGATTCAGATTGGAATAAGAATACTTTTTTGGAAACTTGGTTGAGTGTCATCTTTATAGGGATTTTTCTTCCCATTGACTAATTCAACTAGTTCTGAGAAATTTGTTTATCGAGGAGGATAAATATTAGCTTTTGGAGTTGAATGAACATAAAATTATTCTATTTTCATTTTACTCTTTTATTATAACTATTAATTTGTTATTTTATATCCTTTGAGACATTTTTAATAGGAAATCGATTACTTGTTCATAAATTATATAATTTTTATTTAAATATACAATGAAATCATCATTTATATTCATAGTATTTATGGTTTTGCAACTAATTATCTGTTTCTACAGAAACTATGGGAACAAAATCATTGACATCAAGCAATAGCCTAAACCATGCACAGATTTTAGCAACAAATTTCTCAATGCATTGACCCATTTGTCGATGGTAATGACAACATCCACAGGTGAAACCCAGCCTTACGTTTATTGCATTGATTAGGATTGTTGATGCAACAACACATCGTCATTTCGATCGAAAAAAATTAGTAAGATACATCTAATGACCTAGATCGTTTATGAAAAAAAAATAGATTACTCAAGAACTAAGGATGAGGGAAAGTCATCCTAGCTAATAATTCTTCAATAGAGACAACCACATAGTAAGGAGAGACGAAAAGAAAGTTCCCTTGTGTCCATATAGAAGTCATTGGTTAATTTGATCAAAGAAAGTCACCAGAGATGTTGAAGACTTCCTACCTCATGTTATTTTCCATGCATCTTCTTTTTTATATTTTCACCATGTAACTTCACTCTCTTTTGCATGGATTATGTGGTTCAACTTGTTTTCATGTAGAACTAAGTTTGTCTATCTAGAACCTGGGAATAGACTAACTTGATATTATTGTTGGACCAATGATTTCTATTAATGTGGTATTAATTGGGAAAGATTTCTCCTCCTCTTTAAAAGCTTGTGATAGAGGTCAGATGCTTAGGAGGGTGGTAAATTTATTTATGTTTATAAATAAACTCTATTTTGGATTAATCGTTAGATTCATCACCATAACTAATTTCTTAAATCATATTTATTTTTGGATTAATTGTTGGATTCATCACCATATCTAATATGATATTATTTTTGGACCATTGATTTCTATTAATGTAGGATTAAGAGGGAAAGATTTCTCCTCCTCTTCAAAAGCTTGTGATAGAGGCCAGATGCTCAGGAGGGTGGTAAATTGAATTATGTTTGTGAATAAACTATATTTTGGATTAATTGTTGGATTCATCATCATCCTAATTTCTTAAATCATATTTATTTTTGGAGGACAAATGTTTCATCAGATATATACGTAAATGTAAGTTCATCAGAGCACATAATTAACACCATGTTTGTGAAGTTTATTGATGTATATGGAGTAGGTTGAATAGAGCACATCACTAGCATCATCTTCTTGAAGTTAGTTGATGTATATGATTTTTTTGGGTAAGCTAAGTCAAAATTATTGCATAATTCCACTTTTCTTAGTAGATACAATGTTACTGTTTGAAAAAACATATCCTCAAAGCGCAAGGCTTAAAAAATATATGTTGTTAATTAATTCTTTCTACAATAACTCATTGTCGAAGTGAATATGGTGTTGCAGTAATTTCTTGTCTTGATGTTTAATCAACTCTTGTGAGTCACTTGTTAGTTTAATTTCATTTGCTAATTACATTTCAATATGTATATTTCACCAGCTAACTTTTAGTTTTTAACTATTCATTGTGGTCCAGTTCCTTGAGGTTCAACAAATTGGGCTCATTTGTACCATTATTCTTTGACAATCAAACACTTGATTTTTGAGTATGGTTTTGACGAATCAAGTTGTAAACAAAACATATAGTATTCATTCAATTTAGAAACCATATTCTATTCAACAATAATGTAAACTTGACAAAACCATGAATGTAAATTTAACTTTTGGTACATTTCCTAGATTTTTTTTTAGTCAACTATATATATTTTGGGGATGAAATATCATCTTTTATTGTGGAATCAACATTTGTTTCTTGACATTAACATCAGTCTAGCCCATACATGATGCAATATCTCCATCTTTATCTTTCACATCAACAAATTTATGAAGTGAGCCATAATCTTCATCTTAACTTTCACCATCATAACGAATTGTCTTCATCAAAGTTATAGAGCTCCTGAACATCACTATCTTGATCGTCTTCCTCGTCAGATGACGGATAATCACCGACATGTGTATGACTCAAAATAAGATCTGTGTATTCATCCTCAAAACCAAACTCATCGTCTGATGAGTTGACTTCTAGTGACGGTGAGAGATCCTCCACTTTACCCCCTAGTCTGCGTCCCAAACTTTGAACCCAACGTCTGAAAATGGAAAAAAAAAGCCATGTACCCTTAGTGCTTGTTCCGAGAGGCAAGATGTTTGATGCCCCAAGAGAACTCATCCACTGAAAGATATCATTGCCAAAAGCATACCCATATTTACGTGATCCAATAGCATAGACAGCAAATCTGCATCCCTCTAGCGGCAGTGTTGGCCCTCGCAAGTTCTCTGCAGTCTTGCACAACCATCGGGCAAGTATTTCTGCATTAGGAGGAGCCTTCCCGCCGGGCCAGGTGGATGCAATGATAACAATGAGGGACTCCTGCAATAGTTCGTTGGGATCATAATCCCTGACATCAACAAGGTTGAGATGGATCGAAGCCCCAGATAAAGTGTATCTGAGGTGTGTAGCAACATGTTCAGAAAAGCCCTTACTACAAGTATACAATATCTTTCCCATGTTTAAATGTTTAAGCAGAGGAAAAGTATCAAGTAGCAGATACCAGACTGAAAGAGCAAATAGCGTGGCTCTTCTTTATCAAATTGCAACGAGACAGATGATTGATGCAGATAATTTCATAAGGCCGAAATTTATAGAAAGTAATTGGTGTTTTAAATGCAGTGTATAAGAAGCGGTCCAAGTTATAGATAGTATTTGGATCGTCATTTCAGGTTAGGAAACTGAATGTCATTTCTGGCGCCCGAACAACTTACGAGTAGCTTTTTTTTCATTGCTATTTGTAATCAACAGAGTTTTTTTAGTTCTTGGCATTTGTACAAGCTGCCATTGCAAATGTTAGAGTTAAAAAGAGATAACATGCATTGGCATATCCATAGACGAAGGCCAGCTAGATGAATGGCTGGTGCCATTCACTTTGGGAGTGGGAAGGAATAACAGACCGTGTATGTTTATATTACAGATTTAGTTTCTATGTGGAAAGGAAAAACATTGTGAAACCGGTATATGACGACAATTTCCATACGATTGAGAAGAGAGCAAAGCAAGTGGGGAGCACAAATTTGTGGAACTTACCTGACAATAAAAATTACATTGACGGAATTCAGAAACAAATCAAACTAAAACATGAATAAAATAAAATAACAAGACAGAATGATATGCGCTATCCGGTTGGTTTGTCTTATGATTAGGGTTGTAAATGGATGTGTACCCCGCATACCATACCCTTAAACTCGTATCCTCCAAATCCATCATGGTATAAATTTTTATAGTTATATAGCCATTGGTTTACCCTTATATTCATATACTCGTTTCTCACTAGTTATAATTATAGTTATGTATATACTCATACCTTGTATATCCATATATCCATTCAATTATATTTTATAAAAATAAATTATGTTAGAATGTAATGATGCATATTGTGGTATTCACAACTAGAAGGCATAAGTATATTAGAATAGTTTAAATATCTATTAGAATGTATAGTCCATATTGTAACACTCACATCTAGTATATATAAATACCTTTCAAAAGTAAGATAAATAGATCCATTGAACCTCAGACACCTTCATAGCTACATATGCACATTTCATCAAATTAATAAGACTATAAATTTATTATATCGCTCTACTTTGAATAATATTTCTTCATAATATGTTTAGATATATGTTACACATTGTTGGTTGAACCAAACTAATATAATTTCCAAAGTCAATGTTGAGTGTCTTTTTTATTAATAATATAATAAAACTCTACAATATTAACCAACTGAGACAACAATTATCATTTTTTTCTGCTATGATTTAGTTGTATCAACATGTCATTCTCAAAAATCCATTTTAAGGAATCATATTATTTTTTTTGTTAAATATTACTTTTGCACAAAAAATGACGTCATATTAATATCGGTACCAACTAAGTAGTGTGGTAGTCTTTGTATCTCATAAATTAGTGGGGTGTTATTCTAATAATTATATTCATAACGATATACCCAATCACTCCTCTATATATTTACTTGTTATGCGGAGATGGGTATGGTGTAGATATTGTTTTTGAATAGTGGATATCTACTTATACACATAATTGCCTAACTAAACGGATATGGCTATGGATATGATCAGAGTCACACTATAAGTCTATAACTTATCTTTTTACAATCCTATCATGGTTTTGTTTTGATGAGTTGTGGAGTAGTCGGCTGGAGGTTAAAAATGTTGTCTGATTTGGATTCCCGATAGCATGAAATTCATTACAAAATGAAGCATGCACATACATTAGTGGGGAGGTAAGGATCTGACGCACATTTCAACTTGTAGTTGAGCGAGAGTGCACTTGTCCGTTGGAATATTACTGAGGGATTGACCACCAGTGGTAATACATAGAGGCGGTGGCGGACTGACATTGGGGCCACATGAGGCTACGGTTTCACCCAATACCGGTCAAGTTTCCAATTTACAGAGTAGAATTAATTACAAACAAGAGATTAGCCTCACCTAGTCGCTCGGACGCAGTCTCAAACCAAGTGCAGCGGCTTAAAGTCGGATAAAAGAGATTAACACAAGTAATTCTATGTGCGCATTAAAGTCGGATAGAGAGACTAAATATTAACACAGACAAAAGGAATTCTGGACAAATTATCACGCACATTAGAGGTTGGATATAAAGAGAATAGCCATTACCCGTATAAACCGAAAGTGCACTAACTGTGGTGAGTATATTCTGAACACATGTATTTGGAAACAGTATATCTCTTCCTTCTTAATAATAAAGAGAGAGAACTTATCTTAAATAGGAAAATAATATAAAAGGAAAATATTTAATTGTTCCTATTAATTTGGTGTAAGTCATTAGTTCTATGCAATTTATTTTCTGTAAATTCTAGTTTAGTTTTTGAAATTTAACTTCCATTCACTTGTGTGTGATTAGTTTGTTGTAAGTGTAAATATAGAAATCATTAAAAACAATTATTAATTTTTATTGTGTCATATAAATAAGGATGGAAAAGACGTAAAAAAGAATCATATGCATAGAAATTATAATATTCTTAAATCATAATAACCTCAACAAATTGTTTTGATACAGATGTGGTTCCATTTAAAATATTTTATTAAAGTATAATTATAATCTTAATATAATATTAGTATAAAATCACATCACAATATTTTATATAACTTTATGTATACAAAATATTGTAATAATATATGCATTTCATGTGCTTATAAATATAAGTTTTGGTTCATCATTATTTAACACATTGTTGGATATTAATTTTTACATTTTTTTAGGGAATTGCTATTATATTATTTGTGCATGGTTATAGTTAATTGTCATTTTTCACATTATACTGTTTAAACATGAGGAATAAAAATATGTTCGATAAATCACATTATTTTTACATTGTGGGGTCGGTCTCATTTTCACAATGTTTGTATTTTTTATTTTATAAGTCGCACTGATAATGATGGTTATAGTATAAAATATTTTAACATATGTGATTATTATGTATGATATTTTTTCATATTATGTTATAAATTTTAGCAATGAATTAAATTCACACCGCTAATATTTGTCTTCATAAATATTTTACTTGTGTATGTTATGATGAATGAAGAATAAAATTCTATAAGAAATGTTGTCGTTGTCCCGGAACTCATTTTCCACTTTTTTTAAGAAAGAACTCAGGAATTGCGTTGTGTATACAAGTCTGTAACCCACTGGAAGTCATACTGCGTTGTGTATACAAGTCTGTAACCCACTGGAAGTCATACAACTCAAGTTCCAACCTTCATTTAAACTAATCATGAAAAACTTCTTAAGAAACTTCAGTTCGGAAATTTTTCATATCAGTTAAGACAAACCAATCGGAGCCTTATGGAAAGTCAATAGAAAAGTAGCTTAGTTTAATAAAAAGGTGGACACAATCAATGTGTATTCATTTTTAATCAGGAACTAAATTAGGTATATTGTATTACATACACACACACACACACACACACACACACACACACACACACACACACACATATATATATATATATATATATATATATATATATATATATATATATATATATATATATATATATATACATTTACATCCCAGTTTAGAAAAAATTAAAAATTATTTCTAACATTTTATTCTTGCATAAATTCTAAACATATTTAAACTCGACTACCCATGGACTCTTTTTTTTACTCTTTGTTTTAGCATATTGTTTAACGTATGAGTTCAATTTTGGTAGCCGACTTTGAGTAGATATAATGCACGACCAAATGTTATAATTTTACAACAAGATATGCATTGTGGGATTCCTGTTTGATTTTACGTTTTCACCATTATAAATTTTCTGATAGTGTACTCTATAATTTTATAAATTTTCCATTTAGAAAGGATTGAATGACTCAACTTGTTGTTGGTGCTATTATGAAGACATTTTTATAAATTTTTATTTTTAACAACTTATGGGAGGAAAAATTATATGAAAGAAAACAAAAATACCAATTTTGTGTTTAAGGAGAATGATTCAAAATGAAAATTAAATTTTATAGAAAAAGAGTCAACATTGTGTACTCTCTACATATTTAATGCTATAAATTTACAAGTTTTTCGGTATCCAGATATCAAGCTCCACTCATTTGATATAGACAACACATAATCCACAAGAAAAACATTTCACGGTGCTCAATTAGAGGGAAAAAAAGTGAACTTGATCTCAATGTAAAGATGATGTAAGACTATTATGTAATTAATAATTTTATACTTCAAAAAAATTGTTAATCATTTTCAACTGTTTTGGTGTTGACTTACAGTTTTTTGGAATACAGACACTACAATAGATCTTTTTTAGTTAGTTATCATTCAGCCTCACCTACTCTTATTTTCTGGATCTGCCACTGATGTTACTAGTGAAAAAAATATCTATGATTGTGTTCCATGGAGATTAATCCATACTTCACTAGCCTTCGGACAATCTATATCATCATGAATGGTGTCTTCTTCACCTCCACATCTAAGACATGTATTGTTGCTTGTTATGTGTTTGGCTGTCAAACTACTATTTGCCGTGATAGCTTCATGATAAACCAACTGAATATCTTCACTCGTCTGAGGGCACTTATTATGGTCAATCAAATATGTAAGGGAGAGCATTGGCCAGCTCCATGATTGGCTATTGTAGGGAATGTGTTTGACAAAATGAATGATTTAACTGTGGATTAGCATATGTGGAAGCTCTTATTACAACTTATGTGCTCATCTAAACATACATCTTATTGATAATTGACATACATGCGGCATGTGGTTGTGTCTTAGACAATATAAATCCACGTCAATGAGTACAATTAGAAAATACTTGGGTTGTTAACTTTTGAACAGGCTGAAGACCACAACAAAGGGTGTGGACCCTACAATCAGATTGCGTATGTGTTGGTTATGAGGGAAAACATTTGTTTCGCTCCAAATTAAAGATTCGATGTGATTGGAAATATATAAAAGGCCTATGTGATGCTACCCATCCATGGTATTTACGTATACAGTTTTTTCACCATTTGACTTGATATAATCTCATTTTAAGTATTAATTGAAACAGTAATTTAGTATATAACCACTACAACTGACAATAGATGAATATGATTAGTTTAACAAAAGAATCACTGTAAATCGTGCTTGTGGTATCTGACGTGCTTACAATCTAGCAATTTGGAGAATGGAGATTAGGCAAAACTAATGTGATGAAGGTAAAATTTGAGGATAACAAAATAGTCTCCCTATAATTGAAGCATATCTGAAAACTATAATGTATGGGTCGTATCACTGTTAGAGTAGCATGTGGTGCTGCTTTTTTCATGTTACAATCAAAACATATCTAAAAGCCTCTATTATATTGTTTCCACCTCCATATTCACTATAGAAAACAATACCTTAATCACAAATTAAACTGACCCCTCAAAATCTCTCTACCTCCTATGATAATGCCGCCACCATCTATGAATTTCCCCGCTAGAGCCTCATGGTTCATGTGAAGTCTCTACCAATATTGATCCCTTGATAACTAGATAGTTGGCTAGTCTATGGACCAACAACCAAATAGTCCAAACATAAAAATGTATAGAATGAAAATAAATTTGATAAAAAAAATAGAAAAAATTCATTCAAAAGTAACCATGTCGTATACAAAGTAACCATGTGGTAGAAAAATAATTATTTGGTATAAAAGTAACTACTGGACAGAAAAAGTAACATTTCTTACTTCTATTTGAATAAAATGAACATAAACATAAAGGAACTGTGGAACTTCACTATAAAGTAATAATATTTCATTGAAAAATAACTAGTTTATCAGAGAAAATTTATTGATTACAAAAGGTAACTATTTGAGACATAATATATCATTTTAAATAAAAATGATTTTGAACATTAAATGCAAATTATAGATCAAATAATACTAAATATTATAATTTAATAGACATGCAATGTATTTTTTTGTGAAATAATAGTAATGAGATATATAAAATGTAGTCAAGAAATGTTTTTTTTGTGAAACAAGCTCATCTATTGATAACCAAAACTTTGGGCATTTTACAAGAAAAAACACCCCCTGACCATATAGAAAAGATAGCAAAATAAAGATCCCTCAAAATGCCCCCAAGCAGCAAGACCACATACAGTCGTGGAATACGTTCATAGTCACAATAGAGAGAATGGTAAAAAATAGGAGGTGAATGACCCAGTATACTAGACAACAACCAGACACTAGCATTAAAACATCCCTGGAAAGAGTGCTTGAGCTGCCAATTAGAAAACTACATTAGCAACACATGCATAAATCAAATCCTTCTACAGTATAACTCACCAAAAAATCGTAGAAAGGTAGCTCGCAAAATGGGCAACCCATGATAGATCAGCCTCTACAATAAGGAACCTCTAAATTGATTCGAATAGACTCAATCAGTTGTTCAAGATCACAACTAGGAATTCGATTATCCCTCCTTGCTTTCCTTCTTTTCCTTTTTGGTTTAGAACTCTCAACTCTTACTTCATAAACAACTAAAGGATCAGGGGAGTCAAAGTCCTCCATTCAAACATCATCCTCACGTTGTTGTTCCCTTCTTTGTTTGTATTTAAATGAGAGTCCACAGCTCTCCCAGTTCTTCTATGCATTCATCTGATTACTTTCTCCAAACTCAAATAGAGGTCAAGTATCAATCTCAAGCTGCCAATATAAATTGAGACTTTCGAACAAATCAACTTGAAGCAAATCGTTGCCCATATCAGGTTCAGGTAGACAAGACACAGGAGGCTTTAACAAAGTACTAGCATGAGAGCCCACATCAGTAGCCTACAAACTGATTTCCACATTAACTCCAATGTTTCCATCAACAACATAAGATGAACTATGTTCTTCAGTCACCTTCAGATTAGACTCAGACCCATCCACTCCAGACTCGACATTTCCATTAGAGGGGGATACCTTCTCTTTGGCATAACGTCAACCAGCTGTAGCTTTACCGGATCGTAGCTGAAGTTCACCCTAAGGAGTTGCTTTCTTTTTCACTGCTGGACATGACCTCAGTTTGTGACCAAAATGTTTGCAACCTGATCAGACAGCTGGTTTGCCAATGAAATCCACTTGACTCTATCCCCTTCGACCATCACCTCCCTAGGAAATTCTACAGTAGACTTGAGCTCAATGCAAACCTTTGCATCTGAAAGACAGCCCACCGTAAGGGAGGTGTCCTCATAATCCAAAGGAGTTCCCATGGTGATGGCGACTCGAGCCATCCTGCCAAAACTCCAGGGAACCCCTAGATTCACCACCTTCAACTAGACAAGAGCAAAAGCGAAGGAGAGCAGAACAAGCTTTGAACCTGGCTCCCATAGTTGGACAATCACTAGAGACCCATCTAGCAACCATGGAGCTTCATCCAAAATTCATTCCCTTTATTTGGGAGATGGCATCTCCACAATAAATCCCTCCGCCTCTTCTGATATGACCTCAAACTTACCACTCGGCCGCCATTGACTCTGTATCCAACCTTGAAGTTGGCCTCTGAAAGGTTTCTTCCCTGTAAATTGAATGGAAAGATACCTACTCCAGTCTGGGATGGATTCCCCTTGACTTGAGATGGGTGTGCATCAATTTCCATTTTTGATCTCTGGTTCAACAAATTTCAGAGCCGCCACTACTCCAGCACCACAACCAAGCCGACTGGCAGAAACCCAATTCGTAATTGGAACTGGATTGGAAGGACCATCTGCGCTAGCGGTATGAGGTGGAGGGGAAGACAGTAGATGAAGATGGAGGCAAAGAGTTTCCACCAACACCACTACCTTGCAAGGAGTAATATGATGTGCTAAAGAATCGCGAACATCAGTGCCTTGTGAGGGAATCAAGGAAACAACTAGAATC
Source organism: Alisma plantago-aquatica (assembly GCA_963693085.1). Lineage (NCBI taxonomy): Eukaryota > Viridiplantae > Streptophyta > Magnoliopsida > Alismatales > Alismataceae > Alisma > Alisma plantago-aquatica. The sequence goes on along the minus strand of OY856409.1, from coordinate 1,443,864,613 downwards.
GATGAGACCTGGATAGAATCCACCGATGATACCTCTCCATTTACCACTCCTAGGCTCAGTGGAGTTGCCAAATTACTCTACACAATCATCATCTCTCCACCTGTCCATCTTTCCCCTTAGGGTTTTGCCCTCTTCTGCCTCGCCCTCTTCCGCCTCTCCCTCTACCATGACCCATTCTTCATGTTTGAAGAGTAGGATCACTCCATTTAGTCAAGAAATGTTATTCCATCATATATAAAATGTGTCATGTCATCAAAAGTGGGGCATGGGTGGAGCCATTCAAAGCATGTTAGCATGTAATAAGAGAGTGAGGACATCTATAACACACACTATAACACACAGGACCAAAAAGTGTCCCAACCTGAACAGACAAATAAGACAAGTTACAGACAACTACACATAAAATAATGTGCAAAATGGAAATCAATACAATTAAAAAAGAATAACACATTTTCATCAAAAAGTAATTACATAGTATATAAGATAACTATATGGTATGAAAAGTAAGTATATGACACAAACAGTGACATTGAGGCATAATTTCTGGCATATGAATTACCTTGAGTAATAGAAAATGAAGTTTGCACATGAAAGGTATATGTATGATTAAATACAATGCTATATACCTGGATTGTAATTTTAGGATATAGTCAATGAATTATTCTTGCTTCATGTCATATAAATAAGAATGACCAAATAACCTCAAGAAAAAATTAGTTAGAATGTGCATAATGTGTTTAACATATCTATTGTTAAAAGTAGTAAATATTTTTCTTGTACGTTTATATATTTATGTACGTGGATGTCTCTGGCGAAATATTTATCGTTCTTGACATCCTATTTTGAAAACATCTAGTATGTAGGCATACAAAGAAGTAGTCAAAAGGTAAAAAGTTGATGAAATACTATGAATTCAATTAGAAAGTGTGTATTGACAATCAACGTGCCTTTATCTCCTTTGGCTTTGACACTTTTGAATCCTAACACCATAGATTGTGGAGCTTCTGATGAGGGTCCAAAAATTGATGAATAGTAATATTATGACTATCAAGTGTATGGATGCAGTGGTTCAAAAGATTTATTTTGCAATCCAAAAGGGACATGCAATGCAATTTGTTGCCCTCTTGTCTTCTACTTCGATGTAGATTTTATTTCTATTTTAAATGAGGAATAAATTATGAAATTTTATTTATAATCATTCCCAAAAAGTAATTATGTCGCATATAAAGTAACTATGTGAGATAAAAAGTAATTATGACATAAAAAAAATATGTGTACATAAAGTAAGAATGGATCGTCAAAAGTAAAAAGTCAATTATTAAATTTATAGATTTAAGATGTATTTTGTGAGTTGGCATCTTTTGCCAAGTGTCTTCATTCTTGAAATCCTATTTCAAGCGCAACCAAGACATAGGTATCGAAACAAGTAGAGCACAAAAATAAAAAATAATAATGAACACAATTAGCAATTTTAGTTAAAAAGGTTCACTAAAAAGTAGATATGTGATATACACAGTAATTATGTGGTACATAAAATAATCATTTGAAACAAAAAGTAACATTGGCCCATCGAGAGTAACAAACTAATTGCTAAAAGTATCAAATATTTTTCTTTTACATTTAGATTGTATAGGGACATCTTTGGTCAAATATTATTGTTCTTGACATCTTATTTCGAGCACATTTAGGACATAGGTATACAAATAAGTATCATGCCAGAGAATAAATAGTTTACATATACAACAAAAATTGTAGCAAAGTACATTCTAATGATAGAACAAAAGTTTTAGTAAATAAGTTTCTAATGATAGAAACACTAACATGTACTATAAAACATAAACTGTACCTAATACTTTTTGTATGAACGCACAATATCAATATGCAATGATAATAGTAGGCAGACAGTTGAAATATTTGTATACTTCTTCAACTATAGAATTTAATCTATATAAATAACAAACTAATATGCAATAATGATAGTTGCTACTTGTGAATTAAAGGTCTGACTAGATAATTGTCAACATGTTTCACAAACTATAACTGAGTTTGCAATCAACCTTGGTATCTAATAAATGACACCATCTGCAACATAACAAACTAGAGAATTAGACAACAGAGTACAACTTTAGAAATGATTTTTTTTCTTCAAAGTATTTTTTAAATACGTCATTATGTGAGACTAAATGAATGAAGAACATATCTTGGAAAGTCAACCTAAATGTTTCTTTAAAACTAATTTGGGAATGAAACCAAACACCTCACAAACAGTTGAGTTCTGACAATATAATAGATTTTGTGAATTACATAGAAGGGACAATAATCATTCTGAAATAAAAGGACAATGATAATAAATGGTGAAAGAAAATACAATGACAGTGGTTAAAGATTTCATCCACTTCGGAATTGGAGATTGTGAATCTAATGGGCATAAGTTCTAAATAGTTGATGAATACTAGAAGAGTTCTACTTCCAACAAGTTGAATATGCTGCCTAGACCTTAGTGTGCATTGTTTTATCGTGGTAATAACAGATAATTGATCGTCATCAAGGATTCGAATGATTGCTTGAAGTTACAAACATATGCCAGTTCAAGGGAGATGTTGAACCCATTTTCAAACCGATCAAAATACACACAGCCTTTATTGTTGGTCCAAGATACTACTTCATCAATAGGAGAGGAGAGATGACATCCACATCCATAGTGTCACCTCTACGTTGGGAGTCATGTCTTTGACTATTTTACGATGTATGACACCCCAACATAAGACTCGTATATTCTCTGCGGCCAGAGACCAGACCAATGATCGTCAAAGTGGACCCGGTAGATGATATGAACCATCTTCTCTCACAAGTGACAAACTCACCTTGACAATGGATAGGGCCTTCCACAACTCTGAACTACAATAGGATGAGGTTTCCCTCTTCACAGCCGCAAGTCTGTATCGCTAGACCACCATAGCAAAGAACATTCCCACTCCTTTCCAGGGTATGGACCATGGGTGTCTAGCAATGTTGCCACTCCTTTCTAGGGTGTTGGGTTGGTACTTGACCTTCTTCAATGTCTTATGTAGAGATTTTAGACACTCTTCTTGATGCTTCCAAAGAGTCAGGTGATCAAATACATGGACTCTATCACAATCACAACCACTCATGGATGCAAACTGAAAAATAAAATGCATTGTTGGGACAAGAAGGATTATCAGGTGCTCAAAATCAGTAAAATTCAGAAGACGAGTAATTTATTTGGTTTTTGTGTGGGCATTAATTGACTGTCCATGTATATATATATATATATATATATATATATATATATATATATATATATATATATATATATATATA